>OX352209.1:7057078-8264124 GCA_947086425.1 Xanthorhoe spadicearia | reverse complement strand
AGAAAATTTAGAAAAATTTGAGTTTTGAGAGAGCGATGAGAGTTGGCAATGAGGTCTTCGATTTTCGAATGTAAAAAAAAAATGTTTTTTGACTTTAAAAACTCAGCCAAGTGCGAATAGGGCTCGCGATATGAAAATATACTTACTCAAATAACCTCATTCTTTTCGTCATTAAGAAACACATTCTATTTGACTGTAAAAGTGATATGATGAAAGTAATACTTGCTCAAAAGCATTAAATATTATTGTGTGAAACATTACACATGCGAAATGAAATATAAAATGAAATATGGTGTAATGTAAACAGTTAGCGGAGCTTTGGGGGTGAATATTACAATTATAGAGGAAATCTATTGGCAAATATGAATTTATCGTGCCCCTCGGTGATACAGTATGATGCAATTTGAATAACAATAATTAAACTTTTCTATAATTTTTTGTATATTAAACAAACTTTATATTTTAAGTACCCCATATAGCTTCATCGAAACCAGCTTTGGTGGCGGAGTTTTTAGGCCGCCTTGAGGCCTCCATTGTAGTTTGACGACTTGGTGATATATTAATGAAATTGATGTTGAAATACATATACACACGCGTTCGAATTTTAGGGTCTTATTCATAAAAACTCGACAATTTAATATGGGTTAAAGAATGTTTTTCCTTGTTACTCATTATAGCAACGAAAAGAGATATAATACAAGAAATATTAGAGATAAAAGGTAAAAAAACATGCGTTTTAGCTAATACCTTCAGGTTTACTGGTCGAATATGAATAAGGGGGTTAATTATTATCAGAGCATCACAAAATACCGATTAGCGCCACAGAACTATACTTCATTTATTGAAACGAGCAAATAAAAAGCGAAATAAATACACGTGATTGGTCGTTGAAAATAATTGGATTGGCTAGATTTGACTATTGACAATTAATTTGACAATCTAGCCTATCACGAGGAAGATATTTATTTTCGACGACCAATCACGTGTGTTTATTTCTCTTCCTATTTGCTCGTTTCAATAAATGAAGTATAACACGGTTGTCTCGCGTGCCTCACGCCATTTGCAATTTTTCTGGTTTTCCCTTACTATAGCATGCTAATATAATTTACAAGTGTTTCCGACAACCTACTTCCTGCAGAATGAAAATTGAAAATGCAACAGGTTTAGTTAACTAACTGATTCGGCGAATTTTGTAACGCTGTAGGTTTTTCGTGATGTTTTTTAATTAATAAGGTACTTAATTCGAATTTTTTTCCTCACCTTCTGTGAACGTCCCTTAAATTTAAAAAAAAAATTAAGCCTCTTGTTGTAATTAGGTCCTTATTATACTTTATTATACCAAGAAAAACAATTCTAGCTTTAGCGGATATACTTATACTATTAGTCAGTTAAACGTTCAAAAAAATCAAAAAATCTAAATCACTACAATACAACAATCAAATTCAAAACCAACAATGAAAGTAAAGGTAAAAATTTATTTGAAATATAATTCCACATCTTACAACATCCTGTACCATTTCAATACACAAACGATATTTACAAAGATATTAATCAGAATACCTACGGGGTTATCGAGATCCTTATTGTCCTCCCGGGGGTCGTTTTACTCGTAGCTATGAGGTAATCTGTTGGGGCTATTTGTATTTATTGAATACCCCGCTGTAGGCCACATGGGGTCCATTTTTTTTGACCTTTTTGGGGCTGGACTTGACCGTTTTGGGGTAAATGAGTTTTGGCAAATAGTTTTAATATTTAACTCACGATAGTTTTAATAGTTTTAATTTTACACGTTTATTCCTAGGTATTATTATTAAATAATAGAGACCCGGTCATAAAATTTTTATGACCGGGTCTTGAGGACGAGTAAAAAGTTTGTCCAATTGCTTAGGTACATTTTGTTTTAGAAAACATAATATATTTGTAAATAATTGGTTCTCCTAATAGTTCCTCATCAAACTTTTTTTTTATGTTCCTTCATAGATCATTCAGCAACTTTATACACACTAGCAGAGCAGCCCATCAATGTGGTCTAAATCCGCTTCTCAATTTCTTTTATAATTTCCCTGTCAGTACGTAGTCAATGCGGGATACTCACTACCTTTTCTAAAAGTGCCTCTCCAGTTATTGGAAGTCGGCGGCTATCCTCTTAAATTCCTCCTTACATTGAACTATTCGAAATAGCTCTTCAGCCTTCTTTATGCCCGTCCACTGCCATATTACGCAGCCAGAAAGTTTCCTCCTACCAACATCCTTTGCACTACCTCTTAAACAAAGGCAAATCCTACTTATGCAAAGTGTGTTTTGACCTCAAAAGAAGTTCTTAATCCCCAGAAACAGAACAGTTTCTCATTTAAAATCCTGATCCGTGCTCGAATCCGCTTAAAGCCACGTCTTTCTTGAGACGGTGATCGGCACTTTTATAGACGAAAAAAACTTATAGCGTGTTGAGAAAAACATTTTCAACATCATATTAAAACACTATTACTAACTGCCAGTCTCAATAGATAATGAATGAATGAATGAATGAATGAAAAATTCTTTATTGCACACACACACCTGATAACTGTCTATCTCCGATTTTGCTAACTGTCGGTAGACATTTGACACATTTTGTATGGAAGTAATGTCAAATATCTAGCAGTAACCTAAACCAGAGAAAAAAAGGTTATTAAAACTGGCTGTTAGTCGCCAAACAGTTCTACTTGTTCATAGGTGGGTAAGTACTTATTTATGGAAGAAATGTTTAGAAAGAAGTTTGTCATCTTTGTGTAATGAACTGTGTCAAATTATCTTCGTAAACGATTGTAGGTATTGGACTTTAATTTAACTAATAAGTAGGTATTCATTAAATCATGTTCAACAAGAAAAATATCTGTATTAAGCCGCCATTACAACGATAAACCAAGGCTTAAGTAAACAACCCAGCACTCAGGCTAAAAATGAGAAAACTTGCCCAAAAACTGTGTAATCAGCAATTGAGTTGTAAATTATTCATAATACTTCTTTGAACATGAATTTCTTTTAGCATTTTTGAAGAGCCAATTTGAAAACCAATCAAAGTCTTAGGTTATTCGGTTAATTGGTAAAGCGCGACGTGATTAGAATGAAGCTCTAGGTGTTGTCTGATTTAGGCTTTGTCTTCGATGATTAAGTAATAATATAGGTATAAGAACTAGGTATTTTAATTAACTTTAAACTAGGTAAGAGCTATAGGTAATGTGTATAAGAGATTGTACACCACGGTTTTCGAATAAGAAGTAACTACACGTTTTTGTGTAGCGTGTCATCTGCTAGTTCGTATCGCGCTTTACGAACGCAAGAGTGCCTTTTAAAGTACTCCCAAGATTTTAGGTATTTATAAAAGTTAAATTAATCACATTTAAAATATATCGGCGTACTAGCCAAAACAAACTTTTGAATTTAGAAGAATTCGTTCGTCTCTACAAAATTGTGCAAGCAGGTGTAAAATGTGTCCATTTTTCTGTGCTACCTTTTCAGAACCAACATACTTCGCATTTCTGTAAAAGTTCTTAGAGGAATTGACAAATTGGTTTATTTCCCGACACCGTGTAAAAGTTTTCAGAACTCTTTCTGAAGAATTTGCACAAACACTTGTATTTCCGATTTTGTTGATAGAAATTCGAAATAATTTCAAAGTTCTCCTGAAGTTTCAGAACCAATGTTTCATCAAGTATTCAGGAAGTTTTCAGCTTCTTTAGCGACATTAGCACTAGTTTTATAGATCTCCGACTGTTTAAATTTAATTAGTCTGGAATATCATTTACTACTGACAAAAAAAAAACAGAAACTGATGTTAATCTTGCACATAAAGCAAAGTAAACAATGATTTACTTATATTTATTATTGTACTAAATGCTATTTTCTTGGCTGTTGCAATCAATTAAATTGAAGCAATAGTTGCCATCCATTTTTAAAACAATGTTTAGATCATGCAAGTTATTATGAATGAAACAGCCAAGAAATGGCAACATGTAAATGGTATTTAAAGGATAAAATTAAATTTAATATGAGTTCTCCTATCAAACACACGACAAGTGGTGTCATACTTCTCCGCAGAACCACCTCGGAACCTAGGTATGAGAGTATATAGGAAAAATTGTATATAAATTGTACTAAATTGTAGTGCAATTAAAAAAAATGTACATGCATAGTTGCATAGTGTGTATGCTATAGTTTCTGAGCAGTAACATAAGCACGTGGAGGCTTATACCCAACTGTGGGTGAAGTTGGTGAATAATGATGAAATACTTACACCAAAAACTGGTGCCAAAGGTTACTTCTGCACAAATTCCGATATTTCAGCATTACAGATGAATTATACGAGCAAGTTTATTTGCGCTCAACTGTTGCTGATCACACTTCTACCTTACTCATCAGTCTTTATGAACTGTACTTATACACTACTAGGTACTACTTATTTTATCTGTGGTACTACTGACTCTGACTGAAAGTTTCTATGTGGTTCTGATTATCTTCAAAGTTATGAACAAAAATGCAGAACATTCCTCTCTTCTTACGAAATAAATATAAAAAAAAAGACGTGTGGCACTCGGGGACTGCCGCGGTAAAGCTATTGCATGCCACCTAGAGGCGAGTTGCTGAACTAAAGTGACAGCGTTAGGTGTTTTCGTTACGGAATTTCTGAATTCGGTCTCCACGCTCAAAGCCCGCGATGGAAGCTATGCAATAGCTTAATAAATAAATAAATAATCCGTATTCCCGGAGAGGAAGAAATTCTATTTTACTTGTTTTTAGTGATTTTTCTTTGTTTCAGGTGCTAAAGTGTAGTGAAGTGATGTGTTAGTGCATAATGCCGCCGCGGTGGCGCTGTCGAGTCACGTGACAGGCAAAATGGCGGACACTCCCGCCATCTCGATCATTGAGGGCACTGTCAAATTTAGAGACGGAAAGAAGGTAAGGTTTTAATCATATGATAGTTTTATTTTAGTGTCTGTCAGACCTAGGCGGTAAACGCTGCCACTTTTTGTATGAAGTTTGAGCACGCACAAACTTCATACAAAAAGTCCCCGCTGTATTCACCTTTGATCCTATCTTTGATCCTGAATTTCATATTAAAAATATACCTAAATTATTTTAATATTCTTATGAAATTACTTTTGATGAAGTTTCACACGTTCTATTTTACGAATTCGCATGTTCAAGCAGTTTTTGGACTATTTCATACAATTCTCACCTAGTTTACGTCCTTTGATAAATAAATTCCAATACTATTCCGTAGCTACCGTAGTGTTATCGATTGGCACAATTCTCAATATCGATAAGATATCGATAGGATAGCTCACTATCAGCCCTTCAGGTGCTTCTAGTTTACGACTCACTTTACTTTATGACAATTTTGGCCTAGATATATAAGTACGTATCTTACAAGTAACATTGGTGTGAAGATGTGGGTACTGATTCTAATAAGTAGGTACAAACTTTAAATGAACCACAAGCAAAGCCCATAAGTATTTTTAAGCTATTGCATAGCTTCTATCGCAGTCCTTGAGCGTGGACACCGAATCTAGAAATTCCGTAACGAAAAAACCTAACGCTTGTCACTTTAGTTCAGCAACTCGCCTCTAGGTGGCATGCAATAGCTTTACCGCGGCAGTCACAAACATTTAATGAACCACAAGTAAAGCGAAAAAGTATATTTTTTCTGTTGTCTACTTTATTCCGAACTAGCAGCACGTCCCGGCTTTGCACGGTGTTCTAATGAAACTACTGAAATAGAATATAGCCTAAAACTATCCCGACAGTCCATTCTACACATACGGCGAAAGAATTTTTGAAATCGGCTGAGTAGTTTCTTTTTAGTGTGTTCCTAACTCATCCCATCATATTAACTTACTTGATATGCGTTGCGTACCTAACTCAACTGAAATGTTGTCTTTAAATCATATAAAATCAGTTAGTTTGACTGCAGACTGTAATCTGTTTACTCCAAACCAAGATCTGTCACACATGTGTGCAAACAGTCACACGTGTGTATAAACATAGAAATGGTGACATGACAGTCGTATTGATGTCATGTTTATTTAGTTGTTGCTTTGATCGTTTATGAATGTTGTATTCGATTTAATCGCATTTTCATTTAGTTAGTAAGGAGTTTTGAGTTAGGTCGTGGGTTCAAAGTGACAAAGACATGTGTTAAGTAGATGTTTTTTTTAATGTGAATTGTAAATACTTGATGTGTTTTGCGTTAGTTTAAAAAAAACGTTGTCTTAGATTATTTCTAAATAATGTGGGAAAAAATTAAGTAGGTAGGTACTTAGGTACTCTAAAACTCAAAAGTAAACTTTTAAGTTTTTGTGCTGCAAAAAGAGACAAATATTTACCCTGCATTGTATAAGGCGAAAATTTGAACGACTTTGCTTGAGGCCAAACAATATATTAAAATAAGAAGTTTGACGTCCTCTATAATAAACTAGGCCAATCAGTAAATGCAGTTGTTTTTTAGTTCAAATGCTAAACAAAACATTAGTCATTTTGCCTAGAACACATACTACAGTAAGTACCAAATTGTACTTTGAGTTACCGATCTATGCAAACATTGTGAGTCACCATTTCCGTTTATGCATTTTAAGCAGGGTACTTACCTAGCCGTGTAGCATGTAATGTATCTGATACTGTATCAAGTGAGTATCTAAGTGTGGACGAGACGACCCGACGAGTTTATGTACTCACTTGATACAGTATCAGATACGTTACATGCTACGCGGCTAGTGAAATACCCTGCTTTAGACTATGTTCGGTATTTGTCATTGGGAGCGTCGGAAACAATGTTTTCATAGGACATCCTAAAGTAATGAAATCTGTGTCCTAATTTATGTACTAGTTTTTGCTCGAGTAACTAAATATTACGATTTGGTTTTTTATTATCTGTTATTATTTATTTTCTAGATAAAATGCTAATCATACTCTGTAATAGCAGGGGGGTATCACTCCGCAGTTTAGGTACATTCAAAGGTCGGTCCTTCTCAGAAGTCCTTTCGTAAAGGACGGCAATTGTCGCCCGGCGCGCGCGTAAGACAGTCGCGTCGCGCAACTTCGCCCGTCTTCATAATAATGTCGTCGATAATAAATGCAAAAGATATTGTTCGGTGTACGGATGTTTATCCAAAAGAAGATTGGGGGATACCACTATATCTTTCTTCAAAATTCCGAAAGATGTTGAAAGGTAAGCTAAAAATCAACTTAGCATACAATTGATACAATCAACGTAGGTAACTAGGTTAACTTTAACTTATTTTAAACTATTTTTGAATTGAGTAGGTACTTATTAAAGATAGTACCTACTTACCAAAAAACAATTGAAATCTACCTACCTAGGTAAGTTTTTATATGCAAATGTTCAAAAAATAAACGAGATATTTCGCACTTAGGCAGATACTTGTCTTCCTACAACAGACAGATTCATTTTATTATTAGATAAATAATTTACTGCTGTGGTCAAAGTAGACAGCCCGTGCAATTTTTGGCCACGCCCATAATTCCTTGCTAGACAGTGACAGCGTTATACGCAAGAAGCGTTAGGCTATATTTAGGTGATTATCTCAAGGGCGTTTGAATCTTACGCAAGCTGAATTGAACTTTGTTGCATCGCAGCAAGAGTCGTTATTTCTTTAATTCTGTTCGGGGAGTGAGCCTTCTGTTCCGTCTGTATTCTGTGGTAATAGTCCAGTTCATTGTTCTTAAATTAACTGAAATTTTTTGAAATATCATCTAGGTGAATACATACACGTTAAATGTTTTTATTTGTAAAATCAGAAAAACTAAAAAACTAGGAAACATTTTTAATTAGAAACACTTTATTTTGAATAGACAAGTTTTTGTTCTATTTCAGGTAAGTATAAATACTAAAGTAATCTTAAAGTATTATGCGATCCCCAAACCATAGATTCATACCTTATCCGCCTCTTTTCACCAAAACGTACTTGTAAATATTATTGACACATAAAACACTCGCACAGACAGACTCAGTTTTTATTGTCTCTTCCATTTAATTAAATAAATATTTGAACAAAGATCTCTCTATGAAGAAAGAGTCTGTTTAATGAAAATTTGACTTCAAAGTCTTCAAACAGATCCTTTTTTAGGATGATATTTGGTTGTGCTCTTATTTCTCTTCTCTCACTAACACTAGTTTTCTAATTTCTTCTCCCATCACTATGTCAAATTAGCAAGAAGGTCCAGCATCATCGCTTCGAAAACTGATTTCCTTTAGCGTCTTCAAAATCTCTATCCTAGCTTCAAACTTCTGTTTATCACTCAACTTCCTAAACGTGGGTATTAAGGACATAAGAAACTGTTTGTCCTCATCTTCTTCATCTTTCTTTATATCCTTCTTAACATTCTTTAAGAATTCTATCACTTGTCCATCAGAGCTTTGGTTGTTTAGATTAGTGTATGACTTTTCGTTACTTTTGATTGGTTCAAACGCTTGTGCGTAAGCATCAGGAGCCATTTCTAAGGTGACTTCGTGTTCCATGTCATATGATTCTGTTTTCAAATTGACCAATGGATCGTAATCATCATCTGATTCGTCAGCTTTGCTTTCTTCATCAGCGTCTTCGTTGTCGATAAGGTAGCTGAGTTTTTTGAAGTAGCCGTATATTTTTCTGGGTTTGACTCGGAGGTTCTGCTTGCGCTGCTGTGCTTCTTGCTTCTGTATGTGAAGCTCGCGGCCGAAGCAGGTCCGAAGGTTCTTCCAGCGCCTCTGTATTTGGTATACTGAAACAAAAAGATTGTGTAAGTTTCGTGAAATAACATCGTTAATAGTCTTGAGAATTAAAAATAAAAGCATATTTTGGTCTGACCTACGTATTTTAGAAACCACTTTGGTTTCTTCACTTTCGTACATTGAATGATGGAACGAGATATTGACATTCTGGCAAAATGCTTTTACATGATTGAGAATCGAACTTATCACTAAATCAATAAAGGCTTAGTCTCGGAAACCCGAGGTCTCAGCATTTATAAGTACAAAGTACCCATTAATATTACAGTTATGAATAAAACCTGAAAAGTATGCTGTTTTAATTGCGCAATTACGGAGCAAACGTGAAACGATTAAAATTAATTGCTGAAACAATTGCAGCAATTTTCAAATTGCTTTTAGTTAGCGTTTTTTCTAATTGCAGAATTAAATCTATGTAGTTGTTTAAGTTTTCATATATGTCTGGTCCTAACTAGGAGTCAATAGTTATTTACACCCACGCTTCCTTATCTTTCCAGATAATTTGAAAATGAAAATCCCAAAAATTTCGCTTTCGACAAAATGAGAACCTGCATTGATACTAGTTCGAATCCCAGATATAGTCAGAATCAAAGATTTTGAATCAAGTAAATATATAATCTAAGTAATAGTATAAGAACTCTCTCTTCATTCTCTTCATTCCCTATAAAAACCAACGCGTTGTACAAAAACAACACCAACGAAATAAAATCATGGCTCAGTTTGACCTTTTCCCTTAGGACGCCATTCAAAATGAATTTATCTCAAACTCCGAAAGCCACAAAACTAAAGGGGATTCTAATGATTCTAAAATGTTCTAAAACAGCGAAAACCCTTGTCAGTTTGTTTGTTTGACAGATGTTCGAATGAATACGAGTTGAAGGCCCGAAAATGTCGGAGTAACTAATGACAGACATTCCTGGTTTATGCGTAAATCTGTTATAAGACCTACAAACTAAGTTAGTTCGTATAAGGAAGTGGCTAATTTAGGTAATGGTCTTTTTAGGCTACCTAAAGGCTTTTGTCATAGCTAAACGACTTTAAAGCCAGACAATTTAATGTGCCCTCCAAAGAACGAAAGAACTCAGCTGTTAATGCCACTTGCGGTCACCAATTCATGTTGTGATCACTAAGAACGTTGCTTAACTTCAACGATCTATCAAGAACGTCTTAGCAAGCTTCCTCACGACCGCTTTACTTAGAAACAAGTCCTATTCTAAAGGAAACATCTCGAAACCAGTTAGTATTCTAATAGGCAATGGGCAGTCACGTACGGAACTAGAATTATGTGCTTGGGATCTTAAATACCTGAACAGAGAGGTTTTCGTACTTGAGAATCTCGTTGTAATGTACATTTAGAAAATTCCTGGTGACAATCTAGTCACTTGTATTTGTATTACGATTCCGCATTATTTGATTTTATTTGTAAATTTAAGAAACATGTTTTAATTGCGTGAGAACGATGTAGTAATTACCTAGCTCTTAAGAAAATTCTATTCATCTGAATTGGTCGAGTAATTATGTCTATTGACTTTGAATTTAAACACGGCTCTTAAAAAATTCCTGGACCATTATGAACGGCGGCGTCAAAAAATCTTATATTACAAAGATTTGTCCCACCACGGGAATCAAACACCTATTCTATCTAGATGACAAACAAAGTCACATCTAGGGCGACAAATATGACAGATAACCATACAATGTCCACAAATGTATGTAGAACTGCGTGCGTATCTCTGACGTCATTTTCCGTTGTTTACCATTATTCAGTAATGGCTTATGAATAGGTTTTTCAGCCAGCACACATCACATGGTCTATATGACATTTGTCCATACAAATCTGTTAAAAGGAACCTTAATGGTTAATAGTGCCTTAAATAATTAATAAGCGTTAAAGTATTCGGATATTGGTCTCTATATTATAAACAATTAGGTAGCTACTGTAGCTAGCATCCAACAGTTCATTAACCAACTGAACCTAGCTCAGAGCAATCATCTTCTTTCAGAGAACCTAGCCTCCCTCAGGATAACACTAATAACAAACAACATTTTAAAACGAGGTTTATTCTAATTTTAGATAGAAAACTGTCAACGTGACATTGACATATTAAAGTAAGGACAACATTTTAAATTCTAGTTTACATTTTGCGTCTTACAACTCTTACATAAAAAGCGATAGGACAGTTTTGTTTATAAAGCTAGTGACCAACTTTGGTTTAGGGCGCTTTAGTCCTCTGTAATGCTGCGGCTTGGCTACATGAGATTGCTCAATTTTTATGGCATCTGTAGTAGTGCATAACATCGACCGCGCAAAACATCAGCGCCATTCTAAAAGTAAACATAAACTTGAAAAGACTCGAGCGGTTGACGACTTAGCTTAGTAAGAGTCAACAAGGTGTCTTTTCTACCTATCGTCGCCGTGTCAGCCACATCGTTAGCGTTAGCTTACAATCAGGTAAAAATGTGGCCAGAAGTCATAATAAACAATAAACAAAACGAAACAGAAAACTCACCAAGCCCGACCCTTTCCTGCGGTTTCAATTGCTCCCAGTTCGGCAACACTTCTCGGCACACTTCGTGCCAAATCTTCGGCTTGTGGCTTGACTTGTGGAAATACGACGGATCACTTTTCTTGTACAAAGCCGGGTGGCGCTTGACTGCTTTTATCAGTAACTCAGAGTCGATCATGTTGTTCATAGAGGAATCCATTTTATCGGGTTAAAGTAACATATAACTGTAGTCGGGTAAAATGCGTGCGGGCTCCCGCGACAACGCTGGGCGACTAAAGATGGCGGCAGGCGATAGTAGCGCCATCGTTGCGCAACTGTCTGCGCAATAGTAGTATGCCTATGGGTTAGGATTTTGTAGGATTTTTTGGTGAGTATGGGTTTTAGTTATTACATTTATTTACAAAAACTAAATTACAGCTACAGTTTAGTGAGCAATCTAAGGCTTGGCAAATAGACATGAGTAACATGTCATTTTAAAAGACTACAGTTTGTTACTTACTAAAATATGTTAAACCAACTCGATTTAGTAATTAGCTAAAAACAAAAATTAATAAAAAAAAACATTTTTTTTATTTTGACTAATTACCTTACCTACATACTTACCTGTTAAAATTTTCAAAGAGTGCTAGCAATATTTTATGCTTCTTTTTTGAGACTGACTAAATTTGGCTCATTTAATCTCATAAAACTGAAGCAAATTCCTACGGTGTCTTTATAATTATAAATTGTAAAAATTAATCTAACAAAGTCGCTGAACGACGAAAATCCTAGACCACCTCAAATCATTGTCACCGCAATCGACCTACAACCAACTCGATAATAGTCGTGTGTATGAGCGAGACAGACCGATTACGTCACTGCGTTAGAGAGCGGGACAAAACATGAACATGTCTGGCAACTCTCGACCTTCGATTTGAATTGCCGATGCTAGCAAGTGTTATTAGTTGCTTCATTCACGATTCTTGTCATTTATTAAAAGAAGCAACAGACATCGGATTTAAAATTGCTTTTTATTTCGTGCGACGACTGAATAACTTGAATATTTTAAGAAATTTTTGTTGTGTTTGGAATCATTTTCTTTGCTTTCAACACACGCTGCTTTTGATTATGTTTATCTTTAATTGATAATTAAATACCTAATTACTTAGATTTATAAAGAACTTATTTTATTTAAGTAGGTAAGAACTTATAAGTACTTACTTAAGTAATTGTTTTTATTTTCCTTTTCAGTGGAAATCACGATGGTGCGTCATGCGAAAATTGTCTCCAGTTGCAGGTATGTCAGAACAATGAAAAAAAATTTTTTTTCTTTTGTTATTTTAGGAAAGTAACCCCTTTTTATAAAACTTAATAAATTAGGTAGATAGGTACTTTATGTAGGTAATAAATACCTACTAACCTACTTGTCAAATTAATCATGATAAAAAGTAGATAGAACATAATTGACCGAAAACCTGACTAACCCGAAAGTCTACAATAAATTGTCAACTACTCGTTACATAAATTCGCAACTTCTATTTCTTCAGAGGGCCTTTTATTCAAGTTAAGCTAACTTAAAGTTAACTGGAACTTATCTATCAGCCATAAAGTTGGAAGCCCGGGCTTTGTAAAGCTGTGTGTTTTAAACTAAATGTTGATAGACATTTCAACGTGAAATTAATAATTAATTTCATGAAATAACATTGAGAATCTTTGATGATAATGAAAACTTAGCATGGTTTTATTAATTGGCCTTTTTGGGCCAAAATTATAAAGGACCTTACGAGGACCTACCTATTTATTAAACCTCTGTGAAAATATTACTTACTGAATGAATAAAGGTGGATGGTGGATTGAAATATCTGAAGCGCGGCTTTGTGAAAATTAAAAAAAAACTAAACAAAATAGGTGAAGGATAAACAAGTGAAATAGGTATTAAGTATCTCAATAACTAGTAAAATTAAACGAAGATTTAATGAAATAAATGCGCAAGAATCATGTTAAAAAACATTATCCTCAACTTATTTTACCTGCGTCAAACTTGGGTACAACTTATTATCGTCGCTTTATTCTCAACCTTAACTTCTAAATAATAAAGTATAGGTGACAGGGTAATTTACAGAAAAAATGATGAGTCATCCTAAGGGGACTTACATTGTATTTTGTTCTTTTTAGTTTAAGAGGAAGTTAACCTTTCCAAGAAGCCTCAAGCTCTTAATAAATTAGATAGGTAGTTTGCATCAAGGTTAGGTAGCCTAGACCACGAAGGTTACCTACTTTTGACTAGGAAGGCTACGTTAAATAAGTACTTAAAGCGAAACTAATGTACCTACAACTATCAACAATGAATGCATTGAATATTTTTTGTGTGAATTTATTTACATAATTTATTAAATAGCGAACTAGCTTATGCCTGCGACTCGACTTATAACTTGACATAGGCACAGACATCTACAAAATATTTAAATTTCATTAAATATATTTTAATTAAATTCGAATCCATTTTGCCAAATAAACTTAATTCAGTTAAAAACATCCCCAGCTTTTAAACGATCCGACTTTCTACTTATTTCAAGATACAAAAAGTACCAATATTTCTTATTTATACACAGAACAGCGAAGAACATAATTTTTTTTTGGTATGTAAGTACAAAAAAATTACTGTGACTTGTATTGACATTCATACATAAATAATAGGAGGTAAGTCATACCGTGGGATGAATGAATTGCACTCAGACAAAACCATTGAACACCCATTGACTGTCCCGTTAAGACAAAGATCAATATTGACAGTATGATTTGCATAAATTAGTCTCGAATGACAGCAAAAAATGCCGTAAGCCACCTGCTCTAAGACGTCAATCAATTGACTTTTTGTATTCATTAATGAAGTTAATTTGGTGTACCAAGTCAATATTTTGGTCTGTGTTTGCTGTTGAAAATAGTCACCGATTATGTAAGTACTTGTAACTTAAAAGTGGTTGTGTTTCAGATTGACGTGTAAAACTAAACTGTCAAATTATGTCGGTTGAAAAGCGACTAAAACTGTCAGATTTGACGGATAAAGTTTTAACTTTTGGCAACATTGTGATTTAGTTACAGCAGTCATAATTTTAAGAAGAGAAGTGAATTGGTAGGTAAACACAGTTTAGTGGCGTTTTAGACAAATTAGGGTACCGCAACAAGTTAGCCAATCAACTAACTGGTACCTACTTACATACAGTGTGACGTTCTTAATATTCGTAGTTATATGCACGTGCTAGCATGCTGTAAGCCAATTATAGTTCCGAGTAAGGCGAGCGATAAACTCGCCAACTTCAGATAAGGGCTCATGTTTATTTCTCTAGTCAAAACATGAGCATGACATGTCTTAATATAACATATATTATTTTTTAATAGAGGCTAGGACGATATAAATATAATGTGTAGCTATATTTAACTCATAGAAATTACTAACAAATATTTCGATCGCGGGGCGCGGGACAGGGGCGAATGGCGGAAGCGAAGAGAGGCCTATACCCAGTAGTGGGATGAGAAGGGATGATGATGATGATGATTTCGATAACGCCATTTTTTTGAACAAATAAAAAGAAATATGATCACGACTACCTATATCCCATGGAGCGGTAGACGTTTCTTTCAAATCTTTATGTAATATAGATTCCTTTTGGAGACGTCTAATCGTAGTCAGAGGTATGTCATCATATTTGGTACATGCTCTCATTTGCAGAAGTTACCTAACATTCCATACGTGACAGGTTGCAAGCCTATTGACGCTGCTAGAAAGCTTACTGGTTTCCTCAATAGTGAACAAATACCTAATAAATAATCTTATTAAATATAAACTTATTTAAAAATATAAAATTGTAAACTTATATAATATTATTTATTACAAGATTAAAAGTTAAAACCTTGGTTTCCCTCATTCAAGTAATATTTTGCAAATTAACCCGAAAATTATTAGCTTATTTCAATTAGCAGCGTGATGTGCTCATTAAGATTTTACTCAAAGATTAGGATAATTCTAGTTCATTATGAAGTTCGTTAAATTATGTTTAATTAGACTTTGCTTTAGATTTCTCGGCTGAGGAAAACATTTTGTTTAAACAATTACGCATAATTGAGGTAAAATGTACCTCGGATTTAAGTAAAAGTTATCTTTTGTTTCTGCTTTAAAAAGTTACCTACTTACTTGAAAACTATAACATTTTTCTTAGAAAAGTAGGATTTAATGAAGTATAGAGATGGTTATAAGAGTGACTTGGCCTCTACTGGGATGAAATAGATAAATAAAAAAAATCTTTTGTCTACAAAAAAATAGTTTTCATATTTCCAAAACGGTTACGAAACCCTAAAATCTCATAGACAACTTGCATTCTACCATATACATCAGTGAACAGTTTTACCGTGCGTATTGCACAAGGTGCAAGGACCCGACCGAAATAGCCGACTCTGTCTTGACATATTAATATCTGTGTACTAAACATACATCACAGAATTGTACATAGATGTAACAGTAAAACGTTTAAGTACCAGTATTTATGGCTATTTGTTTTATACTTACCCCTAAAATCCTTAAAATATTTGACTATAGTAAACCTCTTATTCTAAATCTATATTTCTATACTAATATTATAAAGAGGTAAAATTAGTTTGTTTGTTTGTTTGACGGAGGTAATCTCCGAAACTACTGGGCCGATTTCAGAAATTCACACACAAATGTGTAGAATGGACTGTTGGGAAGGTTATAGGCTATATTTTATCCCGGTAGTTTCATTAGTACACCCGTGCAAAGCTGGGACGTGCTGCTAGTCGCATATTAAATCTGTTGCTATCTTTTTTTGTTTCCTTATGAGTAAAAAGAAAAAACATTCTTTAATCCTATTTTATCAAAGTTTTTCACAATTTCTTAGATAATTTTATTTATATTTTCTGTTTATTACTTACTTCAAGGAACAATAGTAGATTTATTTGCATAACAATCGTAATAAGGTCACGAAAAGCACGTATAAAATTACAATTCTTGTCGGAATATTGCGTGTGCTGTGTAATATCATTATTATGGAATTTTTTATGCGAAATGCTATTTAAAATACTTTTATTGTGACAATATTTTAAAGAAATAGACAGCGAATTCAGAAGACTTTACTTATATTACTATAATGCATAGTATTCAAACGATTTGAGAAGTGCTTTTGTCGCCGCTAACGGTCGCTCATGGTCGCCTGCGTTTGGAAATTCTCAAGCGATACTATGTATTATGTTGATGAAGATGAAGTTTAAAATGATATGACAATAAAACTGCGCACCGCTTCCCTTCCAATTTGGTGTGAGTTGCAAAATTTAAACGAACAAAACCTAAAGCTAAACTTAGTATGGTCACGTCGTGGTGACATCATGCTTCACCAAATTTAGTCTATCTTTATGCAAATCACTTGCAATATTTATTTGCGTGATAAAATCTGTGCTTAAACTTCATAACATACATACATACATACATACATACATATAATCACGCCTCTTTCCCATGGGGGTAGGCTGAGACCACAGATCTCCACTTGCTACGATCCTGACATACCTCTTTCGCCTCACTCACTCTCATTACATTCTTCATACATGCTCGCCGGTTTAGGGTACTTCTGACCTGGCCTTTCTGCAAAATGTCACCAATTTGGTCCACATATGTTCGCCTAGGTCTTCCCCTTCCAGCTGTCCCATTCACACTCGCCTGATACACCTGTTTTGTTAAACGACTTTCATTCATCCTCTCTACATGCCCAAACCACCTTAACATGCCTTTCTCAATTCTCATCACTACATCTTCTTTCACTCCACACTTCTCCCTTATCACACTATTTCTCACTCTATCTTTTAAACTTCATAACATTTGTGTATTAAATTCGAAATAAAAGTAACTACGGCTGTAGCAGATAGATCTCTTGTCATTCAAGACTCTAATACATCTAAATTCAATTTGAGCGTTTTCACAGTTTGTTTTTATGAAAATCTTAAACCTAATGAAGTAAGTACTAATCAAAATCTAAAGATTTCAGAAAAGTAATTAAATTTTGTTATATTTTCATTTCGCTTGCCCTTTAGGTGTTTTCAAGGCAATTGGTTAGTCAAGTCACCTCTACTCTACATATTCTATGATCTAAATAGCTTTACCGAGAAACAAATCTGACATCAGCTTTCGAGAATCTTAAGGAGAGAACGGTTAATAATACACTTCAGTGTCATTGGTGATCTATAATTGCTATAAATCTAATGCACACGGGAATTATTCACGTATCAAAATCGATTCAAATACCGATTATGTTTCGATTCTGCCGGAGAATCTTCATCTGGGTATGAGTATAGTATCACAATCATAATACATCATGCACTCCGCGTGAGATACATTTTGATTATATATAATGTGTATTACTTAGAAAAATGTATTAGTAGTAAGGAGTTTCTCTCTGCAAACAAACCAACTTTACTTCTTTATAATATTTTTTATTTTATTTTTTATTTTTAGCCCATATTGTCCCACTGCAGGGCAAAGGCCTCCCTCCCTCTCTTCCAGCTTTTTCTATCTTTGGCCGCAGTGGGCCAATCTGGAAGCTGCACATCCAACTCGTCCCGCCATCTCCGTGGTGGTCTGCCACGCGGACGTCTTGTGTCGGGCACCCATTCGGTTGTGGTCTTAGCCCACAAGTCGTCCGACATGCGGCAGACATGGCCGGCCCAATCCCATTTGAGCTGGGCGGACTTCTTGCTGACGTCATAAACCTTTGTTTGGGAACGCAGTGCTGAGTTTCGTATGCGGTCTGTTAACCGAACGCCCAGCATACTGCGTTCCATAGCCCGTTGACATACCTCGAGTTTGGACTTTTGCTGAGCTGTCAAAGACCAAGTTTGTGCACCGTATGTGAGGATGGGGAGAATGCACATGTCCATGAGTTTGCGTTTGAGGCAGAGTGGTAGTTCGCCTTTCATAAGCTGTTTCATCGACCAATATCTCCTCCAGGCGTTTTCGGTGCGTCGAGCAACTTCTTTGTCTTGTCGCGCCTGGAAGGAGACTATTTGGCCGAGATACACATACTCATGGACATATTCTATCTCAACCCCCTCTACGTATAGTCTACGTTTTGTGCTGTTGGTCATTAACTTGGTCTTCGACATGTTCATCGCAAGTCCAACCTCGAGGCTGGCTTGGTTTAAGTCGTTCAGCATGCAGCCAAGTTCTGCGGCTGAGGAGGAGAACAGAACAATATCATCAGCGAAACGGAGATTGCTTAATCGCCGTTCGCCTAAGATAACCCCCTTGTCCACCCAGCTTGGTGCCAATTTCCTAAAAACTTCTTCGAGAGTTGCTGTGAAAAGCTTTGGGGAAAGCGGGTCTCCTTGCTTTACCCCTTTTTGGATAGGAAAAGAGGGACCGGTACATGACAGTTTTATTGAAGCTGTACTGTGTCTATAAATGTTTTGCAAGAGGTTGATGTAGGTTGGTTCAATATCTTGTCTAGTGAGGGAATCGAAAAGTGAAATATGTTTAATACTGTCAAAGGCTTTAGAGTAATCAATAAATGCTAAATAAATAGGTGAATTATATTCTGAATGTTTTTCCAATAATTGGTTTAATGAGTGAAGGTGGTCTGTGGTCGACAAGCCTCGGCGGAAACCAGCTTGCTCAGGCGGCTGATGTAAATCAAGTTGGCCGGAAATGCGGAATTCAATAACTTTAATAAAAGCTTTATAGACATGCGAAATTAAGCTAATAGGCCGATAATTTGAAATGTCGGATTTGTCACCCTTCTTATGCAGAAGTATAACATTAGAATGACAGAAGTTCTTAGGAAAATTGCCAGACTGAAGTATTAAATTGAAAAAGTTGGTTAAATGAGGAAGTAGTGCAGGTTCGCCAATTTTTAGGGCTTCGGTGGTAATGCCATCTTCGCCAGGAGATTTACTGTATTTTAAGCTGCATATCGCACGATGAACTTCTGAATCTGTTATGGGCTCTATATCTGCGGAGCAAAAATATGCAGCATTTTCAGCTGAACTTGTATGAGGATCGGAGTAGAGACTGCTGTAGAATTTGGTACAAATATCTAAAATTTTGTCTTTTTCGCCATATTTAACGCCATATTTAATTTATTTATAATATTAGTAGAGACGAAAAAGTATTGTCGACAATCTATTAATGCAGTGCCTGTCTGTCGTTTATTGCTTACTTAATGCTTATTGATGTCTATAAAATATCTGATCAATTACATTCACACGCACATAAAGATAATAGCTCAAATAACTTATCTAGAAACAGACCATTAGGTTTCATAAACCTCGTTTTTCTTAAAAACGGCGAACGTATTTTGACATTCGTTCTTTTTGTAATGCCCTTTGTCCATAGAACCTGATAGAATTCAACGTTACGTTTGATGCGTCCGTTCGTTCGTTTGTATGAGCAAGTGACTAATCTGGTGTCGGAGTTTCTAGGCCAGTTAAATGCGTAATTATTAGATAAAAACAGAACCGGAACAAATATCTGCAGGACAAAGTTCTAGAGGCGAGAATCGAACCAACAATCAGCATTGGTTTTTGTGAAGTACATTATAATAGTAAATCCTGACTCACCGAGTCAAGTAAGTTTTAGAAATTTATAGAACTTTTAATTCTTTCAAGTTGCCGGGGGCGGCGCTTAACTGGATTCTCATAACTTCGTAATACTTGACTCGGTATCAAAGATAGCATTTAATGCTACGGTGACGGGCTGTGTCCATAAAGTCGGCGGCCGAATCTTAAAGTATCAAAGCCGAGAAAGCACTTGAAAGTCCAGAACACTGACCCGCCACAACAAGCTCATTGTTTGTATGTATGTCTGACATGTCCGGGTACATACTTCCTAGTTATTCTTACGAGATCGGCCGATGAACGATTTAGATTATTCTATTATGAATAAGGCTGTTCTGTTATCGATGAAATGGTTATTGCAAGTTGATGATGCGATAATCACGCATTTATTTACTTAACAATACTTTTAGAAAATTCATGAAAGTTATAATAAAATATCCCTTCATTTTGAAAACGAATATTGGAGGCAACATAATTCATAATTTTAAAAACTTTTTTTAATATTAATTAAGTATGCAGGTACTTATTGCTTTAAATTCATCTTCTAGTGACATAAGATGAATTCAAAACAATGACTTTTTAGTTTCGAATTACTTACTAATTAGGTACTTTAAATATGGTCACTTTCATGTAAATAAAAATAAAGAAAACTGTACTAAATCAAGAACTTTTAAACTACACCCAAATCGTATTGTTTTATTTAAAACTATGTTAATCAAATTCTGTTACTATCAAGATTCCAAGAATACATTAATATTCGCATCTTGACCTCAAATTAAAGTTTATCTCTGAAATTATAGAAACCCCAACGGACCAAATTCCTTATAAATTCTTGTTCTAACATCTTTAACACCATTTTGAACTTTACTGCAACGAGATAAGTATAATTTAGTGTAAGTTTTAACAGCTTTTTTCGCTGCCATATTTGCGCGCGGAAACCAAAAATGATAACGACTTGTTTTGAATAGAGATGGGACTTTTTGAAACATAAGAATGCACTTATTACCATAATAAAATGTTGACCTCGAAGTTCAGAGCTACTTGTGCTACTGAATGTATCTTTTTACTGTTATGATAGAATCTTGTGAAAAAGTTTTGTTCTTTAAGAAGAAAGTGGATTATAGAATCGCAAAATGTGAAGTTTCTTTGAATGGTTAAATTTTTGTAAAAAATTTAAACAATGATAGTTTTTTTTTTGTGAATTAATCTTAATAATTAGATTAGTAGTAATTAGAGTTCAGATTGGAAAGATAAATTAAGTCATAAGGTCAGTTAGAAATAGGTTGACACTTGACACTTTATTTATTAATGTTATCACTGTAGGTAGGTATGTATTCTTAATAACAACTTAGTAATAAACATATTCATGGTAAATAAAGCCCTTTTAGTTTTCCGTTACTTAATCACTTTTAAATGAGAAATTCATAGCTGACAGGAAGACATCACGCAAGGACGTCTTTGCCCAACAGTGGTACACGAAACAGATGAAAATAATGAATTAATACATTTATTGATCTACGTTTTCGACATTTTATTTTCGGGATAGTAAAATGGTACTTACTTATAGAAGTTTTCTAGACAAAGCATCGGTTAAATAATAAATTAGAGCAAATTCTTGAAATTCATCGACAACACCCCAACTCTACTGTAACAAAAACGTGTTTATAATGTTTGTCCGGCGACAGGTGGAGACGCAGTTTTGTTCTTGTTTGCATACGAACGAGAACACTGTTTTTGTATGTAAATGTTATGAATATAAATATAAATCTCACGACTTATTTTGGCTAATTTATAATTCAAGTACTATTTAGATTCAAGTATAATATATGTATATTCAAGTACTATATATATTAATAATAAAAGCTCATAGCGCCTTGAACTATCAAAACTATACTCTTACATTTACTATACTTACTTACTAACTCTACATTTATTTCGCGACCTTAGTATTGTAATAGGTACCTAAGGACAGTGTACTTTTTAAATATCTTTTCTACAACCCCCTTTGATATGAAGCCTCCTAAGTTCTAAGATCGTATATCTACTCGTTCGTTCGTATGAGTAAGCGGCCAACTCTGAAGACGGAGTTTTTAGGCCGCCTAAAGGCCTCGTGGCTTAACGACTTTAAAAACCGGGACTGACAATTGAACGTGCCCTCCGAAGCACGGAAGCGCTGATAATGCCACTTGCGGTCACCCATCAAGGAGTGACTATTCAAAACGTTGCTTAACTTCGACGATCTATCAAGAACGTCTTAGCTTAGCAAGTTTCGCCACGAATACACGGTATAAACTAGTATCTTTTTCAACGGTACTAAGGACACATAGTAGTATCACTTGTACCATTGATGGTACAAATTAATGGTACTATAGACACAAGGCGGAGCGCTTCCTGTTTATCGCTGACTGTTTATCAGTGTAGTAAGACGACCTCTGTGGCGCTGATGGGCGAACGCCCGACTGAGGCGCCGAGGTTGCGGGTTCGATCCCCGCTACGGGACCAATGTTTGTGTGTTCTGCAGATATTTGTTCCGTGTCTGGGTGTTTTCTATCTATAATATGTATGTATTTACAAAAAAAATGTATCTATGTATTACATCAGTCTTCTGGTTACCATAACACAAGCATTAAGTTGCTTAGCCTGGGACTAGATGACGCTGTGTGGAATGTCCAAGTATATTTATTTATTTATTAGTGTAAGGTAAACTTAAGTGGCCTGCTTGCTACTTAAACTATCACAAACTGCTCAAGCTAATGTCATAACATCGTATCTACTGTTATTTTCTCGAACTTTCTCACAAAAAATTACCTCAATATTGTAACACTATCTTTGACAATCGAACCAAATCACAAAAAAATGAGACAACTTCCTGAGATTCATCCGACCCTTATCTCTGAAACTTTAAGGTTTGTAATCGCATAGCTTTTTTTGTTGGGTGGACGTTTTTGTCGCTATTTAGTTACGAAATAAGTTTTTGTGGTTCTCGGTGGTCGCACGATTGTGTGTTTTGATAGCTTTTAATAAATGATTTTGTACTTTTGGTTGGGTATCGTACCCGAAGGTAGTCGATGGGCCCTTATTACTATCCTTGCACTGTATGCCCCGTATGTAACAGAGTTGTATCAATGCTAATATTATGAAGAGGTAAAGTTTGTTTGTTTGTTTGACGGAGGTAATCTTGGAAACTACTCAGCCGAATTCAAAAATTCTTTCACCGATATGTAGATTGGACTGTCGGGATGGTTTTATCCAGTAGTTTTATTAGTACACCCGTGCAAAGCCAGGACGTGCTGCTAGTATTCTACAAACAGCGTCACCTCTACTGCGAAATCCAACAAAATAGATAACACTGCAACATCATCAGCACTCTGCATACCACTTCACGTTATCAGAACTGACGCAGGACAAAATTATTGAACCTTGGATCAACAGATTTAAAAATGTATCTAAGTATTACATCAGCCATCTGGTTACCATAACACAATCATTTAGTTCTTAGCTTGGTACTAGATGACGCTGTGTAAAATGTCCAAGGATATTTATTTATTTTTCATCAATCTGTTCTAGATACTTTGGAACTTCCTGCCTGGGGCATATTATGGTCTCTTGAGCAGAAAATATGACGAGATATGAACTAAGAATCTGAATTGAATACAACAAGTTGTTTAATATGGCTGGAGGCAAGTGAAAGTAAGCTTTCTACAGAAAGGAAACAATACTGCTCTTTGTATTTATACTATACTAGTAGCACGTCCCGGCTTCGCACGGGTGTAAACATGAAGCTACCGGGATAATATATAGCCTATAACCATCCGGTTAGTCCATTCTACACACCCGTGAAAGAATTTTTGAAATCGGTCCAGTAGTTTCGGAGATTACCTCCGTCAAACAAACAAACAAACAAACAAATACCTCTTTATAATATTATTATTAATTATTATTATATAATTATATTATATAGTATAGATATAGATACTTACATAGCCCTGATTTTAAAAATCACCTAACTACTCTCAAACTTTCAGTTCGCAAGAGTCAAAGCTAACAAATAATTTTGAATCCTTGCTTTACTTTCATCTCGGCCATCTGCAATTCAATTAGCTAATTACTTGCTTAATCTAAACGAGTGCTTATCAGACAATGAAACGAAAACGGTGAAAACAGACGAAAGTAGAGATGTGACCTAAAAGAGACAATAAGGGCGTTATCATACTAGCGGTTTGGAAGCGGCTGCGGGGCGGAGCGGACGCGCAGCGAATGCGTCGCGAACACGCCGCGGCTGCGCAGCGAGGACGTCGCGGACGCATGGCCGTTTTCGTCGCGCGTTTGTAGCAAATTATCGCCGTACAATACACTCAGTTACAAAATGGATTGATTGATGACAATGGATTGATGACACTGCTGTTGATTTTATTACTTCGAAGACGCCGGAGACGAAAACGAAAACCCCCCGTAAACGAATCCCGTTGCGCGTCCGCAACGAATTCGCTGCGCATGCGCGACGTGTTCGTTGTGTGTCGGTAACGAATTCGTTGCGCGCCCGCTCCGCTTTAAAGACGTTCGCAATCCGCTAGTATGATAACGCCCTAACATTCAGTCTAGAGTCTAGACAACTTACTTGAGACCCATATAACCAGGTTAATGATATGCATAACTGAGATAAACAAACAAACATTCATACTTGAGTACTGTTTTGATATTCTGAAGCATATATTTGAGTATGAACTTGGATGTTTTTACTTTCTAAAGTAAAGAAAGGCGACAATTACTTGAAGTTAAAGATAAGCATTCACTTACATAAGACTGATGTTACAGATTGTCACATAAACATTGATCATAGCAATAAATCAAACTTAAATTAAACTTCAGTTTTAATTAGGAAACGTTACTTAAGTTAAAAATTCAGTAATAAAAACTAATTACGTAGTACTGTACTTAATTAGTTTTTATTACTGAATTTAAAAAAAAATTAAATGAACCTCAAATTTGAATAATATTTTTCTAAAACATACCTACTTATTAATCTATGGTTGAGTGTAGTTTAAGTGGCGTTTCAGAATGTAAATTCTACTTCAATGTTAATCTATAATACGCTTAAAGATCGTCACCATAAAACCTTTTTATCAGATGCAAAAACCACAGATAAGGAAAACTTTCAAATTCATAAATACCTGTTGCAAGGAGGTTGCAAGCTGAATCTTCCCGTATCTGACCACCTGCTGAACATCTGCCGTGAACAGGTTTTACGGGAAGTAGGCTTTACGGGTGATTGATTGTGAGAAAAATCTAGACTTAGGGTGTTCAATAAAGTAACCTACGGCAAATATGTACGTATTGTGTTATAGTTGTTTTTTTAAAGGAAATACATTTACAGAAACGAAACTAATACATATTTAAATAACTGTACAAAATAAAATTGAACCAGTTGAGCCACTTAAGGACCGTTGCAAACGATCTATAGGTAGCTCAACTGATCCAAACCACTGCCAGACAGAAGCGTGCCCAAGACACTGGCCGCATTGCCATGCTGAATGGCAATGCTGATCCTTTAAATGCTGCGTTGGTAAAGTGGATCAGTACTTTGACTTTGGATCCGGCCATTTAATCATTTAAAATGCATGTCGCTCAAGTAAAAATATACCAAGCGCTTTTAAAAGGCATAAAAGGATTCAGAAAATAAATTATCAACTGAAAATTTCAACATAATAAATCCTCTCACACGTCCAACTAAGGACTATTACACACTGTCCAGACACGACGTCGAAACAATTAAGACACACCCAACTTTAAAATAGAACTTAAATGGACAATTCCATCCAGCACTTAGTTTAACTAACTCCCTAACAAGTTTACAAGTTGCCGACATCTCAAAGGAGCATAATGGCATAACAAACTTAGCCTCTGCCTACCCTTAATGTAACAGATTACAAAGCTTAAAATAAGTACACTGGACGTTAAGAGGTGACAATTTATGGTAAACATTTAGGAGTGTGTTTCCGGTGTTATGGTGGTAGGGTTGCCACGAGGGTCTTTATAATTATTGTATTATTTGCTCAGACCAAATAAAAAATATAGACGGAACGCTGCGACAACGAAGGTGAAGCAAGTCAAACTACGCCTTACTGTGTTTTGACACACTAAAACACACACACGTAAAACGAAACCACACCTTAACTTTTTAAAAAGTGACGTGCTCTCACGAGCCGCGGTAGCTACTGAAAAGTTAAGGTGTAGTTTCGTTTTGCGTGTGTGTTTTAGTGTGTCAAAACAAAACACAGTAAGGCGTAGTTTGACTTGCTTCACCTTCGTTGTTCGCAGCGTTCCGTCTTTATTTTTTATTTGGTCTGAGATTATTTGTAAAACATTATGATAATGCTCGTGTTAAACGTCTAAAGTGAAACTTCCACAATTTTACTTGCAAAGTGAAAACTTAGGTGCAAAAACTTCACCCTAAAAATAAAGTCTCATAGTGCTTACCGAAGACAAAGCAGTACGAGTAAAGTTCTGCTAATAAGTACTGAAAGTTGGCTAACTTCAGTCGTGAAAGTAAAATATTGTCTAGCATTTTTTAGCGTCAACTGAGAGCTCTGTTCCAGATTTTTCCCTTTGTTCACTCTTTTCAGCAAGTTTAGAGTAAAATATTAAATGTTTTGTCTTGACAATTCAATCTTATTCACTTCACTCTCGAGGTTTATAAAATGCAAAGGTTTTTGTATCCAATTTAGTTATTCGTATGTTTAATAAAGAATGCTTTGTTAAAATTCGTAGTCTTGTTTGTATAATATTATAGTTAACTTATTAACTTTCCCTGTCAAGAGTTATAATAGGTTCTCGTATAATAAAATGAAATAAACTTAATTTATCTCATTGGTCTCCAATTACTAAATTGATTGAGCCTGTGGTCTATTTCTGTTCTCGGCTCACTTTACATAAGTTTTTTCAAAGCCGGTCAAAATAAATGCAAACCTGATATACAAAGTTTCAAATACTGTTAGGATTCATTAGCATTGTTTCATCATCATCATCACCAACCTATAATAGCAGTCCACTGCTGGACATGTGCGCAAATATATTTTGTCCTCGGCTTGTCGATAATATATCTATCACAAATCGTCACTCCATGTAGGCGGAGGACGTCTTACACTAATATTAAGACCAGTTAGCATTGTTTAGATAAGATTTATAGAAGAACATTCTGAACGTGACAGCCCTAGCAGCCGTCAGCGCAAGCGCAGCCCGCTACAACATTACACCTGTCAACCGATTCATTATACAAGCAGTTTAGTTCACTTCCATAAACAATGCTTTTGTGAGCCTCTTAATAATAAACTATCTTCTCTTTCAGGTATGTTCGGTTAAGCTGTTTGTTTTCTTGGTAAGATTTAAGTTTAAAAATGGATGGTGGTATTTGTTCTTTTTCATTCTTAAGCGAAGAGTACTTTTTGATTTTATTGCAGTTCGTGTCGTGTGTTTTGCTATTCTATTTGATTTCTCGTTTACTTATTATTTTCAACTCTGTTATTTTATTTATTTTTGTCTTTCGATGATTACAAATCTCTTAACTTAGAGTATTGAAATTACGATCTCTTAAGTCTACAATCTATAAAATAAATTTGACTTTACCGACATTTTCAAACAGAATATTAACGGACTAAAGATAAAGTTTATTTTAATCCTTTATTTATTAAATATCTTTGACTACGGTCTTATAATTAATGTTTTTGTAATTCATTTAACCGACCTAATGGTACAGTAAATTAAAACGATAGTAACGTTCAAGTAACAAACGGGTACAAGGCTGTCGTGGACGTAAAGCCACAGGTTATGGATAAGTTATATTAAATTTTAAAACCTTGGTTCCTTAAAACTTGATACTGTAGAATGTAGACACAGTTTCCAATATTTGTGACATAAAACGAATCTATAGGATTACTAGTAATCACGCTTAACTGAGATTTCTCGTAACGCTGATGATAGTTTAAATTTTGACTTACTTATGACTACACTCATAAAGATAAATACTGCTATTGCATACTTTGTTTAGGTATTATTTACTAGAAGCACGTCTCGGCTTTGCATGGGCCTGCAACCTGTCACGTATGGAAAGCTAACTTCTGCAAAAAGTGGGCATGTCACAAATATGTATTTGGACATACCTCTGACTACCCCATTAGACATCTTCTAAGTATCTAAAGAATTACACAAAGATCTGAAAGAAATGACCGCACCCTGGGATACAGTCGTGATCATATTTCATTTCATTTCAGTTCCTGGTCATAGTTTATTAGGAAACCACGCCTTAAGTTTGGTTGATATGCATGCCTAACATAAAATTTACCGTGCCTTTATAGCATAAATCTTTATAAGTATTGTTCAACTCTTATTTTGTGCCTATATTTTATTAATGTGCTGTGTCGAGATCTTTATCAGTCACGGTTATTTTGTCTTAATTTTCTATTTTACTTTTTAATTACTGATGTTTATTATTGCTCCATGTACATATTTCTTCGTTAGAGATTTGAGATACGATGTCAAATGGGTGGTCTGGGTTAAGGATTGTAACATCATTATTAAGTTGTAATCGAAAGTTATTTAATGTTTTACAACGATTTATAAGCTCTCGTTAGAGTTAAACATGCTATAAAATACTTGATGAAAAATGCGATTCCGTATCAGAAGTAAAAACAAAATAATAAATGACCAACTGTCTCGTGTCTTGTTAATGATATAAATGGCATCACTTTCCAGAAATATTTCGAACATTCGTAAAACGACAAAAACATATTGACGCCAAAAATCCGCATCAAAATTCTTTAATTACATCAATCAACAGCTGCTTACTCTTTTACAGCAAACCCACCTTTAGTAGATTGAATATGAGGTTGTCTTTCGAATGTTTGCAAGTCTTGTAACAGCTTAATTTTCTTTCTGCATTCGATAGCAGATGTGTTTCAACTGTGCGTGGATTTTGCACCTGTGGGCACAGGTTGTAACTTGTCTCAACCCGTTCTTACTGTTTATAATTTTAACTTTTACTGTGCTGTCTGAGAATGTGCAGATTCGACTGAACTGCCAAGCTCAAATAACAAAACATTGTTGCTAGATTTTTTTTATTGTTTACATGATTCAACTAACAGCCGCACTGTGATATTGAGTATTCATTAAATCATTCCTTACTAGTTTTATTTGACAAATCTATGCTAATTATAATAAACATAACACTGTTATTCCTTACTTTAGTATACAATTTTGTGGTTTGTGTTGTGATTTTAAGATATTCAAAAAATTTAAATGTGAATTCAAGTATCAATTCAAAATTGTAGTTGCGAGGAACAAACATCGCTTACAATCACTTGTATCTTTCAAATACATAATTTATTTAATTGTTACGGTGTGCTAGCATGAGATCAGATCCTATTTCAAACCTCATTTCAATTGACTTGCAGAATACGAATCCTGTTAAGCGTTTTATTGTATTGACCTCACTGTCTTGTATGATATCATAGTAGTTTCTGTTGTATTTACATAAATTACATTACTGATAATAAGTATTCATATAATCAGATAAAATTCTTATCATATTAACATATTTTAATCACGACACAATTGATTTGTCTAAGGTGTTACTCAGGGGTCATTAATTGTTCTTATCCTTTTTAATCCTTTCCATTATTTTGTTCTACAAATGACAAATGCTTATTTCGCCTCGTGGCACCATTCACGTATTAACTTAATTCTCGGTGAGTTTTGCGGTAAAATCCAGGCCATAACAAATTTTCACCAGAAAATCGCATTAAACTGATAAAATAAACGCGACGATAACACCTCTCTCGCAACCTTGCTATTCTCGTTAGCATAAACCTACTCTGTACCACAAAGTACCGTTGGAACTCGAATCTTTGCTATTCTTTGTAGCGTTTTAACTTCCAATCAGAAAGTATTTGCCGCGGATTACTTTTTTAAAATGAAAATTCTCTATTTTATTTATTACATATAATCATCTGCAATCCTATTTCTTTTAAATAATATACTTAATGAATATGCACTTGATGACTCTTTTGAGTTGGATCATTGGATGGGTGACCAAGTATAAGTGCTATTAAGCTGAGCTGATTCAGAAGATACATTAAATTTTTTGCTTCGGAAAAGTCGTGAAGCCATGACAGATGCCTTGAGGCCAAAAACGACACCTGAGTTTAATTTTAAACTCAGGTGGTGTCACTCACTGAGTTTAAACTAAACTCAGGTGTCGTTTTTAGTCTCATACGAACTCAACACATTGGTAAGTTAAGCGCCGTTTTATGATTTCCAGAAGGTTTTGCTTACATAAGCCAAATCATTTTATTTGAATAACATTAGAATGTTTATTCTACCGTTTTGTATTGTAATTCGTAAGACATTGGGAAGACACGGAGGCCCTTGGGAGTTATAAGTTCGGGTATTTTATTTGATAGCTCCCGGGCATTTTAGATTCTTGCTTAGATATGAAATGCTTGGGTTTGTTATTATATTTTGGCTGTATGTTGTATAGATCGACATAATTTAGAACTTAGGTACTGTCTTTAACTAAACATGGCTGATGTTGATTGTTTGACGGTCGGTACCTTAGTTCAATTAACTTAGTAAAATCGTCTTAAAACTTAATTAAACGGCTACTGAATCTGTTGTTATTACGAATACTGAGTATAAGACTAGTTTCACAATTATACCATTATCTATGTCTAATCTTTCCGATTAAACCATCAATAGAGTAGGTGGATTAATCGATAAATTACCTGGCAACTGTATTATCTTATGAAAGTATTCGGGTTGGTCCATTAAATACATTTCAGTTAGTCATGTTACCTACTAATCGTTCCATTCTCCTCTATTTGGACTTCGTTCGTATGTATGAGCAAGTGACCAACTCTGGTGACTGAGTTTTTAGGCCGCCTAAAGGCCTCCGTCATGGCCTAACGACTTGAAAGCCGGGACCGACATTTTTGGTTTCATAAGACCCTGAAAGCCTTATTGCATAAATTATTGTGTCTCTTTGTTTAAATATTTCATCACTTTTAGTCTCAATGTGTTGTTAAAAAGGTACACAATCTTTAGAGATAATAAATTTTAATAAATTCTTAATAAATTTTCAAAGTCAATGTTTCCTTTATCTTTACAATACAATTGTTTTTTACAAATTCCTTGATGAAGACATCCTCGTTTCTTATTTGGGTTTACCGAGTACCTAATCTAGTAGAGTAGCTGTCGAAACTTGTGTACTATCGCAGTTTTCTGCCGGTCGTGCCTCGTTAAGATAAAAGTAAGCAGAATCGTACGTGATACAACAGAGATAGTATAACAATGAGAGTGATGACAATGAAAGACTGAAAGGTTGTGTTTGGTGATTCGGTTTTTTGTGTGTTGCGAATCGCAACTTTACGGGTATTTATCGCAACTTGCGATAAATACCCGTAAAGTTTTCGAACGAGATTTGTTTTTTCAAAATCTTTAGTCCTATTTATTTACACGATGGTGGGTGACTTGCTTGGTCTGATCATGAAAGTCGAATATCAACTCATTAATTTATATATTAGGTACTTATATATTTTTATATTTATTTATATTTATATTTCATTAATTAAGTGCAGCGGGCAAGAATCTTGCATCGTGTAAATGGGACTTTACAATAATGATATTTTTGAGTGTGTTAACAAAAATAATGAATGAATCAATAAAAATCCCCAACATCACCCTCTCAGCCATATTTTAGCCATCCATATCCTAAATCAGTGAAATCAAAACATTAATAAAGAAAATACACCCGTATTAATCTTGTTAAGGCTTCCAAACCTCGCCACAAATAACCTAAACTTCAAACAACTTTAAGTCCCGTTGCTAACAAACAGAATTTTTAACGCGACTGCATCCCTATGCTCTAGTCTATATACCCGCACACAAATTGACTTAAACGAAACCAGTGGCAAAATTCAAAAAAAGACTCAAATTTTGATGATACCACCTCGGGCGGAAGTACCTACACCTATATTAAGTTCTGGCTTGTGTGTCAAATAAATGTTTTTTCTTTAAATAGTTTAGTTTAGTTTTTTTTTTATTTCAATAGTTTTTAATAAGTATCGGTCTACTATTGACAGAGTAATCGTTGAACACACAAAAAAGTACATACAGTGTACACAGAACTTCCTTCTTTTTTAAAGTCGGTTAAATAACTTAACTACGACTGTGTTCCGCGCAGTACCATTTTTTAAAAAATGAACTATGTATGTAAAATACCATAAAACCCACCTGCTTCTAATATTAATAAAATGTTTTTGTCTTGTCTTTTGTAGAAAAGAAATTCCCCTGATATTTAGATATGGGATGATGGGTTCGTACGCCCCATTTTTTGGCACAGCTCGTGGTCCTATTTTTTGTGTTCACAGAACATAAAAGTCGATGCCGTGCGGGCATATGTGGTTGACTAACATCGTGGGATAAACACTCCATCAAAGGAAACACATGATGATCGTCGTGTAAACATTAACTGCCACTTAGACTTAACTATTTTTGGTTTTTTGAGAACGTCCCACATTAAAGTCTTGTTTAAAGATTTCGGAGAAATGAAAGGAACAGTATTGGTGCAATGTAAGATATTTTTGTGTTTTTTATTTGTATGTTATATCCAAGGATATTTAATTATTTATGATCCTGAAATTTTACTTTTTTTACCATTTTCAGAAATGTTGCTATCTTACGAAATTTAAGTCGGTTTAAAAAAAACACTTTTGTGACTTGTGTTTGCGTTATTGTTATTGTTCAATCAAAATGACTAATGTCTTTGTTTCATTCAAATAATAAGTTTTCCAATATTAATCATAATTGTATTACAACATATTGTTTGCAAATCTATACCACAAATTATCAATAACTAGACCACAATATAAATTTAATTATTCTCTTAGTTTTATTAATGATAATTTTTATATTTTTTATTAATTAACTCGAACCTATTGTATTATAATTATTTTTTACTATTTGGATTTTAGCAACACTGGTGTTTCTTCTTGGTATTAAATATAATGGACTGCTTTTGACGTAAGCTAAGGAGCTGGCGTAATTGGACAGTTAGAACCTAAACTGAATTGTTTAATCAATACGTCATGGTAAGCCCCATGTTCACAAATAAAACGGCAGATCAAAGGTGACCAAAAAAGACCCAGTGAAACGCATGTAGCGCGGCGCCAAATCTAATCCATTCTAAACCCCTTGAAATCTCCTTTGATATACAATCCCGTCCATTAATGTTCTGTGAAGTGGTTCCGTAGGTTGAGCTCCGACAAATCGTGCGGTATTCCGTACTTGGCTGTGTTTGGACGCTTTAAGCGCTTTGCCGACTAACATCACTATAGACTGTACCGACCGTAAAACGTTTTTACCGCAAACTTCATCCAAAATCGCTTCGAAATAGAAACTAAATGAATAGGAATTGGATTATAAAAACTCGATGGTAAATGTAAAGTTGAAGGAGTAACGATAACAAAAGTAGATAAATATCCAGCGTCTTCTGATTCCAAGCTAAGCAACATAACGCAAGCATTAACAGCGTTAACACAAGTGTTATGGTTACCAGATGACTAATTAATTACTTTTTTACCTACATTAGATACAAAAACACCTAGACCCAATGAAAATGAATCCCCAGACGAAGGAGTCCCCAGAGAAACAAATATCTGCAGAATATGCAAACATTTGTCCTGCAGCGAGGATCGAACCCACATCCTGCGTCACATGGGTGGCTGATGTATAAAACAAAATGAATCCAGTATTATGTATTTGTAATGTTTTTGGTACGGTTATGGCACGCTACGATGTTAACCGGTGACGGAATTATCTCTCAATCTTATTCAATTCGAAGAATATTTTTTGTCTGAGTCTGACACGTTTCTACGCACGGTCTTGGTATGGCACGCTTTAGTAGGCATAGACCTTTAGTCGAAATTGTCCCTTGTGTTGAGTAGGTTGATATCAAAAAGGTTCTTTGATGTTTTTCTGTTGTCGTATTGTTGTATATTAATATATAGTTATGTTTAAATGCATATTACAATGCTGTGTTACAATTTTTGAAAAAAAACTTGTTTTATTTGAACAAAATTTCATTAGGTCATGATTATTTAGCACTTAGCAGCATGTCCCGGCTTCGCACGGGTGTACTAATGAATCTACCGGAATAAAATATAGCCTATAACCATCCCGACAGTCCATTCTACACATTGGTGAAAGAATTTTTGGAATCAGCTGAGTAGTTACGGAGATTATCTCCGTCAATCAAACAAACCAACCGTAACTCTTTTTGTATTAACATAGAAAAATATTTAAATTCAACTTTGTTCTTAAAAACAACATTACGCGAACACTTTTATATACAAAAGGTGATTCTTTGAAGAAAAATAGGTAAGTTTCTAAGTGACTCAGAAAAATATTTTACTTATTGAAAAGAAAAAGGTTAATACAATTCACTTGGAATTCACGAAAGTTCTCTCAATATCGCTACAAGTGGTACACAAAAACATAGTACACTCACGGAATTAAATGGTTCGTTAGTTTTCAAAACAATTGAAAACAAACAAAACAAATAAAAAAAACTACGTCATTAGAGTTGGCCACTTGCTCATACGAAAGAACGAAAGAGATACAAGCGATCGTCCTCAAGCCGGACTGCCTTACCACTCGGCCACGAAGCCCTTATGTCAGTAAGATGATAATATAAAACGATCAGTAAAATAATACTATCAGTAAACTTACAACTCCGTAACCAGAGTTGGTTACTTGCTCATACGAATGAACGAACGATTAAGAACCGACTTTAATGACGAACCTTTTTGTTCCGTGACTGTACATTTCTGCTCACTGAAGCATTTTCAATTCTCCAGAGAAGGGACTGCTTCATAAAATTCATGTTTTCATTTCGTTATTGTTTCAGAAAATTGCTTTCATTTTATTGCTAGTCCCTTTGGATGTACAGAATCTGGTGTCTAGCGCTTTCCAAACATTTCCATGTAAATATGTTTGTTCGGCTAAGAATATTAATGGAAATACATACATTATTACATTCTCTGAAGATTATGTAAAAGAGTTAATCTGTAATATCGCTCATATATAAACAACGCAGATAAAAATAATTCTTTAACTTCAAGTTATTCTTGTTGAGTTCAATCAGCGCCATGGCACATTGAAAAAATAGCGAATACTTGTCTCGAGTCAGGGTGTTTTCTATGTACAGTTATATCATGTACATTGTACACACAAGCAAACATCGCTCATAAACATCGAAATAAAAATAAAATAAGGTAAATAAATAAAGTACCATAAATCTGTTTAAATTACTCTTTATTTCTACTCCGCACTTTCTGTTTTAAAGATATTTTGGAAAGCGACCTTGTCACATACTTTGTGACACATTCTAGATTTCTGTCTAGCAGCGTGGGATTTACCTTGAAAATTGGTAAAAAAGTACCAACTGATAAAATATATTTATTTACAGAAACTAAACTACAGATTATTGACATAACCGGCTTACTGTGACCGTTTCAAGCGATCAGTTAGGGTCCTATAATTAACTGCTTTTGACGTAAGCTAAGGCGCTAATGTAAAGTTAGAACAGTTAGAACCTAAACTGAATTGATGAATAATCAAACAGATTAAAAATCAACCGAAGGATCATAAACGAGCTATGTTAACTCAAATAATCCATACAACTGGCAGACGGAAGCATGCCCAAAACACTGGCCACATTACCTCGCAGCCGCCTTCTCCAAATCTTGACGTGGCACGTTACGGCGTGGTTATTTTGAATATTGCTATGGATTTCAGAAAACAAAAGCTAGATAACGTGCAATCTCTTACCGCGTCATGTTTTAAAAGTCGTCGAGAATCGACATCCTGAACCGTAGAGTAACTTGTAAATTACACCCACTTGTGTAATTCTGAATGGACTTAATCGTCCATGCAGTAGTAAATAATACAGCCGTTAATCTAATTCTAGGAAACCCCATAACCATTATACATAATACTACCTGCTATAAGGAAAACAGCTAACAATTCCTCGTTTTCTTTCTTGTTACGAAGGTCATTTTATTCATTAGGGTAGGACAGATTTCATCGACTTTTTTCGGATAGGAGACACAATAAAAGCAATTATACAGACGAATAAAAGATTGATTGTTGTACAATTTCAAGTGGAATTGCCTGTAAAGAATGTCACTGATTGCGAGATTTTTTATAGAACAAAGACTGTCAGGCTGTCCAGATAATAGTCACGCAAGGTAAAGATTGATAGGATTGATTATTAAATAAATAAACAGGTACTATACTGTATTAGACCATCTTTTGTAACAATCATTGTTATAGTTAAGAAAGTATTAGGTACTAAAACAAAAACAAAAAGTAAATAAAAAAAAGTATTATTACTTTTTGTATATTGTTGCAATAAAGTACTAATTGTGATGATCTTAAACTAAATAAACTTACCATGATTTTGTCGATTTTCCTGACATTTCGATTTCGAATCATGTCAAATATCTTGATTTTAGTGTTTAAAGTTTTCAAATCATTATAATTATTTAAAAAAGGAATAACCACGAAAATCATTTATTGATTCTAAAAAGTTTAGAAAAATAGGTAGTCTGAATTGATTTCTTGCTACACGAAAATAGACACTAAAAAAACACCATTCATTCTCCTTAGATCTTGCTGGATTCACAAAGAAAATATCTGACCCTTTTTACAGAAACTTTGCAGCGGGTTCATTGTTTTAGCCTTAACGGCTTGGAAAAAACATTCTTACATTGAAAGGAGTCATTTGGGACATTGGACAAAGGACTAAATTGAGGTCCAAATTGTAGGCGTTCGGTCTAACTTGACTAACAATAATGAGAAAACAGTAGAGACACTTTACTTTTTATGATGGTGTGTTTTTAAAGTTCCAATTCGAGTTACGTATTCGATTATAATTTTTGTTTTGTAGATTACCTACTCTAGGCAAGAGTAGATATTTAAATAATCGCATGTTTGTGTCTAATTATTGTTTTGTATTTTTTAAATCATTATGTACCTAAGCGAGACAGCGAGAGAGAGAAGCATCTTCGTTGCAACTGCTCGTTTGAAAAACGTAGTGTGCCCAATTCATAGAGTTTTTTGATTCAATATTTAATAGGTATTTTTTTTTACGTTTCTTCGTTCGTGTGAATGTAAATGATTACTTTTTACATGGTATTGTTATATATTGTTATTCTACTGCTAATAGTGATACCGTGGTAGTGTAGAGTCGATAATGCGCATCGGAACGGAAAAACTACTTTTTGCTCTCATCGTGAGGGTAGCCAGTAAATTATCGGTAATGTGTTTGCCGGACGAAGAACTGCGGGATTTTGAGGGTAGTTTGTGATGCAATAAAACCCTATTGTTTTTCGATTCCAGGGCTTAACTAAATTGACCTGGAGATTTACTAATAATAAAAATATGAAAGAATGTGGTCCGAATTCGCTAAGCCGATTTAGACGAAAATTGTGGATAAAGCTTGTGAAAAAAGAACATAAAGCTACTTATTCTATTTTAATAATAAATGTGAATCGCGAATATTTCGCCGCCTTTCGGATTTAGCTTTAGCTAAGATTTTAATAGTTAGCTAGATGACATAAGTAAGCTTCACAATAACATAAACGAATAACAACTTTATCTCACACATGACATCTTTCACAATAATTTATGATTAATACATTTAAGAAAACTTGTTTTTATAGTACTTTCCTAAAAAACATTTAAAAGTCCACGTCTACAGAAGTACCTACCTATAAATACAAAATTATAATACTTTTAGCAGATTTTTGTCATCGGCGACTTTAATGTTTATCTATCGAGTATCGATCGATTGTAACTAAACAAAAATGTAACGATAACTCTTTATCTCAACTCAGAGATAAAGAACAACATGACAGGGCTATGAATAAAAAGGACTACGTGTAGTGAGGTGCTGAGAAACGGATACGGAAACAGCAGAAATCCGTATCCGTAAATTAAAGAAACGGATACGGAATTCACAAATATGCAATATGAACATGAAGGTAAAAGAATTATTCATCTTAGATGAATATTTTAATGATAAGACGTCTTTTATAGGGAAACTGTTTTTATGTAGAGTGTTTATCTATCTACCCAGCCAGTATCACGCACTGCTGGGTAAAGGCCTCTTCTCTATCACGCCACTCTTGGCGATTTTGTGCCATCCATTTGTGCCATCATGTAGAGTGTAGTTTAAAAATCCTCAGGTCTTTATATCTTTACTAGTAGCACGTCCCGGCTACGCACGGGTGTACTAATGGAGCTACCGGGATAAAATATAGCCTATAACCTCCCGGACAGTCCATTCTACACACCCGTGAAAGAATTTTTGAAATCGGTTCTGTTGTTTCGGAGATTACCTCCGTCAAACAAACAAACAAATTTTACTTCTTTATAATATTAGTATAGACTAGATGATGAATAGGCATTCTTTGCCTACACCTATCGGGACACTGTAGTGCTAGAGGCATTGTTGAGATGGAATAGGCTTGTGGTAAAAAAAAAGCATCGGAAAAATGAACTCTAAAACAATAGCAGCGCATCACTAAATAGGAAAAAAATCACAGTAAATCATTCTCAATTCATGTAGAAACTTCATTTATCATTCACGCGCGTGATATGGATGCCAATGCCGAATCGATAACGTACCAATGATTTTAAGGCGGCCATAGACGTACAAGTAATTTGATCAAACAAGCTAGTTCAAACAGTTTGGTCAAATTGGCATGACTGTCTGTGGAAATCAATTTGATCAAATTTAATGAGAAATCAAATGGAAGGAAGAAATATGTTTTTTCGTATTTTTTTCAAACTGTTTGAACTAGCTTGTTTGATCAAATTACTTGTACGTCTATGGCCGCCATTAGGCAGTAGATGCTGAGGCACAGATGTGTTTCGAGAACGTACCGGATTTCTTTTTGAACACATAAATATCATCCGCACTTTTTTTAATACAGTTCTTTAGGGCAGTCTAATCAGAGGTAGTAAAATTGCGTAATGTGTGTAGACAAACATGCTCCATAATTATCTAACTTGTACCACAGATAAAATAATACTATGTATATTGTTTTATCTGTGCTTGTACCTATCAAATTATTGCAAATTACAACAGTTACTAACTGATTTCGGCCGAGATTCGAACCTAGGACCTGCAGAGCTACAGTCGATTCCACTTAACCATAAGCTATAGAATTCGTTCATGGCTATAAAAAAGGGTTGTTTATTTGAAAGGTATTGGAAAGTAAATGATCTATACAGATCTAAAACGTCCTGAATGACATCAATTCGTTACAGTCTCGGCTACCCTCAAATCAGTTCAAAGAAGCTGGTTAGTTTCCCGATACCACAGGCTAAATTAATAACAGCTGCTACACTAATAAAAAAAATTAGATTTCAACATTTATCATCCAAAAGTTACAGTACTTAGCGATCCCATGTAATATGTAGTATAACTTTTTTCTGGCAACAAAGGTTTTCAGAACAAACAAAAACAACACAAACATTTAGGTCTTATTCACATTGGTCTTGTAAACTTAATTTAACTAAATCTGTTCTTTTCATTGACCTTAAAGTAACAAGGAAAAACATTAATCAAACCCTTATTAAATTGACAAATATTTCTAAATAATGGGGTGATTCAAATCTTCTATTACAATACAACCAATGTTTTTGCGTAAACTCTTTTTATCTACCGGACTTACCCAGCTGTTCCCAAAAACCTGTAGTAACCCACGAAAACGATGAAATCGAGCGGAAATATTTTATGTCTCCCCATTTAGTCCGCTCACCTCATTCCCCGGATCCGACTGATTGCGAAACTGACAGTTAAAATAAATAGTAAAAGGGTTTTATGTGTTTGAGTAAGGTTTATCAATAATCCACGTCGTAAAGACGTAGACATCGGTGGCGTAACGGAAACTACTGTGGTACGGTGCGCGTTTGATTCTCTCATCAGAAAACTGATGAGAGAATTTAGGAACCATTTACATGATGGTATTTTGCCTGTCTAATTAAAAAGGCAATGTTGGTTTGTTTGTTTGTTTGACGGAGGTAATCTCCAAAACTCGCCGATTTCAAAAAATCTTTGTGTAGAATGGATTGTCGGAATAGTTTACTTTTTTCCCTTACGCCAATTATAAGTACGGAACCCTAATAAAGAAATTGGTACAATATTTGTGACCGACACACATTTTTAAATATCAATGTTTACATTTAATTACATTGTTTTATTTTGTTTTGTAGGTCACTCCATAACTGGTTCAATGAAATGCTTATTCAAAATAAGTGCTCAAGTTTCAAAAACGTTGGCTCAATCAAACAATACAACAATACTGCTCTTGTTAAAATAATGAGTGACCATTCTTAACCTTATGTTATTATTTGATTTGCTTAGAGGGACTTTGGTCGTGGGTTCGAATCCCGTCTGTGCAATAATATTTGCTTATCATCATACTGCAAACGATATTTAACTATTCTTTGAAGTGTTTGTAAAACCATTCTTTGAAGTACTTACAAAAAAAATATATCTACTTAAATGTTTTTATTAAAAATTAAAAATCCGAGTAATATGAAGACATTCATCAAAGTAATTACTGGATTAGCTGAGAGGATGGTTCAGGTGTTAAACAAGGCTATTCCATCTCAACTACGTCCCAGGCACTACCTACTGTTATTTTATTTGGTACTTCGATACTGTTAACTACCTACTTAATTTTTAAGTAATTAATGTAAATAGTTTAGTTTCTGTAAATAAAGTGTTAAAATTTTCAGTAATTAATTAGTTAGTTAATTGAATATTCTATTATCACCACACAAAAAATCACGTCAATTCGTCGCCCCGTTTTGCCGTGAAAGACGGACAAACAAACAGACACACACACTTTCCCTTTTATTATTTTAGTATGGACTTACTTAATCTTAAAACTATGATTTTCTAAAATGAGTTATACCTACGTTCAAAGCATCATGTCAAATGCCATGAAATACCGTTAATCTATTTAAAAAGATAAACAAATTGAATAGACACTTAGACGCTTACCTAAAGTTATGTAAAAGTTGGCGCCATTTAAGTATGACTTAACGAAGATTATCATTAGTCCGAAGTAGATAAGTTTTAGGGTTCCACACTCTTAAAAAAAATATCCTTAAAAAGCCGTGCTGGCCAAGTGTATTAGTACGTCGGCTTTAAATCCGTAGGTCGTGGGATCGAATCCGGTCGTGCCTCAATGAACTATTCGTATAGAAAGATTTAAATACGTTTTAACACGATCTTAAACGGTGAAGGAAAACATCGTGCGGAAACCAGTTAGCGTTCTAGCATCGTCGATGGGCTTGCAACCTGTCACGTATGGAAAGTTAACTTCTGCAAAATGTGGGCATGTACCAAATATGATTTGGACCTACCTCTGACTACCCTATTAGAGATCTGAAATAAATGTCTACCGCTCCTTGAGATACAGTCGTGATCATAATACAAAAATAGTTCTCAACGAGGTTTATAATGTCACAATTGTACGTGTAAAATAACCCCTAATTATTACTCGTGTAGTTGTAAAAGCAAAGGCTAGTTTGTCTGTTTGAGCTCAGCGTACTATTTCTGTGCACAAAGAAAATGCAACTCGCCTTATAAATCTAATTTAGGCGGTGACTAACTGCAGTGACCGCTCACTGCCGATGCGGCTAGCTATTTCAGAAACATAGGCATCATCATCATCATCATATCAGCCTCGCTGCACCCTGCTATAGGCCTATTATGATGCCACTCAGTTCGGTCCTATACTAGGCTTATCCATTTGTAATGACTTATCCTGTGAATAAAAATAAAATTGTCGGGCCTTGTTTTTAGGTCTATGACAGAGGCTTTTAGGCGGCCTAAAAACTCCGTCACCTGCTTATTACATAAAAACAGTGCAAGTGAAATAAAAGCTATTGAAATAATAATCAAGTATACGCAATTAAGTACAAAAGTTAAATAAATTTTTTTGATATAATTTTAACATTATCTTACCTTCAATCGCATTATTCCAAAACAATTCATAATTTATGTAAATGTGTAAATCAGAGCCATCTGTCGGATCCCGCGGCAAATGCGTTTGTCTTGTATCCGAATTAAAGTGTTCGGATACGCGTCACACTCCAAACTTCCTAGACGGGGGGTGTGCCTCGCAGATACTAAACAATATAGAACGGACGAAAATTTTATGAAAAAATTATGCTCTTATGACAAAAGACCTATTTAAAGACTTTTGATTCAGCCTCGCAGTGGGAGAAAGTCCGTCTAAAACGCAAAAGGTTGCGGGTTCGATTCCCGCCCAACAAACCTACCTACATGACCGCGCCACGCCTCTAATATTTGTACCGCGCCTAAATCATTTAGTAAAAAATGTAAAAGTCTGAGTTTCTTTCTCAAAAAACTCACATCTATTTTTGACAATGAAAGCATAAACACACCACATTGCAATAGAGCAGAATAATTCCTGAATGCACCGGAATGAACCGGAATATTTCTAGACAGTTGTCAGAAGTTCCCGAAACTTCGCTCAAGCCTCCACTATTCTCCCTCCAACTTCCAAGAGCCTGCATAATTAGTGCTTAGTATGATTAAAAATCCCTCAGTCTACGGCTTTGTCTCCGATTTTGGTTTAAAACTTTTTTAATAAACCTCCCTTGACTTTGAAGTAGGAGCTTTTGTCACAGAGTATAGATAGAAAAGATTGAACGTATTTTACATGAATGAATATAAATGAACAGATTACGTATGTATTTTACATGAATGTATGAACATTTACACATTAAGTAACATTAGTATGATGAATTCGACTTTTTTTGTAATAATTCATTATATTAAACCAATAGGTACTATACAGTGTCTTATAACGAGTATATTGCTATCTTATTTGACTTCTAAATATAAATTAGTACATAAATAAAATAATGATGAATGTACTACGCTTATCAATAATGTTTCCTATTGCAATACCATCATCCTTTGATTGATAGCAATTGAATGACCTATAGCAGTTATATATTTATAAATAGACGCACACTATGACAGAATTGTGACTGCTAGTCACATTGGCCATAAAAGAAGTGAAATAACATACTTACTTCGTAGCCGAGTGATAAGGCAATCTGGCTTTAGGACGTTTGCTTGTATATAGCGGGCCGTCGAAGTCTTAAACTTTTGGTAAGTTTTTCATTTCATTTATATGCAATTTTCTTTTTAATTATACTAAAACCCAAATTAAGAAGAATTTTCTTAAAATTATTATTCCCGAAACAGCTCCTTCAGGAAAACGATATAAATCTTGAACACACTACGGAACAAGAACCATAAATACATTTCCCTAAAATGACAGGTGACAGGTACTAACTCACGTACACCATGCATACCTTGTGTCAAATTAATAGTTACTGATGTTCAGTGAAGGATTTCAGATTAAAACTTATAACTGGCGGCACGCCCCGACTTAGCACGGGTTTCTCAACCTTCATATTTATAATACTTAATTAAGAGACGTCGGTCAACCCTATGGCTAAGCTTTCAAGCCATTTGAATGCCTTCATGGCTTACCGAATAATCTTTACCAGCAGTTTTATAACCTCACTTGCTAACAAGAACTAGCAAGTCTCCATTTTCAACAGTAAGCTGTAAAAATGAAGACTTGGCAGTAAGTTAAACAACTTCAACTGAGTGCAACTCCGTCACCAGACTTGGCCACTTGCTCATACGAACGAACTGACTGCAGATTCTCAAGATAATGTCTATACTTCATTTGTTGAAGCGAGCGAATAGGAGGAAAAATAAACGCCCGTGATTGGTCGTCGAAAATAATTGTCTATTCTCGGGTTGACTAGATTTGACTATCGACAATTCATTTGACAATCTAGCCAATCATGAGAAATACAATTATTTTTGACAACCAATCACTTGAGTTTATTTTATCTTCCTATTAGCTCGCTTCAAGAAATGAAGTATAATTACTTCTAACAGGCAATAAATAGCAGTGATGTGCACAAGCCCTTATTACTCTCGATGGAAGCTAAGTTTAGAACTCAATAAAATCTTTATTTACGAACGTTCCCTAGAGTGTGATCAATGCCTTATGTTCTGCCACAGTACTCGTAGTGTGTTCAAGCTGGTTCAAACTCGGGACACACTTATTAAAGATATACAATGTGTCTCTCTTTTCATTTAAACTTATAGTTTGATTTATGAACATTATTTTGGAAACAAACTGTAACACAACCACAATACCATGTTCCCAAAATATGATACATTTTGTAATATTAACCAAACTCCTGTTGTGCAATGTTAAATGTCCAGCGACAGGGTAATGTACTTTCGAAGTTGCCACACCGATGCCAAACATGCGGCCTAACCAACATGGTACAAGTTATAAGCAAAACATTTAATTATTGTTATTTAAATATTAGTTTAAACGCACATAAATACTTAGGTACTCAACATCAGTATCGTTTTACTTCGAAGATATACATTTTCAATAAAACTGGCCCTAATGTGGAGCCCTGATAGACACCATTTAATTTAATGAAAATTTATTGCCAAGTCATCACAATTTCTTTGTTGTGTATTATTTTAGACATTGCTTTCAAATGTACCTGATTATTATCAGGTACATAGTTAGCGCGGAAAAAATTGTTTAACTGAAATACAGTGAATAAAGCGGAGTCTGTCGAATGCTATTGTAAAGTCGGAGAAAACAAAACATAAAAGTATTCTATATACCACCATATTATACCCACAACATACTCCAGTTCGCCCGCGACCACGGTTGTTGTAACACAGCCGAAAAGTCGGGAACTAATATAAAAAAGGTAGGTATATTACGCAATAAAATCCTGTTTATTACTTTTGAATTATGAAATGTGATCGCGAGAGTTTAAGAAAACTTTTGCATTCATCATGCCTCAAGTATTACCTTTATATAACATTAATATCTTAACGCATTTATCTTACATTTAAACCAAATTGTAACTTAATCCAAACATAATTCAAACTGGAGCGTTTCGTTGCGCGTACGCACCGCGGTAATTGGTCCGAGGCGGTCTTTGATCTCGCCGCGCGAATCAGCGCACCCGATTCGAATTCCGACCGATCTTGTTTCCGTTTCCGATAGCTGTTCTCTCGGATGAAGATTCTATTTCCTGGTTTATAGATTCTGAGAATGTTTGTTTATAGATTTCTAATAACTATAGAAACTCTTGTTCATCATCATCTCCCTGCCCTTAAGTGGGGTCGGCACAACACGTTTATAGAAACTCTTGTTCATCTTATAATTATTTAATCTCACCTTTTTCTTTTTATTAATTGTAAAGTTGTTTGTGACTTGCGATGATACAAGCAATTGTTCTTGCTTCAACCAATGCTTTTAATCGTTAAATTAAAAAAAATATGTTATAATTTTGCTACTATAAAATGTTTCCTACTTATGTTTTCAAATATAAATTACTCTTGTATGATTACAGGCGTAGCGAATAAATTTTTGTTGAATTTTTTGCTAGCATCAAATAACTTTTTCGTTTCATATTGTTTTTGCTAGTTTTTGTTATTGCTGAATCACATGTAAGAGTGGATCTTATATTTATGATTAAGCTTTTTAATCTATCATTGTATTTGAACACTATAAACACTCATAAATCTACGCATCATGGTAAATATCCCGTTTTAATTGTATTATTATATTTTTGTATCAAATGAAATTGTATCTTTCATTTAGACAAGTACGAATATTATGAATGAGCCATTCACTTTCTGATTGATAAGATCCATTTCGTATCACTTTCACTTAACGCCACCGGAACACGCACGTCAGCTGTCAAAATGCACTTGATTGTGTGCCTCTTTGTGCTTTCAAAGCTATAAAGTTAAAAAGAAAAAAAACTGTCAAACATTGTCATTAGGGGTAGGTTCTGATTTTGCTTAGGGGTTTTATAATTTGTTTTAAGCTGTCTCCATAAATTTCTGCCTAGTCATCAATAAAAAACTTAGTAAACCTACCTTATGCTTTGATACGTAATAAAGCAACAGTATAGATACTTTTAATCCTGTCCATCCAAAGGTTACCTGGAAGAAATCGCTTTCAGCGATAAGGTCGCCCATTGATTTATGTTTTGTTTCATTGTATTTTTTTATTTTATTTAATGGTGTGTAATAATGTTATATTCTATCGTATATTCAATTTTCTCCAAGCTGCTATAAAATGCCCACCCCTGAAAAGTACACAAACGTCAACCTCCGTTAGCGACACCTGGATTTGCATTCGATTTTTAAAAAGTTTCCTCCTTCTGTCAGTGAGGAATGGGCGAGCCTTTGATTGACGTTCCACGAAGGAAGTGTTGGGCTACACTTGGCGGTATGGAGTCACATCTAATATTACGTAATTTTATGTCACACTTTATGTGGAAAGCATCGCGGATCGCGCGCGCATTGCAAGAAGTATTTAAATACCTTAGGATATAATTTAAATTGACTTGTATTGTGTGCAGTCGGTGGCTAAGCAGGGAATGGATTAATTGAGAATGATTACTGTATCTATTATTAAGTTACTGCGTCTGTTATTGTGTGTGAGAATGCTGTTATTGTTAGCGATACCAATAGAATTTTAAAATAAAATATATAATAGAATTTATCAAGAAAATTTATTTTACAATCTTCTATTAAACAAAATTTTAGTCAGTACATACTATTGTTTTTTGTCTGTATACGTTGTATTTTTTATATCCTTAATCCATGTTATAATGTATTCGAATAACTTCAATTTGTATGTCGTAGTATCGAAATTTCCAAGCGGTATCACTTTGTGGCACAAAGCGTGATTCTATTCGGCTATATGCAGTCGGATTTGTCGAAAATTGCATATCACTGCGGGAAACACCTTTTATCAAATGGTAATGTAAACAAAGGTTATAGAACCCTAAATTTGAATTGCAAAGTACATTATATCAACTGACTTTTGATATAAGATACATAATACTTTAGCATTTTTTGTTAGCATCGTAATTTATCTTGTCATGGTTATTTTGAGATGGCAATAGTTTCAACAAACTGTTCGAGCTATAGAAAGCATTATAAGGCAAAATGAAATATGATCATATAATATGCTAATTTCCAAGGTAGGTAAATATATTTTTAGACATTTTAGATCCTTTGAAGATTTATTGAAGCACGAATTCAAACCGTCGCGTCGCGCGTCGGAGCAAAAGTCGTTACTTGACGTATCGATAAATTCTGCAATTCTTATAGCCATTATTTCCAATATTTTGCAACATTTTGAAATTCGTAGCAATTCTAGAAGCAACTGTAAATGACAACTGACTTATTCTTTGTTCAGAAATGTTTCCACAAAGCTTTTAACCGCATTTTATTTTGTTTTGCGAGTTCTTTGTCACGTTCCCCTTAAAAGGGTCAAAACATGAAAGTATGGAAGTAAGGTAAAAGAAAAGTTGCAATTTTGAAGCTTTTAAGAAAACTTTTACCTACCCAAGGTACTTGTTTATTAGGTATACGACGGAGGACTTCTGTGGTGCAATGGACGAAGGCCCGCCTAAGACGTGGAGGTTGCGGGTTCGATCCCCGCTGCGGGACAAATGTTTGTATATTCTACAGATAATATAGGTACCTAATCATTTGTTTAAAGCTATAGGTACATTTTTTAAAAACTTTCGTGCAAAATGTCGCACTCAATTTGAGTCGTATTATCTTTATGTCACTGAAATAAAATTCTAAACTTCGTTATTTATTAAATCATTTTCCTAAATTCCTAAATTGTATACAGCCAAAGACTAGAAGCTTAACTTTCAGTCCATAAAATCATCTACCATTTTAAATGTTGAACTTAAAACGGATAAAACGTCCATGAAATATTTTTGCTGGCAACACATTTTTATTTCCGACCGATATTTGTGGCAGCTGCGAACGTGCCTTCACGTTCTAGCGTATTTCGTTAATCTATACTTCATTTCTTAAAGCGAGCTTATAGGAATAAAAATTAACGCGCGTGATTGGTCGACGAAAATAATTGTCTATTTTTTGTAATGGCTAGATTAGACAATTAACACTTGATTTGACAATCTAGCCAATCGCGGGAAGGACAATTTTTTTCGACGACAAATAACGTGTGTTTATTTGTCTTCCTAATAGCTCGTGTCAATAAATGAAGTATGTATAGGGTTTTCTGAAAACTGGAGAATGTGTTGATAATAATGTGCTATTTTTGTTGCAGGTAAGGAACCAATCAGATGACACTGTTATTTTGATTTCAAATAACAGGTATATAAGTAAGTACACCTAATTGAGTTGGTCCTAAATCCATCTACATAATATTTGGTGGTTCATTGAAGGAATTGTCCTATGCTTTGCAATACACTAAAATGTATTCAAAGTATCGTTGTACTTTTATTGAAGTAACACTTAAGATAAATATGAAAACTACGTGAGATAAATATGAAAATTACTAGCTGCGCCCCGCGGTTTCGCCCGCGTAAGTCCCGTTCCTGCAGGAATATCGGGATAAAAAGTAGCCTATGTCACTCTCCATCCCTTCAACGATCACCACACAAGAAATCGATCCATCCGATGTTTTTCATGCTCAACTCACACCGAGATGGTAGAGCGGCGCGCAGTTTTATTGTCATAATATTATAAACTTTATCTCCATCACCATAATACATAGCAGAAACTTCAAACGCAGGCGACCACGAGCGACCGTAAGCGGCGCCAAGAGCACTTTTCAAAGCGCTTGAATACTATGCATTATAGTACTAATTATAAAGTTTAAAATCACGGAACAATGAAACTTCACTTCGCTTCTATCTCGGTGTAAATTATACGACCAAAACAAAACTGACAGCTTAGAACCATTTACCTGCAAACTAATTGCAGATCGGGGTTGTTCATCCCTCAAATTAATATCTAATTTAAAATCACCCCCTTAACAGAGGGGTTGCGAAACGTGATTAGGCACAATCTGATGACGAATTTGATTTAATATTTCAATCGCTTAAGTCACAATAATCCAAACAAGAGAGCACCTGAGGTTAGCACGAGTTTTTAACGATTTCAACCTTAATCTTAAACCGACTTTAGAAAATGAGGTTCTGTGTTTCATTATGTGTATTTTTTTTAAGTTTTGTCACTTTGTAGGTATAGAAATTAAAGTGAGAACAAGCATTTTCTTCAGTCAAACTTGTACATAAAGTTGTCTTTTTATCAGTTTGTATTTTAGCTCTCAAACAAAACCAGTTTGTGTTTACGTAAAAAACTACATCGTAATTAGTAGTTCTGTAAACAAAAGATCAAAATTTATATACAATTGCCGTTTTAACTTTTAATGTTCGAAATTTTAATCCCTTAGCAAACTATCCTGCTTTATTATAAACACTTAAACGGGATATTTATTAGATTTTTTTTTTTTTATTTTTTTATTTGTAGATTTATTAGTTTCCCGATATTTCGGCACAGTTGCACGCGCCATGATCACGGCTAAACTATAGTTTTTGCGAGTATGTAGGTAGTCTGGCAGACGAAACGGATATATCCTGATCTACCTTGGCCATCATTTAAGTAGGATGTTAAGAATCATTAATAACTCGATAGCTTCAGAAACTGCTGCTACAGGTACTTGCACGAAGGGGTTGCTGAGATTAGCATTTAGCCGCTTATCTAATAAATATCGCTTCTAGACGGTTATTTTACTTTGGGGAGAGTTTTCGCAGACATTTTATTTGTCTCGTTTATTAATTTGGAATATTATTTTATGGTTTGGTCATTTAATAAATGCTCACAACAGATTTAAACTATACTTCATTTATTGAAACGAGCTAATAGGAAGAGAAATAAACACACGTGATTGGTCGTCGTTTATTTTTGTTCCTATTAGCTCGCTTCAAGAAATGAAGTATAGATAAATTTGATTTTCAAAATTCCTAAATATTTTCATTTAGTTTACTATTGGTATTTGTAATCAAATATCAATCGAAAACTACTTTTACGGCGTGTGTGTTCGAATTGCTTCGATTCTTCCAAAGAATCTTTATCTGGTATGGTCACTCGTCAAGGAAAATTTACTCATAGTAAGGTAACTCCTTGCGGGCGTGTCTGAGACGCGTGTGTGACCATACTGTGAGTAATTTCCCGTGTGATTATAATAATGAGCTAATAGTTTCTAATAAAATAGTATAAAAGTTCTATGTTTGTCTATGTAAAGAAAGAAAGAAAGAAAGAAAGAGAAGAAAGAGAATTACAAATATAAAAACACCCCTAAATTGTGTCTAATACATTCGGTAGAGACCGCTCACGAATAAAACGCTTTGATACCTGAGCGACGCGGTTCGCGGGGGTTTGGACACTCACTCACTCATTTTACAGTTACAACCATATTTCAAGGAGGGTTCAGCCCTCACCCTCTTTACTTTGGTGTTTTTCATCAACTGTAGCGAGTACAATTTTGAAATGTATTTAAAAGAAACTGTATTCAATGTAGATTGAAGTTCGTTTCAAATACAAAGATACTACGTATATATATTTTTATTTTCAAAATCAAATCAAATGAGATTAATTTTACCAAAATTTATAATAACACAGTAACCAAAATATATTTGATTTTATTTTCCGTCTGTCAAGTCGCGCGTTTTTATTTTGTTTTCCGTCTGTCAAATCGCGCGTCGTGATAATATTTCATTTTTTTTTTAATCACGCGTTTTATATTTTAACAATTTTTAGTGCGTATCTGTGTGTCGGTGGCATACGAGTACTTCCAAAACCGATGCAACATTTTCTTTGCTGTTTATTTGTTTCTGAATCCGTTTTCTTACACCTTAGACCGCAGTTATAGCTGTATCGAGTTTGCAGCGCATAGGGCATTAAACATGGATCCCTGGCACACCTGCTTCGGGGTAACTCAGTTCGTTTCACAAATACCCATTGTTCCGATCTCGCCTAATGAATATGTTTCACCTTTCAGTTTACTTGTTTCATTCCTTTCCGGCCGTGGATGGGACTTTTCCTGTCGAAATATATATGTGCTTTAACGGTGAAGGAAAACATCGTGAGGAAAATTTGGTACAGATTATTATCGCGAAAATTTTTATGGAGTGTTTTTATCTGAATTAGTAGTCACTGAAGTCATGCAAAACAAAGCCGCCGAAAACTTGCAAAAATTGTTTCTAAGAAATTTGTAAAAAATTTTTTAGTAATAATTTTGTTTGTTAGAATCAGTAAGAAATCCACGTAAATAAAGCTATACATCGTTATCCCTTGGTTATTCATAAAATCCCTTGGTAATCCCACTAGTTATGATATCAAAATACAACGGGAAAATCACACAAAAACACGGGTCAAATCTAACCCGACATTGTAATCTAAAAACCCTTTTTCGGGTAGTTTTTCTTATGAACTGTCAAAATCAGTCAAGCGTTGGTATTTGGGTGGAAACGGCTCTATATTTACATACATTTGCCGAATCGGTGACGGGTATTGAACCCACTATCGTATCGGATAATGTTAGGTGATAGGAAGGTGTGGGTGATATTTTTGAAATATTTTTCGAGGTATTCTTTCGGAGCGAATGTGCTATGATATTTTTAACGCAGTAAAATGAAAAAAATAAAATAAAATAAATAAATATCCTTGGACATGCCACACAGCGTCATCTAGTCCCAAGCTAAGCAACTTGCTTGTGTTATGGTAACCAAATGACTTATATTTAATACTAGCTGCTCCCCGCGGTTTCACCCGCGTAAGTCCCGTTCCCGCGGGAATATCGGGATAAAAAGTAGCCTATGTTACTCGTGGATAATGTAGCTTTCGAATGGTGAATGAATTTTTAAAATCGGTCCAGTAGTTTTTGAGCCTATTCATTACAACCAAACAAACAAACAAACAAACAAACAAACAAAGTTTTCCTCTTTATAATATTAGTGTAGACATAGATACATTTTACGTTTCTGCCGGATTGCATCGATTTTTTTTTATCGGAATTTTTCGAAGTCAGGCTATCACTAGCATATCGCGTAAATGATAAAAATAAATAAGTTAGATAGAGTAAGTACTTGAGTTTATTGAACCTGATACCTGGTGAGGGTGATAAGGACAATACGCTTAATTATTGTACACAAATGATAAGAAAGTAATTCGGTACCTTTGTCACAACAATTATTTCATTTATCAAGTAAAATAAGAATTGTGCGGTTGTGCAAGGATAATTATTTTTAATTATCCTTGCACAACCGTCATCCATTCCTAAGTATAACAATTTTAATGCTTGTATAATAATACATTATATAGTCACCATGATGAGGCCATCTCCTCAGTTACCTTCAAACTATTAGCATCGCACTAAATGCCTTGTTGATTAAAAATTGAGTCCATAAAAATAAAACCAGATTTTTCTGGTTTTCGAAAAAATATTGTGCACTTAATGAACAGATTAGATATAGAACTAAGGAAACATTTCCCATCCCCCATCAACAGTAAAGGTAAATGATAAAGTTCTTAAAGCATTCAGTGAACCGAGAATATTATCTTTCTTCTGCCCCACGGTGGCCACGGTACCCAACGTACCTTCAAACTTTGCATACCGAAGGAAGTTTATCTGATTCTTTTTATGATTATTTCTATTACTGAAAAGTTACGGTTTTGTGAAATTTTGTCTCTGTCTTTAATGAAGTAGAGAGAGACGGAGAAACAACTTGGTATCCTAACAAGTCCTAATCAATCTACTCGTATATGCGCCTCACTTTCACAACTACTTATATTTTACAACTATACTTAATTTCTTGAAGCGAGCTAATAGGAAATAAATAAACACACGTGATTGCTCGTCGAAAATAATTGGATTGGCTAGATTTGACAATTGACAATTGATTTGACAATCTAGCCAATTACGAGAAATACAATTATTTTCGACGACCAATCACGTGCGTTTATTTTTATTCCTATTAGCTCGATTCAAGAAATGAAGTATAGTTAGTAAAACTTTTTTCGATAACTTCGTTATTCGATAACTAGTTATTAAAATGTAGCCCTAGCATATTGCGCCTTTCAAGGCTCAAAATGATACTACTACTAGCCCTTATTGTCCCATTGTTGGGCAAAGGCCTTCATTTCATTTCAAATAAGCATAAACTGATCATAAATACCTAAACAGCCTCACCTACAAAACTACCTCATTATGTCAAGTGGTGCACGTGGATGTAGAGGTCATTGCGTTGTTCAATATTGACTGTTCGTATCCGTTAGGGCAAGGTTTGTATTGAAAGATAACCGGGAATAGGGATGGGGTAAAAAGCCGGACTGTTTTAGCCGGATCTTCATAATTCCTTACTAATTGTGGTGGTTTAGAATTGTCATCAAACTAAAAGAAATTAATTGGTCCCTTTCATCTTAATTGCATCAATTTTACTGTAGTTAAATTCGTTTAGTTTAAGACATCTGAATCTCCCGCTAACGTCTGCATTATTTGCGGCTGAGATTTTTTGACACCATTTTAAAATGAATCAACAATTTTACTAAAATTCGGTCTATTTGATATTTATTGATAATAATCAACATCGATAATAATTATGATACTTACACACATTATTTAAAAGGTTAAATTTTAGCCGGAATCGTCAAAAAGCCGTACGAATCCAGCCATCTCTATTACAATTGTGTAATAAACTAATAAATCACTATTATTGTGAAATACTAAGCGTTGTGAAATATGCATATAAGTTTTATTTGAACCTATCTAAGCTATCCTTTAAGAACGTGACGATAAAAATTAAATGGATCACCGCTTGTATTGATTCTTGTTCAATTATTTGAATTGATTGATAATAATAATATTAGTAGGATAGGATGTTTTGATCTCAGCTGAGCTGCTATATATAGTTTATATCCTGGATTAACACATAGGCTACATTTGATCCCGGTATTCCCACGGGAACACTGTTCATCGCTGGTCATTGCTAGTAGATATAATTCCCTTGTAAAACAATTTATCATTTTGTGACAGGCTTGTCAATTCCTGGCTCTGAGCCAAATATAAAACCCCTTCGTTACCAAAATTAGTACAGCACTATTTCAAAACACTTATTTATGGCATCCATACTGGTATTATAAATAGGAAAGTGTATGTGTCTGTTTGTCCGTCTTTCACGGCAAAACGGAGCGACCAATTGACGTGATTTTAATAGTGACAGTTGAAGGAATGCAAAGTGACATAGATAGGCTACTTTTTATCCCGATATGCCTGCAGGAACGGGACTTGAGCGGGTAAAACCATAGGGCGCAGCTAGTTTGAAAATGCAACATTCACACACGTTGTTAATTACTCGAATTTTTTGTACTAATTAGACCACAGCGAGTTTACACTTAAGGACAAGGAATTTGTTGGTAATCACTTAATTATTTTAAAAGATTTAATCATTATGAAGAATATTTGAAATATCGGCTTTATACAGCAAGCAGTTTTTATTTCATATTGTTGCTTGTAATAACAGTAGAACAAGAATTTAATATATGAATTTTATTAAATTAAAAACAAAAACAGCGAAGAATTTTTTTTACCAAAAGTCCTGTAAAACCATGCCTTTTCAGTAATGATAATATTTATTAAAATACAAAACTTACCCAATTATACTTTTTTAAACTTGTATCGCGTGCAAGATGAGCAATAGACCAATAAAATGTCTCCATAAAAACATGTTCGTATTAATAGCATCGGATAGAATTATTACAGTCACGGGCTAAATTTATATCTTTATGATATATTTGATCATAATTACTTCAAACTCATCCTCCTCTCAGAATAGTCCCTACCGTCCTTAGAATAAAGGTTTTAATTCCGTGTAGCTGTACTTAAAAAATGAGGGAGTGGAATGATAAATCTGTTACATCTTGTTTGTGGTTGGATAATACAGTGAACCCTTTAATTAGGCGTATAAATTAACCCACAATATTTATAGGGGCTTTTTTGGTAGTGGTATTAAAGGATTACATTGTAAAACAAAATTAGTAACTGAAAAATATTTTAGACTAATTAGAACTGGGGAATGATAAATAGGAATAAGTAATTAAAAAATTTGTTCATGGAATGGTAGATTTATCAAGAAATGTGAAGTAAATGCACTAAATGCATGTTTTAACTTTCCACCTGCTCTTACAAAACTTAAATGTTTGTCAATCTAAACGGATGACTGCGTGCCTTTTTACATTTTAATTAAAAAATCAAAGGGCTTCAAACGCTTTTTTAAGTTAAAAGAGCCATGTAACCTGCCTGAAAAAAAAAAAAGAAATCCGACTTCCAGAGATCTGATAAAATATTCCGCGTTATTTCATATATTACTTACTTTACGTACTTTGCAGTGGGACACAACGGGCTAATTGTAATAATATAAAAATACTTATTTATTTATAACTTTTTTTTTTATAATAAGCTCTAAGTTATGTCACGCTACCATTTTCCTGATTTGTTCCAAACTTTTTGCACGTAAGTATTGAAAGTTAAGGGTCGTCCCACACGATCTTTTTGCCACCCGCACAATGTTAAGCTCTCCACACACAGTAGGATCCGAACTCCTCCATTAAAGTCAATTGGCTGGGACTGACTGAATGGACGGTGTAATGCTGTATTGAGCCATTTATTTTAGTATTTTATTAATGAGATAATATAAATAATAAATAAATATCCTTGGACATTCCACACAGCGTCATCTAGTCCCAAGCTAAGCAACTTAATGCTTGTGTTATGGTAACCAGATGACTGATATAATACATAGATACATTTTTTTGTAAATGCATACATAGTATAGATAGAAAATATTAAAGTTAAGAGTAAATTAGTTGGTTGCTACAGGAATCTCAGTGATACTCATTGTTTTGTTTTACAAAAAAAACAGTTTTAGATTAGAATCTAGACATTAATAAGCAAAGTAATTAAAAAAAATGTTCTAAAATACGATACTTTTCTAATTATTACATTTTGAATTACTCATTCTCAAAAATAACAACTCTTAGTTACAATAACATCTAAAAGTTTATTTTCTAAACGCATAATTTCCTACACTATTAAATTACAGATTTATAAAGACAAACGTCATACAATGTCATAGATAAGCAACACTTATAATAAGTAGCGTTTTAATACGTAACTGATACATAAAAATAAAAAATAAATAAATATCCTTGGACATTCCACACAGCGTCATCTAGTCCCAAGCTAAGCAACTTAATGCATATACATACATTTATACATGCTCTTGCTTCCCTTCAGCATGCCTCAATCCATATGGAAGATCAAAGTGGTACCAATAAACATGTTGTCTCACGGGAATCAAGACAAACGGACAGACCGCTCATAATTAATTTATATAGTTCGGTTTTATTGACAGCACACTGATTAGCTACCACTGATTCTGTTTGGTAGCTATTTGGAGAGTGGATTGAGACGAACATTGTGTGTGGTTTGTGTGTTGGTATCATCTATTGATAGATTCATGTAAGGTTAACCTATTGTTGGAAAGGAATAAATGAAACATTGGAATGTAAGGGGAATGTTTGATGCTTTGTTATTTGATCCAACGACGAAATAGTAAAGTTTGTAGGTGTAAGTAAGTACTTATAATTTTTTGAGGAAATTTAATAATTTTCTTTACTTCTCCAATCTCCACCAGTTTTTCATCATGGTGACTAACTTAATTTGTGACAAAATATAACAAACCGTATATTCGTATATCATAATGGAATCTTATTCATTTGTGACCTAAAACAATTGCGATCTCATTTATGAAACGCCAATTTTTTATATCGCTTTATTTTTTTTACGGTTTTCGAGCTACCAACAATATTTTGACAAGCAAAAATATAATATAGGCCTACCCACATCAGGGAAAAGTATGGTTTGAACATTGACCCGTGTCTACAAGTCAAACAAACTGGTGGTATACCTGAGTAACGGTTAGCCACATATGAAGTGATTATAAAAAAAAAACATTTCAAATGTTTAAATTTCGAATTTGCTTTTGGCGGCAATTCTGTTGTTCGCTTATTAAAATTACAAACTTTTTCACAGACATTACGACAATATTGTGTGTTTTTGAAAACAGCCGGCTTACCATGACCATAGCGAAGCGATTCAGTTTAGGTCCAACTACGAACCACTTTTGACGTAAACTAAGGCGCTGACGTAAATTTTTGACAGTCAGAACCCAAACTGAATTGCTAAATAATACGTCATGGTACGACTCATTTCAAAACCTTATCTTTAAACAATGCCCAAATAGCGGTCACCCTCTGTGCCTGCCCTGAACATTGCACGTGAAATAACAAACCATTTCCACACCAAACTACGTTTGAAGTGTTAATAAAACCGCCATTTTTTATTCAAAAAGGTCGCAAAAACGACGGCCGCCGCAATAAAATGGAGTTGAATGAACTTGTTCCTTAGTTATTGTTATTTTATTACTAGACCAGTGATAGCTTGTTTCTGTGACTCTGTCTGTTTAGATTAATTTTCCTATTTACCGTGGGCGCGCTACCAGTAAACTGAATCAGGGCTTTACTTAGATAAAATTTCAGATTACAAAGCCAACAAACATTTGAGTAGAATATCAAAAACGCATTATGTGTGTGTGTGACAGAAATTGAAGGCAGCCTCCAACGATATGAAATAAACAATAATCCTCTCTACGAATTATTTAAACAAGTACATTTTATGAACTTTGTTTTAGACTCAAAACAATTAGAACATGCTATTCTCCAAACCTTAAAAAAGTCTGGTTTGAATTTTCAAAAATTAAAATACGTTTCAGCGTTATTGCATTCTGATGTACTAAAACAATAGGCAAGCTAGCTGACATGACAGTCCCGAAAATACACCGGACTTGGCAAACCCATGCAGAATATATACGCATCGAAACAACAGACCGCATAAATGTAAAAACTGGGTACTACTTGAATAGAATGAATGCAGCTGTAAAAATCAGTAAAGCCACACTTACGAGCATTGTGCTCGTTGTTTTCAGAAAACTAATTCATTAAAAGAAAGATTTTATAGGTAATGAGTTCTGGTAGTTAACAAATTGCAAAAATCAATTTCTTCGTTAAAAACAATGCTTTATGGGATGAGCCGTCAATTATAACGTAAACTTCCAAGGAGCTGGAAATCGCAAAGAATTGTCAGACTTAACAGTAAAACTGTCAGATTTAACAGTAAAACTGTCCGATCTGACAGTTTAGTCGTAATGGCGATAAATCTCGATTTCGAGACAAATTAGTCAACAGTTGTCTATGTTTTAAAACGGAAACCCTGGCAGCAACCTAGTTTACAATCAGTACAGATTTGATGTTTTTCAACAGGAGTTTGGCAGATACAAAATCAAAGTTAGTAAGGTCACGTATACCTTCTCGTTTCAGCACCGGACAATGGGTTTCAACAGATCTAACTAGGTGGACGTTGGACGTCAGAAAAAGAAAGATTTGAACTCTAGGTACTCTATGGCGCTGAACGCGCCGAATTGACGGCTGGCGATAAAACTTGTCTATTGCTTTTATTTTTATGTGTAGGTCCCTAGAATTGCAGACGCACTGCAATTTGCAGTGCGTCTGTGTGTGTATACTGTCCACTTTACGTGGGCGGCTAAGTTCCTCATTCATTATCATTTTATTTTGCTGTGCATTAATTTATCAATTAAATGATTAATTCGCACAATTACTCAGATCCTGTGTCGGAATCAAGTTGAGTAGTCGCCTGATGTTATTATGGAATTGGTATGTAATTTTTAATTAAATAGTTCTTAATATTTTCATTTAGAATTAGTTTTAACATTCCTCTTGCAATTAGTACGTAAGTTCGTAAAACAAGTAGTTTAAGTAACCAACCCTGATGACGGAGTATTTAGTCCTCCGTCATTTCTTAACGACTTTTAAAGCTGGACCGATACTTGAACGTGCCTTTCGAAGCCATGGAAGCGCTCAGCTGATAATGCAATAAAATTGTAATGTCGATTTTTGTTAATTTGGTATTTCAAACGAATTTTCTACTAACATTAATACCAACATAAATATCCGAATTCGTGGTGATTCATTTTTAAAATAGAACTAAAAATGACAAACGACAAATACTCGTAATTGACGTAATTGCCATGCACCGAACGCACCCTATTATCAGAGTTCTAAATTTAAAAAATCAAACATTCCCTTTTCAAACTAAAACCTATTGTTTTACAATAAGGCTTTGTTTACACTGTCCATGTAGGTTGCAATGAGTCATACTTGACGTATGCAAAACAAGTCACCTGTCACGTGAGAGGTCAACGTCCTGAGTAATGGTCAAGTTGCCCATTGATCGTAATCTTCTGTTTACACCTCGTTGCACTAATCTTTGTTTATTGAGGCTGAATACTTTTTTATAATGTACTTTGCAGACATGTTTCTTAATGCTTTGGAATATTCCACATTAAAACTTTAATACTTAACGTTTTTTTTACTAATTTATCTAGGTACTATTTTAATAAGTAAAGAATTGGTAAAAAAATATTCCTAAATACTTGTTGAGATTTATGTTTCAAAGGATTAAATCAGAAAGTTGTAAGTAATATAGAGAATGGTGTAAAAATGAATGAGATGAAAGAGGTGTGCAAGTGGAAATTGGTATAATCTCTCCCTATGAAAAAAATGTATGATTTGACGTGGTATTTCCTATGGAAATCCGTGGTACATGCTTCCCCTAATACAATATGCTTGATTTGACGAATTTATGTATGAAAAAATGTATTTTGACTTTAAGCGGCATCTCCTAGTAGAGATAAAATGTAAGCCCTTAAAATTAAAATTACATTTAAATTATCAAGTAATTTTGTATGCAAAAACTTTTTCTTCAATAATTTTCCATCCTGGGAACGTTAAAAGCTGAGCAGGTGTCCACATTCCACCTCAAGTTGGCGAACCGGTGCCATTAGCATTGCAAAACTGCAAATCCTTCTAAATATTCTATCTGAGCATTTAGCATGCCGGGTACGGAATTAAGAGTGAAAAGTTAGTTTGTATGAGCTAGTGGCCTTACAACTTGGGCTCAAAACGTATAATTGTATTATGTATATTATATTATGCATATTATGCCCTCCGCAGCAGAGAAGCTCTCAGCTGTCAATGCAACTTCGGTACTAATGTTTGTTTACTGTGTTTCACTCTTGCCTAAACCGATTTTAATAAAACTCTGAATTGAACGTAGACCTTAGCATGGCTTATTGGCTATTATTAAGATAAGTAGGTAAATACTTGGTACCTCGCGAAGGAAGTATCGTAGAAGAACATCGTATTGACCATAATGGTCAGGAAACAATGATTGTTTCCTGTGGCAGCCAGTAAAGCTGTGTTGGGCGAGACTGTTCCACCTCAACAATGTTGACACTACAGTGCCCTGTTAAGTATAGTCTAAATAAAGCTGACCTAAGTTTACCCTCGAAATATTTTAATAGCTATAACAACATAATTTCGGTAGCATTGAACTCATACGCTTCTAATTCGTACAAACGAGGGTAGAATGTGCAAGTAAGCGCGTCATGCCGCGTCACGAGCGATATTGGCAGAACTCGATACTAGGCCTTATTGGAGTTGGGGAACAAGACAGTTGTACAAATGTTATATTTTGTTTTTTAGTGAGAACTCCATTTTGTAGGTATTTACACTATCTACAAAATATGTAGAGTGTGATGCCTTTTGTTGAAGTGTCTTGTCGCGATACTGGCAGGCATCTCGATAGTTCTTAAAGAGTCAAATAAAGTAGAATAAGTTGTACACATTTGATTCTCAATCTGACCTAAAATCCGACGTTAATCGAATCTGCCCTTGCGTACAGACTTTAGTAAATTAATCTACCAAAAACTTGGAATAGGTACTTCACTAACCAAATTACCTTATTTACCTACAAATTTACTACAAAATCACGAATAAAATATAAACAATGTTCTGTATAAAATAAAGAAACACGTGGCGTAGAGTACCCACAAAGTATTTAATTTGCGGCTCCTATGAAGGCTGTGTTTGTGGCGCGTGTTTGTTTTTATGGGCCACAATGGCACTCGTTTTTGTTTTGAGTCACGGCATAAAAAATAACGAATTTAGAAATGAACACAGTTCATGAACACAGTTCAAAATATTGAGTTGGAAAAATATGCGAAAAAAAACCTTTTACGTTTAATAAATTGGCTGCAATTATTTTGATACTCAACATTTGTAAATTGATTTCCTAATAAAAAAAAGAATGAAAATAACAATGGTTGTAAATAATATTCCTACTCATTTAAATCTGAATTTGATAATTCTGACTTTTATTTTAATACGTCTATAAAAGTCCTTGATTTTTATTTTAATATAAGAGCGACGTCTATAAAAGTCCTTTCCTGTAGGCGGATCACAATTACACATTATTACTATTTTTATACTAACCTTACAAACAATCATATAAATTCAATAAAACTAACTGTAGTACTGTAGATAAAAACAAAACGAACTCTACCAACATAAAAATAAAGAAAAACAGAAATACCAACATAAAAATAATACCAACTACTCCATAAAATATACCTAAAGCCTACAGAAACGAATAACTGCATTGTCATTTTCAAAATGAAGTCATGAATACAAGCATTCAATGACAACAAGCAAATAACAATTTTAACATTTTATCGTGTACTTTCGATTCCTTATTCCTTGCCTTATTTGTAATTTAATAGTAACATGTTTGTAAAACTCCTTTTTGAGATTGATAAGTACAAGGCTGAACAGTTTGCTATTATATCTGTATTGTAAATAATAAAATTAAGTGAATCTGGATAGGGTTTACATATTTGAGCCATTTGGGGTGGAGACCCTGGGTCCGTGGGGTACCGGGGCCCATCGCGTTTTCAAAATTCTTTTAGGGCGTCTGGTCGAAGCGACGCGTGATCCGAGGGCTGGCTCTTATTTGGCTCAACGAATCAGCATTGCTATTCAGCGTGGCAATGCGGCCAGTGTCTTGGGCACGCTTCCGTCTGGCAGTGGTTTGGATCAGTTGAGCTACCTATAGACCGTTTGCAACGGTCCTTAGATGGCTCAACTGGTTCTATTTGTATTTTTTACAGTTATGTATTAGTTTAGTTTCTGTAAATAAAATTAAGTTCGTATAACTACGGACTAGAGTAAGCTTACGCTATATATACCTGCATTTACGATCCGAAAGTCGTAAAGTTTAATCCAGATAGTTAAATTTGTCTTCGCTTTCACACTACTCTAAGCGGAGAAGAAATTCATATCGAATCCGCTTATTCAAGACCACATACTTTTGTAAAGCCTTAAAATGTTTTCAAACCTACTCTCATCTTAATCTAGGCTATCCCTGTACAATATCCTACCAATATTATACTCGTAAATGTGAAAGTTTGTGAGAATGTATGTATGTTTGTTATTATTTCACGCAAAAGCGGCTGGACCGATTTGGTATGTAGATAGGTGATTAACACATAGGCTCCTTTTAATCCCGATATTCCCGCGGGAACAGGACTTACGCGGGTGAAACCGCGGGGCGCAGCTAGTTTATAATAAAGCTCGTGTTAAAGCACATAATTATAAACTTATCAACACGAAATGTCCATTGATGCACGGCCGGATTCGATCCCACCTTCGGAACGAAAGTCGAAGTACCAATCCACTTAGCCAACACGGCTGTTTTATGGAAGTACGTTTTAACATATTAAGTGAGTGTCCGGACCTTGGCCTCTAAAATTTGCATACAATGCTGTCACTAAGGTGTACCTTTGACTGATATCGAAGAATTCAATTTTACTTTCAATTATATACAAATCCGGTAACTATACATACTATATTTCTTGAAACGAGCTTATAGGAAGAAAAATAAGCGCACGTGATTGGTCGTCGAAAATTATTGGATTGGCTAGATTTTACAATTGACAATTGATTTGACATTCTAGCCAATCACGAGAAAGACAATTTTTTTCGACGACCAATCACGTGCATTTTTTTTTGTTCCTATTAGCTCGCTTCAAGAAATGAAGTATAGACGTAAGTTTCATTATTTTATCTGAGGTATCATTTAATTTATTATTAAAACTTCTTTTGAGTAATCAAAGGTATCGCTAACTTCATCTAAATATTAATGAGTTAGTAATTATTTTTTGCTTTGTAACTTCCGAACTAACATAAATAATCAGAAGACTCAATTTCAATTTGAAGTTAAACTTAAAACAAAGTTATATTTAAGTTAACGACGGTGCCAGAATATTAATTAATATTGCTAAACTCCTGTAATTTATACACTTACTGTTAACTTGGGAGTAATCTGTATCGGATTTTCACTTAAATGTAACTTACTTTGTGTAATTTATATGTTTCAAAGTTATATTCGGATATGAAACATTAGTTATTATATAGAGGATAAATCAGTTTAAAACATTATAATGATATACACCATAGCAACTTTGTTTTTACAGCATAAAATTTGTGAAACTCTTTGACAGATAACAACGTTGCTATGACGAAAGACCTACGGCCATCCGTAAGTTGGTTATAGGAACCGGGCGTTAATAAATAATTATGCGTTTGAGCCAGAGGTACATGGAAATTTTCATTGATAAAAAATACAGTAACTTCAAAATAAAGTTATTCGTAATCTTGTTTAAAAATAAATAAATAAATAAATAATAAATAAATATCCTTGGACATTCCACACAGCGTCATCTAGTCCCAAGCTAAGCAACTTAATGCTTGTGTTATGGTAACCAGATGACTGATATAATACTTAGATACATTTTTTTTTGTAAATACATACATATTATAGATAGAAAACACCCAGACACGGAACAAATATCTGCAGATAAAAATACCCTTTTTTTCGTAGTTTCTGAAATCTCAAAATTTTTAAAGCATTCAGATTAAAGGAATATTACAGACGCATACTCTCCCCTCGTACCGAATGAGGTTTTAATCTGCAAAGTTTTGATTTACGAACCCACAGTGCTAAGTGACGTGGAAATTCTCTGTTTTGGTGCAAGAAAATACTTAATACTACGTTATTCATATCGTCAATTCATAAAAGTAGTGAAGTAGCTTTTGCGAACTGCTTTGTTCGCGTTAGTGATTACTTGGGAACAGCAGTACTTTAGAAAGAAAGAAAGAAAGAAAAATATTTATTTTGTCAAAAACACGTTACTTTCTTCCTCAAATTGTCTTTCTTAAACTTACGTGCTCAGAAAATATTTTATAAATTATATGTAGGTATTTACTATTTATCACGGTTCGGTTTAAATAATTAAAAGGCAACGTGATAAATACCCGTACATGTAATTTATAATGTAATTTAAAACATTTCTTCCTAAATTAAGTACGAAAGGATATGGAGTACTTGTCCTGCCACTTGCTCATACGAACGAACAAACTTGTCATGAAGAAAAAGTGCTGTTCCCAAGTGATAGAGAAAAATAACCGAACCTTTATCAACGAAAAAAAACAAAGTAAAAAAATATATTGCATTATTTCAAACAAACCATTATTTCAAACATCAAACAGACAGCGCGCATCGTTAATCTCATTACGTTATAACGATAACGATGACATAACGAAACGAGTCGTTAGTTATCGACGTTATCGCGATCCCGGAATAATTGCTTTTCTGATAGAATTACGGAAATATCCCTTCGGTATTACAGCTTTCTTTTGTATACGATAGAGTTTTATAGCACCCTTTTATTTAATCCACTGTTTTTTCCAAGAGATTTTTTTGTATCAGTATATTAGGATGTACCTATTTGTATAAATTGATACCTAACAATAATAAGTAATAGTAAGTATGATATAACGTTTAAGTAAAGTAGGTTTAATTCGTTTATTTGATTAGTACGAATAGTATGTACCTACTAGCATAAAATTTATAGTTATGTATGGCAGAATGTTCTATGTATGTATTAGGCAGGTACTTGTATTTACCAAAGTAGGTACTTTATATTTACCCAAAAACAACATAAATCATAATTTAATTTTAATGTTACATGTTGACGTGTTTGAGAAGGAGTGGTGGGAGATCGCCAAGGATAGGGGTCAGTGGAAGATTTTGGGGGCAACCTTTGCCCAGCAGTGGGACACGACAGGTTCCTAAAAAAAAAAAAAGTTACATGCTTGTTCAAAATTGCCTTACTATTTAAAAAACCGAAGAAAATTTACAAGTTTTCTAAAATATATTTTGTTGCACTATTTCAAATAAGAAAAAAAGACTTTCATATCAGTCAAACAAAGCAAACAGAAATTAATCATACAATTTAAAACTCCCAAGACCGAATAATGTCCAGTTAAATTCGTGACAGTAAGTTGTTCCCACAGCTCGATCAATTCACAGCTTATGGAAGTAAAGCTGGTACGTTTTTAAATGTATGTATGTATGTAGTGTATGTATATCTACAGTATAGTTTCAATTTGAACGTCATGAAACAACAAGGTCAACAGTTACATAATGATAAGAAGTGACAATAAAGTTTGAGAGAAAAGAATTAAAGCCTATATATACTTCATTTCTTGAAGCGAGCTAATAGGAACAAAAATAAACGCACGTGATTGGTCGTCGAAAATAATTGTATTTCTCGTGATTGGCTAGATTGTCAAACCAATTGTCAATTGTCAAATCTAGCCAATCCAATGATTATGTTTATGACACTAGCACGAAACGGACACTGGCAGAGTTGTGGCATCACTAGTCACAGAAGCCTTATAGAAGAAGTGAAGTGAAGTGAAGTGATTTTCGACGAGCAATCACGTGCGTTTATTTTTGTTCCTATTAGCTCGCTTCAAGAAATGAGGTGTAGATAATAAATCTAAAAAATCCAAATTCAGTGGGTTAATAATGCAAATAAAAGTGTCAAATCACGTGAAAGTTGCTAAATGGGTGAGAAAGATTTTTAAACTTTTCGAACCAGCTATTTATCAACAAGCTGTGTTCCAAACTCGATATAGCTATTAACACATCGGTCAAGCGTGATCGGTCAGCAGGTATGCGACATCCGATAGCCTCGAATTTGATGGATCGTGCTTAGTTTGTTTTGGAGTATTTACATTGAGATTAGTTGAGAATTCAATGTCAAATGAGACTATTTTAATTTACACCTATTTTTTCATTTTAGAAACACCTTAGTTTTTTATAAATTATGTAGGTACGGGTGTATCACGTTCCTTTTTAATTATGAATCCCGACGTTTCGAACGGATTGCAGCGCCACTGGTCGCGGTGAGACTCACCTTAGATTTTCTAAGGGAAAATCTAAGGTGAGTTATTGTCTTTTTTAAAATTATTGTTTCTGTGTACTGTGCAAGCAAAACTGACAACTATAATCGAATTTCTTACTAAGTATAGTATAATTGCAATGGGTAAACCCACAACACGTAAACACACACACAGCTTACTGTGGGTAGATATAAAATTTGACATTAAACTACTTACTTGTTTACAAAGGTGTCAAATATCTACAGTAAGCAAAACCAGATATATATTAGTTATTGAGACTGGCCATAAAACCACCATACAAACCCTACCATGTATGGCCTCCATAATATTAGTGGGATGGGATAATGAGATAAGTTTCATAATCTTATCCATCCCAAATTCTTGGTCAGCAAAGACCAATCCCTAGAGAGGTATTACTGAATTGAATGAGGCAATCTTTCTTCTTCTACATTATAAATAAAAGTCGGTTAATTAGAGTGTTTCTTACATCAGTTTTCCTTGAAGGTTACAGATGAGCTAGGTACCTAAGAATAGGGTTGGTCTTGGAAAAAGTCGGATAAACATAGTACGTCTTTGAAGGTATGGAAAATGTTGTGTATTGGGTGTCCGTTGGGGCGATGACGTTGATGCAGCTTCTGAACAGATGAAATGACTTTGCTAGAATTGAAGAAACCTATACATTACCGTTATAATCACGCCTGTTTCCCATGGGGGTAGGCAGAGACCACGGATCTCCACTTGCTACGATCCTGACACTCTTTTGCCTCATTTACTCTCATTAAATTCTTTATACACGCTCACACAAAACTTCACCAATTTTACATAACATTACCTAAGCAATAAAAATAAAAAAGTCATCAATCGCATGTAAAATGCATACGATTTTTATCGTAACCATTTTTCTGACTACTTATTTCGCAGGTAGCTTTGAACTCTTAACAGTAATGTCTTCCAATACCGACATATTAATCAGTAGTAGCTTAGTTGGTAACTTACAACCCCATCTCGCTTAGTTAGGACACAGATTCCATTAGTACAGATACCTCATCTCGAACATTGAAATGACTCTTTCTTCGTCGGGCTATTTTGGGTCTTTGGTTTTTGCGGCGCCCACCTAGTGGAGAAGAGCGCTGACTCCGCTACTCACTTCTTAACTTTTTCAGTAGTCCTAGTTGTACCTAATTCACTATGACATTGTTTCAAATTTCCAAATAAAAGCCGGATTAGAGACAGCTCTACGAAAGAACGTCTAATTCTTTGTCCGTGCAAATGAAGGGAATAATTCAGCACCTTTGACCTTTTTTATTTCAATGGAACTGCGTGGAAGATAAAATAATAGACCCTGAGTTTTCTTTGACAAAAAGCTTGATTAGTTTCTAAGACTAATGAAAGTAATTCGAAATATAAATACGATTTAATTACACCCATTTTTTGAAAAGAAAATATTGAATTCAAACTGATTATTCTTTGATCCTAAATATTAATGAAATTAATTATGTAAATGGATATATTCACTAAATGAGTATTGTTAATTGCTTTATTTTAGTCACTAAAGTAAAAGTAAGTTCATGTACCTATGAGCAAGTGGTCAACTCATAAAAAATAAGAAAACATTGTGTTTATAAAAGCAGAATATGAATGTCATCCCAGACCACCAAGTTCTTGCCTGATTCTTTCCCTGGTGTAGGGAGTTGTTTTGGAACAGGCAATAGAGTCACTGTACGATTTTGAGTGATCCTTAAGGTCCTCCGAAATAAACATATTTTTCTTTCTTTCTTTCATTAATTTTTAAAAACCTTTTCTTCCAGCTCAAAAGTTTTTAATATAAAGTTTGGTTTCTTCTATGATATGTTTTTAGTAGAAATAAAACATAACTTATTTTAAAACTCTATTCCTTCAGAGACTATTCGCTAAAACTATCCCTTGAAATATTCAAAGCAACATTTATTCAGCAAACATAAAAATCGAGTTATTCCGAGTATTTCCCGCGGCTCTGCTAGATTGAAAGGGGAGTCAGTCAAATTGTTTTGTCAAAAACATGTAGGTTCAAGTGATTTATCTTAGAAATCATATTTGAATATGTATACTTATCTGATTCTTATGTATTTTCTTAATATAATGTAGGTATCTATACTATCTATACTTACTTAATATTATAAAGAGGTAAAATTTGTTTGTTTGTTTGATAATCTCCGAAACTTAGCCGATTTCAAAAATTCTTCCACCGATGTTTAGAATGGACTGTCGGGATGGTTATAGGCTATATTTTACTATAGGTAGCTTCATTAGTACACCCGTGCGAAGCCGGGACGTGCTGCTAGTTGTAGATACTGGTTACCAAACTCTGGTATCAGACACGGCCGAAGGGGATATAAAATCACCTCTCTATCGTCCAGATAATAAAATCCTAGTTATGTTTTACTGAAGTATATGGGTAGTTAAGTCATTTATTTAATTAAATCTACAGGTACTTAATACATTAAATAACAGCAAATGTAACCCATAGATACATACAATATTACCTACACATTTTATTTGTCTATATTTATATCAAAAACGATAACTATGTCAGGCTACCGTACCTACCTAAACAGAGTTTCGTTTCCCAACAAGTTTATTTTTTAAAAAACATTTCCCGTAGAAGGAAAAACCGTTCCGACACTTCTCCGAAACGTATTACGTATTCATGTGCCTAGTTACCCAAAAACGCTCCAAATTCACAAGAAAATAGATTTTGCTTCTGTAGAAAAGCTTTTAAATTAAATTGAAAACACACGGGCTTCTATCTTGATCTGAATCGCGCTGATTAAACGCTAACAAATTCCAGGGAATCACCGAAAGCGAGTTTTTAGCCTGGATCATAGGTTGTCAAAAAATAAAAGGAGCATGTTCATTTTTGGCTTAGAACAGAATAAAATGAAAAAATCACACAGATTAAGATTCAGTCAAGATCCAAATCCAAAATGGCCGAGCTAGAAACAAAATCAAAACGTTTGTTATATTTCCTCGTGTAGTGATCGAAGGGCTGTGCCATGCATCGTCAGCGAGATCTGAAAATCGACGGAGGTGCGGGATTTCATTGTATTTTATGACAAGACCCTTTTCTACAAGCGTCACGGAAATATCTATTGTTTGACATGTTTCATTATTTGCCGAGCTATTTTATCTATCAAAATATTTGACGATATTTTATCTGTCTTCTTGTTTTCGAGTTAAATATTTTAAGTTAGTGAGAGAAATAAATATATTTAATTAATTATAAATCTGACAGCTTGTAATTTTTTACGCGTTATTAAATCGATTTTAATCAGAATTTGAGTACCTCTGTGCAAACCATCGCTTACAAATAAGCTATAAAAGCGCTTCGCTATAAAGCTCTCGTTAAAACATAAATAAAAACAAGTACACATTTTTCTAATAAAATAGACGAAATGAACATTAACTAGTAGTCCTCGCAGAATATACAACCTATTCATATTGTTCCATTAAACCTTCTTTAACTAAAACGACTATCAGACAGAAAAAAATCTTAAAACCCTTATTAACAAATCATTATGAATAAGAGGTATTGTATATCCTCAGTATCCGTTTCTCTGGGTCAAGGATTTACCTTTCTCTTTACAAGTTCCAGATCCAGATCACCTGCACCTATTTCAAACGTCGTGATAAACTAACAAAGATAAGTCATTACATACGATTGGTCGTCACGATGTGATCAATGCACATTGACATGCTAATGTCGTTATGGCAAGACTCTCATAGCTAGTTTCTTCAGCCTAGTCCTTTCTTAAACAGTAATATAACTGAGAGAGAAAATGTTCTCTCTACAATATTGAAGACAGTTTATTTTTTTTAGTTTTGCCATTTTTATCTGAAGTGTATCAAACCGTGCATCAACAGTTACAAAATCTTTAAAGAATTATTAAGACATATTTTTTATGAGTTTCAATATGAAATCTAAAGCAAATACAGTAGAGTTCACTTTACACTAAATGCTAGTTCAAGTGACATTTTGCCTTGGTTGCGTCAGTCGCTTCGTGAGATCTATACGTGTCGTGGCTTATCTATGAGACAATGTTCTAAGGACAATAGTCTCACGCCTAGTTACTATTAGGACTGTGTAATTTGTATAGGAGATTGCACGATTTGTGTGTAAATGGCCCCATTTGTGTTACACTAAAACATGACACCTGCCTTGGCAAATATATTTTTATTGTAGATAGAGCACTTATTTTTTATAAAAGTAAGCTAAAGCCCGCAGCTTCGCTCGCGGGGTTCCTTGATAAAAGTGACCCATCGTTTATAAGTGAAGTAGAGTTACACACACAGACATACAAACTTTCAAACCTTCACCTTTATAATATCAGTGTGATATTAGTAGGACAGGATAAAAAGATGGATATGATATAGCGTAGAATTTTCCGGTAAATGCTGTGTAGAAAATTATGAACTCTGGCGTATTGCTAAAGCTCTACTCAGATTCACTGATACATAACAAATACAGTCTACAGTCTGGTATGGCTCTTATACCCTAGCCGGTCAAACTAAACATATTAAAACGATTCCTTCATTAGGGCTGTCAATTGACTCAATAGTTCAATTCGGCACGCGTGGAACGGAACAATTGCGGCGGTACAAATTACATTCTGAATTCAAACACTCTGATTACTGAACAGTCACGTTCGCCAATTAGAAAACGCTGTTCAGTAGGGTTGGCTAAATGAGATCTGCTAATGCTAGTTTATTTTCCGTTGGTGCTATCAAGTATGTTATTCTAACACAATCTCAATTCTTAAACACCTAAATTTATCGAAACGTGTGACGATAAATACCTGAAATATAGCAGCCATACACTTTGTTAAATAATTACTAGATTATAATTATAAATTTTTTAAACCTTAATTGATAAGAAGTATCTAGCTATTTATAAAAGTGGAATCATCGGCATTATCGATTTTGCTAACTCGATAAAATTGTTAGTTTACTTTAAGGTTATTATTCAAAAGCTTATGGAAACGTATAATACTTATCATGTCTCATACCATTATTTTCTTTTTAAATTGTCATGAATTCAAAACCAATATGTAAGTAATCGGTTTTGACGGCTCACGATCAAGATATCAAATTCTTTTCGTGGATTATTCTCATTCATCTCCATATCTACACTATAATATAATAATCTACACTACTTGTTTGTTTGTTTGTTTGTTTGGTTGTAATGAATAGGCTCAAAAACTACTGGACCGATTTTAAAAATTCTTTCACCATTCGAAAGCTACATTATCCACGAGTGACATAGGCTACTTTTTATCCCGATATTCCCGCGGGAACGGGACTTACGTGGGTGAAACCGCGTGGCGCAGCTAGTATAGTATACAAAATAACATCCCTATACGAATGCGCGCGAATTAATTCAAAATTCGAACACTCCATTTTGATGTAGTGGAAGCTGTCATGTCCTTTGTTATCTCCTTCGATTGACTTTCGGCTTTATCAAGTCACGTCTTAAGCTACAAAACGCCATGGCACATGTCGATATGTTGTCGAATGCAATGCTCTTTGTTAGAAGCTACAAGGAATTCCAACCCTTATTCTATGAGTGTTCATGACTGTTTTGTCATGGCAATGGTAAGACACGTAAAACCTGAACGACGCTGTCAAATATGGCGAAAATTAAGTTTAAACTTGACGACCAATAATTTTAAGATCTGTTCAATCTGCTGGAATGGAGTACGTAATTAGGTGATTTCGATCCTAGACGAGAATCCAATTTAAATTTTATTTCTAAAAATAATAAGAATTTGTGTCTAAGTGTCTACACAAATTCAAATTACCTTAACAAATTCGCGCGGTGAATGAAGAGAAAAGTTGTGTGGACAGAGGCACCAGGTCAGCTTCAGTGAATATCGAATTTGTAACAGTTACAAAATAAAGCTGAAACCGAACATTACCTACCACTAAACTTTGTTTTCGTTGATCAGTACGGCCTCAGGCTCTTAGGCTCGTATTCAGAGACTTCACTCAAACTTGAGTCTACATTTATATTTTATGCATCGATTTTTGACAGTTCTCTATGAAAGCTGAGTTATGAATCACCGCTTCAGACACGATTTACGCTTGAGTATAGTGTCTGAATACGGGCCTAAGTCTAGGTATAAATAAATGAATATAGTAAACGTAACTCCGACCTTCTTGCAGAATCATTAAACCTCAGAGGTGAAGAACTCGTTAGTAGAGTATCCGATGGAGCGGGCCTCATGTTCATTAGTTAGACGATTTGGGCCCAGTTTAGTGTTACATGGTTTGTGAATAATATAAGGATTATGATGAACAATACATACTGAAATTGCTTGTACGAGTAATAATGAATATGACTTTTGCTGGCTAAAGTCAAAGAAGTCAGAACTCTTATGAATTTTGTATGAGTAATTTATTTAGATTTTTTTTGTACACCGTTTTAAGCTATTGCATGCGGGCCTTGAGTGTGGAGACCGAATCCAGAAATCCCGTAACGAAAAAACCTAACGCTGTCACTTTAGTTCAGCAACTCGCCTCTAGGTGGCATGCAATAGCTTTACCGCGGCAGTCCCCGAGTGCCACACGTTTTTTTTTACAAAAATCGGATAACAAAAAGGAAAAGTTTAAAGTTAAAATAATTGTGAATAAAACTGGATAAAAATGAAGTTGCGTACAAAATTTATGACCATAGTGAATGTATCCCTAATAAATAAATTAAAAATATGTTTTTCATAATAAATAAATAAACAAAAATCCCAAACAAAACTTAGGACTCACAGCTAAGGTCATAAGTTGGTATAGCGCGAATTCGAAGAAATATCGAAGTTAATTTATGCATGATGTTCTCTGTCCTCCCCTAGACAAGTTACATTCACAATCCGGTCTTATTCATCTAGTAAACTTACTTTAACTAAAACGATAATTAAATCTGTTAAAATCTCTTCATTGAAGTAAGAGTACCTATCAATGAAGTAAGAAAAAAATCTTAAAACCCTTACTAAAATGACAAATCCTTATGAATAACATCTACATTTGCTGTGTCTAAGTGGTCGTTAATATGACTTTATTGAATAAATATATTTTGACTTTGACTTTGACTGCTCTAAAACAAAGAAGAAAGAAAGAAACTACTGGACTAAAATTACGTAAATGACTGGAAAACTTCTAAGTCTACAGGTTAGGTCTCGGCTTCACCATTGCCTAGGGTCTTTTCTAAAAGAACTAAAACATAAGAAGCGCTTGTCACTTGACTATCCCCTGGTTCTGGTGCTATTTTAGCTTGCCGCACACTTCCTAATACGATTTACGTATTCGTTTCTCGTATTCTGACAGCAATATAAGCAATTCAAAAAAATGTTGCATATGGAGTATCTTATTTTTGTCATGGCATTTCAAATGTTACTTCGATGAAGCTCACATGTACCTACTCGTATATATTTGTAGTAAGTATACAGTCTACTTGTCAATTTAGGACGGTACATCTGTCATGAAAAAAAGATTGGTAAATAGAGTAGGTAGAGTTATTGACTCGTCGATGGGAGATCGATCTGAAAGTTCGCAGTAATCCGCGATTTTAATCTTGCTTCATTTTTAATTTTAGACATTATTAATTTTGGATGTTAGCAAAACTATCAGTTTGGGCTACATACAATTTTTTTTCTGTAACGCACTTAAGCTAATCTGCGATTTTTTTACACGATTTGGTTTTCAACTTGTAGAGTAGGGAGGCAGAACAGAATTCTCACAATACTCGTATACCATGTTTTTTCTTTTCAATAAGGACTAATAGTAAGTAATTAATTAATAATAAAAATAAAATAAAAAATTACTAATAAATAATATTTAATTAATAATAAAAATAAAATAATTAATTACTAGTAGTAAGGAGTAGAGTTAATAAACATACATGTACGTACATAAGTACGTAGCCTTAGTTATTTCCTAAATTAAAATGGGATTGTACGAACCATATTTTCCGCTGAAGGGTCTCGGATATTAATGTCATATACGAAAAGCTATTTGATAAAAAATGTGTTTCATATTTCACACTTAACCCTACAAAGAGTTGACTGGTTAAACTCTTCATATGAAATATTGAACTCGATTTATTTTGTTAATGGTAAAAAACTTTTTTCAAGGTTGCTTTTTTTAATCTTGGAGACCCCTAGTTCTTAAACACATCGGAGAAAAACCAGTTGATCTTCAATAGGTTTTAGTTTTTAAAGTTGTTTCATTTTCGGGTTCCGTGTCTAGGTATTTTCTATGTATTTATATATGTATGTATTTACAAAAAAAAATATCTACGTAGTCCGATATCTGGTTACCATAACATAAGCATTAAATTGCTTAGCTTGGTAGCTTTGGATGACGCTGTGTGAAATGTCCAAGAACATTAAAAACAAAATTCATTTTCTAAACTCCCTTTTCCTCTTCCCCAGACTGCGTCCACCTGCAACTCTACAAGGACCTGAAGGAGCGTCAGAAGAACGGGCAGACGAAGGCGTCTCTCTCCCTCCAGCAGTATCTCGGCTTCGAGTCGGGATTCACCCTGGACAAGGAGTCCAATACCCTGGCGATATTGTGCGAGGACGTCGTGCCTGTGCTCGCGTTTGATACCAGGGAGATCCTTATACAGTGGCGGGTTAAGGTAATACAACCTTTGTATGAAATCCTCCTCCTCGCGTCGTTTTCCTCAATGCTGAGGGTCGTGACCCCCTCCACGGATCACTCTCTCCTGGACAATATTGCGCCACTTCGTGCGATTCTGTGCAGCTTGAATAGTTTTGTATGAGATACTGGCTCACTAACTCATTACAGGAAATATTGCACTTTTATTAGTTTCGTAGCCGTAGTGAGATAAAAAAACAAAATGGATCGTTTATCATCTTTTAAAACAAAACCCTAACAAGTAGCAAAATAAAAGTTTTAAACCGACTTAAATTTTGTAAAGAGATCAATTTCCGGTAATTTCGAGGTACGTTTTTGATCATGTCTCCGAAGATACTCATCAGATCCTCAAATTTTCTTATTACCACGAGAGTATGTTCTTTCATAAAAATATATTTTGAAATCGGTCCACTTTTGTCGGAGTAATCGGCGAACAAACAAAAAAAATTATGATAAAACTAAAACATAGGTAGAGTAAAACATAGAACCACCTGCTTTTCTTAAAGTCGGTTAAGAAATTTTGGTTGCGAATATTTACTCAAGTGACAACCACTGTTTCCAGGTCCAGCACAACCTAGGCAGCAGTAAAGAGTTCGCAGCCGTCATCATCTCCTCCCCAGCTACCAACAGCATCCGTCCAGGTCCCGTGCGTCTGCACGCGTGCGGGCCACGGCTAGCGCTCTGCGCGTCCAGACCCCCTGAAGTGCTGGCGCTTTGGGATGTCAAGCTATTGAGGTAAGATTCTTACTCCTTAGACCTCTGTGGCGCAGTGGGTGTTGGCCCGCCTGAGACGCGAAGTTTTATTTCCTGCCACGGGATAAATATAAATAAATAAATAAATGTAATATGATCTGCAGATATTTGTTCCGTGTATAGGTGTTTTCTATCTACTTATAATAAGTATGTTTTCACAAAAAAATATCTAAGTTTTATATCAGTCATCTGGTTACCAGAACACAAGCATTAAGTTGCTGAGCGCACCAAGAGAGATTGCGCTCTATTTATTGTCGGATAATTAAACAAAATCTCTCCTAATTTATTTAACTTTAATCCAAGGTGATGCCATTTGCACCCCTATTATAAATAAATTGTACAACCATTGTATAATTTTCAAAGTAACAAAACAAGAAAAATTTAATACAAAGTTGAATCTTAAGCATGAAAAATAACAGAATTTTATTTGCATTTTAAGGGTCTTATTCATAAAAACTTGACAATTTAATACAGGTTTTAAGAACGTTTTTTTCTTGTCATTCATATGTCAACGAAAAGAGATAGCAACAGATTTAATATGCGTTTTAGCTAATACAGGTTTAATACAGGTTTTAGGTCGAATATGCATAATGGGGTAAATGTTTTGTATCATCTCCCTTCAATTTTAACATGCAAATTCGTAATTAGGTTAATGTATCTCAATTAAAAGCAAACATTTGAATTACAATAACCTTACCCTTAATTTAAATTCCCTTGCCTTTTAGAAGTGAGCAAAACTCAAAGCTAATTCAAACATTTCACAGAGTTTTCAGATTTTAATTATGAGGGTCTAACAGAACTGGCTGTTGTAGAACTTAGCGTTATTTTCCTCATCTTTCGTATGAGTAAGTGGCCAACTCTGGTGATGAAGTTTTTAGGCCGCCTAAGGCCTCCGTCACGGCTTAACGACTTTAATAGCCGGGAATTTTCCGATTTTCCTCATTGAAATTGTGAATAGCCTGAGGATACGACTACCTTACATGTACTGGAAACTAGCTGCTCCCCGCGGTTTCATCCGCGTAAGTCCCGTTCCTGCGAGAATATTGGCATAAAAAGTAGCCTATGTCACTCGTGGATAATGTAGCTTTCGAATGGTGAAAGAATTTTTAAAATCGGTAAGTACTTCTTACGCGTCGCTAAAAACCCTGACAAGGTTCTATGACCCGCCAAAAACATGTAATTCTAAGTCATGTTGAACAGTTACTGACAACTGGTAGCAGTTAATTAGACGAGTTATATATAATCTGTGGTTATAGTACTGCCAAGGACACCCACCACTTAATCTCGTGGGGCTGGTGAGAAATGGGCTAATTTTTCATCCAGGCCCGCCCTTTTCCGCCGGATGAGTGCGAATTCAAGTTTGACCCAGTTCCCTACCAACTGGTATAGTATAGCATAATGTAGGAGTACCATGGGTTGTCTATGGGTAGGTTCAATTGACCATCTGACCCCGTCGACCAAGTTTACGAAAATTTAATTTAAAAAATATGTTTATAAAAATTATCATCCGCGCCTTGGAAAAAGATGATTATAAAATATACTTACTATACTTTTTTATGAGTTAGGTATCGTTCTATTTATTGTTACGGAAAATCTAGATTCTCAGGCAAGCAGCTCATTTAGATTTTCTAGTTTAAATATAACATATTATACTTACTTAGCTAGTAGAAAATATATCCTGTATAGTTTTTATTCGAACCGTTAAATCACTCATAAATAACGCTAACTAATATGTACTTTATAGTTTTTTTATAAACGCCGGTGTAACCTCGAAGATGTGTTGAACTGTAAAAAACTTCTTATCACTGACATTTATACTTATAGAAAGTTTTGCGTTCTGCGATTTTAAAATACAAGATAAGAATAAAATGCAAATATTTTTTTATTATTTAGATTTCATAAAAATATTAGTAGCTAACGTAGTACGCCATTACGTACTACGTTAGCTAGTTATGTTAGCCAATAAGAATAGTTATTGGCATATTATAAAATCTCCCGTGTACTCGTATTTGCTATTTAAACTTATAAATAAAAACTCTATTAATAAATAGTTCGAGTCGTTTATCGAATGGTTCGAATGGTTTGAAAAAATGTTGCAATGAAATATTTTAATTACTTAACTGATAGGCTGATTGCAATTAAAACGTTGCAAATTGCTACAACTCCGCTAACTAAAGACCAAAATGCTCCTGCATTTTCAATAAGTTAAAAATACTTGAGGTAAATACTTTGTGCAACTATTTCTTCCCAAAGTGTAAACGAAACCTCCAATCAACCGAAAACCGGTTTATTTCTTCATTCAATGCTTTTTCTATTCATCTGTACTCGAAAACAATACAGGCGATTCTCGACTTTTGTTCTAACAGATAAGGTTTACAATGGTTCATGCGAAGGAGCTTGCGATAGATTCCTTAGCCATTAAAACACTGAGGGAATTTGAACTTTATTCTTTTAGGATTAAGGTATAGTTTGGTAAATATGTAGTGTACAGGCTAGTACAACGGTGGTTGCCTTCATCAGAGGTTGTTTGCTAACGTGGTATTGTCTGTACTACATTTAATTAAATTACAGTGTTTCGGTACAAAAAGTTGCTTTTTGCTTTTTGTTTGTTTCGGCGTTGCTTGCGGCGACCAAATGAGATTTGGGGGCATTGTGGAAAGCCACACAACAACCATGTGAAATAAGCTTTATTTTATTTATTGGGAACTTACTTTTGTTACTAATAAAAAACAACGCACAATGTTTTACGTAAAATTACTAAAATTAGGTACTTACTTACTTAAATAAAAACGCACCATTATTTTAGTGAATTTTTAGTATGACACTAAAAATATGTGACAAAATGTATGACACCTTTACGTCGTCACAAACAATTTTATTATGGCGATAGATCCAAAATTTATTATATTAGCTTGAAAACTAAATTTCTATAATTTCCGATCTAAGTTTTGTAAATAAATAAATAAAATATTCTCAAGTTGAATATTGAAACCGAGAATCGACTGAAAAGATTGTTGTGTTAATTAAATGTGTTTTCTTTCTTTCTTTCTAACCCACTTCTTTTAATGTCAAAACGACCGAAGTCAAACTACTCCCTACTATTCCCAATAGCCAATAATGTACCAAAAAGCAATTCTTTTCGCCATCCGACACCGCTATATCAAGTGTTGCCACTGCTTATTAATTTCGTTATTATTGCCCTTGCCCTGTTGTTTGGGGCAATTTATTTCTTTTGGGAAATGGAAACGATTTTTCCTGACAGGTACGAAGTTGCCCCTAATTGATTTTCATTCCACAATCGTTTGTTTTAATATACGTACGGAATTATAACTGAGTGGTCTACTGACCTGCCGCCTTATTCTCTAAATAACCATGTCTTAACGCGGCAAGTCACGGCGAAAAATTCAAAAAATATGAAAAATTCTATGTATTTCAGAAAACAAAAGCTAGATAACGTGCAACCCCTTACCGCGTCATGTTTTAAATGTCATCAAGAATCGAGCAGCTGTAGAAATTAACGATATTTGTCAAACTATAGTCAAAAAAGTTGCATTATGTAAATGCTTAGAGGATTACTCCTCAGTATATAATATAATCCCTTATCTTTAAGAACGTGACGTTTCAAACGTTTCGGGGCAGTGGTCCAACTGCTCTGTCCAATTAGTTGGACTACGGGGCTACGGGCCTTTACTAGGGGCCGTGGTTCAACTATCTTTGCGGTTGGACCACGACACCATAGAAGAGTTCCCAGGTCCAAATAAAACAATTTCAAATAACACAACAAAGTGGTCTGTAATAAGATTTTATTATTGAATAAATATATTTTTAGTTTGGGTTTGAGTGTAAATGGGACTTAAAGTTACATATTTTTTGTATTGTAAAGTAGGTATTTTGTTATCAGTTAAATATCGGCTTAGCTCGAACCCTCCGTATATCTTAAGGGGTGATAAGACCATACAATACGCCATAGATAACGGTCCCAAGGGACCAAATTGCTTTGAACAGATGATTCTTGAAACAATTCATGCCGGAAGAAGGATATTCAAATCGAACTGGAAATTGCTGGCTGTGGTTTTGATCTGAAAAGTTGCAAAAATAAAACTAACTTAAATTTTCCAATGCAATTTAGCACGCTTCCGTCTGGCAGTGGTTTGGATCAGTTGAGCTACCTATAGACCGTTTGCAATGGTCCTTAGATGGCTCAACTGGTTCTATTTGTATTTTGTACAGTTATGTAAATATGTATTAGTGTCTGTAAATACTTAAATTTCGTAAGTACATATTTTTCCTGCTCTATCCAGGTTCTTATCAGACCATCTCCATTTTATGGGACAACCTCGGGGTAAACTTTAAAAAAAATTAAAGTTCGTCCCCTTTTGATGGTGTAATCGGGGTAATACATACCTTATGAATATTGGACCAGTAAACCTATATTAGCTAATACGGATATTAAATCTGTTGCTGTAAAATATTTGGACCAAATTGGTGACATTTTGCAGAAAGGCCAGGTCAGAAGTAGGTACCCTAAACCGGCGAGCATGTATGAAGAATGTAATGAGAGTGAGTGAGGCGAAAGAGGTATGTCAGGATCGTAGCAAGTGGAGATCCGTGGTCTCTGCCTACCCCCATGGGAAAGAGGCGTGATTATATGTATGTATGTACCTATTCTGTAAAAATAAACAAGTGAATTCACGTAACATTTCAGCTTCGAATTTCCTCAAAGCAATAAAACAAAAAGAAAAAAAGCATTACTATTAAAAGAAACAAAGATAAAAAAGAATACTTCAATTCATAAAATAAATTATTCAAAAGCTTTTCCTTCCAAGTTTTCTAGTAGATAAAAATAATGACCTAAAATGGAAGTACAAAGGGCAAATTTCACCCGCGCGCCATTTACAAGAATCTCTTAAAATTCTAATAAGCTGTTACTCAACTCATTATAACTCTTATTTATTTAGATCCCTTCAAAATAAAGCGTAAAATACTCTCACTGCTCAAGAATGAACTGCTTCATCCAAGATTCTTTGAAAATGTTCAAAAACATGCTACTTACAACCAGGAAACTTTTTACAATTTTAAGCCCCATTTGCTTTTCAAACCCATTCATAAAATGATTTGTCAATTTAATATGGTTTTAAAGAATGTTTTATTTCTTGTTACTCATATATGTGTCATAACATTCTAATTTAAAAGGGGCAGACCTTTGCCCAGCAGTGGGACAGTATAGGTTGAATATAAAAAACTTTTATGTGAATAAAAGAGATAGCAACTGATTTAATAGATAAGTTTACTATACTAATATGGATAAGACCTGTGTGACATAAAACACCTTATGTGCCGCGCGGCCAAAACGAAATAAAATTTGGGCAAAATGTATTTTTTTAGGATTTTTGGCCCCCGGCTATTATCGGGGAAATGTAAAAAGATTAAAAGTATCCAGGACAGATACTGTGTCAAGCGCAGTAATTTGATTTACTTTTAATTTGCTTTGAAATAAGAGCCCCGGGCATACTCGGCTATTCTCTGTAATATTTAAATGTTATTTTGTGCACAGTAAAAGATCCTTTGAAAATGTCTGTCAAAGTGAATGTTTTTTTTCTTATTACCTACTTTCTTGTCAAATGTCCAAGCAGTACATAATTCCAAAGAATCTTTAATTCAGCTGTGTGTTCATTTTGGTTTCTAAGTGTTCCCTATAATAGTAGTTACTTGAAATCTCGTTTCATGGTTAAAAATAAAATAATTAAAATAAGTGAGTAAATAAAATAGGATATAACTCTAATAGGGGTAGTCAGAGGTATGACCAAATATTATTTCATACATGCCCACATTTTACAAATCCAGAACTTATCGATCGGTTAAGCGATATGCAAAATACCTATTATATAATACTTAGGTACCTATATTCCCGTGACGCCCATAAGTGCATCGCTTTATAGCATTAGGGTCAGTTTCCACTAGCGAGCGATGCTACGCTAATTTCATTATTAAGCTGTATACGCCGTGCCCGAGACAACTCCTTGTGGATTACACGACATCGTTTGTTTTGGAGACGCAAGTTATAAGCGGAAGCGGGTATTACTAATAGAAAAAGGCGAACCGCGAAAAACATTTCAGAGTTTTCGTGAGAATGGAATATGTGAAAGGTACGCAGGAAAGAGTTTACTTGTGAAATGGGGGCTAAGGTTTGGTGCCTTGAAACATTTTTTTCCGTGAATTTATTCATTAGAATCTTTCTCGGACATCAAAGAATATTTTAAAAATAAGTAACAAAATTATTGGTCCATCCGTTCACGTGTTTTGTGAACAGCAACATATTTGGCAAGATTGTGTGTCACTTCCTTTTTTATACGAAGTTATAGTGCTAATTTATCCCTGATGATAAATTCGTTTGTTTATAACCGCTTCAGCTTATAAATTAAAAAACACACAACCTCCAGGCTATTCCTTTGTACAAACAAGCCTGTAATGAGCCACCGAAGGAACAAGTGCGTCGTCACGGCAACTCAGTGTACCACCGCCCTTATGTCATGTAATTAATTCAACATAATTAATTTAATTTATGTTATTGCTCAGATAATTATAATTGATTGTGGATTATGTAGTTTGATTTATAGATCAAAGAAACTAAATGTGATGATATTTTAAGCTATAAGCCTAGATAGAATGTAGGGAAGGTACCTTACTTGTTACTCTCTCTACCTATGTGTTTTCAATTTTCCCATTGTAGGTAAGTAATAGGTCGGATGATATTGTAAGGGCGGTAGGAGAGCAGTGGATCCGGATGGCACAACATCGCCAAGAGTGGCATGATACAGAAGAGACCTTTACCCAGCAGTGGGTGGGTAGATAGATAGATAGATAGGTAAGTAAGTTTGAAAAGTCACTGGACCGACTTTTATAAATTTCGCAGTAAAATCTTTTAAAAAAAAAAGATTTTACTGCGAAAATAGGTCAAAAAATTAGGTGCGTACTGACGAGAATTTTCAGCATTAAGTATATAAGGTACTACACACCTATTTTTTTTTATATAGAGAAAATTTAAACTTTTCTGAATTAGTAGAAATTGCCTGTAAAAGAAAGTATTATTACACTTACAAAATCTAATAGTAATTGATGAAGTTAAGCTTCAAATCGCCCCCATGTTTGCTTAAAGTCTTGCCCATTACTTAAGTAAGTTCGCGTAAGTTCTGTCACTTAAGTAAGTAATCTACTTAACCGTGCTTAGTCAACATGGACTGGTTCAAGTTATTGTGTGTGTTGGTACAATTGGAAACTACATACAACTACATTTTAAAATAAATATTAAGAACAGACTAATTTTCTGCTCTCTCGAATTAAATAGACAATATTAAAAAAAAATAACTCTTGGTTTGACCAATATTGGCCATTCGTATTGTACCTATCGTAAGTTTTTGTACAGCTACTTATAAAAACACTAAAGTTAAATTTAATGTCAGATACAAATAAAATATTGGTATTGTCATGAAATCGGACATAAATTTTATTTCATTGGACGGAAATTGAAAATGTCACACCAAAAATATTGGTACATACATTATGTTTTACATCTTCTCCGTCAATATTCATACAATTAATTTTACTTTTTGAAAACCGAAGCACTCTTGATAGCACTCTTGATGACCTAGCTTGCGTCATTCTTGATAGTTTAGTAAAAATAAGCGCTGTTCTGCGCGGCCAGAATATGGATGGGTGACCGCTAGTGGTGTACCTAATAAAAGAGAGCTTCTAAGTTTAGAAGGCATGTTCTGGTTCCTGCTATAAAAAAACGTTAGCACAAAGCGTACTTAGGACAGCCTAAAATTTTCTCCAAAACTGATCACTATCTCACTATTTCATACAACTTTTTATTTCTTTACAAACCGTATTCAAATCACGGATTAAAAAATAAACATTGTGTAAAAATTCTGCGTCTATTTTTATTTTCCCGCCAGTAAATCGATTAGAATCGATTATCGTTTAATCGAGCAACGAATCGCTAAAGTCTCTATTCATTCGCTACCTCTAAACCGCCCGGGCCTATTCGAAAAAAGAAAATAATATTATGTAAACTTGTAACCGAGTAGGTACTTACCATCTTTTTTTTACCCTGAAATTCATTTGACTGCTAGTCAAATGAACTTGACGTTTCAAAATAACTAGTTAATTGATTTGAAGCTTAAAGGACCATTAATAAAAACTTTTTCCAATTGAAATATCCATTCATAGTATCATTCTAATGTAAAAACATTTTCTATATCCTACTTATTGTTACCTACACAAAAACAAACTGCTTAAAGAGATTTTCTTCGAACAGCAGCCGTACCATGAGGTGTTAGCGATTCAGTTTAGGTTCTGCCTTACTGTCAAAACTTAACGTCAGCGCCTTACTTTACGTCAAAACTGGTTCGTAGTTGGACCTAAACTGAATCGCTATAAACGGTCATGGTAGGCCCGCAGGGCTCTAAATCCCGTCGTTTAGGACCGCGGTAAAGTCAGACCGATACAGCCTCATCTTTTTAATGGAGGGGACCGAAGATAAGCTTGCCTCTAATACTCCTCCTTATTTTAAGTGTATCCATTCCGATTTGTGTTATTTACACACAAAAGGTTTAAAGGTTCGTAGCTGTACCACATGTGCTAACTAAAGTAATAGCAAACTTGATTTTATTGGTCATATTATTATCTAGATACCTACAAGGTGAAATTGTAAAAAAATAATCTCAAATTTGTGTTTTTTTTTAATTAAAAATTTTCAAATCAACGCAAGTTTATTTTTGTCTTTATGTTTCCTGTAGGTAGACATTTTGCTCGTAAAATTTAAAAAACGTGACGAACTGTGAATTAAATTCAAATCATACTTTTCGACTCAAATTTTTATGCCCAACTGCATTTCACATTCATACAGAATGTGCTCCCAGTAAAATGCCTACGTGACCTGCATCCGTACATGAATGCAATACTGTCCTACTGATTCGAAATATCCTTTATTTCTACCAAAACATTACAACTCTACAACTTCTGAATTCGGACGAGTATATTTTGAATTTCGAACTCTTTGAATCCCGAATATTTTATTCTCCCGCGCTCTGATTTGACAGCTCTTTTCTTTTTAATGAGGCACGCAAGTGAGCACGTGTCTATTATGCCAGGATGTGATGTTATGGTTTTATTTGGGAATAAAAACTTTTTTGAACGAGGAAACGCTTTGTTCGCGATTAGTTTTACTGCCGGAAAGGAGTATTTAATCGAGACTTCGTCTTAATTTCTGGTGATAAAAACTATTCTCGTTTATGAACTTTTGTTATTGTAATCTTGTGGTGGAACAATATTATAAAATGGGCAGCACAAAGCCACGTAAAATTAAATGTGTTTTTTATTACTCACGTATTTTAGTGGTTTATTTGAATAGTTTTTACTACCTTTTAGAATCTTTATGTCACGTTTAACGGTTAAATAGCTGATATTCGAGCATTGTAATCCAAAACGGCTTTTTGTATTATATTTTGCCAATAATTTAATAGAATAATGTTCAAATAAACCGGAAGTCCCCAATTTGTGAATGGAATTGAGCGGTGGGTTCAATTTGGTCGCACAAAGAAATAGGAATAACTCAAAGGCATGTCTGCTGCAGTCGCTATTCAGACTCCTTTGCGGGTAGATCGAACTTTTCTACAGAGATTACGAAAAAATGGAAATGAAAAGAGTTAAAGTAAGGACATACTTTCGTACAAAAGTTGATTTCACAGCACCATAAATAAGTAGGTACTTACAAAATTACGCTACGTGACAAGAAAAAGTATTTAAGTACTTAATGAATTCACTAATAAGAGTGCTTTAAGTATAGTTTGTAGGCAAGGCACATACTACAAAATACAATAGTAATAGTAAAAAAACTTTGTAAATTAAAGTTTGCCATTTTAGACTCTGATATAAAAACCTTTCCAGTAAAATTTTCCAAGAAGTTGAAGACATTCGGTGGCATCCGTGAAATTCGCCAGTTATCGTCGGAACTCGCCAGAACACGCCAGAACTCGCCAGAATTTGGCAGAACTCAGTCGTATTGCTCAAATGAAATTCCCACCGCGGTCAATGCGGTTTCTATACTAATATTATAAAGAGGTAATGTGACGGAGGTCAGCGAAACTACTCAGACAATTTCAAAAATTCTTTTACCGATGTGTAGAAGTAGACTGTCGGGAATTCGGAATGGTTATAGATAGGCAATATTTTATCTCGGTAGTTATTAGTACACCCGTGCAAAGCCGGGACGTGCTGCTAGTTACAAAAGTGCTAGAGGTTATTTCTACCTTGATTATCATTACCTCATAAATCATCGTAGATCTGCTGGGCAAAGGTCTCCCCCAATTTTCTCCAACCATCTCTGTCCTTTGAGACTTCGTACCAGTCTCTCTCAAAAGAGATGATTTCAATATTTATATTAAAATATTTTCGATTCCTTATTACACATACATATATATTACAGTAAAAAATAAAATAAGTATTCTCTCAAAACTTTTCCGAATAACTGTCGGACTGTACCTAAAAGCTACGGCTACCTATTATCGTGAAAGTAGGTACTTCAAAGTTTAACTCATCAAAGTTTTGGTTCTTTCGACCACAGTCCCTAATTCAACAAAAGTAAAGGGTTGTTAAACCAACCAACTTGAAATGTGAAAATCTTTATTTTACCTGGAGAATACAATTTTGAACGAAAAAAAATCTAATCTTATGCATATACCCAACAGTGTGTGGAAATGGGCTGAGATGATGATGATGAGATGATGATCATTTAAACTTAAAATCACAACGACAGTCTAAAAATAGTTTTAGCCTACAATTTACGTACCTACTTTCCAATAATACTCTAATTAAAATCAATAATAGTAACTTAATAATTTCTCTTCCCCTCATTTCTCATTAATTGTCGTAAATTAAAGTTACATTAATTAAATTTTAATGAACTCTGTTATTTGTATGCGGGTGGTCCGTCTTCAAAGCGTTTAGTAAACAAATTATTGTTAACAGTGCTGTTGATAGTTTTATTGTTTCCGTAATAAATATGAACCCTATTGCGCATGCGCATGTAATTTGGCGGCATTTTAATATGGTCACAGATAATAAACTACCCACTCACCTACTTTGCATAGGAATAAATAATTAATTATATAAAGAGGTAAAATTTGTTTGTTTGTTTGACGGAGGTAATCTCCGAAACTACTCAGCCGATTTCAAAAATTCTTTCACTGATGTGTAGAACGGACTGTTGGAAAGGTTATAGGCTATATTTTCTGCCGGTAGTTACATTAGTACACCCGTGCGAAGCCGGGACGTGCTACTAGTTCCAAATAAAGGAAAAGCGAAACCTTCGCATTTATATTGTAACTGCGCCGCGCTATGTTACCCACAGTGAATAGTTTTCGTTCGAGGGGGAATACAGGGTTCAAAAGTATCCTATGTACTAAGTCAGGAAATAAGCTATCCTGCAATTTCATTCAAATTCGTCCAGCAGTTTGAGCGTGAAGAAGTAACAAAGATTCGCACAAACTAACACACAAACTTTACCCTTATAATATTAGTGTGATAACAATAAATGAAATAAGTAGATTAAAGCACAAAAAAAACATGTCCTACAGATATATTTTCTACTTTAGTCTATTTATTTCATTATAGTATTTTTTTTAAATGTCTATCAAATGGTAGAGTTTCACATTTTTAACCATTTAATCTTCTAAAATGTATCATTTTCTTTGACAGACGATTCGGCTTAGTCGACAAGCGTTTCTGCGTGGAAGGTGGCTCGAGGTGCGGCAAGGGGGAGGGGCTGTTCGTGTTCGCGGCGGAGGGGGGGAGGGAACTCACCGAGATCCTCAACATGCACAGCCATGACGCCCAGTCCCGGCTTAGTATTGCTTCTAGGAGCGGATCAGGTAACTAGACTCTCATCATTTCCCTGCTCTTATCCCACACTAGGTGGGGTCGGCCCAATATGTCTTCTTCTTCCATTCATCTTTATCATTCGTCAATTCCGAATTCACTCCTCTCACATTCATGTCCTCTTTCACACAATCAACACAATCAGGTAACTAGACTCTAATTTTGATAAACTCACTGCGACCCGCGGTGTTACCCGCAGTGAATAGTTCCCGCTCTGTTTTAATACCGTGATTGAAAGTAGCCTATGTGTTTATCCAGGATATAAGCTATCCTGGTACTAAATTTTATTCAAATCCGTCCAGAGGTTTGACTGTGAAAGATTAACAAAGACACATGAACACATTTTCAAACTTTCTAACTTATTATATTAGTAGGATAGGAAACTAAGAAGTATAGATAGATAGATAGATAGATTAACACTTTATTGCACACCACATTTACATTAAAACAAATTACAGATACACAGAACATTTAAAGTGAAGTACAATGGGCGGTCTTATCGCTATGAGCGATTTCTTCCAGACAACAGTAGGATGAACTGGAATTACAAGAAGGCAAAAAGGCGGTGTTCATAAAATATATATATATATATATATATATAATAGAGTATAGATAGCAGTAAAGATAGAGTAGATTCATTGTAATTTTTCATTTATTACCAAATTTCGACCATTTGCATTGTTTCGACCGCTTACGTGCTACGTGGGCCTTGAATACGCAACGTGGCAAATTTTGGTGAGGGTCGATTTAACAGAACATCTCCATATTCCAGTGACGGACAAACGGTTCTCCGATACCAGTTCCATCGACGATGGTTTCCATCCATCCCTTCGTTCAGCGTCCCCCTGCTGGGCGCCAGCCAGCCAGACCATGCATTGTCTCTCCGACCTCAACTCTAGTCTGGACAGCGAGGATGAGAGGGTTCGGAGGCCGACGTCCTTGCCAAGGTGCTCCAGCTGTATTGGGAAGATCAGCCATTTGACCAGGTAAGTTGTGCTGAATCTTACTAGTTGTCTGCCTGACCATACACTGCTACGTGTAGGATGACCTAATTTTACCTAGCCTCGAATAATGATGCGATTCTATTAGTTCTTGATAAATACTTTCTTCGTAATGCATCATATGATGCAAAAGCATCCAGATCTTTCAAATGATCTTATCAATGCCATCATCATCATACTCAGCCTGTGTCAACCCACTGCTGGGTGTAGGCCTCCTCCAATTTCTGCCATTACAGTGCCATACATCCAAATATTATTATTGTTATAATTAGCCCACTGCTTGGCCATGGCCTTACTTTGATTTTGCCAATAATCTTGCTGTGTCTTACCTTACTTATTATCTTAAACTGTAAAGTTACAAGAGTGTGATACATCTTTCCCGTGTTCTAACACCTTGAGAGTGGTCATCGAACCACGCTAATTAGACGATGAGCACGGCCCGCTACGCGCCGCTGCCTCTAGACACAATTCATTCACTTTGCAAGGCTTACGTGTCGCCTTGGCACAAACTGGAGATAATATGTATTTAAATATATAATATTTCCAGTATTAGCTAGTAGTAAGACGAAGTCGAAGTGATCTTTAAGGTCCTACCGCAATGCATGAGTTCTTATTCCATTGGAGCCAAGTTTAAATTGAACGAAAAGTCCAGATCCACAAATAGAACTATGTATGACTTATTTTATCCTTAATCGAGAGAAGGCATCTGACAAGCAACATTATCGCATCATCGAACCTCCGGTCATCAACCTCCTTCATTCCAGATCATCAACAGTCGGTACCCCGGGCTCCATCATGTCCCCGGTCTGGACGATGGACAACATCCTGGAGAAGCGCTCGGACTCCGACCGCGCCTCCATCTACTCCAGATCCTCAGGCAGTGCCTCCGAGTACAGCGTCCCACGAGCCTCCTGCATCCTAGAGAAGAGTTTCGATAGGGCAAGTCCTGTGGGATGCTGTCCCACTGTGCCGGTGAAGGTCGGCTGTCAGTGCTGGCAACAGAAGCCGTGCTGCTGCAGGAAGAAACTCTTCAACGGTCCTTATGAGAATTACGATGTGCCAAAGACACCTATGCCTTTAATACAGGTAAATGTTATTTTAAGTAAAGTGAGCTGGTGGTTAACTCTGGGGACAAGTTTTTAGGAAGCCTTAATACCTCTGTCATAGTTTAATGACTTTTAAAATATAGTTACACTGTATATAGCAAGAGCGTAAAAGTCATTATATTAATATAACGGGAAATTACACACGTAAAAATATTGTCGATTTAGATACCGACAATGTTTCGATTCTTCCGGAGAATCTTCATCTGGGTGTGAGTATGGTCACTCCTCGCGGGCGCGTCTCACACTGTGTGAGTACAACTCACGATAGTTTTGGATGTGAAAGCGTAAAAGTCATTCTAGGTATTATGTTTTCATCAATACACTTATGGTGTAGTAAATTAAAGTAAGGGTGTTAAAAGAAAGGCAGATATGAAATTCATAAGACTATTTCTCCATTTCAGGAACACCCTATAGACGGCAGCACAGACGCGGCCAGCCTATACGACACACCAAAGAAACTGAAATGTCTAATCAACGGCCAACCCTGCGCCTGCACCGAAACCAAACCCAAACCAGACGTCAACCAAACCGAAACCAGCGACGAACCACACACCAACTACGTCAACGTCACCCCTATCACCATCAAACCAGACATAGACTACGGAAACTATGCGAATGTAGATCTTGCGACTACATTAGAGAAGTTCGAAAGTTCCTTGCAGATTTTAAGAAGCGCTGGCTTCAGTCAAGAGGAGTTAGAAGGTCTTGAAGACATACCAGAGCACGATGATGATATATCAACAGCGACAACAAACACAGTGCACCAGACAGAGTGTTGCGATCTAAACTTTATGCAGACTGAATTAGAGATCAGTAGTTCTAGCAACAGCAATAAAAATTCAGATAACATCAGCAGGATAAGCCATGTGTCTGATCCTACGCAGCATTCCGAATCAGATAACACTCTAAGCACTAGGAGATCGAGTTCCGCAGATTTTACCAAAAGACACGATGACGAATACGGAATACATAGTCAGATTTGCTTCACACCAAGTGTGTTACGAAAAGCAAGTAAAAATGAAAGAATAAACGCTCCATTGCCCAGCTTAGAGATAGTGGAACCTAAAGACAAAGTCTATAAACCTGGAGTTAAAGAAAACACTCTCGTTGCTAAGTTCAGAGATGTTGTAAAAATTCGGAGATCATCGAGTGTACCGAGTAAATCAGAGAAGAACAGAGACTCGTCTAGTTCAAACGATTCAGGAGTCTCCACTGGATCTTTGAAGCATCACAAAGGAGATTTCGACTTCGAAATGCCGATAACTAATTCCAAGTCGATGAAGAAACATCTGAAGAGTAAACAGGTCAGGAGGTCGATGACCCCAGTACACGTCCCGAAGTCGAATTCTTCGGATCCTCTGAAGAATTTGACGTTTCAGTTTGAGGAGGTTGCGACTATGACTAAGTCTAATTCCTGTGATGCTGATACTTTGACCAGACGGAAAAAGCCAAATGGTAATTATTTTACTTTGTTTAAGAAATTTTAAGATTTAAAATACTAAAAAACGCTTAGGCATTATGAAAAGTCCTATAAATGACAGGCCATGAAAACGAATGGACTTCTAGTACAATTTAAATTGAATGGACTTATATCTCGCACTCTTAAAACATAACCCTTTCTTTTGACTTTGCTGTAGTCGCATACAACTTGTTTTGAAATTATCAAATGTAATTTTCCTTTCATAAAAATTCGTATTTAACACTGTCTTAATAGATCCATATAAAGTTAGACAAAATAATTAGCTTGATAGGTTAGGTTAGGTAGGTAATACTATTTTCATTTTCTATTTTTATTTTTCCACAGTGGAAATGGATTCAACCGCGCGCCACAGCCAAATGACGTCATCGGGCGCATCTGACACTTCCGACTACATGGAGTCCCTGTCAGTGTCATCATTCAGTTCCTGTGACGTGTCAGCTGACAGACACGTGACACGTCCTCGCTCTGGCAAGGAATACGCCAGTATAGATCGAGCAGCCTTAGCCACTTTCGACGTCACTAATTAAAAAACTATTTATAATTATCGATTTGAATTTCATGTTGCAGTCTCTTTATTCTTTGAAAATGAGGGAACGGTACAATAACTTGGATTGGTGTAACTGTAGACAGAGAATACTATAAACTGAATTATGTTTTTTAATCAGTTAGAACAAAGAAGGATATTTAAAAAAAATCTCCCAACAAAAATAGCGCACTATTATTCTGCGTGCTGACAATTTCTTTGCTTATTACAATAACTTATTGCACTTCCCCGTGCTCTACGAAGGAGTGCCGCCAAACAGATTGTGCCCAGAGCATATCGTCGTCGCGGGCATTGAATGCGTTGTAGTGCTTTTCTGTCACCTTCCACAAAAGCTAACAGTCTATAGGTTTCTCCGTTTACGATAATTCTCGATTCCGTTTGTAGCTTTTTCTTCTTTTTCTTTGAAATGAGAGAGAACGTTACAATAAATAATTAAATCGATTTAACCTACAAACTTTTTGATTCGGTCACGGTGTCGCTAGATGGCGTTGTACGTTTGCAAAAACATGGCGATGATTCAGAACCGGGTTGGATTGTTTGTAGTTTTCTAGTTACTTCCATAGAATTCTATGGCTACAATATTTACGAAACATGTATATTGTTATGGTATAATTATGTAAAGCTTTGTTTGTACTTAAAATAAAGGATAGAATAGGCATGATGACAGTAATTGAAAATCGCTAAAATACTATATTTACTGAATAAAACTTGAAGCTTGGAATGTAAAACGCGCATTTTTTTCTTTATAAAGAGTGTGATTAATATTTATTTTTATAAAATAAAACTACAAAATAAGGCAATTCGCCATGATATCTTGAACACCAATCAGAGCGCATGACGTCACGTCTTTGTAAACCACACGCGCGGGAACGGGAACGTCAAATTTCGCATTGTTCAAAGTTCAATAGGCATGATGGCAGTAATTAAAAATCGCTAAAAAACTATATTTACTGAATTAAACTTGAAGCTTGGAATGTAAAACGCGCATTTTTTTCTTCAATACGAGTTTGATTAATATTTATTTTTATAAAATAAAACTACAAAATAAGACAATCCGCCATGATGTCTTGAACACCAATCAGAGCGCATGACGTTACTTCAACTAATGCCGGCTGTACACTCTCGAGGAGAAACCCCGAGACAGGCCGAGAACGAGTATAGCCATGGAGCCAAGGATTTTTTTTTTCGAAATTGGTATTTTTTTTAATGCCATTTGAATTGCCTCAATAACTTGAACAAAAACTGCTCTATAACATTTTTTCATAAGACTAATACTTAGCGAGAAAATACCCAATATTCAAAAATAATGTATGGAACGCCACCTATTATGCCATTTTCCTACAAAACTATAGCCGGCACAGCTTCGTAACCACGTAGTATTATACTATAGGTATTTAGCTCTCATATAACACCTTAAACACCTGTATCCACTAACTACTTTTCCTGATAAAATTTTTAGATAGGTATTTTTTCTAGAACATGTCAATTTTTTTTTGTGTTTTTCTAGACTAAAGTGGTTAGATGAATAAATGAGTAGGTAGATCTAATGAGCCCCGAAATTCTCTAGTAGAACAATAGGCTCATTTTTATTACTTGCGAAGGTACCTACCCTCTTAAATTACTATCTACAAAAACAAACCTTTGTAACTTAATGATCAAAGCGTTGTTTTTGATTATAAATCAAGATAATACAAGCATTTTACCGCATTTTATTGCCCTTGCAAATTATCAGTAAAAAGCTTATTGGTAAAAATACTTTTAAATTTATGATTTACCTACCTACCTACCTACTTCCCAACTTCATCTACCTACTCATCTAATTCTACTAACCACTTTAGTCCAGAAAAAAACAAAAAAAAAATTGACATGTTCTAGAAAAAATACCTATCTAAAAATTTTATCAGGAAAAGTAGTTAGTGGATACAGGTGTTTAAGGTGTTATATGAGAGCTAAATACCTATAGTATAATACTACGTGGTTACGAAGCTGTGCCGGCTATAGTTTTGTAGGAAAATGGCATAATAGGTGGCGTTCCATACATTATTTTTGAATATTGGGTATTTTCTCGCTAAGTATTAGTCTTATGAAAAAATGTTATAGAGCAGTTTTTGTTCAAGTTATTGAGGCAATTCAAATGGCATTAAAAAAAATACCAATTTCGAAAAAAAAATCCTTGGCTCCATGGCTATACTCGTTCTCGGCCTGTCTCGGGGTTTCTCCTCGAGAGTGTACAGCCGGCATTAGTTGAAGCATTTACAACACGCACGAATGTCACATTTCGTATTGTTTATGTTTACTTTCACTACGACTATCTGTGTTTTTATTAGGTATATCGAGTATTTGAGTTTTAAATGTTATTAAAATTGAATAGGTATAAAACAACACGAGTCATGGAGCAAGGATTTATAGGAAAACAGCGCCATTTGCCTAGAATCGACATAATAAAGTTACGAGAGTTTTCGGCATCAAATAAAAATTGATTGTTTACATTTTTACATTCAGACCAATACGAGACAAATACGAGTGTTGTAAAACTTAGGTCAAAGTGTGATCTTCACAAAATTAAAGCTGAGTGAGTACCTACTGAGCAATATTGTTTTTGAATCTCACCTTGTACCTATATTTAAGTCACTTGTTTCGTATTGTTTTATTGTGAGGAACGCCACAAATAACTAAACAGGAGTTTTTAAGGGTGTGTTATCACCCCACACCACTTTTATACACTTTCGATTTCATATGTAATAACACAAAATAACTTTATTTACCAAACGCAGCGCACTTGCGTCTTATTTACAAAGACGTGACGTCACAAGTGATGCCATGACACTTTCAAGCGTTTTCGCGCCGGATTCAAAATGTACAAAGAAAAATGCAATTATTTGCAAAAAAACTTCGTATTTTCTTAAAATTAATAATTTTTCGTATAAAATAGACGTATACCTACATCATAGAAAGGAATTTCAAAATTTGTCATCATGCCTATTGTACAAATTGTTTAATTTGAGAAACAATCGGAATTAAAAAGTGATGTTGGCAAATGAGTCTATTTGTAGCTCTTGTATTGAAACAAACACGCAGTGACTAAGCGTTTGAAACACGTGAGGCTCTTAATTTATCGCCACAGAATAATATGATAAAGATAATAAAGACCTTTTCATTTCTTTATTTTATGAATAAAGAAATCGGAAAGCTAAGATTTATAGCATAGGTAAGTACTAAGTAGATACTTACTACCTATTATTTTGTAGTTGGAAAGTATCCATCTAATCGTTGTTTCATGAAAGAAACTAGGTACCCTCAAAGGTATAAAACTTTACTAATCGACGAGACATCTGGGGGGCTATTAATTCAATTTAAACGGCCTTTTTAGGCCCCCAAACTGTCTTTAATCTTATGAATATCACAAATCATTTCACAGAAACAGCTTCGGTACAATCGGATAGGTACTTACAATCCAAATGTCAAGAGCAAGCGATGCCCTTAACCGCATATAATGATGTATGTTAAGTCCATGATAAGTGTCTATTTAAAATATTGCTTGGCACCATGTGGGTACCGGTATGTCATGGAGATAATATTGACGATAACAGATATTTATCACTGTTGATATTAAAAGCCGTGTTGGCCAAGTGAATTAGTGCCTTGACTGTCGAGGACCGGTCGTGGGATCGAATCCAACCATCAATGAAATTTATTTAGCAGTTAGCTTTCTACAGCGTCGATGGGCTTGCAACCTGTCACGTATGGAAAGTTTACTTCTGCAAAAAGTGGGCATGTACCAAATATGTATGTGGACTACCCCCTTAGACATCTTCTGAAGAATTTCATTAAGATCTGAAATAAATGTCTACCGCTCCCTGGGATACAGTCGTGATCATATTTCATTTGGTATTTTGGTTTAAAATCATTTTGAAAATTGAATTATTTTTATTGGTTTCACCATATCGACACTTATATCATATTAAACAAAAAATAAAGAAATATATAAACTTAACCTATTCACAACCAACAAAACTCCTCAGTAAGGGGTAACATACCCCTTTCTCCACACACTTCTAAAACTCTTTACTATACTTTCTCATGTTCACTAAACTACCTTCCATACTTCCTCGCCTGCGGTATTTTGAAATACTAGCAGCACGTCCCGGCTTTGCACGGGTGTAATAATGAAACTACCGGGATAAAATATGTATAGCCTATAATAACCATCCCGCCATCCTGTCATTCTACACATTGGTGAAAGATTTTTGATATCGGCTGAGTAGTTTCGTAGATTACCTCCGTCAAACAAACAAACAAACAAACAAACCAACATTTGGTACATCTTTATAAAATTAGTATGTACATATATGTAAACAAAACAAAATGTTCTGAACCTTCTCAAAAAATCAGAAATTCAAGAGATTCAAATTCTACAAGGCAGGACATTCGTCCTCCTTCACACATCTTCCATCGGGCCCCTCGACCAGTCCATCCTTGCAGAAGCAGCCACTCCGGCATGACTTGGTGCACACCGGTTCAAGATCGCTGCAGGTTCTGATGCACCTCTCACATTTGTAAGCCTTGCTCTTGCCGCAGGAAAATCGAGATGGGACAGGTTCGATGAAGTTCTCTGAAAGGATATATTAATAAAGAATTTTTGACATTTCACACATTTCAAACATAATGAGACTTGTAATCTGCAGATATTTGTTCTGTGTCTGCGTGTTTTCTATATAATATGTATGTATTTATAAAAAAAATGTATCTATGTATTTTAACAGTAATCTGGTTACCATAACACAAGCATTTAGTTGCTTAGCTTGGGACTAGATGACGCTGTGTGGAATGTCCAAGGATATAATATTTATTTATTATTATCTTATTTGTCAGAGCTACCGAGAAACTACAAGGTCGTTCTTTACGGATGTAGAGTTGAGGGTATTTCCTCTCATCATTATCATGAATGGATTGCGTAAGTTTCTCGGTAGATCTTTATCAAACTTACTGCGCCTTGCGGTGTTACCCGCGATGAATAGTTCCTAGTCGAATACCGCGATCAAAAGTAGCCTGTGTGTTAATCAAGGATATACGCTATCCTGGTACCGGCCGGGCGCGCACTAGGCAGCCAGGCTGCGGCAGCCAGTAAAACATATGACGTTGTATAGGAGCCCGCGCACTAGGCAGCCACGGCTGCAGCAGCCACGTCATATATTTTACTGGCTGCCGCAGCCTGGCTGCGGCAGCCAGTAAAGCATATGACGTTTGGCTGCCGCAGCCGAGATTTCGTGGCTGCCTAGTGCGCGGGCTCCTATACAACGTCATATGTTTTACTGGTTGCCGCAGCCTGGCTGCCGCAGCCTGGCTGCCTAGTGCGCGCCTGGGCTATGACGTTGGGCCAGGCGCGCACTAGGCAGCCAGGCTGCGGCAGCCAGTAAAACATATGACGTTGTATAGGAGCCCGCGCACTAGGCAGCCACGAAATCTCGGCTGCGGCAGCCAATGAAACGCGCCTGTTTGCACGGCAGCCAGCTGGCTGCGCGCAGCCAGAACGTGTGTAGGAGAATGTATGTGGCTGCGGTCAGTCTCCGCGCACTAGTTGTAGCAGCCAGGCGTATTTTGCGTTCCGAATGACTTTCGATACAGATAAATTTATTCGGAAGTCGTTGATTGGCTGTTATAACTGGCTGCGCAAATATTCTGGCTGCCGCAGCCTGGCTGCGCAGCCAGGCTGCCTAGTGCGCGGGAGGCCAAATAGGCTAAGCCCAGGCGCGCACTAGGCAGCCAGGCTGCGCAGCCAGGCTGCGGCAGCCAGTAAAACATATGGCGAGCAGCCGAGATTTCGTGGCTGCCTAGTGCGCGGGCTCCTATACAACGTCATATGTTTTACTGGCTGCCGCAGCCTGGCTGCCGCAGCCTGGCTGCCTAGTGCGCGCCTAGGCTAATAGTGATGATGATCCCGGTATTCCTACGGGTACGGGAACTGTCCCCCGCGAGTAAAACCGCCAGGCGCAGCTAGTTAAAAATCTCACAAGATTATGACGTGACCTTGTTACATTTTTTCAATTTTATTTTGCAAATATTGATAACATTTAAATAACAAGGTGAAACTTTTTAATTCTAAGGAATACATTAAATCTAGGTCATTTTCTTGACCGCGGTGCCTAAAATCAAGGTTTTTCACAGAACATTGTAGACATAGAATTATAGGAATTTTACGAAGGCTAAGTAGGTATTTCCGTGTCATTTATCTAAAAAATAAGAAATTGCTCTTACGAAATTGAGGTCCGTTTCACATTTTCATTTATGCCATTTGTTTATTTCTTACAATTACTTTATTTACAGAAACTAAACTAATACATAACTGTACAAAATACAAATAGAACCAGTTGAGCCATCTAAGGACCGTTGCAAACGGTCTATAGGTAGCTCAACTGATCCAAACCACTGCCAGACGGAAGCGTGCCCAAGACACTGGCCGCATTGCCACGCTGAATAGCAATGCTGATTCGTTGAGCCAAATAAGAGCCAGCCCTCGGATCACGCGTCGCTTCGACCAGACGCCCTGAAAGAATTTTGAAAACGCGATGGGCCCCGGTACCCCACGGACCCAGGGTCTCCACCCCAAACGGCTCAAATATGTAAACCCTATCCAGATTCACATACTTGCGCCGTTTGAGATTTTCAGCCGAATCTGCCGCTGCGCCAGGCCCAACGGATGTCCCCGGGAGATGTGAATGCGCAAGGGTATCTATATCTAAGGGTATATTTGTTTATTTCTTCTTTCTATCCCTTTGATTTTAATTACTGATCGCTCGAGTTTTCCGAAGTCCTATAGACACGAGTCTACTCGTGACCACGGTAACTGTACGCCACCGAAACGTCGAGGTAAATAATATGATTTCAATACGCGATTAAGTCCCGTTAATATTCATAATTATGTTTCCAAGTCGCGATAGTTTATATAGTGTCCTATAGATACTCTGATACAGAATATAGATAGAACCATAGATCGTAAAACATGGAGGTCTACTTACTCTCTCTCTCTTTTACATACGCCTGTATATTCGAGCACTGTCCCCACTGCACACATCTTCTATCCTTGTCCCTCAACAGGCTTCTCTTACAGAAGCAGCCTCTGGCGCACTGGGCAGGGCAGATGGGGTTAGGCGTGTCACAAGTCCGGTTGCAAGTTTCGCAGAACCGGTACTCCTCGTCTTCAGGGCAGACTCCGCCGTTCACGCGGGGCTCTGACGTGTCTTGCTTGTAGGGGTATGCTGGAAGAAGACCCATTTGCGATCAGCAATATGAAATAAAATCTCGACTAGTAGGTAAGTATTCGTAAGGAGTGGCACAGATAAAATAAGGAGTGGCAGACGTTTCTTTTCAGTGAAGTGTGCACCTATATCAAGGACAAGATGGAGAGAGATAACACACAAGGCAATGAAATCCTTTCAAGGGCACGACCTTCAGAATTGAAGTTAACGAACGAGAAGAAGTGTAAGTACCTATATCCTATATCAATCAATATAATAGCAAAAACTGCACATTCTACCATAGGTAGGTAAGGTACCAACTTTTTTTTACTTCGTTAGTACACGAAATAAATAAATTTCTAAACAAAAACTAAACTAAACGAACAGTTCTACAGACATACATGACCAATTTATATGAAGCCGATTACCTAATTGTTTTTCACTATTATAATTGAATACTCAATAAAAACATGAGAACATACGAACAATTACCACGAAAAACCTTTAAAAGAGTTTATCTCAAATATTGGTTCTCGAGTTAAACTTACGCATAGGTGGACATTCAGCCAGCTTCACACAATGCCCCTCATCGTTCCGGACCTGGTCCTCCTCGCAGAAGCAGCCCTCCTTGCAGACTCCCTTGCAGTTGGGCACGGGGTTGCGACAGGTCTTCGGACAGCCGCACTGGAGGAGCCGCTCGTTGGCACGACAGATCGAGCCCACCTGACCTGCAATCGTTCGTTCGTTCGTATGAGCAAGTGGCCAACTCTGGTGACGGAGCTTTTTAGGTCGCCTAAAGGCCTCCGTCATGACTCTAAAAGTCTTACTTCCTATCCTACTTCCTATCCTACTTCCTATCCTATCCTACTAATATTATAAATGTGCAAGTTTGTGAGAATGTATTATAGGGATGTTTGTTATTGTTTCACGCAAAAACGGCTGGGCCGATTTGGTTGAAATATGGTATGTAGATAGGTGATACCCTGGATTAACACATGGCAAAATTTTATCCCGATATTCCCGCGGTAACGGGACTTACGCGGGTGAAACCGCGGGGCGCAGCTCGTACTTAATATATGGATACATAGTGAGATGGTAGTTTATTAAAATGAACGCCAATTAATCAACAGGTAGGCTAGGTTGGTAGTTTCTCTTAAGCAATGCGATGCTATCTCGCTACCGTCTGTCTGCCAGCGATCACTTTCGACAAGAACTAATGGTTGGAGATGGTAGAACTTGTTTTGCCCCAGGATATAGAAACTCAAAATTCCTTGGTAGTACTATACTTCATTTCTTGAATCGAGCTAATAGGAAGAAAAATAAACGCACGTGATTGGTCGTCGAAAAAATTGTCTGTTCTCGGATTGTCTAGATTTGACAATTGACAATTGATTTGACAATCTAGCCAATCACGAGAAACTAATTAGTTTCGACGACCAATCACGTGCGTTTATTTTTTTTAATAATATTAGCTCGCTTCAAGAAATGAAGTAAAGGTAGAGGCACTAACCTATAGGTGATACTAATACCTATAGGTACCTAGTTCTTATAGGTATTCTTAACGACTTCTACCGTTAGATTCCTTAACAAATTAAATGTTTTTACTGTTTGCCTGTTAATTCTTTTCAATTTATAAAATCCACATGATAGTGCGAATTGATCCTTTGAACAGGTTTAAGAGGAAACAAATATAAAACCGATGAAGTATCTTTACTGTTTTTTTATTACTTATACAGGATGTGTACAGTAATTATCTGTCAAACAATAACCTTTTGATTAAACTGTGTAGTGTGCCTTTTTACATGCGCACGTCGTCAAACATACTCGTACAAGTGTTTCTTCTTAAATCATCATCAATGTGGCTCTCCACTTCATACATTGAAGTAGACACAACAAGGAATGACATTTTCCTTCTATAATTCCACAGGGTGTCATAAAAATCAAACCTACTCTACTACGCCTACCAAAAGCGTAGTAGTGGGTTAGGCGGCCTAACCCACTACTACGCCTTTAGTGGAAATTCAGATGCACTACGTGCCTGACTTCTCGATGGTCACCCAAAAACGAAATCTGACGCGATGAACAGAAATATGGGACAGTTCCTTGTCTGACGCGTATGGTATGGAGTGCGGGGTGAGGCAGGGGGGAATAAGTTCTCCAAAACTTTTTAACCTATACCTTGATGGCCTCATAGAGGGCCTCAGCAGCTTACCAGTAGGTTGCAAGATAGGTGATGTCAGCGTCAACAACCTAAGTTACGCAGATGACATGGTGCTGCTGGCGCCCTCTGTGGCGGCACTAAGGGAATTGGTAGCATACTGTGAGACTTATGCTGCAAGTCATGGCTTGCAATATAACGTCAAAAAAAGTGAGATTATGGTTTTCGGACCAGGGGGTAAGAGACCGGCTTCAGTGCCTCCCATTATGTTGTATGGTAAGGCACTAAACAGAGTCTTCACTTTTAGATACCTGGGACATCTTGTCACAGATAATCTAAGAGATGAAGAGGATATTGAAAGGGAGCGAAGGGCTGTGTCGGTGAGAGCAAATATGTTGATCCGTAGGTTTGCTCGCTGCTCAAAAGAAGTGAAAATAACACTTTTTAAATCTTTCTGTCAAACTTTTTACACGAGCGGCCTATGGTTCACATATACGAAGAGATCCCTCAATGCCCTTCGCGTCCAGTATAACAATGCGTTCAGGATGTTGTTGGGGCTGCCGCGGTACTGCAGCGCGTCCGGCATGTTCGCGGACGCGCGAGTGGACGGGTTTGCTGCCTGCATCAGGAAAAAAGCAGCCTCACTGCTAAGCAGAGTACGCGGTAGTAGCAACACCATCCTGAAGGCAATTGCTGATGAATATGGTGGAGTGTTGTACAAGCATTCCACTATGATAACCTTCTAGGTCAACTTTCTGTAATTAAGTACCTACCTAAAATTATAACCTACTGCTTGCATGTTAAGATAATGTTACTAACTTAGTCCTAAGTCTTTATAACTAACAATTTTATGGATCTGTGTCATCTGAAAATAAACGATTATTATTATATTATTATTATTATTAAATAGGTACAGTCGAAACAGAACCATTAGATTAGTGATAGAGAGGCACGATCGGCCTAAGCTACATTACAATAAATTTCTGGTACATTTGTTTCTAGATATTATATTCCTTTCCGCAACACCATTACTCACACACAATGTTTTCTTATGACGAAACCAGAAATCGTCTGTAAATCAACTTTAGAGGCAACCTTTTTTTTATTTTCTGTCACATGTTTAGAGGACGTTTACACGTAAAAAGGCAAGTAGGTTATTGCCTTTATTAACTGGTTTTGATGCACTTACCTTTGCGCGTGCGCCATTTATGGAGTAAGACGAGCCAAATGGTTTTCACTTATTTACGATGTCGTAATAGCATTATCTATAAAGGAAAATATTGAACGATCTGGAGACTCGATTCGCGCTTGATTATGGTCTCTAAATACAAACCTAAGGTGATTTTCTTCACCGTTGTTCAACTATTTTAAGTTTTGGAAACGAAAATCCATTGATGCAGGAGACCAACCCAAGACCTTCAGACCGAAAGTCAAGTTACATCCCACTCGGCCAACACGGCTCGAGTAAAGGCTACAGAATAGAACAGCCTGTATGACATAGAGCGGTTTCAGACTAGCGTATTTTTTTGCGCGTATTTCGCTCGAACCGGTGGTGTCGTGTCAGTATCGCACGCGCTTACGAGCTTAGAAGCGCGTCAACGCTCGTACGAGTTGCGCGTGGGCCAAAAGGCGCGCCTATACGCGCCTACATACGCTTCCAAAAACGAGCTTATACGCGCGTATAAAACGCTAGTCTGAAACCGCTCATAAGATAAATAATATGACATCATAACAAGTTTAGTTATTGTTCTCACGATATTCCGTCACGCACGTCTAGTAAATCGATACAGTCAGTGGTGTTATAAGTTTATGATAAATATGACATTAACTAATTTACATACCTACTGAGATAATTGTAATAATTAATTATTCATTGTGATTGTTTTATGTCTGACAGTAACTATAGCTTGGGGCGCTTTATTTATATACTCGTAGTAACTACTTCGTAAGTAATAAATTTGACAATAAATATTTCCATAAAAAAATATTTTTTAATTTAATTTTTCTAATATTTAATATCTACCGACAGAAGCAGAATAAGCAAACCCAACTTAACAAAAGGCTATTGAGGCTGGCTTGATAAAAAATTCAGATAAATATAATAATAGGAGGTGTTTTTTTGCAGAACATCCTTTAACAAATTAAGAGGAAAATGCTCAAGTAAGTTATAATATTTATAACTTCATTGAAGATCTTAAATGCGACCTCCGAAAAAGTACCTACCAATGTAAATCCATAGATGATTGTAGGTAGATATTTTTATCAGAAATACAAAATTTAAGAAATAAAATTAAATAAACCTACATATAAAAAAGATTCTCATGGCCTTAACCTACCTATATTTGCTATCTTTACCTAATAGATTATCTATACAGCTTCAGGAGCCGATTTTTGCCTACATAGCCATGCGAATTGTATTTCAATTCTATTTAACAATAAAGATGTAAGGATTGTCCCATGTTAAATTTAAAAATTGGTTAAAAAAGAAAAAAAAAGAATTAACAAGATATACAACCGGTGAGAGGGTGGTTTTGGTGCTGGGCAAGCTTATTCCATCTCAACAATGTCCCAGGCAGTGTCCCGTTAAGTGTAGGCAAAGAATGCCTACTGGTATAAATCATCTAGTAAAAGATGTAGCCTGAGTTTTAGCCGGTGAAGGAAAACATCATGAGAGATTAGTTAAGCTTTACAATAGCGTCGGTGGGCTTACAACCTGTCACGTATGGAATGTTAACTTCTTTAAAATATGAATTTAGCAAACATTTTTGGACATACCTCTGACTATCCCTTAGGTAAGTACCTTTGACTAAAAAGGTCTGAAAGATTTTGTCTCTCGCACATCTTCAGAGTTATGAACAGGAAACAATAATAATTTTAACATTCAGTCAACTGACTACCATAACACAAGCACTTAACTGCTTAGCTTGCAACTACGGACGCCATGTAAAAAATAACCAAGGATTATTCTTTAACTAACTTAATAACACACTCACCCTGAACCAAGCAGACGGTTAAGCCGACAAACAGACACAGAACCACTTTTGCATCCATATTGAACCGTAGTTGCAACACTACTGGTTTGCGGGCGCTCCAACTTCGCTATAAGTAATGTTCTGTAAGTTACGTTAAGTAACGTAGGTAGGTAGTTATGTATCATAATGATAAGAGCAAGGTTGTGTTGTCTGTATCTAATCTAAACAAACACTGCTAATTTAGAAGAGTGTGGATCCGTTCATTAAATACATACATACCTACATACACATACAATCACGCCTCTTTCTCATAGGGGTAGGTAGAGACCACGGACCTCCACGATCTTGCTACGATCCTGAGACACCTCTTTTGCCACCTTCACTCACTTTCATTCCGTTCATTCAATATTTAATTTTTATGGACCACACACAACAATATCGCCGATTTATTTATAAAAATAGGCCTTTAGGCGGCCTAGAAACGCCGTCACCAGAGTTGGCCACTTGCTCATACGAGCGATATAGGTATAAAAAAAAGAAATACAGGTACTACCACCACTACCACTCTAAATAAATCGACTACCACCACTCTAAGATTCAGAATATTATAACTTTATAAGCGACTTGTAGCACGTCCCGGCTTAGCACGTGTGTACTAATGAAGCTACCGGGATAAAATATAGCCGGACAGTCCATTCTACACACCCGTGAAATAATTTTTGAAATCGGTCTAGTAGTTTCGGAGATTACCTCCGTCAAACAAACAAACAAACAAATTTTACCTCATTATAATATTAGTGTAGATTAGTGTGTACTGTGTAGATAGACGTAGATTTGAGCCGCTCTGGTTGTAGGTATAAGCCGCCTGGCTTTTTGAGGGCAGCTGATGTTGGTAAATGCTGAATTCCTAACAGTTTACCAGCATAATCAGACCCCGAAAATATTAATTTTCGTAGATATTAACGAAGCTTCTTCCCAATACGGCCTCAGGTCGCTGGCTCGTGAGTAGGAGCCATTACATTGTATAAACCATATGTAGGTAGGTACCTACCTAACAAATATATAAAGGCTTATGTTTTCAACAAATTGACCTAGATGCGATTTCTGGAAAAAATATGTATCTGCAATGCCTCACTCGTCATAAATACGATGCAATCCAAGGTTTTATCGAAAGGTCTTGCTCTGCGCCTGCGCAGGCAGTGAGCTAACTATCACGTCATTATGCTCGTGACAAAAACCCCCACAAATTCTTTATTCTTTATTGCCCACACAGTAAATTACACAATAAAAACACAATAGAAAGGGCATGTACAAAGGCGAGCTTAACCCTAAGCAGAGTTTTCTTCCAGCAAACCTTAACTAGAGAGAGAAGATCAAAATTAAATGCTAAAGGTGGTTGTGTACACAAGAATGATAATAAATTTGATTATTACAAATTTTACATTTAACTACTTAAATTAAATATACCTGTACATATATATATACCTACTTATATATTTGAATACATAAATACAAGTTATATATATATATATATCTTATATACTTATATACATATTTATTATATAAAACGTAACATAGATAAACATATACGTATTTAATACAAACACAAATAAATAATAGAACAATTTTTATTTGGCACTTTACATGATATAGGGGGTGGCTCTTGGTGCACTGTTCTGTTACCCGTAACATACCTACTACCTACTTGTGTGGAATGCCTAGGATATTTATGTACCTATTTACTTACCAACTAATAGAATTAAACTGGCCAAGAGTGTATCGGACCACGCTCAATGTAGGGTTCTGCAGTTGCCCAATATGCGAAGGTCTAGCTAGACTAGTAGGTACCTATTTAGATTAAAAATGATGTATCAACAGGCAAATAAATTCAAGGCGGGTCCACACAGAGCGAGCAGCCTCGCGAGGCATTTGCCGCGCGAAGCAGCTCGCGCTGTGTGGACCCACCTGAAGTACGGGTAGGTAGGTACAAATACAAATACAAATGCAAATACAAAACTTTATTAATAACACCATTTACCTACCTACTCGTGATTTTCTACGAGTTTTTTTTTTACAGATTTAGTTGATCTATTTTCTCTAAAGCCTACTTGGCCGTGATAGTTAGATAGGTATTAGTGGTAGGTAGGTACTAGGAAGGTAGGTATTAGTGTGTAAATAAAATATTTGCTGTTCTTTGTGACATCTAAATATAATTGTGATAATATCTAACATCCAGATTCAAACAAAGTTGTAGGTAGTTGTCGGAATATGTAGCACAATAGTGAATCGTAAATGTTTTTATACTGAATCAACAAAAATTTATTATAATCTGAATCGGTTGTTATTGTGTCCTGGTGCGTGAGGTGCTAGAAAGATCCTGAAAAATAAATATACGTTAGAAGAATAAAGTTAGTTTTAGGGTTTTAGCTACTTACCTACCTATTCTAGTTACTACCTATTCTATCAGGGCTGAAAAATCATCTTACTGATAGTTTCGATTTCGGTGTAAAGGGTTACCTACGTTGCGTGGCCGAATTTACTCACGTTTTAGAAATTATTATATAATGCTGTGCCCCACGGTTTCCTTCCTTCCACTCGACACCACCAAAACGACACCATCCGTGGTGTCGTATGGAATGTCTAGTCCATACGACACCACCCTAGTGATGTCCAGAAACGCGCTGTCATTTGAGTGACAGATAAATATAAACTTTATCAAATGACATACCTCATTAATGAAACTGCTTGAACTTAATTGGAGTTTTCATATCAACAACTTTGTATGTAGGTAACCTCACTATTAGTCGGTGGTGTCGTATGGACTAGTGTTTCCATACGACACCACCGATGGTGTCGTTTTGGTGGTGTCGAGTGGAAGGAAGGCACGGTTTCACCCGCGTAAGTCCCGTTCCCGCGGGAATATCGGGATAAAAAGTAGCCTATGTGTTATTCCAGGGTATCACCTATCTACATACTAAAATTTCAACCAAATTGGTCCAGCCGTTTTTGCGTGAAAGAATAACAAACATAGGTACATACATTCTCACAAACTTTCACATTTATAATATTAGCAGGAAGGAAGCAGGATAGTAGGAGGAAGGAAAGATAGGATTAGTAGGAAGTAGGATACTAGGATAAATAACATTATACGAAAAATGTCATGATGCCAGCTTTATTGAAATAAAAGAAATGGAAAGAACATAACAAAACAATACCCTAACACAGTTAGCAGCATTGGCGACCATAGCGCTGAAAGCAACTAAACTAGGGATGCTTTGCTTACCCAAAATCGTCTGGCCCTTCGCTTACAATATGTCGGTAACAACGTTACCAACTAATGAAACAAGTTTGTTACATTTAAAGTTCACTCCCTTTAGAAGGTTGTTAATGAAGTTAAGGAGGCAAACTCTAATGGGAACGCATATGCCTACTTCGTTCAGGATATAACCCAGGACACATTGGCAAGAGGCGGGCTTATTTTTAAGGCACTTATTAGAACAGTCTTTCAATGGGTCCAGGCAGGAAAGGATATTTCGACACTCAGTAGGGCACTTCTTCTCCATGTTACGGGGGCATCCTGAAAGAATATCACATCATAATTATAGGTATAGTCTTCGTCGCAGGGCGTCAACGGATGCGACGACAGCGCACGACACGAACTAGGGATGCCTGTGCCCATTGACCAGCTTAGTAGTGGATAAGATAGGAAAGTGAAAATGATCACGACTGTATTCCAGGGTACGGTATACATTTCTTTCAGATCTTTGTGTAATTCTTTAGATCCTTTGAATATGTTTATTGGGGTGGTCGGAGGTATGTCTAAATACATTTGGTACCTACATGCCCACTTTTCGCACAAGTTAGCTTTCCATACGTGACAGGTTGCAAGCCCATCGACGCTGCTAGAAAACTAACTGGTTTCCTCACGATGTTTTCCTTCGCCGTATAAAGCTCGTGTTAAAGCGCACATACATTTTTCGACACGAAAAGTTCATTGATGTACGGCCGGATTCGATCCCACGACCTTCGGATTGAAAGTCGAGGTATTAATCCACTTGGCCAACACGGCTCTGGTCTGGATAAGGTATGGACGAAGATAATAGAGCTAAAATTAATTTCCGTACCTGAACCTACTGCCCTGACGCTGACGACTGCGACCATTAAGCAAAGCAGAACAATTGAGAACTTGGCCATGGCTAATGCAGTACAGAACGATGGGTGACTGAAGAATACTGGATGAGAAGTGAAGACTGCTGGATCGGAACACTATTTATACCCACATGCACCAGACTTCATTACAATTATTCTAGATAGGAACACTAATTTAATGGACTATCTAGGACATTAATATTGTAATTGGATGTATTTAGATTGGCAATTTATGTAGGTACCTACAAAAACTCGAATTTTCGTAGAAAAACAACCGATAGGTATTCAACAATTGATAAGGAAATTGTAAAATTCTTTTACCCAGGTAGGTACCTAGGTACCTACTCTTTTTACTTTGATGCTGAAACTTTGATCGAATAGGTACGTGACATTTTCGAGCACATCAATTGCTTACAGAAAGTTTTTTTTTCAAAAATAAGTAGGTAGGTACCTAGGTATGTACCTATTTTTAGGGTTCCGAATGTAGGTACATATTTACGATGCCGACAAAGTGGTAGGTACCTAACCTAGCTTCATCATCATCAGCCCTTTTTATCAGCCCACTGCTGGGCATAGGCCTCCCTTCGCGACTGCCATTCGCCTCGATCCTGCGCCAACCTAGCTTATAATCGTAAAAATGGATTTTTTTTCAGGTTAAGTAGGTAGGTACATACCTACCTCCCATGTACAATAGGTAAAGTGAGTGTGAATTTTTTTTCGCTTGTAGGTACTATCCAGAAAGACCGGAAAAAAATCATTTAAAAACATTAGGGGGTTTCTAAAATTATTTTACAATGTAGGTAAACATCCGTTTGTGAAATAGTAAAGCGTTAATTTTCGTTAGAATCAAGTGTCGTCGTCCCCCCTGCTGGCCAAACCGTTCTGAAATCCTATCCTACTTCCTACTTCCTTCCTACTATCCTACTTCCTATCCTACTTCCTATCCTACTTCCTATCCTACTTCCTATCCTACTTCCTATCCTATTTCCTATCCTACTTCATATCCTACTTCCTACTATCCTAATATCCTACTAATCCTTCCTACCTACTAGTGAAAGTTTGTGAGAATGTTTGTTATTCTTTCACGCAAAAACGGCTGGACCGATTTGGTTGAAATTTGGTATGTAGGTAGGTGATACCCAGGATTAACACATAGGCTCTTTTTTATCCTGATATTCCCGCGGGAACAGGACTCGCGTTGCGCGGGTAAAACAGCGGGCCGCAGCTAGTGTGATATAAAATTACAATAAGGCCCAAGATCGGACGCATTTTGCACGCACTGCATTTTTATTTTTTTTCTCATGTGTCAATGTTGTTTTTCTCTTGATAATTACAAAGAATTTTTTTTTAAGCTACCTATTGCATAGCGTCTATTGCGGGCCTTGAGCGTAGAGACCACAGAACATATTACTGGTGGAGACCTACCTATCCAGAAATTCCGCGAAAACAACTCGCGGCAGTCCACGAGTGCCACACGTCTTTTTTTAAAACTGTCAAAGTCAACAGACTTGACTTTTTTGACAGTTTTATGTCAGTTTTGACATAGCCGTATCACCTTTCACCTTAGCATACGTAGCACATAACATAGAGCCAAAAAAAAAAAATGCAATTTGCTTTGGTTGGAATTTTTGTGATTGTTTGTTTGTTTGGTTGACGAATGACGATAGGTTTTTGGTTTGGCGATTTTTCGCTGGTTTCTTCTGTATTACCATGGTTATCTTATGAAAACATAATATGAGTGATAAACTGAAGGAACTACGAGAGAGATCTCAGAAGAGGAAGAAGCTGCTTGCTCAAACTGTAAGTAGCATTGTGTAACATAACCTGTAGATTGTTTATGATTTTCTAAGTATCTGTATGAATGTACTTAAAAGTATTTGAAAAAGTTAATTAAGTATCTAAATGTATTGACTACTGGATCACAATGAAGCATGGATAGAAATATCCGTTTTTCATTTTCATTTCATACTAATATTATTAGCAGGTAAGATTTGTTTGTTTGTTTGACGGAGGTAATCTTTGAAACTACCTAACCGATTTAAAAAAATCTTTCACTGATGTGTAGATTGGACTGTTAGGATGTTTATAGGCTATATTTTATCCCGGTAATTTTATTAGTACACCCGTGCGAAGCCGGGGCGTGCTGCTAGTAATTTATAAAACTAGTAACAGCTATTGCACCCTTTCAGCTGGGTGTATCAAGTGTGAGTGAGCTCCGACATGCCCTCGGGTCTAACTTGGATGTGCCGAGTAAGAAGCAGATGAAGGGTAAACATCGGGAGCCGGCAGACAAGACTCCAACTAAAGAACAAGCGGATGAACTTGTGTATACTGACTCCTCTACATTCTTGAAGGTATTAATGTTATTAATGTTTGTATGTTCTGCAGATATTTGTTTCGTATCTACCCCCAGAATAACCCTCTTAAAAAAATCATCCCTTAGTCTCCCTTAAAGACAAAACTATCATGGTTTTGAACATTATAAACATTTGAAACGAGATATTTACCATAATTTGTAGATTTATGAGTTCATGCAACTGTGCCGAAATATCGGGAAACTCATATTTCTACAAATTATCTTGTTTCAAGTGTTTATATATTACTTATTGTCTCCTTTTAGCCTTGTAAACCTTTTTTTTATGTTTCTTCTATTGTATTACTTGTGTACTTCTGTTATGTTCGTCTGTGCTGTGTATTCCAAAATATACTATTCTATTCAAACCAAAATATACAAGTCCACAATTTCCAGGGCACACAGTCTTCTAATCCACACAATGACTACTGCCAGCACTTTGTGGATACAGGTCAACGGCCGCAGAACTTCATCCGAGACGTTGGACTGGCCGACCGGTTTGAGGAGTACCCAAAGTTGAGAGAACTGATCAAACTGAAGGATGACTTGATAGCGCAGACGGCTACTCCGCCTATGTATCTCAAGTGTGACTTGAAGGTATGTTATCTAAACTATCTATATCTATACTAATAAGGAGGTAAAATTTGTTTGTTTGTTTGTTTGACGGAGGTAATCTCCGAAACTACTCAGCCGATTTAAAAAAATCTTTAACCAATGTGTAGAATGGACTCTCTGGATGGTTATAGGTATATATTATATCCCGGTAGCTTTATTACACCCGTGCAAAGCTGGGACGTGCTGATAGTATTAAAGAAGGTCGCACTCGCTGTCTGTCCGTGGTCTATACTGATATTATAAAGAGAGAGGTAGTTGGTTTGATTGTATGGGGAGGTCGTTCCGCGCCGGGCGTTTTCGTCAGCGCGATCTAGAATAGGGTCATTTTTACTAGCGCCATCTATTCTTCATTTCTTGAAGCGAGCTAATAGGAAGAAAAATAAATGCACGTGATTGGTTGTCGAAAATAACTGTCTTTCTCGTGATTGGCTAGATTTGACAAATTGATTTGACAATCTAGCTTCACAACGCACGCACGACAACGACAATCACGAGAAATACAATTTATTTTCGACGACCAATCACGTGTGTTTATTTTTCTTCCTATTAGCTCGTTTCAATGAATGAAGTATAGTATTAAATAAATTGAAAGGTTGAATCATTCCCTCCGCAGACGTTTGATCTAAAGGACCTGAACAATAAGTTCGACGTGGTGGTGGTGGAGCCGCCGCTGGGCGCGGGCTGGCGCTGGCAGGATGTACTGGAGCTGGATCTACAGCACGTCGCGCAACCCAGGAGCTTCCTGTTCCTGTGGTGCGGCAGCTCAGACGGTCAGTCACCACACTCAAAACTCAAAAAGTCAAAAGTCAAAATATCTATATCTCTTCTCACCTATTTATTTATTCAAACAAAGTTTTATATCAGAAACAAACAAAAAATACCTACACAACTTAAAAACTAATTTAATAAAAATGAACTCTGTATTCTAATCTAACCTATACTAGGTACCTAAAGATAGAATACAGAGTTCAGGTCACCGGCCGCAGGTACGGTTATCTCTTCTTAAAATCTTATAGAAGACCACTTTGAGAGCGGTTTCACATTATCCGATCCGATATCGGTGTCGGACGCCGATCCGATATCGGGGTAAGTAAAATGTATGATAAATGCCGGCTCCGATACCCGATATCGGACAATATGAAAGACAGGTACATATTTCTATAATTTTTGTGTCATGGTAAATATCCCGTTTTAAGTGTTTATAATGTTCAAAAACAGTTTTTTCGCATACTGATCTATTTAATTGTATTTAAACAATGAAAGAAAGAAAGAAAAATATGTTTATTTCGTAGGACCTTAAGGATCGCTCAAAAACGTACAGTCTTAAATGCTATACTTTATTTATTGAAACGAGCTTATAGGAAGAAAAATAAACAAACGTGATTGGCGGCCGAAAGTAATTTTCTTTCTCGTGATTGGCTAGATTGTCAATTGTCAAATTTAGCCAATACGAGAATAAACAATTATTTTCGACGACCAATAACGTGCGTTTATTTAACCTATTAGCTCGCTTCAAGAAATGAAGTATAGGTGACTCTATTGCCTAATGATTTAGTAATAATGTACACCCAGGTCTGGACATGGGTCGCGAGTGTCTGAAGAAGTGGGGCTTCCGCCGCTGCGAAGATATCTGCTGGATAAAGACGAACATCAAGAACCCCGGACACTCCAAGAACTTGGAGACCAACGCTGTCTTTCAGAGGACTAAGGAGCATTGTCTCATGGGCATTAAAGGTACTAGTAGCACGTCCCGGCTTCGCACGGGTGTACTAGTTTATTTATGACTAGTAGCACGTCCCGGCTTCGCACGGGTGTACTAATATAGCACCCGGGATAAAAAAATTAAGTTTGTTTGTTTGACGGAGGTAATCTCCGAAACTACTCAACCGATTTCAAAAATTCTCGGTAGGTTCATTAGTACACCCGTGCGAAGCCGGGAAATTTACTAGTTTATTTATGAAATGATAAATTTATATGAACCTAAATGTTTTTTTTTATTCTGTCAACATAGGTACCTACTTTTTATTTAAACTGTAAAGACATCCGCAAGGAATTAGTTTATTCTTCGTTTTTTTTTGCCATCATGTCAATAACCTTGCAACGAAATGCAAACTGGTTTCAAAATGTTAATGACTGTTGGCATGCAAACATTAATGAATAATTAAAAATTAAATAGTACCCAAATTAAAAGAAGAAAGAGTTTAAAAACAAACCAGTAAAATTGATAAGCCTCTAAAAATATAATTACATGTCCCTATAATTTAAATGTATCACGCCTTTATCATTCGACATTTGACGACCTGGCGTAGTGGGCGAACGCCCGGCTGAGACGCGGAGGTTGCGGGTTCGATCCCCGCTACGGGACAAATGTCTGTCTGTATGTTCTGCAGATAATTTGTTCCGTATGTATTTACAAAAAAAAAAATAAGTATTAAAATCAGTCATCTGATTACCATAACACAAGCATTTAATAGCTTAGCTTGGGATTAGATGACGCTGTCTGGAATGTCCGATATTTATTTATAAATATTAACGGGACTTAATCGCGACTCAATATGCGATTAAGTCCCGTTAATATTTATAAATATGTTTCCAAGTCGCGATAGTTGAAAAATATATTTATTTATTTATCTATCATGTAGGTACTGTCAGACGATCCGTGGACGGTGACTTCATCCACGCCAACGTGGACATTGACCTCATCATATCTGAGGACCAGGAGTTTGGAAGCACTGAGAAGCCCATAGAGATATTCCATATTATGGAACATTTCTGTCTCGGCAGGAGACGGTACGTACTTACGTACTATCCTACTAATACTTTTTAACACATTGAAGGCCCAGCTCCCCGCGGTCGTTTTCGAAGAACAGGACCGCGGCCGCGCTGCAGGAACTACATCCAGCCACGTATTCATTAGTCAGTAGTAGTTATTTGTTGATAAACTGTTTATGACTAGCGTCTCACACAAGTTGTTTCTGCTTTCCACTCGTAGTGGGGAGCACGGCAACACGTATCAGAAACAATGTTTCATCACCTATGTATATGAATTAACTGTTTATAAACTGTTTTCAGAGGTGATGAAACATTATGAAACATTGTTTATAAACAGTGCTTATAAACAAATGTTTACTAATGAATACGTGGCTTTAATGACAGTATTCATGTCAGAAATGACAGTTTCATAATTCCCCCTGCAGGATCCACCTGTTCGGCCGCGACTCCACCATCCGCCCCGGCTGGGTGACCATCGGCCACGAGCTGACCAACTCCAACTTCAACGCGGAACTATACGCGTCCTACTTCAGCGACGGCAGAGAGAGCACCGGCTGCACGGAGCGGATAGAGGCGCTCCGCCCCAAGAGCCCCCCCAATACTAGCAAGGGGACGCGAGCGAGGGGCCGGGGGGGGTTCAGAGGCAGGGGCCGGGGGAGAGGGGGGTAGGATAAGTTACAGCCGATTCCTATAACCAAATTACGGTAGGCCGTAGGACTTTTAGTTTGTTTTGCTATTGCATAGCTTCTATCGCGGGCCTTGGCGTGGAGACCGAATCCAGAAATTCCGAAACGAAATCACCTAACGCTGTCTCAGCCTAACTTTAGTTCAGCAAATCGTCTCTAGGTGGCATGCGATAGCTTTACCGCGGTAGTCCCCGAGTGCGACACGTCTTTTTTTTCTTTCACGCAAAAACGGCTGGACCGATTTGGTTGTAATTTGGTGATACCCTGGATTAACACATAGGCTACTTTTTATCCTGATATTCCGGCGGGAACGGGACTTATGCGGGTGAAACCAAGGGGCGCAGCTAGTATTTCATAAACATCTCATAAGTTGGTTATAGGAAGGGTAAGTGTATATTAACTCTTAAAATGCCTGCAAGACGCAATTGACAACGATCTCTACAAATAAAATATAATTTGACAATAATGGCGATTCAGATGACGCCAAAACTAAAACTTATTGACAGCACTCATATTGAGGCCGTCCTTTTTATTTCGATTGCTATGAAAAAGACGGCAACATTTTTTGGCGACATTAAATCACCGCTAGTGTAAAAGTGTAATTATTTTAGAATGAGGGTAGTTGCAAAAGTTATTCATAGGATCTCAATGCATCTAAATGTTTTCTCGTTACCGTGGTCACGGTTTTAGAACTTACCACTTTGACTGATGTTGAAAAGGGGCCGTTGTCTACAGCAATTCGCAGGGGCATATCAGTAAGGATTATTTTGACGTAAATCAGCTAAAAGCTGCTAGGAGTTTCGACTGTTTTGTGATGCAGACAAGTTTTAAATTAGTGTGAACGTGCATCGTAATTATGACTAGTTTAAAAATAGTAAAACCATTGCCTTTTGATGTGATGAGTCCTAATTGCTATAAAGTATTGATTGATTCATGTATTTTGTACCTATAAGTATCAAAGCAGGTTTATAAATAAAACAATCTGAATATATACATCAATATATTTTATTTTACATTAGTTGTCTTTAAATCAACTCGACTATTCCGAAGTTCCTCAAAATATAAAAAAGACAAAACAAAAAATAAGACATATGAGATCTTTTACTTCCTAAGATAAGAAAAATTTACATATTTTTATTAATTATTGTGGAACTAAGAATTTCTTATGATTTATTAAATGAAAACTATTATTTTATATGCGGGCGGGAGGGCTTTGTGGTAAGAATGTTGCTTGGTACACTGAGAGCGGTGAAATTAGATACGTTTAAGTCGACAGAATTGAATGTCGTGGTTAAAATCATTCCTCTCAGTGTTCCAAGCTTATTACATGCAACGCACCAATCTAGGTCCAACTTCAAAAGCATTGATCCTATTAGAGGTAGAAGAATCCATACCGTTATTGGCACCATAAGTGTAAAACAATAGCCCTTTCGCTAATTGGTTCATACAATACCGGACATGTCAATAACTATATAATAATTCACTTTGTTATCATTATACATGGCATTAACAGACGCGTTGCTATCGCGAAACGTATTTTCGAATAAGTTTTAATTAATGTAAATACATTTGATAGTACATTGGACTACTTACAACTTGATACTGCGCTTATAACAGAACATAAAATAGAATAGGTACTTGAAGCTAAAATAAAAGACACACGAGTAAAAAAAATATACATTGAAAACATTTTAAATACACTTAATTACACACGTTCATAAATCATTTTTTTTTTCATAATTAAAGACATATAGTTTGTATTTCCACGATAGCAACAAGAAGCGATACCTTTCTGTATAATCGTCATAAGATCACATTTTGAATAAGGCAAACAACCATGTTTAAAGCTAAACCTTTGATGAAGGGTTTAAGGGGAGGTCGAGCGATTAACCGATAACAAATTCCAATGCAAAACATAAGACACCTTGGAATGAGGGCTAATTTAAAAGGTGGCTGATTTCTTTTGGAGATAAAAGACAATGACTTAGTCCACTCCGCCATTAGACGACAAAAACTAACAACACTTAAATATTTTGTACTTGATGTGATATATACGCGTAATTTTAACTTCGGACGCCAAAACATTGTAGTTCGCTGGTAGCGCAATTTTGATACATCGAGCCGAAAAATAACTAACATTAATTTAGAATTTCAACCTTATCTACATAATGGAAGTTAAGTGAGGCATGGAGCTTTCGAAAAATTCAAATTATGAGCCAAAATACTTAACAGAATAACTACGATGTAATCTGAAGCGATACAATTAAAAATTAAATTACAAACTAATTAAAAACAATGCATGACACTTAAAGAGACATCCTCATACTGGAAGCATTCGTGACTCCGCCTTAGGGCTGCTTCACACTAGTATCCAAGATTCCATTAGTTCATAATCGCAAACGCAGCGAACTAGTGAGAACTCGCCCTTCTTAGCCGTAAAAGAAACATTCAAATAAATTCTAAACGAACCAAATTTTTTTTGTAATTTTCTCATCGTTTACTCAGCTCACTTTCCTTTCGTTTCTATGACGTTAATAAACCTATCTAAACACGATCTAACCTAGCTACAGTAACCATTCCTTAGTCTCACTAGTCTAATCAATAGAGTTTATCCAAAATGTTTTTATTCGAACACTTCCCACCCTCGTAACACATCAACTACGCTACACCCCAAGATCTCATCCCATCTCAACATTTGCAAACTGTATGACACTTCAGATAAACTCCACATTCGATCATGGCTCAAATTTTGGAATTTTGAATTAATTGACTGGTTCAGGACAGGATTCATTTTTGAGATTATTTTTACCGAGTTCACTATGTCGGTGTCGGGAATTCTAAAATTCCCGACACCGACTTACCCCCGGTTCCTATAACCAACTAACGGATGTCCGTAGGACTTTCTCCATGGCAACGTTGTTATCTGTCAAAAAGTTTCATACATTTTATGTAGAAATAACAACGTTGCTATGGTGATGGACCTACGAACATCCGTTAGTTTGTTATAGGAACCGGGGGATAGTGAACTTGGCGACATAGAATGTCAAATACTATAATGTCATAGCCAAAATATTCTTATAAAAATCACAATTTCGTAGATAATGCTTTCCAAAGACCTACTTAACGAAAATGATCTCTAGCAATCGCACGGTAGTGCAGTGCCTCCCGGGTAAATAGATTTGAGCCACCAACGCTTAAACGAACCCGCTTTATCACATTCACCAACGCACTTAAACGTCATAGAAACATAAAAATAAGGCGTCTCTGATTCTGACTTGAAGGCTTACAGATGGTTTAATATTAGTTAGGATTCCTTAGCAACACAAGTTTAGAATTCGCTTAGTTCATACCAGAATCAGAGTGCAACCTCAGATATAAAACTCCTTTTACTGCTAATGGACCCGCCATAAGCGTCTATTGTCGAAATGATAAAATATCCCGTCAGGTAGCGGCTGTGACAACCTTCTAATCTAAAAACACAGATCTTGTTAACCACTAAGTAATAACAATAGTATGTACAGTTCAATGATGTTTGGAGCACATTTACCGATCACATGTTATAGTGGAAAGTTTTACGATATACTAACAAAAGCAATACGATTATTTTTGTTATAACTGAGCTAAAAATCGTAATTTAAGTTCAACAATAAGTATTCTATTAAGTACTGAAATTGGTATTAACTGTATAATAATTAACAGTTTTAGGACATTAAGCAATGTTTTAATGGATTTACACGTTTAAGTATGCATCTATTTAATAAACACTCATTACAAATGTATTAAAAAAGTTGCTATATTTTTTTTATTTTAGCTTCAGTAAAACTTTCCACCACAACATTTAGATAAGATACAGCACATTTTATAAATGTGAATGAAAACAAAACATGAAATAGAATTTTTAACAACTTTCACATGTATACAATCGATTCTAATAAAACTTCATGCTGTTTCGTGGCCATATTCTGAAAATGTATTGCAGAAAATCACTTATACACTCATAGTTATTGTTTTCTCGGCATATTTTTGGAGAATATAGTAGGTACATTCAGATTATCACTACTAATATTATAAAGAGGTAATGTTGGCTTGATTGTATGGGGAGGTCATTCCGTGCCGCGCGTTTTCGTCAGCGCGATCTAGAATCGGGTCATTTTTACTAGCGCCATCTAGTGACCAATAAGTGCCCTTCCCTTCTAACAGACCGTGGTCTTGCCACATGTGGCTACAATAGTATTAGCAATCAACACTTTCTTGCATAGTATGATTAGGTTCGTGCAACACAATTAAGTGACTACGTTGTATCGCTTAAGCCTTAAGAAATGTGAATTAACTTCGCAGTTGACTCGATTCCAATAGTAACTTTATTTTAGATTAAGCTACTGCTATAATGACAGTAGTAATGCCATCTTAATCATGCGCAAGTTCAATGCAAAGTGTGAAATTCTATGAATTATAATCGAGTTTTAAGTGCAAGTAACGATTGGAATCGAATCGATTGTCGAAAGTAAACCCAAAAGCCTATATGGTTAGAAGTTTTCTTTATTAGTTATTGTTAGGCAGTTACAGATGAAGTTTCGTACAGAATCGATTGCACACAAATAGTACTCGCAGATCATATTAAAAGTCTGCTTAAAACCAGCTAAGCATCGAGGACCCAGCTTTAAGTATCTTTCTCCGTTTCGTTAAGTTCAACAGAAAATAGGCTGATGCATTCAAAATCTTTGAAACAATTCTACATATTTTGGAAGTTTTTTACTTTATTTGATCACTATGAGATCTCCAGTTTCCATAGATAGTTCATTTTTTTGCAGGTCTCTGGTAATTACGACAGAAATCTCACAGTGAACACGCCGAATCTTAAAAAAAATCTAATATGACGGCAGTTGATGAGATCTTTAAAAATTATACAAAAAAAACTGTCCGTCCGTGGACTTAGTCAAATAAGCTGGTGGGAAAATCTGCCTCGCCCAACGGCAATGTAATTCTTTAAATTATAAATCACATAAAAGAAAGATGGTGCAAAAGTAAGTAGCATTAAAACAAACTGTGCTATTCTTGCAATATTCCATTTCATGAAGACAGTTTCGCTTGTGTATTAAAACTTATTGTTTTATACAAATGTATAAACAATAACCAGCAAAAGTGACTTCGTGAAACAGTATATTCTTAATGGGAATTTTCATTGGTCCCTTAATAGATACAAATGAAAATTTCAGCATCCAGAATGATGTAACACACGAGCTTAGATATTCGTACCTAATGACATTGACGTAAGATACATTTTCATATAAACGTTAAAATAAGAGCACCACCTAGGAATTGGTTCCATTTGCAATACAAAATATTCTCAAAATAATATTTGGGACAAAACGGTGTTGTCCATTAGGAAAGGCGGAATACAATTTAGGACTGCTCCTAAAACAAATTCCATTCTAAGATTGGATTATATAGGAATTGAAGACGTATTTTCTAAAACTGGAATCAAAATTGAATTATTTCTTCAATCAACTTGTTTACGAAGTTCTAAAAGAGAAAAACAGTTTTTCAGCTCGAGTTTCAGTTCTAGAAACAAATCGCATCCTTTTTTCGCGATACAGATCTCGTTGGAAATGTCAACTCGATTATTATTATTGCAATCGTCTTATGTCTGGTTCATTTTACTAAGTTAAGGAGTATAACCAACCGATAACTCTTCAATACACCCCTGCAATACCTCTGCAATTAGAGCTAATACTAACCCAGGTTTTTTTTATTTGGTCAGTAAGTACCTATAGAATTTATTTATTTTCAGTTCACCCTGCGTTAGGTCAATGACCAGGCTGAGGTATGGTGGCCCTAAAAAGGACCATGTGAACGATTTTAAAACAAATTCAAGTTATATTGGCAATTCGGAAAGAAAAATCAAGATTGCTTCTAGTCCATTCTTAGTGGCGATTTTCAATTCTCATCCAGATTTTTCTAGTAATTGGTAATACGACTGACTAACTGCCAGTCTCAATAACCCACCTATCTCTGGTTCAGCTTACTGTGGGTAGATATTTGATATAACTTCCATACAAAAAGTGTCATATACCAACCGACAGTAAGCAAACCCAGAGATAGATATTGAGACTGGCTATAAATGTATCGTGAATAATCCCACTCAGAAGTAGTTCAATAAAAAATTCTCATAAAAACCGTGCCCTAAGCTCAACGGCGAATACAAAGTACCTGCCTATAAAATGATAGAAAGTTGACAATAAAAAATACACAATGTACTTATCAGTCATAAGAATTACGTAATTTATAGGATTATACAGACAAAAACATCCCGCGAGAGATAAAGATAAATAAACACAATCGCATCGAACTTTACGTTCACACTGCCGGGCCAATCACAGCGATGCTAGAGCGAGACAGATGTCTGATCTATCTCACTCTGATTACCAAATATGACATGTATTTGGGCATACCTCTGACTACCCCGTTAGACATCTTCAAAGGATCTAAAGAATTAAATAAAGATCTGAAAGAAAATGTCTACCGCTCCTGGGATACAGTCGTGATAATATTTCATTTCATTTTACATTTCATTTCACTCTGATTGGCTCGACCGTGCAGGCTAGTACCAAGATTCATCATCATCCTATTAGTCCATTCATCACTAATTTTTATCACAAAAAGTATATATCAAACCGTAAGTTGTCCACGAGGGCGACAATGGCACAACCCGCTATAAATATCTACACAAATTAGACACACATAACACTACTTGTTCAACGTCACTAAGCTAAACGCATCATGGGATAATAGTCTTTAGTGCACCGCGTTAGTGTTTGCCACGGGTGGGGGGGGTTTAAGCGGGGTTTATTTATAGAGAAGTGTTGAGTCCACGTGCCACCTCACAAGTATGTGGATTCACCTGAAATGTAAGAAACCGGTATAAGCCATGTAACCACAACATATGCCACTGTAGGTGTTTGTTTCATTTTATGGGTGCTATTCTCGATTTGCCCGGAAAATTAATGACAAACTTTATTCAGAAATCAAAATGTTCAGAATTTTGACAGAAAATATTGTATAAAACAAGCAAAGAATTAAAGGTATCCAAAAATAGCAGAGAAATTATTTAAATCAGGTCCGAAAGTAGCGTCCAAAAATGCAAACAAAACATTCGGATAATGTCTCCTAAACAACAGCCCAACCCGTAGACATGTGACAAACGCTACACTTCTATTCTCTTTTTATCATCTCATTATTTATACAATAGAAAGCGTATCGAGACAATTATAGCAAGTCAGCTTATGCTGGTCAATCATCTGAGTTCAGTTGGCACCAGCATAAGCTGATCTACGATAGTAGACTGCTTTGATTGCGCATTTCTGATCGCGTAAGTTTTCGTCATCGATTGACATTCGTACATTTTTCGGTACATTTTTTCGTCTCCACGATGAAAGCGATCGTAGTAATGTAACATGACTATGGGCTGTACGACATTTAGGATACACAATGTGGCGTGTGTTGTGCGACAATGTGCAAAGCGTGTAATGAATGTTAGAACGTATGAAATTATCGTAGTTTAGTGAATATTTACACAGAACAGAACACAATCCACAAACACAGGGTTATTCGCACCAAAAATTAATATCGTCAAATAGGTATTAACGCAAAAAGCTTCAAAGGGCATGTAGAAACACTCCCGGCTTTTAAAATTAGCCATGAAGCCTTTGGTCTAAAAACACTAGAGTTAAGTTGGTTACTAGCTCAAACAACTTACGTTTTTAGAAAGAATTATAAGTAAGTTGTGTAAGAAATAACCTGTAGCGGCGGAAACCGGTACCGACATTTTAATATACCCTTCGAAACACGAAACCATTTCCCTTCATTATTTAGGAGTTTTAAGATTTGATGATAACAAACGAGGATATATGATAAAATATTGTCGATATTCATTTTGGTAGGTGCATGTAGCAAATGACACTAAAAAAATATGTCAAAAGCAAAAGTATGCTGGGAGTTTTCAGAGCGGCCGTAATAATTCAATGTTAGTTAGAAATAACTTAATATTCATCCCAATACTGAAAAGCTACTTAGATATTTGACAGCGTCTTTACTTTTCAAAGTTGACAAACGTAAGTACTATGATAAGCACCAATTACACTAGCTTTTCAGTATTCGGATGACAGTCTTCTAAAAGTATGTATAATGTTGGAAAAATGTATATATTTTCACAGCATTACGGCCACTCAATAATTCTGTAACATTGCTGTTTCACTATATAAATCTGCTAGAGATCATATGACACCACTGTGGATTAAATAGAGATAATTTATGACAGTCAGTGGATTAAAAGTAAATAATTACTTTTCACATTTAATTTTATCTTTTGATTTGCTAACTTGTTGCAATACCAAATTTGGCGCCGTCACGACTAACCATTTTCCTGTCAAATCTGACAGTTGTGGTCGAGTTTCCTTTCATTCTTGACAGGTTACTGCGACAAATTCCATTTCACGCCAAGTAAGCCAATCACCTAGCAGATGATATTGAGATAGCAATGTTACAATAATATAAAAGCATGCACATGAATGTCAAAGTTAGAAAACAAACAAAAACAATCACATAGATAAAACAAATTAGATTAAAAACAAATAAAAACATTAAAATATACCATGGACAGAAAAGATGACGATTGTTCCTTTGGAAATTCAGTTTTTTTTATTTGTTTCAAAGTTACGTGAAGAGTTCAAGGTAAAAAAAAATGCAAAATGAGCGTAAAACGTATAAAAAAAGTTTTGTAATCTCTTGAATATGACGATAATATTTGGTTTAGCTTAAGACGATAGTAACTTTACACATTTTATCGCTTTATAAATTATTTATCCCTACCAAATATAAGTTAAATAAATTTATTTTTAATATAATACATTCCAGAGTACCACAATCGATTGCGAAATCTTTTAAGTCACATGGGCAAGAAAATGAGCAAATATGAGACGGACGATAAGCGATGAACGAAAACGCTAAATAAAAAAAACGGGATTTATCTAAGGCCGAGCGGTTACGGACGAGCTATATAGGCTTTATCGATGATGCGGTTTCTAATACGAGTGGAAATCAAGATACCTACCTACATGTTGTTGAATTTTACGACCTCAGTGGCGCAGTGGGCGAAGGCCCGCCTGAGATGCGGAGGTTGCGGGTTCGATCCCCGTTACGGAATAAATGTTTGGTATGTTCTGCAGATATTTGTTCCGTGTCTGGGTGTTTTCTATCTTTAGGTATGTATTTACAAACAAAAATGTATCAAGTATCTGGTTACCATAACAAGCATAAGTAGCTTAGCTTGGGACTAGATGATGCTGTGTGGTTTTTTTTAACCTATTTCGTCTCACTGCTGGGCCAAGGTCTCCCCCAAACTCTTCCAACCATCCCGATCCCACCATACTCCGTCGAATGTGACGAGATCGTCCCGCCAAGGATATTTAAGTAGCTATATTTATTTATTTATCCAATAACAATTAGAAAGGGCATCATCGATGATATTAAGAGACATAGTTACGTGTGCGAGGCTCGCTCGGGCGACAGCGGCCGGTAGTGGCCCACTCGCTCCCCCCGCGCATCTGTGGCACACCACACACGTTACACTAACAATTACAATACATCCATACATACTTCCATACTAATATTATAAATGGGAAAGTGTATATGTCTGTCAGACAGACAAGGGGAAAGTATGTGTCTGTCTGTTTGTCCGTCTTTCACTGCAAAACGGAGCGATGATTGACGTTATTTTTTTTAGTGGTAATAGTTGGAGGGATGGAGCGTGACATAGGCACAGATTACCTACATAAGACAGATAACAATACTAAAGTTCTGTGCCCGACTGTATTTTGAAAAAAAAAATAGGTACAATACAAGTTATTGGTCTTTTTCTCACAAAAAGATAGTAAGAAAGAAAGAAAAATGTGTTTATTTTTGTAGGACCTCAAGGATCACTTTAAAATGTACAGTCTTATAAGCTAGGTGACTCTATTGCTGACATCTCTTATAAGGGGGAATTAAACGTTAACTATGCTTCACACGTTAATAAATCAATATAGATGGGTATAAGTTTTGAATAAAAGATTATTAGCAGTCGGGCAATCTGAAACGTAACTTAGTAACATGGAAGGTTTATATGACTTATTAAAACAAAATGTGCTGTGCAATACAAAACATACACTAGTGAATGTGTGTCGCGTAGTGGCATATACATTCAAGATGAATCCACCACCGCTTGTATATATTACCCCATTGGAAATATTTCATTATTAGGTGACAAATGAACTTTTTGTTTGTCTGTCTGTATTTATATAAGCGTTTTATAGCGACTCTAACTCAATTTTATCTATTGCTCTCGTCCATAGCACTTATTTGAGAAATAAGAAATTAAAGTAAAAACGGTTTTAGTTTTAATGTGACTGATGACGCCAAATTGTTTTGAAATTTAAAACACACGTGACACACGTCATTGAAAAGTCATGCCTTGTTTTACGGGTTATGAACTCGCGTGTGACAAGTGCGGCTGTAGTATTCGCCTTATGATAAAAAGAGACGTAACTATTTTAATAGCGTAAGGTAATCCGATAGTAATGTGTAAACCGAATAGCTTGGGTCATATGAACATTCACTCACATTACAAAAACAAGTAAATACGGATTTAAACAGTTCAAATCTCGAGTTTTTGTGATGATTAAATCCAATAAAGTAATTTATTTCCACGTTTCAACAAAATGGCGTCAAAGTCACAAATATTAACGGAACCAAAATGGCGTCAAAGTTATAAATATTTACGGAACCCCATCGTAAGATCTAGAATAACTTTACAATAAACTGGCCTATAGCAACAAGCTATCGGTAAAGAGATCAACTCCCGCCTCCCCGCGTAAAGAGTTTAAGTAATTTATAAAATTAAAAATAAAAATAACTATTGATTTATCGATGCTACTGCAACAGTTTCTGCAATATAATATTTACAGATGTTTTAACTGCACAGATACAAGGCAAAGACGAAAATATAGTTAGTACAAATATAGTAGTAGCTCAATAGTTTATAATCTGTGGTATTGCTTACTGTGGTAAGGTATTTGTCATTTTTATGAATAATGTCAAATATCTAACCATATTATGCAATTTTACAGATAGATAGGACATTGAAACCGGACGTTACTCAGTAGGCACATCAATTGTTTTCTCGTTAGCCAAATTCTTCGACTATTTGAGGTTAAACCACATTTTAATTTAGAAAATAACCTTGTCTGTGTTCGTTTTTGTTACAAATTATATACATCTAATATTCGAATGGTAACAAAAAACTTTTATCGCTCAAAACTGTTGCAAGCAGCACTCATTTAACCTGCGCCTATTTATTATACAAATACACAACTTAATAACGAACCTACACAAGTCGGGGCGAAGTTTAAGAATACATAATTTGAAAAGGTTTTTCCATAAATTCTTGGGACTGTGGATATATCTCAACAGCAATAGAACCGAAAATAAACCTATCACATCGTTCGTGAACCACACCCAAACATAAATTAATTGTAAAGCCTACCTAACCTATCCTAACATCGAAAAAAAACTACTCGTCTCGAAATGAGACTGCCGAAACGGCCTAATCGTTCGTATTCGCTCCATATTGAGCTAACATCGATATGATCCAATCTTGCTCATGTGGTATCAACCACGCACAATAGGGTCAACCTATAGACCGTAGGATATTCCAAATCCTCACCGAGAGGTAACGGTAGTTTATTAGGACTCGTCCTTGACCCGTCTGTCTGATGCGAACTTCCCGCTAAACTCTCGCCACGACGCTCTGATATCGAGAGACAGCCGCGGTTTGGATCTATCCTCCGTTCTCTTCTTGTCTTCGACGGGACTTTCTCTAGCGGAGGTAGGAGCGGAGGCGAAGACATCGCTACCATACTCCATAGCTTCATATTTCTTCTCGTCTGCTTTGCTGCAGTATAATGGGTTGACTGTGGGCGCGCTGTTTTTCCGTTTGGCGTACTCTGTCGGCTCGCATAGTCGCTCCAGCACAGATTCTGGGTATTCGAAGCGACCATCGGCTTTGTGATGCAAGTCGGATTGGAAATTATCTGGGCCGTAATCGCTCTGTTTCGACGGTCCGAATTCACCGTAGGCACTATTGGATGGTCCAATCCCTTCCTTGTAATCTTGTTGAAAACCATCGGCCGGTTTGCCGTAGTCACTTTGCTTTGGTCCGAATCCATCGGAGACAGATTTAGATCCTATACCTTCCACATTCTTATATTCAAAACCATCTGGGTAGACGCTCAGCTTCGACGGTCCAATCCCTTTATCGAAGGCACTTTCGAAACCATCCGTATGGTAGCCACATTTGGATGGAATCTCCTCGTGTTGAAAGCGCTGCAGCCTCTCTTGGTCTTGTGGTAGTGTGTCGGGGCTGGTCTTGTTTTGAAAGCGCTGCAGCCTCTCCTTACATTCAAAGCGCTGTGGATCATGAATGTCCTTGGTATCTTGTGGTTGTGTCTGCAGGTCAGGGCTGGTCAACCTGTTGTTTTGAAAGCGCTGCAGCCTCTCCTTACGTTCAAAGCGCTGTGGATCATGAATATCCTTGGTATCTTGCGGTTGTGTCTGCAGGTCAGGGCTGGTCAACCTGTTGTTTTGAAAGCGCTGCAGCCTCTCCTTACATTCAAAGCGCTGTGGATCATGAATATCCTTGGTATGTTGTGGTTGTGTCTGCAGGTCAGGGCTGGTCAACCTGTTGTTTTGAAAGCGCTGCAGCCTCTCCTTACATTCAAAGCGCTGTGGATCATGAATATCCTTGGTATGTTGTGGTTGTGTCTGCAGGTCAGGGCTGGTCAACCTGTTGTGTTGAAAGCGCTGCAGCCTCTCCTTACATTCAAAGCGCTGTGGATCATGTATATCCTTGTGGTCTTGTGGTTGTGTCTGCAGGTCAGGGCTGGTCAACCTGTTGTTTTGAAAGCGCTGCAGCCTCTCGTTGCGTTCAAAGCGCTGTGGATCATGAATGTCCTTGGTATGTTGTGGTTGTGTCTGCAGGTCAGGGCTGGTCAACCTGTTGTTTTGAAAGCGCTGCAGCCTCTCCGTACATTCAAAGCGCTGTGGATCATGAATGTCCTTGGTATGTTGTGGTTGTGTCTGCAGGTCAGGGCTGGTCAACCTGGTGTAAGGGAAGGGCTCACCGGAGTCCCAGTGCGCGTCGGGCTCGGGCTCGGAGCCGGAGGAGACGGAGGAGGCGGTGGAGGAGGGCGGAGAGGACGCGCCGGCTGCCACCAGCGTGCAGGTCGACGGCATCTTCTGGACTATCAGCTCCACCTGCAGATTAATACGTAACTTTGGAAACTATTAATTATCTACACTATATATATTATATATAATATTATAAAGAGGAAAACTTTGTTTGTTTGTTTGTTTGTTTGTTTGGTTGTAATGAATAGGCTCAAAAACTACTGGACCGATTTTAAAAATTCTTTCACCATTCGAAAGCTACATTATCCACGAGTAACATAGGCTACTTTTTATCCCGATATTCCCGCGGGAACGGGACTTACGCGGGTGAAACCGCGGGGAGCAGCTAGTTAATTATATAAATAGAATAGATAGGTATAGAAGGCTCTTGAATAACGACTTGCTTTTTGTTTCTTTTCGGACGGACTATTCTGTTAATGCCGGGTTCCTATAACAAACTAACGGATGTCCGTAGGACTTTCGCCATAGCAACGTTGTTATCTGTCAAAAACTTTCATACATTTTATGTTGAAATAACAACGTTGCTATGGTGATGGACCTACGAACATCCGTTAGTTTGTTATAGGAACCGGGGGTAAGTGATCTTTGGGACCTTTATAACATCACTGATCGACTTCATGCCCAGCCCTGAAGGTTACGTCTACGTAGGTCGACGAAGAGAGTTACAAAGTTGCGATCAAGATCACATTCTGAAATTCAGTTTTGCTCTGCGATTGACTGTAGGCAGTGTAACAAAAAGCTAAACTGATACCCTACTACCTATCAATACCACACAAAAACCGATGCTCTACTGGGTAAAGTCGGGACAAGCAGCTAGTATATAATATAACATATGCTTACCTTGAAGTCTTGGCTGTATGCTTTGTGTTGTTTATCCTTGTGCGCGTCATCCAATTGCCACTTATTCAGCGTCAGCTTGAACGTCTCCAAATTAGGACCTGGAAATATCAAGTATGAAGATCAAAATTAGTTCATCAAGCCCAAAATTTTACAAAATCAACTAAATTTAGTAAGAGAGCAATTTTTTGCACATTTTTTGTTCATAACTTTGAGGATCCTCAGAGCTTTTTAGGACCTCCCAATCGGGCCCATATAGGGGAGCATGGTAATCTATAGTATACTAATCTATAGCTATACTAATATTATAAAGAGGAAAAATTTGTTTGTTTGTTTGTATGTATGTTTGTTTGACGGAGGTAATCTCCGAAACTACTCAACCGATTTCAAAAATTCTTTCACGGGTGTGTAGAATGGACTGTCCGGGTGGTTATAGGCTGTTTTATCCAGGTAGTTCAATTAGTACACCCGTGCAAAGCCGGGACGTGCTGCTAGTATTTTATATTCTGGGGGCGTGGTCATTTTTTGTGATCTGGAGGCACTATGCAAAAAAGGTTGGAAAACCCTGTATGTCCCTATACAGGGTTTTCCAACCTTTTTTGCATAGTGCTTTATGACCATCTCATTTTATCTTACTATCAGGTAGGGGGGGATGCGGCACCGCCCCAGCGCCCGCCGCTACAAAGAACGTGTTGAACCAGAAGTGGAACAGCTTCTCCTTGCGCATCTTCATCTTGTGCTTGTAGACGTCGACGCGCACGTCTCCGCACAGCGGCGTGCAGTGCTCCAGGCGCACGTGCAGTGATGTGTCCGTGCGACGTACCTCGTGGCAGCCTGTAGGCGCCTGGGGGACATATCACTCATATTATAAAGAGATCTAAGTCGCGCCACGTAGAAAGAACGCCGTGGAAAGGCTGCGCAGTATCACATATACATCATACTAATATTAAGAGGTATAAGTCGCGACACGTAGAAATAACGACGAGGAAAGGCTGCGCAATAGGTGATTTTAAGGAATCTTAGGTAGTATTGGTGGAGGTGACGCGGCGCACTTTACACCCTTGATCTAGCGCTTGCTATTGGTTCGTGAGCAATAACAAATTTATATGAAATTACGGGACTTAACACGGTATTTATTTTATTTGACGTTTCGAGTACGTTACAGCTCTCGTGGTCACGGGTAAACTGACCACGAGATCGTATCCCGTAACTGACAAAGTTTAGTTTTGAGGGTTCCGTGACCAAAGAATACAAACGGAACCCTATCTAAGACTATGGTATATGTCTATGGTATTACCTTAAAGAATGGTCTAGCCTGAGTGATGAGTAGCTCAGGCGTGGCGTGGCCGTGTTGGAAGGGAGGCGGGGTCATCAACAACTCTCTTATGTGCACTTTAGTGGGAGCGTAGCTTAATCCAGAGCGGAGAAGCCACGCGTAGTATTCGACGTAGCGACGCTGCGATGGTATTGTTACGCCTGGAAATAGAAAGTGTTTGAAATATGAAATGAAATATGATCATGACTGTATCCGGACTATCAGGGAGTGAGATTTCTTTCGGATCTTAATTCAGATGTTTATTGAGGGTTATTGTTAAAATCCTCTTACGAAACTTCTTTAAGGGGTATTTTATTCTTTAAAACCCTCTTTCAGACCCAGTTTTGGCATTCCAATGGATAGCTAGGTAAGAGATGTCGCAAAAACTTAAAGTGAACTAATTTGAAAACATTTAAAACCATTTAATAATGATCGAAATAAAGAAAATGACAACAATCTATAATCAGAATTTTATTGACTAATTGTTAGTTTAGGAAGGAAGAGGTGCGCGACGAGCTTGATGCTTTCAATACTGAGTCCAAATGGCACAGGAACGCGATAATTGGAGAGATCAAGGGGAGGCCTTTTCCCAGCAGTGGGACACACCGGTCTAATTATAATATTATTATTTATTATTATTCAGCCATAATCGTCCCACTGCAGGGCAAAGGCCTCCCTTCCCTTCTTCCACTCCTCGCGACTCAGCGCGACCACAGGCCATGTGCTAAGGTAGGAGTCAAGTTAAGTCAATTATAATAATAATAATAAATTGTTAGTTTGCTAATATGAACGCCTCACCTTTTTCATCGTGCGTCCGCTTAGTTCCGTAGAACTTCAGCGCCTCATCCGCCGTCGTTTTCTGTCTACTGTACAGCAGGTAGCAACACACCATAGTGCCTGAAATATACAATATTATTTTAACTTCCTTCATATCTTTACTAGACGATTTATATCTTTACTAGATGACGGTGTGTCAGGTCGCAAACTTTGCCTACGCTTAACGGGGCACTCAATTAATTTAAGGTTTGAAGATTTTTTTTGTTGTTACTCCTATGGCAACGAAAAGAGATTTAATACTAACAGATTGAATATCGGTTTTGGCAAAAATTGGTTTACTGGTCCAATATGCATAAGGGTTTAGGATTTTACTATACAAAGGCTAAGTTAATGAAATGAAATAATAAAAAAAAATCTAAATTAATACATCAGTGTAAAGGTCTTAGTTTATTACATCAATGTACCAGTGACCTTAAGCAGTGAAGGAAAATCTCGCGAGGAAACTAGTTGGTATTCTTAAACGACGAGCCACAGTGCTAACCACTTAAATGTGTATGCGGTTAAAGCTGTGATTGGGTGTGTTGTGTACTTCATAGTATGTTTCTTATGTTACGTTTCACGACTGTCTAATACCGTTATGTGTCACATAAAGTCCACCATAAATTAGAGACCAGTAGTGTTTATCCTACCAATATGTATGAAATAGCGTATTCGAAACTTGTGTAGAACTTATTACATTGTGAAACAGACCCTTAGTTAAGTCTCAGAGATTGCTGAAAGGAAAGAAATGAATGTGTAACGAAGAGCCGAATATTCGAGGTTACGTTGAACTAACTATACTTCATTTCTTGAAGAGCTAATAGGAAGAAAAATAAACGCAAGTGATTGGCCGTCGAAAATAATTGTCGATTCTCGAATGGGCTAGATTTGACAATTGACAATTGATTTGACAATCTAGCCAATCACAAGATAGATAACTATTTTTGACAACCAATCGCTTGACTTTATTTTATCTTCCAATTAGCTCGCTTCAAGAAATGAAGTATAGTTAAGAGGCTCGTGATAATGCGCATATACATTTTTCGCAAAAAAAAATCCGATGTGGCCGGATTCGAATCCACGAACTTCGGATCAAAAGTCGAGGCACTAGCCTTATCTGCCATCAAGAGAGCCACAGTAGAGGTATAAAAGTATAGTAGGTCAGTAAAAGAATTGAACGACAAACAAGTTTTCATTGTAATTGATCTGGCCAACAGATGTTTTGTTTCAAGAATTACATTTAGCTTTTTATTATTGTGCATGTACAATGTGTACTGTAATATACACCTTAATTTAGTGTGCGTTAGCTCAGAGCACTCAGTCACTGGCAATTTACTTTTCACTCATGCTTTTGCATCTTTAATAGATTATTTATACAGTACCGGGGGTAATATTTGTCTAAACTTAACGGGGCACTGCTGGGCTAAGTTGAGGCTTGCCCAGCACCTAAACCATCCTCTTAGCCTAACCAGCCTTCCTCAGGAAAGACGATAGAGGATAGTCAATACGTGTAGGGTAATAACACTTAAACACACTAAATTAATGTGCTTACACAACACAAACATTAAGTCTAACAAACATGGTGAACTTTTCAGACTTTTCTAATGTTATTTTCTTGGTTGTTACAAATAAGGTTTCTTATCAGCATCGTATTCAAGCTTTAAAAAACGTACACAAAGAAACTAGCGACATAAATAACTTTCTCCAATAATTTCAACGAATAAATATCACAATAGAAAAGGCTACTGTTGACATCAAAGTGTGCGGCCGTCCTAAATTATTGGCCAATAAGGAAATGTCGCTTTCTTTTTCGAAGCGATATTAGTCCATCTAATAAACCATCAAAAACTTTCAGTTACTTGCAACCCATAAAGAAATGGCCGTAGTTTTTTTGCCCTACATCGATTTGACAAAACGAATACTTTCTGTCCCAAAAAGTGGGCGGTACAGAAAGGACCTTTTAAAAAATTTACGACTGTGAAAGCCGGTGCCAGCCCAATTATCACGCGCTGCGAGGAAATTTCGCAATTACGCCACAGAACTTTCGTGTGCTTTTTGTTCGCATCAATAATGCCTGGAGCCAATAATGGGCCACGTGTAATTTGTTGCCTCAACCTTTGTTATGGAGAGTTCGGGGCCTATTATGCGATTATGCAAAATTTTATGATCTCCATCTGGTTTGGTGAAGAGATAATTTATTCTTTTCATAAAGTCGTCTCGATGCGATCTGACGTGGAGCAGAGATCACGACTCGATGGTTGAGATAAACGTGTTTTTGCCAGCCCATAAATAAACAGTGACACTTCGTCAAGGGTGAAAGGCCTCTCTTTTGTTGCTTTTGCACAAAGGGTATCTCACATTTTGACGACTTTTTTCATGTCCCGAACATACCCAAGTTAAAAGCATAGGGCAGCAGATCGAATCAGTCATTATTACAGAGCAAACCATCACTTTTTTTTGGACGATTAAAAAATATATTAAAAAAATATACTTTCTTTCATTCTTAAATTCACATTTGGACAGTTTTCTTACAACATCCTTGGAGACTCGCCCAATTATATATCTCTAAGTTCTTTTCAGAGGCAATAACGTAAGACGAAGTCAAAGTGATCCTTGAGGACCTACCGAAATAAAACATATTTTCTTTCTTCTGCCCTCCTTGCAGCCAAGTGCTTGATATCGTCCTAATCAAAAGTACCAAAGAGTAACAATAGTGACTTACCTGTTCGTCCCTTCCCCGCTTTACAATGTACCGCGGCCACATTTCTAGAGTCCTCGCAGAGCCACTTGTCCACATCTTCGCAGAACGGCTGTATCATCTCTATATTTGGAGGCGTGTGATCTTCAAATGCGTACTTTACGACCTGCAAGCAGAAACAACAACATTAAAGATTAATTTAAAAAAAGGTCGCGTTTTTTGTTGTTGTTTAATCTCGACATCTTCGATAGATTGGTAGCTCTCGAAGGACAGTGATGGCTAGTGATATTGCTTTTCCCCAGCAGTGAGGTAACATAAATAGAATTAAAAAAATGTGCTCCGTTTCCACCAGACATGAGCAAGGATTCGTAGCGAGAAATGTGTTTATCAAGAACCAATAGAATCGATTCTTTTACTTAGCTTCGAAGAATAAAGCGATACTATTGGATCTTAAAACACATTCGTCGCTAATCCTCAATCTGGTGGAAACGCACACAACGTATTATTTCTGAACCTATTAGTCATTGTAAAAATATGACCAATTTCCCTCCAATTAGCGCTCAAATCGATAAAACGATATATCTTGAGTTACATAACAGCGCCACTGGAGTGTACCTAAATTTGGAGTGTAGATAACGTTTTTGATGTTATTATTACCTATTAGATATTAAACACAACAGCGGATTCTTTAATCTGTCCGTCAACAAACTTATTCAGCTATGAATGCTTACTTTATTCAAGTTGAATAACTTCATACAATGTAAAGTATTTTGAATCGATAAGTGACTAGTTAGAAATCAATGTGCTATATTGACCTGGTTCTAACATGAGGGTGATAGAAATGTTAAGTAAAAAAAACGCAGACATCTCATAGACTATGCGGCGGCATACGCATATTCATGTTTCTTGGAATCGTTGTGGTTTTAAGTGGAAACTGACAGTGGCATCCTCGATAAGCATTATCGGTGAACAACTGATAGTCGGTTGGAAGGGCGTCGGTGGCGACATCTAGTCTGCCAGACTGGCACTAGCGGCTAATCTGTGACTGGAACGATAATGCCCTCCTCCGATCAATTTTATCGAACACTGATTGACACTATCTTTTATAGATAATGTTCCATATAGACCGCAGTCGACGCGAACGCGGTATTATTAAATTAAACATTATTCAGTTCTAACCTTCATTATCTAGCAAATTTATATCGATATAGTTGAAGGACATAGGCAGGGTCGCCTTTTCTAGTGACTGCAATAAATGGCCAGGTCACCCCGTCCTACAGCCTACTGCAACCTCGGGCGTTAACCTGTAACTGTCTGAAACAGTATTCAGTCGACTGATGTTATGCGCAAGTTTCAATGCAGTGTGTGGATAGATGTTCGACATGTAAAGCAGCGTGACGTTCGATCGGACTTTTGGAATAAATAGTTAGTTAAATTCAATAAAACACAAGCCCAAGCAATCGTGGATAGAAACAAGTAAACCGTTTTTTAAATTTCTGTTCTGTTCTCTGTTACTTTATCAATCGCATAATTTTATGAGCGGTCAATAGCTTAGCTTTACCCAATAGCATCTAAAACCTTAAACACACCGTTTAATCTTCGGAGGGCGGTGCTGGTACTTTCCGAAAATGCTTTACTATGTTTGACCAATATAATCTCTAGCCTTGGATTTATAAAATTCTTAAATGGGAAACAAACAAAACGATTACGTATGCAAAGCGTGGGCGTTAAGAAGGCAAGGAGAAAACTGATTCGGCATCAAAGTTACGGATATTATTAGAATTGTAGACGGTTTATTGATTTTGTCTTTGAATAGAGAACCTATAACGTCCGAATAGAGAGTTTGTATGGTTAACCTTTCGTTTTATTATTGAGTAGGAGGCATTGGCAATGGTTATGGCCTAAGAGCTGATACTGTATGATTACTGTGATTTACGCTAGGAGGACCAAACCCAATAACAAGTTCTGTAGCCCACCCAACAGATACTCTCAATCAAAGTAATTCATAACAAACACTTAAAACAGGATATTTACCATGATATTTAATTACTTTTGAAACCATCATGGTTTTTAACATAATATGTAATGTCTGAATTCTGTAATCAACGTATGGATGTATTGGATGTCTGTAGGTCCATCATCATAGCACTTTGTTTTTACAAAGAATTCGGTAACTACGATAGTTTTGGACATCAGGATTTAAGCGCCCAGGGTTTGCTTAACAGCTGCCAGAATGCATACATAACGCAACGCAACAGATGAGCTCTTCAAATTTTAATATTCGCTCGCAATACAGGCAGCCCTTTTATTGTGCTCGTAATAGGTCCTCGACTATTATTTATTCAAATTTTATGCGACACATGTCAAATGGTAACACTGGCGAAAGTGACACTTTACTACAATAAGATTAAAGCTGAATCAGTAGAAACACTTTAATGATTATAGAACTTGAGAAATATCAGGCCATAAGACGAATTTGAAAAGATGCTGCTCGGCCTGAGGCTGCTAAAATATATCTAGTCAGGGAATGTGTTAAAGACATATCTAATACTTTGAAATATAAATTATCCAATCACAAAAGGCTTTGAAGGTTATGTATGTAAAACGTAGACTCCTTTAATAATTTAGGAAGATTCGGCTAAACGAAATTGTTAAGAGAAGAATGTACACCGCATACTAGCTCCAAACTTATATTACTTTAATAAATAGGAATATCACACTGTAAAAGTTTCAAGTATGAGTCCAAAGAAATTGTAACAAAGCTCGTTTTACAATAAAAGCCTGTTACAGTGACAAATGCACCGCCTAGACAAGGACACCGCAATAGGGGACGTCCACCGGCTCGATGGGTAGACGACATCCGCAAGGCAGCAGGTTGCACGTGGGTAAGACTAGCGCAGGATCGAGGCGAATGGCAATCACGAAGGGAGGCCTATGCCCAGCAGTGGGTTAAAAATGGCTGATGATGATGATGATGATGACAGTGACAAATGCACGAGCTGCACAGAATAGGATTATTATTATGCAAATACATCGCTAGATATGCATTCGAGTTTCCTCCTAAGCAGCACGTGGCCTATTATTGCGTTGGCCGCTTGCAGTACCTATGTACTTGAATACTTTGTAGCAATGCAATTATGCTCAACGTTAGGTCCGTAAGCGACAATGTATGCTGACTATTTGAGTGGGACCGAATAGCTTCGAGTGCTGATGGGGTTTGTCAATGATTAAAATTGTTTATGATTTGTGAATGTAATTAGAAGTTCAGCAGACATACAGCGATCATTTTGGTTTTTTTTACCTATAAGGGGAACTCAAAATTTTTCATTTGTTTTAGAAACACAAAATCGGTTTGGTAAAATTAAAAAAAAACTCATTCTTTTAACCATTATGAATATAATTTTTACTGTTTTTAATTCTTTAGTTCACGATAAAATGTGCTAGTTAAGACATTCAGTTACAGCCCTGTTTCACAATCGGTTGAGTACCCATGTCACTAGGACCTAGTACATATTAGTGCTATTTAAATTCATCTCTAGCACGTGTAGTCCGTAACCATTGCTTTAATGAGTAGCAGACATACGGACTGATGGCAAGGTTTCCTCGTTTATGACCATTTGATTAATTTATTCCTGGGCACGCTTCGACGCCAAAGATAATCCTAAGCTTGCGCCACTTTGCTGTGTTTTGTCTTAATATTAACCTAAGCTTAAATATTAACTTAAGCAATGTGATTTTTATTATGAACCTATATGACTTGTAAACTGACATTTACCAATAAATTGATTATTCTGATTTTAACTAAAGATGTTACTCTACTCTCTTACTTTGTTATAAATGTGGTAGGTAAGGTATTTCGTTTCATTAGTCAGTTTAGGTGATGTATAAAACTTTAAAATCCTGTGCAATTCTAAGTAGGTTTTTCTAACATACCGCATTACTTTGATGCCTAACCCCATTCCATAGCCAGAAACAGCCACATTGACGCATCTACTCAATTCTCTGGCACGGATCCTTCTATAAAAACGTTTGCATAAAATACAATGTAGTTCTGTTCAACGATTTCAGACTATTGAAATATGTACCTGCATTTCGGTGCCACAATATAACGTGTCTAGAACCGACCCGCTTTTTGATATTTATAGTAATTTCTGCTTTGAACTATTTATGAAGTAATAATGGACGTGAAAGTTTTGCAAGCACATAGTCGTAGTTTTGGATAAATGCGTATGGTAGCAACAATGTAAGGAGCTCTTGTGAGGGAAATGGCGGTTTCCATTACTTTGTTCAAGTATGAAAGTTGCGTCATTAGTGTTGTTCCCTTTCCTTATAGAGGTAATTAATGAGAGTAAGACTTTTGTAATTTACAAGAACGGTGCAGTATAGAGTACAAAATGTGGCCTCTTTTAACACCACATTGTCACACAGGTAAGAAAAAGTTTGGACATAGATATTTAGGATTTTTTTAAAATGGCACATATCCCTGTTTAAGTGTATTTTGTTGACAACCATCATTTTAAAATTTTACAAAAAAAAGTTTCAAGAGTTTGACATTAGTCACGTCCTTTTCTGAAGTCGGTTAAAATATTATATAAGTAACCGTAGTGACTATTGCAATAAAATTGATATTATATCACTCTAACCAAGTAGAACGAACTATAAACTAATCTGTAGTGGGTGTAAAAGGTTAATGAAATAATAAGGGGTTTCACTCCGCATTAGCACAGATAATATCTCCATCAAAGATCGCACGTCATTATCAACCGAATTGCAAAATTTATAAGGACTACAATCGCATGCAATATCCATCAGGTAGCATGTTGGCACGTGAGAAAAAACACGTAGTCTATGAGTCAGGTCACGTTAGCAAGGTACATACAAAATAAATAAATATCATGTTTATGTAATAAGAGTTTTTTTATTGTGCTGATAACGGCTTCATCAGCTTGCAACTTGTTTGTCAATATTTAGCGTCAATACCATCGCGGATATTGCTCGAAAGTCGTGATTTTTTAAACACTAAAAAAAAATTGTATAATGACTGTCCACTCATTTTAATCACCATGAAATGGAATTTCTGATGGTATAGCATTGAAAATTGTAGGTCATAATTTGAGAAAATCTAATTGGAGTCATTGGAGTGGGTGACCCGGATTCATCGCTCTTCAGTGTATTAGTTTAATTTCAAAAGTTCTTTATTTCATAAACTTAAATACTAGTACATTTCCAGTGTAAATTTAATCCTAGAACGTACAGGAAAGAAGCTATTAGACATTTTTTAAGCAAGGTGCTTATCAAAAAAACTTTTAAAATAAATTTGTTTTTGTAGCTTGAATAGGTACCTATTATGTACGTACGGACGAACGAAATAGGTACCTACCTGGCGTAACTTTTAGGTAGGTAAACATAGTTTTAGAACACATGCAAGCTTTAGTGTAGCATTACATTTAACAAATCATATTACTTAATAGGTAAAAAAAAGTGTATTAGTAGGATCAATACAATTATCGTAGTCTGTATCAAAATCGAGCTTCCTTATCATAAATCTCATTTTAACTGTTCTTACTTTAGCAATGTTGAAAACTTTTAACGTGCAATCTAATTTTTTCTTTACGGAAAATTTATTTAAGTACACCTTAAATGAGCTCCTAACGATGAAGTAAAACATAGGAAATCTACAGTATAGTAAATTAAAACGGAAAGAATACATGTTTTTTTAGATTAGATGATAGGCAAGGCTATTCAATCTTCAAAAATGTCCCGGGTACTAAAATATGATTGTGTAAAACTGAGACAGTCTCAACAAGGGAGACAATTTCGGTCTACACGTGTAGATGATAGAAATGCGTAGAAATCATAAAGATGAAAATGCAAGTTTTTTTATCAGTTTATCCACTGCATTTGTTACATGCCCACATTTTGCAAGCAGTTAACATTCCATAGGTAACAGCTTGCAACTCATACACGTGTCATATTGTACTTATTAGAATAAGTGCGCATTTAGTCTGGTGACGGTTTAGCCACCCCCATGTATTGATAGCAAACACAAACTCAAAATATCTTTATTCAATACTCAGACCAAATAAAAAATAAAGACGGAACGCTGCGAACAACGAAGTGAAGCAAGTTAAAAGTACGCCTTACTGTTTTTGACACACTTAAACACACACACGCAAAACGAAACTACACTTTAACTTGTCAGTAGCTAAGCTACCGAGGCTCGTGAGAACAGGTCACTTTTTAAAAAGTTAAGGTGTATTTCGTTTTGCGTGTGCTTCACTTCGTTGTTCGCAGCGTTCCGTCTTTATTTTTTATTAGGTCTGAGATTCTATAAGATCTTATTACAGACCACTTAGAAAAGTCACGTTTTTAAAACTAGGGGATTCTATTGCCTATTCCAACGCGACTCTCTACACCAGGGAAAGAAGAAGGCAAGAACCTGGTGGTGCGGGCTTAGCATTTTTCAGTGGTCCATTAGTATAAAGTGAGTTGGAGCGCTTCGTGCTATAATTACTCTATTTATTTTATTTATTTATTTATTGATAATTCCGTAACAAAATCCATTGAGTAGGTTAAAATATTCAGGCGTACATACGGCGGGAAGCTACTTTGCTTTACACTATGTAAAGAGAGGTAGCGGTCACCTGTCCATTGTATGACAGCACAGAAGTTTGCACGATTCAAATAATTTCCTTATACAAATAACACGTGATATTCACTAGCACGAGTCTTCCACAAAGTCGTAGGATGATTCGTATAATTAATGAAGTTAGGTAACTAGGTATATATGATTGTTCGATGGTCGGCACTAAGCTAGATATTATTGTACAATTAATACCACTAATCATTAGCAAAAGCTGAGGATTCTAGACATTTGTACAGATACCTAATCATTAGCAATAGGTTACAGTAATTAGTAGGTATTCCTTCATCATCATTACAGCCCGACTTCACCCACTTATGGGTATAGGTTTTAAATGTACTACATTTCAACTATTTTTCATAAGCCAACGAAACATTTTCTATTTTATACTACATATTTCTAGTCTGGCAGTCTTACATGGAATTGTTATATTAAACTTTAAAGTGTTTCTCCAATTATAGACTGCCACAGCAAAAACAACTATATAATATTACATTGTAATCTATCACATTTTACGGCTAGTTAACACATTGAAGAACTTTAGCTTTATTAGTACTAAAACACGTCCTTTCTGAAGTTCAAATCCTGACTCACTCTACTTATGATGGATTCGTCCGACGTAGTTTTACGATAGTTTTATGGCTTCGACAATGACATTGACTGAGTTGACTTATCAAAAAAATACTGTGTTGTCACGGTTAGACGGACATTTCAAGTTCAATTGCATTTAGCATGTTGTCTAGCCGTACTAATTCAGTCATTAGTAGTGAGCAAGGGCATGCATTTGTTCCAAATTTCGGCTTATACTCGTACAAGACAACGAAGCTAAATGTTTAAATTGATTAATCGATATTGTTTCTCAGATACCTACAGTTTTATTAAACATTCTTAATTTATAAAAGAAAAATGTCGTCTATTTATTATTATAGTCAAAAAAGCAAAATAACCTCTATTTCATATAGCCCGAAGAATTTTGATCTGTATTTTTAACCCGATACTTTGTACTGGAAAAAATCAGACAACAAAACGTATTGCCGAAGATATCTTATTTATATCGAAGCTAATAAATTGGTGGATCCAGCCTTTTTATGACAATGACTACATTGAACATGCTCCAAAGGAATACTGATGGCCGCAAGAATTACTTAAATAAAAGTACTGATAGCATAGAAGCTGAAAACTTTTACGCCCAAGGGAGATACATTTTTGAGTCGGTTTATCTATTCTACGAGTAGTTTGTGCTACCGGTCTTGTTCATATTGGTATAATTAAAACGGCTTGAAATTGAATCTGTTGCTATCTCTTTCTCAAAACAATAAAAAAAACATTTTTAAAACCTTTATTAAAACTACTTACCTATGGTATAACTTAAAGTGACAATGTAAAATAATGTACTCAAATAGCTTTAAAAACAGGTAGCACCATGTTCAAAGCTAATATTGACCACTTTAGTTGGCCAGCTACTTGTGACGACCGTACCGCAAACCAGTTCAGAAAATGTTACAAGAAATGAATTCAGATATAGTAACTTGTCGACCTCTATGGCGTTACGGGACATCGCACAGCGAGACAAAAACCCGTAACCGTATCTGTATTGTTGCGCTGACCACCCTAGGGCGTTTATATGCGACACGACATTTTTATTTTAAGCATTTTGTACTTTTCTTTTGTTTAAATTATGTTTTCATACAATTGTCTTCAATTTCGTAATAGAGAACACTGACTGCACTCACGATGTACATTCATAACTCCGAAGTTCCAGACAAGATAATCAAACATTTCGTCCTCCTTTTTTGAAGTCGGTTAAAATATAATTCAATACATTGCATTCATCAGAGTAGTCTGATCAAAAGTCAAAATATATTAATTCAATAAAATCTTATTACAGACCACTTTGAAACGTCACGTTCTTAAAACTAGGGGATTCTATTGCCTGTTCCAACGCGACTCCCTACTCTATCGTTTGTCAACGGTTAGTAGCATCGGAAAGTGTAAAAAGTTTTTAATAGGTTCAAAGAATTCTAGTTTAGATGCAAGACGTGCCACTGAAAAACAAGTGGTCGTGAGACCATAATATACTTGCAAAAACTAATGCATTTTCAGGACTACACGATTTCGCATTATTAAGTACTTTATCTTTTCTCAATTAAAACAACTAAAAACACCAAGACGTGACAGTTTAGTTTTAGCTTGTAATTTTTGCAGCTTGGTGTAATACAGCTTGATTAAATTTAATTTCTTTGAAATTAAAAACGTGTCATTGGTGCATCTGTCCAATATTAAGTCAAAGTTTTTGTATTCTATCCTATGGATCATACATTTTGTGTTGTTATTTTGCGTAGGTCTGCGGCCATTTGTGAGTTGACTATAAGAAACGGGAATTAGGAAATTTCGCTACAAGGACTTCCATAAATCTATTGAAGGATCAGTGAATACAGTAGGTAAAGGCATCAGCCATAACAGTATCACTTCATTACATAGTATAAAACAAAGTCGCTTTCTCTGTCCCTTTATCCCTGTATGCTTAAATCTTTAAAACTACACAACGGATTTTGATGCGGTGTTTTTTAATGGACGGAGTGATTCAAGAGGTAGGTTTATATGTATAATTATTAGACCCCTGCGAACCCGGGGCGGGTCGCTAGCAATAAATAAGCAACAATAACTCACCCTCTCGTGGAACTTGCTGGAGTCGTACGACCTCTCAGAGCAGAGGTTGTATATCTTGTAGTGATCCTTGTGTTTCTTCTCCAGGAACCTGTACACCTCGTCGATGTGGTTCCGGTATACTCCCTCCAGCTTCTCCGCCGGGAAACCCATTGCTATCAGCCTGTCCGTTATATCTGTATCTAGTTCAGGAAATATAAAGCAAGAAAATGATATTTATTGCAAAAATGTTGCAGTTGTAGTAGATTGTATATACCTACTGAAAAAAAATGAAATATGATCACGACTGTATCCCAGGGAGCTGTAGACATTTCTTAGAGATCTTTATGTAATTCTTTAGATCCTTTGAAGATGTCTAATGGGGTAGTCAGAGGTATGTCCAAATATATTTGGTACATGCCCACTTTTTGCAGAAGTTAACTTTCTATACGTGACAGGTTGCAAGCCCATCGACGCTATCTCTGTTGAAACTAAAACCTACATTTCGGATGTAAGTAGGTACTTAACCATGATGTCGATGGAGGAAGGGTTAAGCTCGCTTTTGTACTCGACATGCCGTTTTTAATGTCTTATTTGTTTATGTTTTCATTTGGGTAATACACAAGAGGATACAAGAAATTCTAAAAACAGTAAAGTTGACCAATGATTACGATACCTAACCTACCCTATAGATACAAGCTAGTTCACCGGCGGTAGCCCACGCTAACCTTTAATTATGATAAGGGATTTAAACGTAGCACTCTGTTAACTTTTGATGTCGAAGGTTGAATGATTCAATAATTTCAAAAACATGCAATTCCTGCTTTTCGTGTCATGCAAGACCTCTCAGGTCATTTCCTGTCATTTATCAAGCAGTTTAAACTGACTGTATAAAACTATTTGCAATAACTGATTAGAATAATGCATTAGACGGTCTGAACAATTAATATTCGCAATAATGGCGGAAGGCAGAACTTAAAACAATTGATGTTGATAGGTTTACAAATGAATTCGTATTGCAATGGGTTATGGTTCAAGGTGGATGTGTCTACGACGCCTGTATCTTCAAGGAAAGATAGAAACAGTTAATAAACGTAATTGTATGGATTCGTAGGATAGAGGACGAGTGCTTTATACATTTATTGTTTTTTTAATCGAGACATATTGAAGCAGTAAATTGAAGCGATGATCAAGCAGATCGCACCCTTTCTTCTATAACATTAACCCCCTTATGCATATTCGACCAGTAAACCTATGTTAGCTAAAACGCATAATCTGTTGCTATCTCTTTTCGTTGCCATAAGAGTAACAAGAAAAAAACATTATTTAACCTGTACTAAATGGACAAGTTTCTATGAATAAGATCCTATGATTTTACTTGTTTATTGATACCTAGTAGGTACTACTGCTCTACTGCTCTAGCATTGCAAGTACACTATAAAAATCTAGAAACACTACACAAAGTAAAACAAAGTTTTTAGTAGCAAAATGTGTGGCTAAGGGAGATAGAGAAAATCCGATTCATTACCAAAATCCAAACAATTTGCAAATGGTAACGTCACTGTTGCGGTAGGTTATTTCATTTGATGTGAAAATAAAATGAAATTACTATAACATGCAAATCAGTTGGATTTACAGGTTATTGGAAGTATGTACTTTGCAATTATTATATTAATTGTGTAATATTGCGCAGTGGGTACGTTAGTGACCCAGTTTTGTATGACGGAAATACTGACATCTACGTATATTTCCTTTATAATGAGGATGTAGTCGGGTCCTCAGGTAGGTAATTTTAATATAACTACGTATATAAATATTTTTGTGAATTGTATAGGCAAGTAAAGTCAGTCAGGGATATATTTTGAGAAAGTGTGTTTTAGTACAGAGATTCAAGTTTTACAAAAAGGCATGAGATATCATCTGCAACATGAATGTAGAATGTCTGTGTGAATAGTCTGAATGACTAAAGGTCATCAAGTCAGTGAAACCTTCGCGCGGCCTATGAACTCCGCCTTCAAGGCTCACTAGCAGCTCGCTTATTAATATGCTGCCTAACATCCCACACAACGTAACACGAGTAGCAAAAGCAATCGGCATCGCTAGCAACAGTCGTTGCACCCGCTCAACGTGCACAAAATATTAAAACAAGACACTCGTTACCACAGCTACACTTTTACGATGACAACACAAGGATATAATGTGCAATGGTGCATTAAAACCGATGTAAATCACCAGTTTTATTACGCGAATAAAAATAAAACGCCAAAAATAAGCATTGATGCATGACAATTTTCATTCTTTGTTCAGAGCGTTTTACAGAATTTACAAGCAATCAAGTCTCTCGGAATGATAAGTTACGAATTGGCAGTTAGCCCAGAGGTACCCAACCTCTGGCCGAAGCAGCACAAAAACCAAGGACATTACATCTGCATTAGAAGGGATTTCTCAAAGGGCCACAGAAAAATAGAATTAAACCTTGACTATTCTTGATTTATCTGTTGGATCTGAGATTTCTATCGACCGCACGCGGAAACCGAGGCCTCAATAAACTATGATTTCTAGATAATAAATAAAACTATCGGAGTGGAGCATACGCACACCATGAAGTAATAAAATACAAATTCTTCGTAGTTTACCGTTTTCATTAATTAATAAACACTATTGGTTAGCAACTACTGAAATGTACATGTACGAATGAGTCATGGACTGTCAATTATATTTTTTTCAAGAACTCTACAATGACTTAGGTGCCTATCACCTATTAGTGTTTTGCTTGGTTTTTTGCCCAAATTCTTTCCTATGAAGTTATACTTCACATAGTTTTACTTTTCTACTTCATTGTCATCTCTTTTTCGGCCCTATTAGACCAATGACAACGTTGAGGTGGGCTTGACATGGGTTTGGTAGAGGTTACCTACAAGAGAGAGAGAGCATGAATTATTGCGACATATCACCCTGCAAAGCTCGACTGTCCACTGTTGGGTAGACTCTTTTTACTAGTGCCAATCCTCACACTCTTTTGTAAGACCCTTTTAGTTTTACACATTTGTCTTACCTTAATATGTATTTTTGTAAAATAGAACTTTTAATATCACTCGTCATCTCACAGACCAATTTATTATATAAGGTACCTACAATTGAAATTATCGTATCACAAACAGCCAAACATACAAGTTTTCGCAATTATAATGTTAGTGGAGAAGGGTTACGCAACAAAATGGTGCCTTAGCGACTAGCGTAAGGTGTAATAGTGAGTGACGGGAATTAGGCCCGTCACTCACGCCTAATTCATAACGCATGGCATTGCTAAATCTAACAGGCGTCTGCTACGTGGGTGAAATATTAAAATTGTCTGCAATTTTTCACGGTTTCTAGTCCCTTAGACAAAAATTAGACGATAACGAAACGAAAACGCTTTATGGCTAAGGCTCGAGTTGGCCATGTTGTTTTTGATCGATTATAATTATAAATCATGGAGGTGTAATTCAATGTCGTCCAGTTTCTATAATTACCTAGTGATTAATCACATTATTTTCTAGACAAGGCAGGAACTAGTAACTTATCCGGTCTGTTATCGGTTTAGGTAAGAAGCTAAAATCTAAGTAATCGAAAAGCACCTTGGAGATTTGCCTTGAAAAATGGTTTCTACAAAATTCGTGTCTGCTTTAGTAATGGCGCTCTAGATTTCCGAAGTGTTTTACTGAATTTTGAGCCATTTATTAGGTGCTACTAGTAAGTACCTGAAGACAAAATGTATGACATTTATAAATGTTAAAGAATAAAATAGTAATTTGCAGCGCCGTGTCACATGTAGCAAAGTTCGTTGCTCCTACTTGACTTCAGCATACCAACTCACTATGTTTAAATAAAAGCGAATTGGGTTGCAAGACGTGACCCAAAAATGTAAAATATATCTTCCGAATAACGAGTTCAGTTCGCAAACAATGTCACAGTCGGTGAAGACGATGATTGGGTGTATCATAAAAAATAATGTATAATCATGGCAATTCCACAAAGCGATATAGTAGCCGAAAAAAGAGCTACTCACAATGGCTAATTGCCTGTTGCCATGGCAGGTTGCTTTACAACGGAGCAATTGTTCTAACGTGGCGTTACATTACAATCAAAAGAAACGCATTGATCGCTCGTCTAATATGGGAACTTCGGGTACAAAGGCTGCCTTTTGATTTGGAGTTCCACAAGCAATTTGTTTGAATAGAAACCTCTAAAATGATGTATAGCTAAAACTAATCATTCTTTCTTAAGGAAAGTTTCCCTATTCTACGAATACTCACAATCTTAAAGTTTTCGAATATGCTGTGTTTGTTCCGAACCAAACGACACTGGGTAAAACTTTTTCAAACCTAGATAATGAATTCGATAGATATTCCAACATAGATGACGATAGAAAATCGTTTCCTGTTTTCAAAATATAATAAATAAATATGCACACACATGTGCATATCTTATTTATTTATTATTTTTGAAAACAGGAAACAACATCACCCTTCTTTCCCAAAGGGGTAGGCAGAGACTACAGATTTCCGGTTACTAGAGTCTGATACACCTCTTTCGCTTCAGAAAACTGAAAGCTGAACAGTACTAAAATATGCTTCTTATTTATCTTCAGGACCCCTCTTCTTGCTCGAGAGCATATTGGCCGGAGGCGCTGCCTATTAGACAAAATTGGCATGAGAGGAACGAATTAATTGAAAATAGCAGTTAGCACGCAGAAACAGGAGTTAACGCAAAGAACCTTAGATTTAAGACAATTAATGAGTTTCCTCCTGATTACACCTCACCGTCCAACAAGCTGCGTAGGTTCGTAACCTAAGCTTCGGCCAGACAGCAAATATCGAATTGCAGCAAAAAACTCCAACAGAGTGCAACAACCTAAACAAATCCAATTACACAAAGAAGCACGCCGCTGACGCATCACTTATGTGGCAGGATTATGAACTTCGCAATTATAGAATTGCAAGCGGTGGTCTAGTGGTAGTAATGCTAGCCGTAGCGTTTTTTCTTTAATCGTTCATAAATTCAAATAATTTATAACGATGAAACTTTTCACGACCTCTAAACGGTGTAAGAAAACGTGCGGAAAACAGTTAGCTTTCTAACAGAGTCGATGGGTTTGGAAAGTTAACTTCTGCTAAACTGGGTATGTATGTTATGTACCACAAAATGTTATATTTTTCTGACTACCCCCCTGAGACATATTTAAAGAATTTTGTAAAGAAATATCTATAGCTCCATGGGAAAAAAAGCTGTGATCATATTTAAGTTTTCTTGTCATTAAATTGCTACTGCTGACGACTTTTGCTATAAAGATTGCTTCGTAGTGTAATGTTAAAACTCAAAAGGTAGATATTTATTTGTTTTAAGAGAAATAGAAGCCTAGACCATCTAAGCCATCATCACATACCATCAACCATAAACTCCTCATCAGTCATATCACAATCTGGTCATTGACCTAACGCGCGGTAACTAAAGAGCAAAGCGAGTAAGCATTAGCAGAACATAAGTGCAGACCTAGCGATGGACGATCGTGACTCACAGCGCCCTAGATTACCTGCTCGATAAACGATTAAATAATGCAACCGAAGAACAACGACTAGACGACGCGGAAACGGCAATCGATTTGACATGCGACTACTTAAAACATTTACAATCACGTCCCATTATAGTCCAGTTAGTGATAAGACTAGGGGCGGATTGTTGCACCATAAAGGAACATCATTACTGTCTTTTCCGTGGTAAAAGTTTCGATTACTGGTAGTCTATGTGATAATTTATTTCACGATTAACTTTTCTAATAAAGTTTTTGGCAAATTGCATTCCTAACTTTGGACAGAAGAGCTTGTTAAGCTTGCGAACAGTTACATACACTGTCAGTAACAAAATAGGTGTGTTTAGAATTAAGACGCAGAACGTTAAGGATTCAAGATATGGGCTAATCAACATAAGGAATCTGAAGACAGCCCAATCCACACAGAGTAATGATCGCGTGAAACGTGATTTGTGATAGCATCTCGAATGTGCTTCATTCGGCTGCGTTCGTTACCCGAGATCTATCCGCTGGGAGAGGAGTGCGATTATATCTAGGGCAACCCGTCTCACTAGATCCTACTTATCCAATCTTCCCTTTCCTACTTATAAATGTGAACAATTCAGTAAGATAATCTGTAAACAACTTCAAAGTAGCACTAGTAACACGTATGTTTATTCGGGTATTTTATAAAATGATAGGAAAGGTAGAGAGCAGATCGACGTAAACTTTTTAAGGAACTTAACCTAAGATTAAACTTTAATTAAGCCGTTATTAAACAGTAATGCGTGTCCCTGAACGCGTGAAATTTAATTTCTAATACGTGGTCGTGTTTAAATGACTTGGCTGCGTTTCACAATGCTATTTCTGATGTTCTGCCTATTTCGAAGTTTCAAACCAAAAATAGAAATAAGTTACTGAAAACTTAGGCATTTTAAATTTATTCGTGCGTGCTTCAGATTAGAAAACTAGACGGAGTGACAATGTAAGTAAGTAGTGTGTGAGCTAGAATGAAGGGGTACGCGCGAGGAGCACGTGTGACCGATTTTCTTGAGGCTAATCACCGAGAGTGGCGCAGTGGAAGTGTGTTGGGCCCATAACCTAGAGGTCCGTGGATACGAATCACGCTTCGTATTTTTTTTTCGAAACCATTACTATAGAGAAAACGGTCACACATCGCAAATGAAAGCAACTTTCCCTTTCCCCAAAAAGGAAATAAATTCGCCAAGTTGGTGGAAGTAGGAAACGTACGAATACGGCAACTAACTATGCCATCAAAGAAACTAGTTAATAAGGTATCCCAAATAACCTTTCCGCTCGATTTAATCAACATCGTAAACCATTACAAGACCCGCTAGCGGACAAAGCCAGTCCAATTTTTTTCATCCACCAAACTGGATTAAACCACTATCCCTTGAAACATCTCTTCATTTATTTTTATTTTTTGTTGCCAGCCCACATTACCTACGATCTTCGGGGAACTTACACGAACTACTTAGAGCAACTTTGTTGCGAGGTTGTGAATTGCTCATTTTCTGCTGTAATGGCCGTACGTTTGTCATGTTGCGTAGCGTAGGTATCTATGAGTAACGTCGTTTTATTTACGAGCTTCACTAACAGCGCACCGCGTGTTCAATTCCTCGGAAAGCCATACAAATTACCCGGAATTTGGATAAGGTTTGCGTCATCACTCATCCGTGACTCGAGAGACGGGCGTTTAAAATGTTGATAATCCAATACGCCGCGAGCTCTGCCAAAAGCTTTGGTTTATCGCCAGCAAGAAGTGTCATGAACGCATCAAAGGCTGTAATCCAAAAAAATGCCAACTCACGTCGACGCCATACAGTCTTGACAATGTTCTATTTTCGATGAGCATAACGCTCTGGCGTACGCATTTTACCGCATGTATATTATTATAGTTACAAGAAATCGCAGCTGAGTAAAGCCTGCCCCTGCGCGGATTTACCTACTATCAACTACAGGAAACTGAAACGCTGACGTACTTACATGTCAGGTACGTCAGTTCACTTGACGTCCCTAGTGAATCACGCAATGTATTACTAGTCTGAAAGCTATCTGGTCGTGGTTTACCAAGAGAGGTCCAGGTCCTCTAGTTGACCTCTGTTATGTAACAGATCCCTGAATAGCTGCTCAGCTTACTGACATGACAGCCTGTCGAGATAACCGCTTTACCATCCCGACCACCGATTACCGATCCAGACCCAAAGGTATTTGATAGTTGACTGACAAACAATCGAGACTGGCTCCGTACGCGAAACCGTTTTATAATCTCGCTATTCTCCTTATCCGGAAAATAATAAGGATTTCCTAAATATGGGTCGATGGAATTTGTTCCCGATCACCGACACGAAATGGGCGTGGTCGTGACAATCTGAACCTAGACAAAGTGTTTCCTAAAGCGAACCTTCCTTCGACGACGTAACCGAAAATAATGTGAGTTTACGTAAAATTGATCCACATTGTCCATCAGACTGGTTATCATTTCATCAGCACAAACTAGTTTCCAGACCGTTATGCGGTTATCGTTCGAGCGAAAGAATAAAGAATAAAATACTTGCAATACTATTATTTTGGATTTCAAATTTGCTACAAATTAAGGCAACTCTTGAAACGTGCGCCAAGGTCAGTACGACAATCGGTCTAATCATCTAATTCGGTTTAGAAATCACGTTTTATGCCGAAAATGGAACAAAAAGCTAACGTCCGTTTGTCCGCAGCCTAAAAGTTAATTAAAAACACGGTTCAGAGCCCAGTTATGTAAATGAACCATTGTTGCTATGCACGTTCGAGTCGTAAATACATTTCACTGCCACATCTTTGAGCAACCTTGGACTAACATGTTAAATGATGCTTTTATGGGGAACCGGCTGGAACAATTGCAGTTTGGTTTTTGTGCGAAGGGTCAACATCGAAGGGGACCTGCTATGCAAATGCCGAGGGAAAGTTTGGAACGACTACTGACGCCAATTTGCTTGAAATATCAATTTGCAACCAGTGTGATTGTATTAGTCTGTGGTGGACTAGACATGTACAGTGTAGCAAGCCATAATTTACAGTGACACTTGAAGACCAGTTTGCCAAATAAAGATTGTCGTAGAGATTGTAGACAGCAGACGTCGGCTCGCAGCGCCGCGGCCGCGGGCCTAGCAACACATGCCACAGCTTGTTTAGAACAAGTCGACAACTACACTTGTTAAGGAGGTGTTCCCAATTCGGAAACAACCTATTGTTTACCGATTTTGTACAACGCGCTCGAGCCAATGGATTATTATCAAATAATTTTATAGCCTGACCTGCGACTGTGCCCAATTTTTGTGCATCAAATCGCATGCAACAATAGTCTTTACGACGTGCTATTACTTATAATGTCAAGTACAAAATGACGAAACAATCGAGCGGTTAAAAACCTCCTTTTTGTTGCTAGCATCCATTGTTTCAGACCTTTGTGTGTGCTGGGATTAGGTATAAAGATTTTACAATTGCATAGTTGTACGTTTCGAGTTCATTGACCTGCTGTCATGCATATGGCCGGTGCAGACTTTTTATTACGATTCCAATATCTGTTTCTGTCCATGAACACTAATATGTAATTTGCATTACGATTGCCTGCCTGGCCAAGCCCACGTTATTATGCGATATTTTAGGTATAAGTGGTATACTCGTATAAGCTAGGCTATAATCGCTACAAGCTCGAATAGACCACGGATTACATGAAGGCAAAGATAAAACGATTTCTTTGAGAAATAAGATTCAAAGGTCCCTCTCTAGCAATCACTAGACTGGCGGACTAGAATAAAACGGATTATATTATACTCTCTTTATCCGAAAAAGGTAATTTTCGACACTAACTACATTTTTTTGGCAAATTTTTTTTCTGGATTTGACTGTCGAATCGAACTGCATGTCTGTCTATGCGCTTTAATTAGGGAAAATAAAATGTAAATTAATTGCCAAAACGACAACTACATCCTTAGGTAACTGAACCATTTTCTGAAGAATGACAATATAGGTCCATAAATAAAACAGGCTATTTTAGAACGTAGAAGTACTAGTACCAACAGTAAATATGCAGTCGCAAAATCATCGATGTCAAAATGATCGTGAGTCTGGACCTTCTATTGTCTTGGGCCTGAGGTTAGGTCTGACATTTCCATCTGCTCTATAGTCCGATAAGGCTTGGGCTTCAATATTTGCATAGCAACGTTTGCTTAGGCAAAGCACAGAACGATTTCACAAAGCACCGATATAATGACTAAGATAGAAGCAAAACTCCGCTGAGGAAATAAGAGTACATTTGTAAAACAGTAGATAAATCGAAGCATGCATCAATCGCAGTACTACGTTTCATACATTCGTTTCAGGTACGAAATGTCAATTAATAGTTTTACTCTTGACGGTCTGATCATGGGACGCTACGGTATTCAACTTTTCCTTTTCCTAGAGTTTGGTTTTGCTTGGCACTTTTTTTACGGACACATAGCACGGACACAGTATAGCAAGTAGGAAAAACCTTAGATTCTAATTCCTTTGTAGTTTTCTATATTCTAAGCCTTAGTAGAATATAGAAAACTACAAAGGAATAAAAGGAATTGCGTTTCTATACACACGCAACAATGACTGTCTATTCCACAGCATTAGATACGAAGTCGTAGTGTACTGTGTACACTAATTTATTCCAAGTTTCTTAGATGTTACCGAGTTCGCGTAGCAACAAGCCCGACATGTAGGTATTATTAATTTTGATTAAAATGTCGTAAAATTTTGTCGGCTGCGATTGAAGACACATGCGAGATGTTTCTAGAATAAATAGAAGTCAACATCAAAGATGTTGGCAATAGAATAGTAACAAGGGTGTTTTATGAATGAAATCTAGCGTGTATTTTAGCTTTGCAAATTGCTCATAAAGTATTTATATGACTTAGTACTCAAAACATAATCAGACAGGCTGTTGGAAAGCTTATATAGAAAGGACACATACCCGCACATACCGCATACCCCCTATCATCATCCACAAACCGACATCGCCCATCTATCATTGTAATTATCCAAGGTCTTCGCTGCAGTCATCATAAATATTACATTTTTTTTTTAAACTTACTTTAATCGATACATAGATTTGACAGATTTATACTTTGAGAAGGTTTGGCTACCTTCTCAAAGGATTTATAGGTCGGCAATTTGCAGAGAAAAAGCAGCATGGTATTTTGTAACTCTTTCACTGGGGTCTCCTAGTTACATTATATTTCTACGATCGGTTTCACAGATAGAATAGAAACATCAAAATTATAGTTAGCAAATAGCAATCGAATCAAAAAATCGAATTCTAAAATTATGGGAAGTGTTTGTTACATACATGGTTCTGTTCTGACATACTGCAACTGTCAGGCTTTACTCCATTTTAATTCGGTGATACATTTCCCCTCGTTTATAACAGCTAATTGCCTACAGTAAAATAAGAAATAATAACCCAGCAACAGCTCCTAGTAATAAACTACGCCGTGTCGATAATTAGTGCAACTTTTTTGCGCCCATGCGTGTAGACAAATGTCCGTGTGAAACACGGAGCGTAGTGCGATAACGCACAGTAAAGATATAACATGCATCGAGGTCAAAACAATCCCTGTAATATCACTTTGATTTTGATTTCGCTTCAGTTGCATCGACATTTTGTCTAAGGGCTAATAGTGAGCACCAAAAATTGTTGCAACTTTGCAAGTTAAAACTTAAATATGTACAGAATCACTTTTCATCCTACAAGTATTTATAGGTTTGTGACTTAGGCCCTTAGTGGTCGTACTTGTAGTCAACGCCCACAATTTCGGTATAATTAAAAGAATCACGGAGGTTATTAGAAACAAGAACAAAACTATTTTCCCTGTAACAAATGACGAAGAAGTGACAAAGTGATACACATAGAGCCGAATTAATCATAGCTATTTCTGATTGGTATTATATGAACCAGCATAGTGGAATCGAAGTATACCAAGCATGCGCAAACAGTTCGTGCAGAAGTTTCTAGAAAACGGAAGAAGTACTTTTAATAGGACTGTCAGTTTGTACAAACTATATTGTGGGAGTAAATCTGAGCGTGCAGTGAGTGACATTACGAGAGTGAACAATAATGATTTTAAATACAGATAGTGAATAAACGAGCAGCTACTAAGTACCTCTAGGTATTTGATGTAATTTGCTTTTAATTACATTTATGTGCTCAACCTTGGTTTCACTACATTTTGGGGTTCCGTATAAAACTATTATCCGTCAAGCGAAAAAGGTCATTATTTAATTTCAAAAATGGGAAATGCAATACAAAGTGACTTTGTTACAAAAGATAAAAAAAATAGGTATTGTTACTTCTCTGTATCTGTTATTGAAGGACCAGGATAAATAAGCTAGTTTAAGATATAGGTAGAATCTAGTGCATAATCGAATAGCCGCATTACGCATAATACGAGTAGTACCTACCTACGCTACGTAAAGACTTTTTACCGAATTAAGCAGTATTTCCTCAAAAATGTCTTAAGATTTTCCCAGTGAAGTACAAAATACACTAAACTCTAAAAAAAAAAAAAAAAATCTCTGCTCACATTTCACGAATTTGTAAATTAATTCGACATCAAAAGTACTGTACGCTTTCGAGTAAGCGATTTATTTCTTTTTTCTCAGCAGATGTGTATTTCAATCAAACATAGTACGCGGATTCTAAGAAAGATGTTTGATGGAGATGCCATAAAGATGGAGTTGATATGCTAACTCTTCTCACAACCGTTTATTTTTATATCACTTCTGTCTTCCGTGGTTACCATGCGTCGTACTAACTATCGAACTCGGCTTTACTCACATTTTCTTGGCTTTTTACTTGAATTAAGGATTAATTACGAAATGTTTGTCTACACTACTTGTTTGTTTGTTTGGTTGTAATGAATAGGCTCAAAAACTACTGGACCGATTTTAAAAATTCTTTCACCATTCGAAAGCTACATTATCCACGAGTGACATAGGCTACTTTTTATCCCGATATTCCCGCGGGAACGGGACTTACGTGGGTGAAACCGCGTGGCGCAGCTAGTTTAGAATAATGAGACAGGAATTGGGTCAGGACGTCAGCTTAATTTACTTCATAAATTTATGTGTAGATTTAAGATGACGATATTACTTCGCTTGTAGTATAGTGTAAACAAAATAATCTCAAACACATCTGATACAAACATAAACTGGTTTTTAAACGGCAAACCATGAGACAGTTATTCGAAAAATATAAATTTACAAGATAAGATTGCACGCTATACGGAACCCTACCGATTTATCGGTCGTTAACGCTTAACGCTTTTTTTATGAAGCTCTGGCAACAAGGTAACTTCTAAATTAAGATCTGTGTAATGATACCTTTTGGGATCAATTGAGAGGGCTTAGTCCCAAGAGCACCAGCATTACTGTAAAGTACCGTTGGTAATGTTGCATGTAACTTCGTGTATTGATAGCTTTATTAAGATACCGTGAAACTTTACTTGCATTGGAACTTATTTCATTCTTTTTGTAAACAATTTATTAACAGCGTCAAGACACAAGTCGTCACTAAGACCAACACACAACATCAATAATATATTATATATTTTATTTATGTTAAATATATTAATTGACGAGTCATGGTATGTGATATTTAATGATATATTTAATTGTATTTTATTAATGTGTTACTTCCGTGCGAAATAAATGATTCTAATTCTAATTCTAATAGAAAAGATTTTTGGAGACTATCCCGTACCGAAGTGGAGTTATAGATGAAAATAATAATGATACTGGACAATGTAACTAACCTGTTATAAGTATGAAGGTAATGGTGCGGAACTAAATAGAGAATCTGTTACACAAGACCCTGAGCAAAATATGGACAGAGCCTTGATATCCTGAGTGTTGTCATAATATAAAAACCCCACTATATTTATCCATTTTAAAAATCGCTTCTGAACACAAACCTTTACGCTGTGAAAATAGAGCTACTTAGGTTAAGTACTTTAAACTTCATTGAAAATTGAAAATGAAATTCCTTATCGACGTTTCTAACCATAGGAATCGAACCCGCATTTATTCAAATGATCCTACCAGCCTAAACTGAGCCAAGCAAAACTGTTCGCCTAATGTGAAAGAGTTAAAGAAGTTAAAAATGTTTTTCAGTAATGATTAAAAGCATTGAAAGTTAAAAACTCGCGCGGTGCTCCATCATTTCAATTCTACCTTTGCTGACGCTACTCGAAATAGATTTTGGAGCGGTTGTATTCTCGGCGAGCTGTTGCCAAGCGAGCGAGCCGCGAAGGTCGAGCGCAGCGTTCATCTGTGTACGACTCTTGAACCTCTCGCTACATTGTCTTTTCCTTATTAAAGTCTAATGTTGTGTGAAGTGATTTTTTATTGTTGCCACGCAGGGTTCGTGGCAGCGATCGATAAACCGGTATTTGTATGGAAGTTTTGGTTCAATAAGTTGGTTAGTTTTGACGCGGCGCAAATTCTATTGTAACAGCGAAGCGACTTTATTGATTTTTTACTGAATTATCTAATACAGTTCAGCAAAGCCCACTATTTACTTTACTTTTCTGTCTAAGGAAGATGTTTAAGAATTACACAAAGGCTTAACTAATTAAATTCTTCGGACAACAGTTTCAACTTTGGTATTACAAAGATAAAGAGTTGTGTTACAAAAGTCTAGTAAAAATTGTATTTTTCAGTAATTTTGCCATTTAGAAACAATGATGTTGCATGACACAAAATATCAGCCTACCGTTTTCCGTACAAGTTTTCTTAAACTCCAATATAGCTAGTCATAAACATTATCTTAGCTATAAATTATATTCCAACGTTGCTACACTATCAGAAAAGTTTCTGCGGTTTCACTTCAAGTATAAGTACAGGGACTGGGTAATAAAATTAGGTTCACAAATTCCTGATCAGTTGCCAGGGTCGGTTCACCGCAACTTTTAAAACTGGTTCAAAAACGTTGCTGTTAGATATTTTCCTATTTTATACTTTCAAATTATAAAGTGTTGTGGTAGAATCGTGAAAAAATAGTAGAATCGTGTGTTTTAATTAATAGTAGTACAAGTTTTAAGAGGAAGAAGTGGATGGATTGTGTAAAAGAGGACATGAATGTGAGAGGAGTGAATTCGGAGTTGACGAGTGATAGAGATGAATGGAAGAAGAAGACATGTTGGGCCGACCCCACCTAGTGTGGGATAAGGGCAGGGAAATGATGATGACAAGTTTTAAGTCGTTTAATATAGTAGTATCTAAAATGCCTAAGGATCTGAAAGAACTAACGCACCTTGGAAAACGGTTGTGGCCATATATTTTTTTAATTCATTTTATGTAAATATCAATTTGTCTAGTTCACTCACGAAACACATTTTCTGTAGCATTACAGCTCGCATTTTTAAATCCTAAACTAAAACAATTTTATTGATTTATGGAAATAGTTCTGACATTTTCTTCTACAAAGCATCTGTTTCATTCAAGGAAATTCCTTCCAAAGTATTTATCAGCGTTTGTTCAAGAAAATGTTAGCTATTTTGCATTAAACATTTTTAGAATACCAAATAGTGATAAAATACTAAAAACAAGACAATAGAAAACCCAGCGGCTTATCTAAATGGCACTTACGACAGGCCCTTAGCGTCAGAGTGGTGATTAATTATCTACCTACCTAGGTAGCGCGATATTAACTAACTTTATAGGGAAATTAATGCGCCAAGTTCGAGTAGTACTTACGCCCTGTTGATTAAATTTTTTTTTAGTTAATGAGGCTAAGCTGAGAGGATGGTTTAGGTACTGGGCAAGCCTATTCCATCACAATGTCCTATTCATATTTTAAAAAGAAACAATACAAATCATATTCAAATGCTCATCATCATCATGGGCTTTTTAAATGACAGCCCACTGTTGGGTAAAAGCCTCCCTTAAACGCCACTATAATCGGCAATGTGCCGTTCGCATCCATGCCTTTTTCTCTATGGCCTCTATACCACCCACCAGGCTGCGATATTCATAGGATGACTGATATAAAACATATTCAGCTACTATAGATACACCTAAACCAATACAGCAAGGTGAATGACTTCAGTAAACCACTGATATATTAAAATTTATATTTAACCATAGCTTGTTTGTTAATCAAACATTTTGTCAGCTAGTATGTGCATTAGAAACTACATAGAAACAGGCTGTACAATGTAGATCATCTATGTAGAAATATGACATAAGACGCAGCAGAGTCTACAATGTGATACGATGAACAGGGTTTCAGAGGCACTTAGAAAATATTTACTGAAATGTATGGAATGGATTTTAGGATTGATATAAGCTTGTGTCTAGTTTAAAAGTATGCTTTTCAGTCTGCATGACTATTTAAAGCGATTCAGTTTAGGTCCTATAATAAACTGCTTTTGACGTAAGCTAAGGTGCTGACGTAGAGTTTTGACAGTTAGAACCTAAACTTAATTGGTAACTATATTGCCTCAGACTGACTGATAGAAAATTATAGAGTCCTTAGTTCTTGTTATTAATAAACAGACTACAAAAACTAGGCTTTAATTAGAATATAAAAATACAATATAACAGATTGTATGGGGCAAGGTATTTTCTGATAAACTTTTGAAAACAACATATAATATGCCCAAGAAATAAGTGGTTGAGATCTTTAGGGCTTCTATCACAAACACAAGATAAAACTTTCCAAACTTGACGATCGAAGCCATATTTTATAAGCAAAAGTAATTATTATCCAATATTTTATGAAGGAAAATCTTGGCCGAGTTCCTACACGCAAATGCACATTTATATTATCTGCATCTTTGGACCAAAATAGCAAGACAGGAGTGACTCAAGTCCATTGCAAATTGAAGAATTAATTGGTGTACAAAGTTATCCAGATGCAACCATATACCAGTCTCTCACAACATTTTTTTGTAATAAGTTACCTACAACCAACAATTATTTATGGATTGTTTTTAATTGTTTTTTTTTAGAATAAGAAGATCTCTTTATTAGACCCAATATCTACTGTTTACTTATAAAGCCCTGTGAGAATTATCAATGAAATAGGTGAACTACAACACACCTACTAGAAGATAAGGAACTGATTGCAAAAAAAAATACTTAATAAATTAAAAATTAATGAAACAGCATATAATTTTTGGCTTGCCACTGGATTAGTAGCCTTGATCAACCAGTTGGCCACCCTTGAAGTGTAAAATAGAGAGCAGTTTTTAAGATAAAGATATTGCTAACTATTGTTTTGTATATTTTGTCATCCTACTGAAAAGTTGCTTTGTGAGGATAGATTGTTGTTTGCTTTTTCAAGCAAAATCTTATGAATAGATTTGACTAATTGTTAAAATGTACGAATATGACTTGAAATAACACAATGGTTACTTTTTAACCCAGTAAGTACCACGGAAGCAAAGCTACAAGCAAAAGCTAGTGTTTTTTTAATTAATTTAGGCATCTGCCATTATATTCTGCAAGCAGACAGATCAAATATTAGAACTAAGTATAAAACGTGCTGCAGCATAAACTGTCAACATCTACTCTATTCAAATACACATTTTATTATTGAGCTCAAGGAGTTTTTGTCTAACCTAAGATTAAGAGAAGAATCTATTAATATTACAATTGAATATAGACATTTCATAAAAATACCTAATTTAGGTAATCATGAATATTTTGGGTTGAAAAAGCGTTAGAAGTTTAGAAAGAAGTAATCGATAAAGTCAACAGGGGGTCTACTCTGATCAGCGAAAAACGAAATTTCGGCACCAAATCGCAGGTCAGCTTAAGTTGGTAGAAACTGAATTTGGAAGATAACCAAACATAAGCCGACCTGCGAAAATTGGCACGATGCATCGTTTTCGATTTGTGTAGTACAGGGGCTGATATGAAAATGCCAGACCACAATAAATCAAAATCTTAGTTTATGTATTACGTTTACATAGAATGTATAAAGCCATAACTGTAATCTACTATGAAAACATTACTATTTCCAGCTATCTACACCACTCAGCTATGATAATCAGATAGTTTCTGTGTACATTATCTATAATAGCCATATACTTTGCTATGTATACAAAGTTATAGGTTGTTGCCATGCGAGATTTCAAAGCAGTAAGCAGAAGTTGAGTTGCCGAAGTTGTCTAAGCATATTAGTACAACAGTTTCAGGAACTTTATAACTGTTTCAGGCATTTTAGTGAGATATTCTGACATAAAGGAGTGCTATGGATTTTATATAGCAAGACCTTGAAACTCTAACATTACTTTTTTTAATAGGTATTTGATTATTTCAAATCCACATCAATGTTAATATTACAAAGTTCTTGTGTATTAAGCCACAAAAAGACTTAGACCTTTAGCAGCACCGATTATTGACTGTAATTTGTAGGTTATAAGTTGAGTGCCCTTGACCGAATTTTATGGATGGTCAAGTTAGGTTAATACTCTGATCTCGTAAGAATTGTAGGGTATGAGCTACCGGCGTACTACCAGACCTTGAGTTCTCAAGGACGATCGTAGGGATGGGGTCTAAACAAAAGAACTTACCATTTCGATTTTAACTCACTTCGCGCATAAAACGAACACATAAACTCACACACGCCTCATAAAAGGATACAGGCTAAGTCCAGGTTGAAACCGTCCTTCATGTAGCGTCTTCGACGCTTGCTAACGATGCCCTTGATAGGGTTGGTCATCTTGTAGTTTGGCATGGAGTTGGCCATCATCGGTAGACGGTCGCCGCGGCGCGGCAAGAGCTCCGCCGCAGCTGCGCCCCTAGCGGGCCCGCCCGCTCCAGGCACCGTCCTCTTCTCTGGTGCCTTCCGCTCGCGACGCCGGCAGCTCACGCAAATCCCCATAAAATAACCTCCGCCGCGTCGAGCGTGCCGCGCTCATCGGGCCGGCGGCGGAGGCGAGCGGCCGCGGCCGGGGCTCAGCTCGCGCCCGCCATGCCGCCTCGGGCCTCCGCGCCCGGCGAGGCTGCAGCCTGCACCACCACAGCGCCGCACCAACCGAACCGCACACGCAGCGCACTATAGCATAGCTCCACGCCCGGCACCGAAAGCTTGCTGATCTTGCTGTACGAGCGAACGGAAAATTATATCGCGCGAATGGCGTCCATCCTGCGTTTGCAGTGCATTAGAACACGAACGGACGAGGAGAAACCGAGAAACAGTTGCACAAGAAAGAAAGATGGTTTGACGGCAGAAAGTGTGTTGTGCATCTCGTTTACGCCGCGTTGATATCTTCGCGACTGACAGAGATGAAGCACAACCTTATTTTTCTAGACGAGTGGAGAGCTCTTTGTTCAGTTTTACTTTGGTTTCCTACGTCCGCAGTGAGATGGCGCTAGTGACAACATAAAAAATGCGCGCTTATTTTCAAAATGACTTCTGATTCCTAATCATTTTGAATGAAAACCCTTTATAAAATTTGTTAAACACGTATTTATTTATGAAATAATAAACAGAGATTTGTTTTTACTGAAAAAATGGAGTCGATTCTGCAAGAAACCTTCAACTAAATTTTTCTCGATTGTAGAGGGTACTACTCTAGATCGCTAGATGGCGATAGATATTACCATAGACTAAATATAAACTAACAGATTAAAAATAAACTATTTTTGATCTTTAAAAAAATATTATACCCTTGTTGATATTTTCGGCAGAGGTAGATAATTTTGTTTGATTTATAAAATAATCAAATCAAAAGCAAATACATCATCATTTCCCTGCTCTTATCCCACACTAGGTGGGGTCGGCCCAACATGTCTTCTTCTTAAAATTATTAATTGCCTAATTGTCTATAATTAAAAGCAAATACATATTAAATAATGAAAGATTATTTTCGTATAATTATCATTGATAGCCCAGACCAAATAAAAAGTATTTGGTCTGAGATTGATAGTTTAATTCTCAGAGCAATCATCTTCTTTCTCCTCAATGGTTTAATTAGTGTATGTTGAGATTGAATGATGAGATGCACCTTACAGAGATTTCATGTTTTACACATCTCGGTGCCCGTACCAATGCTGGTAAGCGTTCGCTGCTGTTCCGGCTCGTGGACTCATACAACATTAAATTCATAGACATAGCGGCAACCCGATAAAATCGTTAGGTATGCTACCACATATTACTACCTACATACAGGTAATTGGTTTAGAAGAAAAAATGGTTAATAATATTTTGTTCATTTTATTTATTATTATTATTTAAGTATTTATCTTTTATACTTGGAGTCACTTTGTGACTGGTGCGCATTTTTAAACCTGATTATCGCAGCCTATGAGCTTCTCCATGTTGTCGGCTTTTCTCGATATATTGTATCTACTCTTTTATAGATATGTTTATTCGGAAAGTCCATCGGTGACAGAATTTTTTAAATCAGAGGTTACCCTCTAATCTCTACAAACAAACAAAACAACTATAAATTACCCAGTTAAAACTCCTACCTAGCCACAACCTTGAGATTGGATGGTAGGTACCTACATTATGTTTAAACAGGCAGGACGAATGTAGTAGGTGGGTAGGTAGGTACCTAAGTACCTATCTACTTCTAAGGTTTTCCACTTGCAATCGAAGTAAGTAGGTACAATACTTAGGTACTTGTTAACTCCTCAGGATAACGTGGAATAAAATATGGGAACCTACCTACATACATAGCATCGTAACCCAGACATCATTGAAAAGACACTTCAAGCCAAGTGCGAGTCATCAACGCAACGGTGCAGTAGTAAGTAGGACCTACCTACCTACCTACCTACTCATGAACAATATCTATATAAATGGCTGATAATAATCTCTACACGTGGAAACGTTTTTGAATAACTAATCCTTGTGTATATTTATATACCTACCTCACGGACGTAGCTATAGCTTTCCTATGGGGGGGGTCCAAGGCATCAAAGTTACCTTACCCCCCCCCCCCCTACCCGACTTTTGCTGGCATTTTTTGTAAATGTAGGCATGGTTGTTTTGTTTGGTTTAGGGCTGGTTAATTTATCCTAGTACAAATTTTTGTTACTTAAAAGCAGCGTTTTAATTTGGTTCTCATTTTTTCTTCCACCGGTACTTACCTATTATTACAAAAACGACGCGAGCGTAGCGAGCGAAATTTTTTTTTACTTAAAAGCAGCGTTTTAATTCGGTTCTTATTTTTTCTTCCACCGGTACTTACCTATTATTACAAAAACGACGCGAGCGTAGCGAGCGAAATTTTTTTTTACTTAAAAGCAGCGTTTTAATTCGGTTCTTATTTTTTCTTCCACCGGTACCTATTATTACAAAAACGACGCGAGAGTAGCGAGCGAAATTTTTTGTTACTTAAAAGCAGCGTTTTAATTCGGTTCTTATTATTTCTTTCTCCGGTACTTACCTATTATTACAAAAACGACGCGAGCGGAGCGAGCGAAATTTTTTAAGATAAAAGCAACGTTTTAGTTCGGTTCTTATTTTTCGAGAAAAGACGCTAGCGAAAACGCGTTATTATTATTTTGATAGAAGTCAAAACTAGATGTCGGCCTCAACTAAGTACGTAGAGGTTGTCTGATGGAGTTTTAAAGGTCTCCAAAGACCTTTTAAAATAAAATTCCATTAGAAAAAAAAGTAAAAGTACCAACGTTTACATGTGCTGTTTTTGTGCTTCTTTGTTTTCAGATTGAAGTCTCATTCTAAAAACAGATTGAGTACTCTTTTATTTAATGTTCTTGACTTACCTAGCACATTTTATTGTTACCACACATACACACATTGCACATTTTGTTGTCAATTTTTTTTTCGCCGTATGCTAAGGGGGGGGGTCCGGACCCCCTGGACCCCCCCCTTATATACGTCCATGACCTACCTTCTTAGGTACTTGCTTTGCATAACCAAGGACATTATAGTATAATGTTTCTTGTTTATTTTGAGGTCAGTTACCGGTTTTTATAAGTTACTGCCATTTTAAAACAAAAACTGATTTGCTTAGCTCTCAGAACGTTGCTAACACGTTCACTGTCCATGACACACGTGGGCTAAGAGTAGTAGGAGTAGGAGTAGTAGTAGATAGAGTAGGTGGACCGGGAATGTGTATCTTCTTCGATCTATCAAAAATAGTTCGTGATTTACTCTGTGTACCTACCTACCTATGAACTAAGAAATACCTAAGCAAAGCCATAGATAGGTTATTGAAACTGGCCGTAATTAAGCTGAGCCACGAGCGCTCAGTGCAAAATTTCAAGTTATGAAGTGGAGTCGGGAGTGCCCAGCGTTATCGATACTGTAGTGATAACGTCTAGCAGACGCAAGATAAGATACTGGTTGCTATGACGGTTGTGCTGTGCATTCCGATTATTTGTATGCTTTTATTCTGAACGTAGATACCGACAACATGCTTCTATGAATAATATCATCATCATCATCATCATCCACAGCCCGACTTCACCCACTGCTGGGCCTCCCTCAGTTTGTGCCATCCGCCACGATCCTGTGCCAATCCGATCCATCTTTTATAATATCATAGCATAGACGAAATAGAACTATCTATTGAAACAATTTTAGGAACTATTCTACTTTGTCTATGATAATTAATATCAACTAGCTGTGACTTGTGACCCGTGGTGTTATAGGTGGCGTCACGTAAAACGAACGCTGAGGGGAAAAGCTGCAGAGTAGTCTATTCTAGGAATATGGGGAGAGATTTGTGGAGGAGATACGCGGCGCACCCTAAAAAAAGAATGTAGCGCGTGCTATTGGTTCCTCAGCGAGTGTACCATTGCGCAAACATACCCCCGCCACTTCCCTTTAGCGTTATATTTACATCATTACGTGACGCACCTTATACCCGTACCCGAAGGAAGGGAGGCCTTTGCCCTGCAGTGGGACGCTACAGGCTCGTAATAATAATAATAATAACCTTATACCCGTGAATAGTATAATACCATAATTATTGATGTATTAAAATAAGCAAAGTTCAAACACTAAATTTGGCAAAAACCGCATCTTACTAGTTTACATTCCATTTCCTTTAAAAACTTAAATCTAATTTAATTAATTTCCAAATCTGTATTCAATTTAAGATTAACGGTCTTGTTAAAAATAATTTGCATTGATTATTTTTTTTCCCGTCCACATATTTATTTTAATCATCTATTCATTATGTGATAAATAATCAATTTAAATTAGTTTTTTTGGAAAGTGGCCCATTTGTTTTTAGATAACTGTTAGTTTTCATCTATATTTTATGCGTAACATTATCAAAAGTTTAAATCGACAGCCTATTATCTGAAACTTGAATAGTTTTTGGAATTTGTGTATCACAAAATATTATACCTACCTAAGTTAAAAGTATTCAAACACGTTATATTTGTGTGTGGTGATTGGTGGAGCCGCTTGTTTGGAGCATCCAATCATTAAGATTTCTTCGAACAGTCATGTCTACCTAATACGTTTACGAACGATGAAATAATACTTTTCGTTTACGTACGATAAGTAAATAAAATTTCGTGTTTCTAAGCAGGCTGTTAATTTTACAAAAACATCAATTTGAGAACCTTTTCCAGAAATACTACAAAATCCAAAATATACATTTAATCAAAACCTAAGCTTAGAGTCGTGCATAGTAAGTACTTTATTAACTTCATTTGCTCTTTCTTTGAGCACCGCCATCTCGCTTTCGCTCAGCACACTACTTTTCTTTCCCGCGTTTTTGACCAAGAAGTGTTGAATGAACAACTTCAGACTTTCCCTGAATGTATGTAGTTTGGGAGACTTGGATATTCGATGGAAGACTTCCAACGCTGCTGTTAGATCCTCATTCATGATGATGCTGAGGAGAATTTGTCGCATGAAACGGACAGAGTGCTTGTTTAAATCGGAGAATTGAATCACCTGGAAATAAGACAAATATGTTGTTAATTACAGTCACGGACTAAAAACGTCGACCGCCTTAAGAACTGTTATTGCATGCTAGGTTTGATAACATTTGACACAACACCACATAACATTATTACTCCTGCAATACACTTATCTTGTAGGTACACAGTTTAAAAAGAGGTTACAATGATTTTATATTTTTGTTATAGTGTTAAACCACACTTGGTATTACAACTGAAAAATTGAAAAATCTTAATAAAAGTTATGACACCGGCAGGATTCGAACCTGCGTCGATACATGCGATCTCCCTAAACGCGGGATGCCTCACCACTCGGCCCGGATTGGACCACGGACTCCGTGGCCGAGTGGTGAGGCATCCCGCGTTTAGGGAGATCGCTTGTATCGACGCAGGTTCGAATCCTGCCGGTGTCATAACTTTTATTAAGATTTTACGAGGTTACAATGCTTGCAAAGCGTCAAACGAATTAAATTGGAAACTGGTCAACCTTTGTGCTTTGCTTGACGCGGCGCACTTCACACTATTGATTGAGCGCGTGCTATTGATTCGTGAGCGAGTGACACATGCGCAAACATACCTCCCGTTCCCATCGTTCTTTGTACGAGATTCGACTTATACCACGATAGTGAAATGTAAATGACCTTTAAAACGGAGAGCGGTAGTCCTTTCTGCATGAACAGGTGAATCAGGAACTGAGCTAGGTTCGTCAAACTGCGCTTCTGTTGGTTCTCGATGTCCTTTATCTTGTCCCAGACGGAGTATTGGATTGAGAGCTGTAATAGAAAAAGCAATTTATTGACAAAGATTCATATAATTATTTGGTTATTCACTCATCCTACTTAAGACAAAAAAGCCTAATGTGTAGCATGACAGCCATCTTAATTTTTACACATGACGACTTGTATAGCTTGCGCCGCGTAAAAAGAACGCTGAGGGGAAAAGCTGCGCAGTAGGCGATTTTAGGAAATGAAAAAAAAAATATGGTGGAGGAGTGACGCGGCGCACTTCACACCATTAATGTAGCGAGTGCTATTGGTTCGTGACCGAGTGACCCGTGCGCAAACACCCCCCGTTCCCCTCATCGTTATTTTTACGTGGCGCGACTTATACCTGATAGGAATCAGTACAGCTTTTTTCCCAGCAGTGCGTTGTAATGGTTGTATTTTGCACCTGAGCAGGACTAGGTGTTGAAGTTTCTATATGGTTGTTCAATAGGTCCTGACCTGGTATTTCCTATCAGTATCGCACAGCTTCTGCCCCAGCAGGGAGTAGTAGTGGTTGTATGCGGTCTCCTGTTGGCAGCATGCTAGCAGCACGTGTGCCAGCTCTATACAGCTGTACAATGAGTCCTGACCTGGTATTTCCTATCAGTATCGCACAGCTTCTGCCCCAGCAGGGAGTAGTAGTGGTTGTATGCGGTCTCCTGTTGGCAGCATGCTAGCAGCACGTGTGCCAGCTCTATACAGCTGTACAATGAGTCCTGACCTGGTATTTCCTATCAGTATCGCACAGCTTCTGCCCCAGCAGGGAGTAGTAGTGGTTGTATGCGGTCTCCTGTTGGCAGCATGCTAGCAGCACGTGTGCCAGCTCTATACAGCTGTACAATGAGTCCTGACCTGGTATTTCCTATCAGTATCGCACAGCTTCTGCCCCAGCAGGGAGTAGTAGTGGTTGTATGCGGTCTCCTGTTGGCAGCATGCTAGCAGCACGTGTGCCAGCTCTATACAGCTGTACAATGAGTCCTGACCTGGTATTTCCTATCAGTATCGCACAGCTTCTGCCCCAGCAGGGAGTAGTAGTGGTTGTATGCGGTCTCCTGTTGGCAGCATGCTAGCAGCACGTGTGCCAGCTCTATACAGCTGTACAATGAGTCCTGACCTGGTATTTCCTATCAGTATCGCACAGCTTCTGCCCCAGCAGGGAGTAGTAGTGGTTGTATGCGGTCTCCTGTTGGCAGCATGCTAGCAGCACGTGTGCCAGCTCTATACAGCTGTACAATGAGTCCTGACCTGGTATTTCCTATCAGTATCGCACAGCTTCTGCCCCAGCAGGGAGTAGTAGTGGTTGTATGCGGTCTCCTGTTGGCAGCATGCTAGCAGCACGTGTGCCAGCTCTATACAGCTGTACAATGAGTCCTGACCTGGTATTTCCTATCAGTATCGCACAGCTTCTGCCCCAGCAGGGAGTAGTAGTGGTTGTATGCGGTCTCCTGTTGGCAGCATGCTAGCAGCACGTGTGCCAGCTCTATACAGCTGTACAATGAGTCCTGACCTGGTATTTCCTATCAGTATCGCACAGCTTCTGCCCCAGCAGGGAGTAGTAGTGGTTGTATGCGGTCTCCTGTTGGCAGCATGCTAGCAGCACGTGCGCCAGCTCTATACAGCTGTGCAAGTCCTGACCTGGTATTTCCTATCAGTATCGCACAGCTTCTGCCCCAGCAGGGAGTAGTAGTGGTTGTATGCGGTCTCCTGTTGGCAGCATGCTAGCAGCACGTGCGCCAGCTCTATACAGCTGTGCAAGTCCTGACCTGGTATTTCCTATCAGTATCGCACAGCTTCTGCCCCAGCAGGGAGTAGTAGTGGTTGTATGCGGTCTCCTGTTGGCAGCATGCTAGCAGCACGTGTGCCAGCTCTATACAGCTGTACAATGAGTCCTGACCTGGTATTTCCTATCAGTATCGCACAGCTTCTGCCCCAGCAGGGAGTAGTAGTGGTTGTATGCGGTCTCCTGTTGGCAGCATGCTAGCAGCACGTGTGCCAGCTCTATACAGCTGTACAATGAGTCCTGACCTGGTATTTCCTATCAGTATCGCACAGCTTCTGCCCCAGCAGGGAGTAGTAGTGGTTGTATGCGGTCTCCTGTTGGCAGCATGCTAGCAGCACGTGTGCCAGCTCTATACAGCTGTGCAAGTCCTGACCTGGTATTTCCTATCAGTATCGCACAGCTTCTGCCCCAGCAGGGAGTAGTAGTGGTTGTATGCGGTCTCCTGTTGGCAGCATGCTAGCAGCACGTGTGCCAGCTCTATACAGCTGTACAATGAGTCCTGACCTGGTATTTCCTATCAGTATCGCACAGCTTCTGCCCCAGCAGGGAGTAGTAGTGGTTGTATGCGGTCTCCTGTTGGCAGCATGCTAGCAGCACGTGTGCCAGCTCTATACAGCTGTACAATGAGTCCTGACCTGGTATTTCCTATCAGTATCGCACAGCTTCTGCCCCAGCAGGGAGTAGTAGTGGTTGTATGCGGTCTCCTGTTGGCAGCATGCTAGCAGCACGTGTGCCAGCTCTATACAGCTGTACAATGAGTCCTGACCTGGTATTTCCTATCAGTATCGCACAGCTTCTGCCCCAGCAGGGAGTAGTAGTGGTTGTATGCGGTCTCCTGTTGGCAGCATGCTAGCAGCACGTGCGCCAGCTCTATACAGCTGTACAATGAGTCCTGACCTGGTATTTCCTATCAGTATCGCACAGCTTCTGCCCCAGCAGGGAGTAGTAGTGGTTGTATGCGGTCTCCTGTTGGCAGCATGCTAGCAGCACGTGTGCCAGCTCTATACAGCTGTACAATGAGTCCTGACCTGGTATTTCCTATCAGTATCGCACAGCTTCTGCCCCAGCAGGGAGTAGTAGTGGTTGTATGCGGTCTCCTGTTGGCAGCATGCTAGCAGCACGTGTGCCAGCTCTATACAGCTGTACAATGAGTCCTGACCTGGTATTTCCTATCAGTATCGCACAGCTTCTGCCCCAGCAGGGAGTAGTAGTGGTTGTATGCGGTCTCCTGTTGGCAGCATGCTAGCAGCACGTGTGCCAGCTCTATACAGCTGTGCAATGAGTCCTGACCTGGTATTTCCTATCAGTATCGCACAGCTTCTGCCCCAGCAGGGAGTAGTAGTGGTTGTATGCGGTCTCCTGTTGGCAGCATGCTAGCAGCACGTGTGCCAGCTCTATACAGCTGTACAATGAGTCCTGACCTGGTATTTCCTATCAGTATCGCACAGCTTCTGCCCCAGCAGGGAGTAGTAGTGGTTGTATGCGGTCTCCTGTTGGCAGCATGCTAGCAGCACGTGTGCCAGCTCTATACAGCTGTACAATGAGTCCTGACCTGGTATTTCCTATCAGTATCGCACAGCTTCTGCCCCAGCAGGGAGTAGTAGTGGTTGTATGCGGTCTCCTGTTGGCAGCATGCTAGCAGCACGTGCGCCAGCTCTATACAGCTGTACAATGAGTCCTGACCTGGTATTTCCTATCAGTATCGCACAGCTTCTGCCCCAGCAGGGAGTAGTAGTGGTTGTATGCGGTCTCCTGTTGGCAGCATGCTAGCAGCACGTGTGCCAGCTCTATACAGCTGTACAATGAGTCCTGACCTGGTATTTCCTATCAGTATCGCACAGCTTCTGCCCCAGTAGTGAGTAGTAGTGGTTGTATGCGGTCTCCTGTTGGCAGCATGCTAGCAGCACGTGCGCCAGCTCCCGCTCCTGACCGCCGCGGAGGCCCAGGTGTTGGAGCTTTTCAAACGCGTCCACATAGTCCTGGAAATACATATTTTGTTATTAAAAAGTGCCAATAGCGATATCTGAAACGCTACTTAAATATTTGGGAGCGTATTGGCCATTTGATACGTACTTTGGCAATCTCTGCGCAGTGGGCGCAAGCCCGGCTGAGTCACAGAGATTGCTGATTCGATCCCCGCTACAGGACAAAATATGTCTGTATGTTCTACAGATATTTGTTCCGTGTCTGGGTGTTTTTTATCTATAATGTCTGTATTTACAAAAAAAAATGTATCTAAGTATTATATCAGTCATCTGGATACAACACAAGCATTGAGTTGCTTAGCTTGGGACTAGATGACCCTGTGTTGAATATCCAGGGATATTTTATCATAAAGCTTAGCTCACCTCAGCAGCCATTATAACGCAGAAGATGCTCCTCCTAACATCTGTGTTCATCCTCTGTTTCCTCGCTAGTTCTAGAAGTTTCTGATCCTGTGCCGGTTTTATTGTCTCCTCTTGTTTCATAGCATTGCCTTCCCACGCTGACCCTACCACCCACCATTTACCTCGCTCGTCAGCTGAAATACAAGCGTAATTATATGTTTTAATACTTGATACTTACCCTTTTATATTATTAAAAAAGCCGTGTTGGTCAAGTGGATTAATACCTCGACTTTCAATCTGAAGGTCGTGGGATCGAATCCGGCCGTGCATCAATGAACTTCGTATCGAAAAATTTATAATTATGCGCTTTAACACTAGCTTTAAACGGTGAAGGAAAACATAGTGAGGAAACCAGTTAGCTTTCTAGCAGCGTCGATGGGCTTGCAACCTGTCACGTATGGAAAGTTAACTTCTGCAAAAAGTGAGCATGTACCAAATATATATTTGGACATACCTCTAACTACCCTATTAGACATCTTCAAAGGATCTAAAGAATTACACAAAGATCTGAAAGAAATGTCTACTGCTCCCTAGGATACAGTCTTCGTATTTTTTTATTTTAACTGACTGTACCTTTTCAACTTACCCTTTAAAAGGTCCTCCAGTCTAATATTCAACGGCGTGATATAATTCCCTTTCCGTACTACAGTCCTGCACAGTTTCGTGAGCTCCTCTTGGTAGGAGGGATCGTAGTTGGGGATTTTAGTTAAATTATTGTTCTTTACTGCCATTAGCACTTCTAGTAGGAACTTTACTCTGGATCTGGGGACAAAAGCTTATAGTTTGTCACTGTTTTCACATTTTAATATCTATTTTGTGTTTGGCAGTAGGTGATTGGACTATTTCGTTGTTCTTTACTGCCATTAGCACTTCTAAGAGGAACTTTACTCTTGATCTGGGGACAAAAGCTTAAAGTTTTCATACTTTTCACATTTCAATTCCTATTTTGTGTTTGGCAGTAGGAGATTGGACTATTTCGGCCATACTGCACTTCACGGAAGGGACCAACACACATCGTCGTCATCATCATCCACAGCCCGACTTTACCCACTGCTGGGCATAGGCCTCCCTTAGTTTGTACCATCCACTACGATCCTGCGCCAGTCGCATCCATTGTCAAACACACAGGGGCAACAAAAATGGTGCCTTTCATCAAAAATGTTTCTTTGATTATTTGTACCGAAATAATACAAAACATGTATTTAAAGTGTTTTGTATTATTTTACTACAATAAGACTAAACCGAATTTAATTTCAGAAGGCAAGAGCAATTTCCTGCACTCTCAAGATGCAGTTTTGTTTAACACCAAAGATCCTCATCAGATCCTCACCATATCATCTATTTAAAAAATACAACTTTTTTGCAGTGGTTTGGATCAGTTGCGCTACCTTAAGACCGTTTGCAACGGTCCTTAGATGGCTCAACTGATTCTATTTGTATTTTGTACAGTTATATAAATATGTAGTAGTTTAGTTTCTGTAAATAAAGTCCCATAATATACTTTTTTTTTAATTAGTTTTTCCACTTACCCATGATCAGCCCCCAACCCCTGCAACCTAGCCTGTACATCAGCCACGAACTGTTTGAGCAGCGCCGGCTCGGCTCGCCTCGCAACTGATCCCGCGCACCGCAGCACAGACACCACGCATTCTATACTCTTCTCTGATATTGTGGAGAGGAGGCGGTTTAGTATGTCGTATAGGAGAGTCACGTGGTAGATCTGAAAATCGTTATTAATAATTATTTGTCAGAAAGAAAAATTCATTAATTTCGATAGGACCTTTGAAATCAACATATCAAGCGATACTAGTAAGTAATAAAGTAAATAAGTGAAATAATAAGTAAGAAAATGAGGAGTGAGATTTCTCATATCTGTAGTTTATTTGTGACTAGCCGCGCTCTGCGGTTTCACCCGCGTAAGTCCCGTTCCTGCGGGAATAACGGGATAAATAGTAGCCTATGTGTTAATCCAGGGTATCACCTATCTACATACCAAATTTCAACCAAATCGGTCCAGCCGTTTTTGCGTGAAAGAATAACAAACATTCTTACAAACTTTCACATTTATAATATTAGTAGGATAGTAGGATTGAAAACAATTGAAATATGATCACGACTGTATCCCAGGAAGCGGTAGACATTTCTTTCAGATCTGTATGTAATTCCTTAGATCCTTTTGAAGATGAATGGGGTAGTCAGAGTGTGAATGACAGATAATAAAAATACAATTTAAACTATCGCGACTTGGAAACATATTTATAAGTATTAACGGGACTTAATCGCGTATTGAAATCATATTATTTACCTCGACGCTTCGGTGGCGTTACAGTCACCGAACGAACACCGAACGTCGAGGTAAATAATATGATTTCAATACGCGATTAAGTCCCGTTAATATTCATAAATAGATAATAAAAACCTTAAAGCTGTATAGATGCGCGAGACAGATGACGAGATTGTCCAGTCGCTTGTCCTCCATCGGCTGCGGGCGCTGCGTCATCTCATCGAACTGTTTACACAACTCTTGAAGGAAGTGGGCGCCTGAAACATAACATTATGGTGGGTACACACGTACCTCGAGCAAGTACGAACGTGTGTACAATGCAAGTCTCAAGACAAATGCTCGAAGCCAACCAAAATGTTCGATTCGAACAAGATTCAGCTTATAAGTGAAGACGCAGGGTCGAGCATGTTTGTAGATAGTGTCATGCTCGAATGAAACATGCTCATCGAGCAAGTACGTATGTGTGTACCCACCATTAGACATAGGCAAGGTATGTCTGTGTGATCTGCTGAGTTTCAGATCTATACTTCATTTCTTGAAGCGAGCTAATAGGATGAAAAATAAACGCAAATGATTGGACGTCGAAAATAATTGGCTATTCTCGGATTGTCTAGATTTGACAATTGAGAATTGATTTGACAATCTAGCCAATCACGAGACAGACAATTACTTTTGACAACCAATCACGTAAGTCTATTTTTTCTTCCTATTAGCTCGCTTCAAGAAATGAAGTATAGGTATTTACAAAATGTGCACCTAAACGGGTGCGTTAAGTACTTTGGTGCGCTACGGAATACTTCGTTTTCTGTTCATTTTGTTAACCAATACTGAAGTTGTAGAACTTAAAGTAATTCCATAACATTGGATAGAGTGAGACTATATAAAGCAGGGCTGTGTGTGTGGTGCGTGTAAATCCTAGGGAACTTCCAAACTTAAATGTAGCAAGCAAATTACATACTCACTGACAATGATATGTCATAAGTTAGTTACTTACCGATCTCTGAGCCCACGTTAGCGTGCAATACAGATATAAGCGCGGTGTGTTCAGCCACCATTCTGTCCGGAGTGTATGATATCCCGACCACGGCCTCAAGCCAAAGTTGAGTCAGAGCTGTGTTCACTGAGTTACTCTAGAGGATATTCTATATTCACTCGAAATTTGATAACCTCAGTGGTGCAGTCGGCGAAGGCCCGCCTGAGAAGCGGAGGTTGCGAGTTCGATTCCAATGCGGGAAAAAAGTTTGTGTGATCTAATACTTGTTTCGATGTTTTTCTTACCGATCTCTGAGCCCACGTTAGCGTGCAATACAGATATAAGCGCGGTGTGTTCAGCCACCATTCTGTCCGGAGTGTATGATATCCCGACCACAGCCTCAAGCCACAGCTGGGTCAGAGCCGTGTTCACTGAGTTACGGCTGTTTGAGGAGTAAAGAGTTTCTATGGATGTACACGCCCAGTGGAGATTTGTACCGGCCAGCTTGTTTAGTATACCTGGAAGAGATTTTATTTATCAAGTAGGATAGAATAGACTAGCTGCGCCCCGCGGTATCAACCGCGTAAGTCCCGTTCCCACGGGAATATCGGGATAAAAAATATGTGTGTTAATCCAGGATATCACCTATCTACATACCAAATTTCAACCAAATCGATCCAGCCGTTTTCTCACAAACTTTTACATTTATAATATTAGTAGCAGCAGGAAGTAGGATAGTAGGAAGGAAGGAAGTAGGGTAGTAGGATAGGATTATCCTTATTTTGTCACTGTAGGTACACATATAAAAACACATTCAAATAAAGGATATGAGAGAAATAACAAAAGTTGTCGCTAGGTAGTTTACTCGCCCGCCCCTACTGAATGTAATTTTTTAATAAGTATCATTAGTAACAAAAAAAAACTCAGGCCTTTGCATCTATAGTAGATGATTTATACAGCGTCAGGAGGCAATCTTTGCCTGCACTTAACGGGACACTGTAGTGCCTGGGACATTGTTGAGATGGAATAGGCTTGCCCAGCACCTAAACCACGATTAGTAACAATAGATAGCTAAACTTCTACTTACTTTTGATTTGTCTCTTTAGCTGCTGCATTTGTTTATCATCAGCTTGAATGCCTTTGTTTCTAAGATGAGGCGGGACATACACGGCTTTGTCTTCCTAAAACAAAACATATTTGTTTTTTTTAATTGCAACCACTTAAGAATCGCCAACTGCGCAGCTTTTCCCCTCAGCGTTATCTTTACATGGCGCGACTCAGTCTCTCCTTGAATTTAAAAATAAAAATAAAAAAGGCACTCGGGCACTGCCGCGGTAAAGCTATTGCATGCCACCTAGAGGCGAGTTGCTGAACTAAACTGACAAGCGCTAGGTTTTTTCGTTACGGAATTTGTGGATTCGGTCTCCACGCTCAAGGCCCGCGATAGAAGCTATGCAATAGCTTAAAAATAATAAAACTCTGCTCACCTTTATAACATTTCCTTCCTTATCCCTCTTCCTGCCATAAATATCTTCCCATACATCTGGTTTCTCTTGTTTCTTCTCTTCTTTTTCCAGATCCTCTTCATCATTACCCTCACGTTCATCACCAGAGGACTCTTCAAGTTCATCACCAGACAAATGAGATATTTCATCATCACTAAATACCTTACTCAGATCATCTGCTTTTACTATCCTTTCTTTGCCTTTTGATTCTTTGCAAGGTTCTTCTGGTTTTTTAGTATCTAGTGTTGATTTGCTTTTTGATTTAGGTGATTTATTGGAGAATGTTGGTTTTTCTGTGAAAGTGATATTGGATTAGGAATATACTGTAATCAAGTTATTCATAAAGGTTTGCCAATTTATTATTTTATTCTTTTTAATAGGTTTTGTTAATACTAACACTATCTTAATAATAACTCAGCGTTGTTTATATAGAAATCTCCAAAGAGCAAACAATAAAATCTAGATTACCTTTATAAACTAATAGTTGTGTCATAAATATTTATTATAAAATATTACCTTCTGGCCCATCAGAATCACTGTCATCACCAGATTCATTATTACCATCTTCATCTTCATCATCATCACCTAATTCTTCATCATCTTCATCACTGCCAAGATCATCATTTTCGCCTCCATCATTACCATCCATATCACTGTCATCACTCTCATCTTTCCTTTTGCCTTTTTCTTTAGATTTCTTGTCATTTGGCAGTTCTTTGCCGGTGACAACTGCTAAGTCTTGTTCAAAGTCGGAGTCACCCTCAACTTCTGCGAGATGCTTTTCAGCAGCAACTATTTGTTCTGTGGTTTTCTTGTCACATATTTCTAGTAAATCTGAATTTTTGCTTAGGGAAATATTGAAATGAAATGAAAAGAAGTTAACTTTCCATACGTGACAGGTTGCAAGCCCATCGACGCTGCTAGAAAGCTAACTGGTTTCCTCACGATGTTTTCCTTTACCGTTTAAAGCTTGTGTTTAAAGTTCATTGATGCATGACCGGATCCCACAATGATTGTAAGACAATAATAGAGATTAGTGGTAAAAACTTACCAAGTTATTCAAACACAACATCCACCTCACCCTGGGACCATACTGGACCCTGGATAAAAGGCTAAATAAATAAATTTGATTCAAAGGATACAGTCCAGGCCATCATCAGCAAAGTAATTATTTTTGTTCTTTGACTTATTCAAACCCATTTGTTTTTCCAATTTCTTAATTAATCTGTCTTCATCTTCATTAGCCTGCAATAGGATCTGCCGTCTCTGTTCTTCCATCTCAGATTTAAGCTTGTTTGTTTCTTTCATCTCTTTTGCTCGCTGGCGACTGAGAATGTCTTGGGCGGCAGGTTGAAGCTTTGGTTTTTTTTTCTGTGGAGTAATTAAATAATTAATGTAATATAGTAACTTGTTTTACAAGTTACAAGTAAAAACTTCACGATTCAGCTGACTTTATTCTTCCTAAACCGATAGAAGAGCAGTTAAATTATTTAAGTATATTTTCCCTTTTATTTGAGTTCAGGTCTGACCTTTACTTCTCTTTCTGGTTCGTCAGCGTCTGCTGGTCTCTTCACGAATCTTCCAGCAACATAGTTTGGCATTTCCACATCATTTTTCTTCTTCAAATAGTGCTCCTGTCGGTGTACTTTTTTCTGTTGTCGTTTTTGTTTTCGCATTGCTTTCCGGGAGTTATCTACCTTTGGCCGGGATATTGACTTAGCTCTCTTCATTTTCGGCATTTAATAAAATGATTCTCTTAAATTATTAGAATAGAAGTAGAAAGACAATTTCAAATTCAAAACAAACTTTTCTTGATTTGCTTTGCTAGGTTATGTTTCGTTCCATTTCGATGATTTCGATATCCTATCATAAGGGCTGACAGTTGACTGATAGAGCATGGTTATTAAAATGAGACAGCAAAAGGATTTACATGGAAAAGAAAAAGACAGATGATAAAGTGATGCTGCAGAGTCGTAACGTGCGTGACATAGACCAAGTTTTTTTGCAACATTTTTTTTTTGACAGCTGAAGGGTGAGCTAAGCTGTCATGTCAATTTCCTTGTCATTTATTTTCTTTTTACTTTTCATTTCATTCAATATTTCAATCTATTGTTCAATCAAAATTCACGACGGGACGGACGGAGAGCATGACAGAAAAAGATTTTTCAGTAAAATAAAATTGTGTAACTTCAATAATCAATTATTATAAAAGCACGCTTATTTGAACGACTGGTTCAAGTTATATCAGTGACTCAATTCATAAAAGTGATTCGGCATGATGGTGGAGTCAGCATTTACCAGGAACGATGTGTTCCAAATGGCAATTCGAGTGTGTTTCGTGTCTGCTGTGACTTATTTCTCAATAAAATGGCTTGTAAATCAGATAGACCCCACGTCCAAGAGTCGCAAGAAGGCTGAGGAACGAGCGCGGGAACAGTTACGCAAGTGAGTAATAATCGATCGATGTCTGGTTGGAATTTCGAATATTTGCCTCTAGTTTTACATCAAGTCCTTTTATTTTGTTGACTGGGTATTTGGTTTCTACATAGAGAAACTTATAACATCTATCATTTTGAATTGATAAATTCCAATCTCATTGATGAAAGTTCTCATAGAATTCTCAAAAACTAAAGCAATTATTCATCTTCATAGAATTGCTATTGCTCCTTGTGAGGAAGGAGCAATAGAAGTTCTACAAAGCAATCAAGACATAGGTCCTCATCATTAAAATGTGCTCATGATGATGACATAGTGGGAAACTCTTGTATCTCTCTGTCAAAATTGTTTTAAAATGACAAAATAGTGTGCACAGATAAATCTGGCATGTCTTACAAATACCGTATAACAATATTTTATCAACATCGAATGAAAACTTTGTATGATTCCTCACAATGTTATTCAGCTCCACGTTCATGTCTTGTGAATCTGACCAATAACATTGAGTTTAGGCGCTAGAAAAGCCTACTACTCTCATTATTGTACTTTTCATCTCTATTGTGGCTGTCCAATGACCATGTTACCACAGTCACTATAGAATATCCATGACAGGATGTCTTCTAGAGCGGGGCTCGGCGGGAAGCACTCGGTGGCGCTGGACACTCTGACAGACCATGAGATGATCATCGCCTCCCAGCTGGTTGTGCCTGATGAAATGAGTGTTTGTATTTGAACCTTGTTTTTCGTTTACTTAGCTTTTTTTGGCAATTCATTTTTAATAGGAATATACTGCCTTCTATACCCCCCTACTCTATTATGCATATTCGACCAGTAAACCTTTATTAATTAAAACGCATATTCAATATGTTGCTATTTCTTTTCGTTGCCATATGATAAATAATAAGAAAAAAACATTCCTTAAACTTTTATGAAGCTGTCAAGTTTTATGAATAAGACCTTAAGTATAAAAACTGTACTTATCTTTTCAGGTAAACTGGAACGATATTGCTGGGCTGGACAACTTAATCCAAGAGCTACGAGAGACTGTCATCCTACCTATACAGAAGAGGGATCTGTTTGCTGATAGCCGACTCACACAGCCACCTAAAGGTGTCCTGTTACACGGACCACCAGGTTTGTTGCTTAATACATGCATTTATAGTAGGTAGTGGAAGCAGCGATGTAGTAAAATGTCTAATGTTAGAAATGAAATATCTACAAATTCGTCCTAATGGCAGGTTGTATTTTCGATCATCTTAGTCTAGAGTTCTGTCTATACAGAGCCCTTGTTTTGTGTTTAGTGTGTGTTGGTTTTTTAATCGCAATAAGTAAATGAATTAATACAATAACGGTATTCACATATTTTTGATTACAAATATTTAATATTTAGTTAGATATTTAATTCATATTTTCAGGCTGTGGCAAAACTCTCATCGCCAAAGCCACAGCGAAGGAAGCTAACATGAGCTTCATCAACCTGGATGTATCTCTTCTCACCGATAAGTGGTACGGAGAGACTCAGAAGTTAGCCGCGGCTGTATTCAGCCTAGCAGTTAAACTACAGCCTTGTATTGTCTTCATTGGTAAGTGACTTACGTATGAATGATGAAGCTTTGAAATTTGGGATATAGTTATGGCTTACTGTAGGTCATATCCATATTGCCCTATTGTAGTATGTCCCAAGTTTTATAATAAATAAATAATAATAAATAACCTTGGGCATTTTACACAATGTTATCTAGTCCCAAGCTAAGCAATTTATTGCTTGTGTTATGGTAACCAGACATCCAGACACTGAACAAATATCTGCAGAAAATACAAACATTTGTCCTGTAGCGGGGATCGAACCCGCAGCCTCTGCGTCTCAGCCGGACCTTCGCCCACTGCGCCACAGAGGTCTTCAAAGAATTGATGCGCGTCTTAACTATTCCGCACTGCGCGCCCGTTTGGTGCTCTCTAACATATTTCTTGTAAAGCACCGTTCTCTATATCCTTTGAATTGCAGACGAGATAGAGTCGTTCCTCCGCACCCGCACCGCGCACGACCACGAGGCGACCGCCATGATGAAGACTCAGTTCATGTCGCTGTGGGACGGACTCATCACCGACCCGGGCTGTACCGTCATCATCATGGGTGAGTTATACAACAGACGAGATAGAGTCGTTCCTCCGCACCCGCACCGCGCACGACCACGAGGCGACCGCCATGATGAAGACTCAGTTCATGTCGCTGTGGGACGGACTCATCACCGACCCGGGCTGTACCGTCATCATCATGGGTGAGTTATACAACAGACGAGATAGAGTCGTTCCTCCGCACCCGCACCGCTCACGACCACGAGGCGACCGCCATGATGAAGACTCAGTTCATGTCGCTGTGGGACGGACTCATCACCGACCCCGGCTGTACCGTCATCATCATGGGTGAGTTATACAACAGACGAGATAGAGTCGTTCCTCCGCACCCGCACCGCGCACGACCACGAGGCGACCGCCATGATGAAGACTCAGTTCATGTCGCTGTGGGACGGACTCATCACCGACCCCGGCTGTACCGTCATCATCATGGGTGAGTTATACCACTGGTACATCATCTCGAACATTTAATTCGCTCCGTTTTTCTTCGGGCTCTTTTTGGTGTTCGATTTTAGCGGCGTTTAGGCATCCAACTGCATGCTACTTAGCACTAGATGGAGTTACTTATTTTTGATTGCAGGCAAGACCTAATAAAAAAGAACAATGTTCGAGATGAGGTATCTGACTTATGTAGGTAATCTGTGGTGATAGTCACTTGAGTAAGGTTGATGCTACACTATGCAGCGATTTGCAATGCGACTGATATCTTAGTGTGGTTTAACACTAAACATATAAAAATTATGAAAATTTTTGGTTCTTGCTGTAATGTGAGATTCTATGTATATTTTCCAGGAGCAACAAACCGACCTCAAGACCTAGACAAGGCGATACAACGTCGCATGCCCGCCACCTTCCACGTGCCCATGCCGAGCGACCTGCAGAGGGAACGCATCCTCCAGCTCATACTGAGGGAGGAGCCCGTCGCTAACGACGTCAGTACGCACTCTCTCTCTCTCTCTCTCACTCACTCACTCGCTTACTCACTCACTCACTTACTCACTCACTCGACTACTCATCCACTCACTCACTCCCCACTCGCTCACTCATTATCTTTCTCATTTACTCATTATCTTTCTCCTTCGCTCAATCATTTACGTGAAGGAATGATCTTGAAAAGCAAGCCTGTGTTAAACCTACCAAGTTGTTAATAACATGTGTGTCTATAGATCGACTACCGTCGCCTGGCGATTGCTACGGAAGGTTTCTCTGGCTCCGACCTGCACGAGCTGTGTCGCCAGGCGGCCGTCTACAGAGTACGCGAGCTCGCTAGACAGGAACATGCTAGAGATACAGAGGTACGTCTATTAAATACTTTGTTATTCCTTAGCTTCACTGATTTTATAAGCACATCGGCAAAAAACAAAATTCGTCTGTACAGTTACTGTCAACTGATGGTAGGGCTACTGTAGCCCTACCATCAGTTTTCGAGTTGTATAGTTAACTATCCTCGCTAACGGGACATGTATCTCAAATGTATAAAATGATTAGTTCATACAAGTTACCGAGGGCGGCGCTGCGCTGGAATTATCATACATTTTGTGATACTTGACTCGGTATTGAGGATAGTATCAATACTACAGTAAACTTCTTGTAGGGCTTCTGAATACCAAAATTAGCGTGTGTAAAGTTTCTTATACCACAGATTACATAAGTACAGATGCCTCATCTCGAACATTGATTTCACTCCTATTTTTCTTTGGGCTATTTTTTGGCGTTTGATTTTTGCGGCGTCACGTAGCGGCGTTTAGGCATCCGACTGCATGCTACTTAGCAATAGATGGAGTTACTTATTTTTGATTGCAGGCAAGACCTAAATACTGCTAGGGACGCCGCAAAAGTCAAACACCAAAAAATAGCCCGAAGAAAAATAGGAGTGAAATTAATGTTCGAGATGAGGCATCTGTACTTATGTAATCTGTGCTTATACGAACTTTCTATTTCAGGTTAAAACAAACGGCACAGATTCCGACGATGAATTCCAGGATGCAGTGCGTCCAATCACGATGGACGACCTGAGACTATCGCTCACCAAGCTCAAGGAGTCCAAGATACAATGCGGCAGCCTCGCGCCCAACACCAGGATAGAGCTCGACTAAGGTTTCATATTTATTCTCAAAAAGACAAAGAAAAATGTCACTTACATGAGAACAATGCTTTCTTATAAAGTAAAAGTTTGTCTGAACGGTGTTCAAATGATTTATGTCAATTTAATATGAATGATACGAAAACTTAGGTTTTATGAACATTTGGAAAGTAACGGGAAAATGAGTGCGCGAATCATTGTAGTAATTTCGAATGAGGTGTTTACATCTATACTTCATTCATTGAAACGAGCTAATAGGAAGATAAAATAAACTCACGTGATTGGTCGTCGAAAATAATTGTATTTCTCCTGATTGGCTTGATTTGACAATTGACAAATGATTTGACAATCTAGCCAATCACGAGAAAGATAATTATTTTCGACGACCAATCACGTGTGTTTATTTCTCTTCCTATTTGCTCGTTTCAATAAATGAAGTATAGATGTTTACATCTTACTCTTGAAGGCAATGACAATGCAAAGTCAACGCAATCCTGATCGAGAAATTGATGCTCTTGAAATCAGTTTAGACAGGATTGTATCATGGAAAACTGATATTGCGATTGTGCGTCAAGCGTCCCCTTCGAAAGAGAAATTTGCTTTTTTTAGAAAAAGGGAAGCAAGGGCATTGCTGGATTTTGAGTGTATTTTGATGATTTGGATGGATGGAAAGAGTGGGGGGAGGCCTTTGCCCAGCAGTGGGACATTGAGGGCTGTTAATAATAATAAAATAATAATTAGTATTTTAACAAAATATTGCAATCACTCGATTTTTTGAAAGGACACGATGGTCTTCATTTCCGAAACATGGAAATAATTTTATCTTTGCCTAGAAGTTACCTATATAACTGTAGTGGATAGTTAAATAAATTAAATTTGTTGTGATATTTATTACAATAACAATGTAGGGCTTAACTAATATCAACAAATACATAACAGACTGCTTTAAAAACTTGTCGACATCCGTATGGCTATGAATTAAAATTAGTCACACAAGTAGACGACTTCTTTCGTGACCTCGATTATCAAACTACCCTCATTAAATAATCTCACTGCTTGTCTTGTTACTTAGGGTCGGTACATATCTGACGGAAGATGCGTCACGTATTATCGGTCGCGAAACGCCAAAACAAACAAATATATAATAAAACATCCATCCTTTCACACCTAACCGATGATGCGTTAGTGCGTCGAGCGTACAGCGTCTGTGTATCGATGATACGCTCGACGCATCTTCCGTCAGATGTGTACCGACCCTTAGTTTAATTGTTACCACGCTTTTGGTAAATTTTTGATAATTAAGAGTGAAAATAATGTACTATATTGTCTTAGACGCTTATAGATTTGGTCGAATTTTATCGACGCTTCACTTACGTTAGAACAGGTTAAAGTTTATTTATGGATGAAATGGTATTATTCTATCTTTTCTATAATGATTTATTCAGCGGCAAAAAAAAATAACATACATATATAATAATGGACTTTTATCTATATTGAATAGACTTTTATCAATTTATCTATGATATTGTTGAAAAAATCTTGTATCCGGAGACAAATTGTTATCTATATATATATAGTTATATATATATATAGTTGTCGCCCAAAAACTGAAACGCTATTCAAATATTTGAGACCGTATCTATTTAGGTCTTACTTTTTAAGATTGTTTAGGCACATTTAAATAATGTCAAAGTTAAGTGCTACTTAAATTTATTAGAGTTTCAGTATTCGTGGGTACAGCGGTTGTAATCAAAATTAAAAATAGCTGAAACATCAATTGACTTCTAGATAGAAAGTAAATTGAAAGAATTTTTCAATTGTAGAAGTGACTTGGAAAAAATGCATAGTCAATATTATATTGCTTACGTGTTTGTGCGATGACACGCTCGATATTGTATTTGTGAAACGATATAAAATCTATTTCTTCTTTATATTGACAAGAAAATCATTGGTAGCTATTCAGATTTCGGCAAAACGACTAGACTAATTAAAGATGTTGCTGTCCCTTTCATAATGATTGAAATAAAAAGAATGGCATCACCTTTTATTAGTTTAGTTTTAGTGAATAGCTACCAATGTAATTAAATGACTATATTTTCTGAATTCTACTTTATTGCACCGAAAAAAGTTAACGGTTTTGACAGTTGTATAACCCCCTCAGACCTTACAAACTCTTTACATTTTAAGTGCTTTATAAATAACCGTGGCCGATGGTCAATCATGTCTGATGATTAAATTTGTAATAATCAACCGAACTGATTTGATTATTAGAGAGATAGAAAGATGTAAAATATTTGGAAATTTTAATTTCAGTTAAGTATCATTTTATACAGCATAATTATGTTCATAATATGGTTGTAGAATACGGGCCTATACAACTGCAAAGCTTTGAACGAGTTCAAAATAAAAGTGCTACTAAATTGTATTTTACGTATGATTTGAATGAAATATTATGAAATGTCTAAAATAATAAAGTATACTGCATGTTAAAGTGAACATAGTTCCATTGAGTTCATATAGTTAAACTTAAAAATTAATGAAATAACGACCTTTTTCACCATTGCTTCGACTTTCAACATTTTGACGTCTGTAAATGTGTCTCTATTCCCTTACTTCAATGCAATTTTAAGTTTACAGAAACTAAACTTCTATTACTAAATACTATTGACTATTTACTATTTTAGGACCAATTTGAGATACCTAATAATACAAACGATCTATAGATAGCTCAGATAATACAAGCCACCATTATTAGGCTTGTTTATTCTTCGTACTACTTATTCTATTCTGTCGTGACTTTGTTACCTTTCTTAAGTTTTTTCTATACTTATAATTTTCTGTAGTAGAAATGGTGAAATAGGCCTTAACAAGAGTTTATTTATTGTCATGGAATGATATTGATAAAAAATTGTATGTAAATATTCCTAAATTACCTTTGCTAGTAGTTATATAGATTTAAGATTCTGTTACAAAGAACAAATCGCTATAAGTAGTTACTTATGAATTGGCAACTTTAAATTTGGAATAATTTGAGGAAAGATAATGAATTACGATATTATAAAACAATCGTGGCGATTCAGACGCCAAAGCTGAAACTAAACTAATGAAATATGATGCTTTCCTCTTTATTTCCATTGTTATGAAAGGGACAGCAACATCTTTAGATAGTTTTAACCATTGTGTTACTATAGTATCTAAAGTTAGTTAAGTTTTAGTTTTGGCTATATCTGAAGCTACCATGTCTAGATAAAATTACGAGAGTAGTAAACTTTGGGCTTACTTTTAATTCTTTTGCTAAATCCAGTTGGAAATTTAGTGGCTTTTATTCCGACGAGTAGAGTTCTAATGTGTGTCACAATAATTATACATAATACGTCTTTTCTATACTTCAAGTGCATCTCTAATCCTACTGTGGACCCACCCACTCGTATATCGTCGCTATCATAGCAAAAAGCCGTATGTTTCATACAGTGTTTTTATGAAACATGTATTTGAAGTTTAGCGCAGACTTTACTTTTAACACTGCTTGCATTTTCTTTGTATATTTCGTATGTCGAATAATTTTGTACATAATTCTTTAAGCGGCTGTGTCAGTGAAATTGTTATTAATAGTTGTTTTATAATTTTAGTCGGTTCTCGCTGGGCGAATGATTTGAAAGTTGTTTATTTGTTATTTGTTAGGGGGTGATTTTTTTAACTCTTTTTACAGATTAGGCTTTTTATCGGTACGTTTGTATACAGTTCTTTGTATAGCCTTACTAAAAAACCGACAATAGATATATCGGTCACACATTGCAGTTTCGCTTATATTGGTAGCTGTACTCGGAACATTTCACCAATGTTCTGGACCACTAAAACTACTTTTAAAACCACGGTTCAGCTTATATTGGTCGACGTCCCGAGTTTTTCTTCTGTTTCTAGTTTCCACCCATATATTATGCGATTACAGGCACGATATATCATTTTAGCTTCAAAGGTAAAAAAAGGAAAATAGAAATAAAATTGTCCAATCTGTAAAAAATAGTAGATTGCTATACAAGGGGATAAAGGCATTTTTTCTATGCACGAGATGGTTTATCGCGCGAGCGTCAGCGAGTGCGATAATAGTTCGAGTGCATAGAAAAGCCTTTTCCCCGAGGTAAGCACTCTGCTTTTCATTACGAATATAAGGAAATTACCAAAAAAATTGATGTAAAATTTAAATTTCACACACGAAAATTAGCTGTCTCGCTTTTTTTTTAAATCGACTAGTTTAATATTGACTAAAAGCAGCTAACGATGGCATGGCATAGCTGCGTTCCAGATTTAAAAAAAAAACTGATTGGTAGAATGGCTATAAAAGTAGTAGGCATTCTACCAGTAGTTTTTTTTTTGATGATGAAAAAATTTAAATAAATGAAATAAAATAAATAAATATAATATAATTAAGTGTAGAGAAGCACAAATTCGTGCAAGAGAGACATAATATCTAGCATCTGATTGAGTTAGAAGAACTTGAACACTTAAGCATGCATCGACATGCCACAAAAGAAATGTCAAAAATGAAGTTGACATTTGACAGTTATTTACTTTCCTGCCCTAGGGCAGGAAAGTACTTGTTTTCCCTAGGGACAGAAAATGCTACTTTGAACCCTATAATCAGGCAACTTCGTGCGTACTTTCCGTGTATGAGTAATGAAAAGTTTATTATTTATTTGGCTCAAGTTGTTTAAAATTTTTAAATAAATAAAGTTGTACTTGAACTCGGCAGGCACAACCACACTTCACATTATTTTTAGCACAAATTGTCCAAACGAAAATCAACATGTACCTAAGTAGTGTCAAAATGTATCTAATAGAAAGCATTTTAAATTAGATTATATATATTGTATCTGCGAAGTTCAATAATGGCTATGAAATTACATTATTTATTGAAACGTGCCGGGTGCTTCACCTCGAACATTGAAATCACTCCTATTTTTCTTCGGTGTTTCATTTTTGCGATTGCGATTTTAGCCCGAAGAAAAATAGGAGTGATTTCAATGTTCGAGATGAGGTATCTGTACTTATGTATCTAATCTGTGAACGTGCGTAGAACTCTCCATTCAAATGCTAAGTGCTTGTAATGAAATCGTTTTGTACATATTTGTGAGCGCGGTGTAACTGCATTGTTAACATAAAACCGTAAGATTAGATAAATGCATTACCTTGTACTAGAGATTGTATGCAAATTGAAATTTCCATTACATTTACCGTGATAATGGGTAATAAATTGAGTCATAGATACACAGTATTTTTTATATGTAGTGCTAAATCTAAAGGTGATACACACGTAGCGATTTACTTGCGCCAGTATATACATACTATGTCACGCCTCGTGGTTGCGTTTCATACAATAAGTAATTAAATACTGTGTAGTGTGAGAGTGCAAGATGTTACTTAAACCAAGATGAAAATTCTCCGGATGAATCTAAACATTGTTGGTATTTAAATCGACAACATTTCTACGTGAATACTATCCAGTGTGTTATTTGTATATCTAGCACAACTTACGACTCCAAAGGTTAATAATTTGGTTTCAATAATACTGGAATGAAGTGATATTTATTTAATCTTACGTTTTTTGTCGAGAACCTATAGGTTTTTATAATTGTGTTTTAGTTAGCTTCTTGGTTATCAATTGTGAAGCTTTAGTTAGGTCGTTATTCGATTTGCAGATATTTATTGTGTAAATAAAAACAAAAAACTATAATACATCTTTTATTACTAGATTAAGTCCTAATGAGTTGATTACACGTAGCCAGTAAAGTTAGAAGAGTAGAGAGTTACAATGCCTTCATTAAGTCATTTCGTTCGGAAGCACAAGCCTTCTTCGATAATTTCGAGAATGTTTATTAGAAAAAAACAAGGTCTATTTAAAGTTTGTTAGTAACAGAATCTGGAGCCTTATAGGGTTTGAGCATCTTTAGAAAAATTAAAAGTATGATTATAGTTTCTTGGCCAAGTTTCTCACCGCTCTACTCGTTTCGTGTAATCCACCCTCATCCGATCATATACAGGTTTGTTCAGTAAACAAGTTGAAGTTTACTAAAAAGCATCATATAAATTACTATACATCATATAGATTTTCTATACTTAAAAATTGCTGTTCTTACACTTGGAAATAATTATCTGATTTAAAAACATAATTAATCAACCAGTTGGTTCTATTCATCAAATTACATCGTCCAAATAATAATTGACGTAAACCAAAACTGTGTTACATTAAAACATAATAATACATGCTTTAAGACCAGGTTCCTATACTTTTGCTGGAAGCTTTTGTAACATGGCAGATCGACTCTCCTTATAAGAGATACTTTGGTATGGTTTTAATTGATTCCATTGGCATTCAGTTTATCTCCAGGATGCCATCTGAAAAATATTTAATAGGTTAATTTTGGTTATATGATATGATTAGGTACTGTGTACACTCTGTGTACTTCAGAAAAAAATACTTAAAAAAATAATGAGGACAATGCAAGCCTAGCATAGCAACGTGTTGAGACGACAACCTAAATAAAAATAACTCGAAAATTTCAAACTCTAACATACTATCTATCTATATCTATGTCTATATCTATATCTATGTCTAATGATCGCGAAAGTTTAAATTGTACTATATCTATCTATGTCTTTTGATTTTGACCATTTTATTACCATACTATAACACGAGCTTTAAACGGTGCGTACGTTTACGTTTACGTGGTACGTTTTCCTCACGATGTTTTCCTTCGCCGTCAGGTCTGTAATATGGAGTCCACTTACCCAGTTCACTTTTCGTCGAGCACTTTTCTTCTTTCTCTTATTTTTCCGTTTCTTATTTTTATTTCTATTTGTTCCTGGTTTAGGTTTTTTGAGACGTGAAGATTGTGTTTTGAAGGTAACTCCACTAGTGCGAGGTTTTTTGGAGTTGAGTCTCTGTTTCTGAATGGAGTTAGTCTGTGGCAAGCGTGGAGGCAGAGCGGCGGTTTTGAGCAGCAGACGAATAAGCTCTGGGGAAAAATATAAATAATTATTATTAGAGCTATATAAATGAAAAATCTTTCTAAAATTTTTGGGCTTCGACGGGATCCAAACCCGCGAGATACAAGCGATCGTCCTCAAGCCGGACTGCCTTACCACTCGGCTACGAAGCCCGTGACGTAGCTCGAAACTATATATCAGTGCTAACAGTAAGATTATATTTTTCTCGGTTAAAAAATAGAGCGATAATAGTCCAAGTTATTCGAAGAATTGTTATTATCAGCGTCAATCTTCGTTGCTTTATCATAGGCATATAAAATAATAAAATTATGTTTCCGGAAATTAGCTCGTTGTGTGCCAAAGAATGAAAAATAAATATGTACTTACATAATACGATAGCAAATGTAAATCCATAATTTCTATCTATCTACCTACTTGTCTACACTAATATTATAAAGAGGAAAAATTTGTTTGTTTGTTTGTTTGTTTGGTTGTAATGAATAGGCTCAAAAACAACTGGACCGATTTTAAAAATTCTTTCACCATTCGAAAGCTACATTATCCACGAGTAACATAGGCTACTTTTTATCCCGATATTCCCGCGGGAACGGGACTTACGCGGGTGAAACCGCGGGGAGCAGCTAGTTACAAATAAGCAAATTATCAATTGACTTTTAAATCAACATCAAGCTTGGGTTTCTTTAAAATTTGATTTAATTTTATAGTAAGTACCTACGTATGTATCTACTGAATTGGAGGAAGGTACTGGTGGATGAGGATTTCGATTTGAATGTTGTATTATATTTCCTTTTAAGAAAAAGAAAACGCCAAGTTGAAGATTCATAATCATCAGTCATCAAATCATGAGTAGGTAATCATCAGTTCTTTAGACTCTACTCTCAAATTTAAAGTGGTAGGTACTCTCTACTCTCTATGATGAATCATGTACCATGTTTATATGTCAGTCATCCGGTCTGTCTGAATGATTCACATTATTTTAGCAAGAACATAATCAGTTGTTGTCATTTCCCTGAGTATCGACACTCCGACATAATACATTTTACTGTTTCGTAAGACTCGTAAGGCTCACTTTCCATGTCAACTAAAAAGTTGATAAATCAACTTTCTGATTTTGTACATAATTAATCTTCTCATGATTGTGCAAGAGATGACCAAAATTAAATGTTATTTTTACCAGTTTATAGAAATTAAAACTTGTTACTGTTAACATACAAAATTAGTCTTAACGTTTCACTACTGTCAAATAGCGCTATGTGTCACATAAAGTCTACAATAAATGTAGGATAGTGTGTTTATCCTTCCAATATCTAAGTAGCGTATTCGAAACTTATGTAGAACTATTAAACCAACTATGGTAGATTACGACTACGTAATGTAATGTAGTTCTATCTACTCGTATCTACATAATCTATTTGTTTGGGTCTTGCGAGAATCTTTCTCCAACCAATATGTCTTAACTCATGTATACGCTGGAATTGCATTTATGTGGACAGCACAAGGAATAATAACAACATAACAAACATGTTCATATTTATATATTTGGCACATTCTATCGTTGGTATGACTAGTACAAGCAGTCGTTGCCTATCTTGCCTGGTTCCTTTCGACCCTAAATAGTATTTTGTGTTTACCTATCTACTAAGTATCTTTATATTTTATAGTATTCCTACTCGTAAAAATATCTTACTAAATAATACTATTAAAAACCATGTTACTTTATTTGCTTTGGTTTATTGACTGATGAACTATATTTCCGTATTCGATATCCATCCAGCAGTACCTTTACTTATTCAAATCACCTTCTTCATCCACCTTCTGCAGTAGGAGAGAGTCAACCGGGATATATTGTGGAGAGTCAGGATTGCCCACGATGGAGATGTCAGAACACGCTCCAAAAGTCTCCTGATTCCCGCACCCAAGACCTTCGGTGCCGTTCCTGCATTTCCCCCAATTGTTTCCACATGTGTACCTCCATTGAAGAACACACAGGTCGCAGGAAACTCCTTCAGGAAGACGGTAGTTGACGTAATATTTTGAGCTCCCGTGTTCAGGGTAGTACTTCGTGCCCCCTTCCTCGAGTTCTAGGAGGTTTTCGTCAAAGCATTCTTGGTCTGGCTCGTCTGGGTTGGTGCAGAGTTTGAACTCCCAGTAGCCGAGGTGATGAGCGGTGATCTCTACAGTGATGGTGATGACGGAGCCTTCGTCGTAGGAGCCGACGATGACGTTGGAGTCGTAGATGCCGCCCCGCTCGTGGGCACGCGGCCTGGATTCATCGTAGGCGTCGCCACAGAGACCACACCTAAAAGGATTTAAGGAGGACTCAGTTAGTATTAGGAAGCAATGTTCTGTTATGTGATTATAGTAAGTAGGTAACGTTATCAGTATAAAGTGCAATTTTAGACGTATAAGGAGCTGATGGATTTGCTTTTAAGATTTCTCGAAGGAATACCTAATGTTAGTATCTGTCTCAATGTATATCCACTGCGTTTCAACGATGTTTCCGTGTTCATTGGACTTCATAAATCCGTGAGTTGTTAAAGAAACCAGTCGGTAGAGTTTTCATACAAATGCCTTTTGGAGTCTGTACTTGGAAGTCCATAACATAGGTATTGATTTAGAAGCTTTCACGTTATACCAACACCGGTATGACTACTTTACTAAACTGACTGTAGCTACAATTTGTAAAGAAACTTGTTTGAGTGAAAAGGCCTGTATAAGATAAGAACCATTATCTGGGTGTTTTCTATCTATAATATGTATGTATTTACAACAAAAAAAAGTATCTAAGTATTATATCAGTCATCTGGTTCCCATAACACAAGCATTAAGTTGCTTAGCTTGGGACTAGATGACGCTGTGTGGAATGTCCAAGGATATTTATTTATTTATTATATTTATACTTAACACTTATAGAGAGAAACTGAGGAACTCCCATACCCTCAGAGGACTTATAGGTAGGACATATCTTTGGTGAGAAGTGGTCAACTATAATTGGTGATATTATTACGGCAGTGTATAGTATACCGCACTCTACGTGTTTCTAAATGTTCGATTGCTATCAATATTCACAGTGCGTCTAGCCAGATAGACCAACAGATATCCGTTACATTGAAACAGTTTTCAAAAGTTTTATCTACATGAGATTGTAATTTGAATTCTATTCTTTAATTCACATTAATTCTAGCCGTGTTTTAGCTACTAAAGCTGTTTTTACACAATTAATTATTTCAGTTAGTTGCACACTTTCCTAATCAAATAGCTTCAAATCGTAACTCTCTTTTCAAATTATTTTTTCTTGTGACAGTGTCGTCATATATCCCAATCCCAGCCCTTAGTCTCTTCATAGTTATCTCCAAATCCATTAAGAATACCAGGGTTACCCCTGCAACTTGCTCACTCCCTTCAATACTCACTTGCCACCATTAACACTGTGCTGATGATAGAAACCTCCACAGTTAAGTCCATCGTCATCGTAGTTGGCGCGTGTGTTGAACCCCTTCCTCCAGGCGGTTCCTCGGCCCGGGGGGTCCAGGACTCTGCCGTGGCCAAGCACGACTGTCACCGCTGCCAACAGCGGTAAGAGGAATGTCCACATCTGGAAGGTAGCTGATTTAAGGGTGGCTTACACGACATTTTCGCGGCTATTCGCTTCACAAATCACCACTTAATAGTTTTAATTCTTGAGACCACGGATTAAATAATTACAGATACCTCATCTCGAATATTGAAATGACTCCTTTTGTCGTCGGGCTCTTTTTGAGTTTTTAGGCCGCCCATTGGCTTCCATCATAATTTATTATTTGGGTTTTTACAAAGAACCGCTGGAATATCAGACAACAGATACGTTTCTGTAATAGGGCAGTAGTGGTTGCCCTAACAACAAACGGATTAAACTTTCAGTGTCGACCGTACCTACCTAAAACTATTATAATTAATTTTCATATAATCAAGTACCGTAATGAAATAAACTATTTACAAGTATCCTCTTCCTCACATAGAACTGAACACTGAGCCTCTTACAACGTTTTATTGGTATTTAACTTAACTGGCAGATACCGATCTTTATCTACAGATACTAGTAAAGATAACTAATAATCCGTTAAAATCAAAACATGTATACCGATGTTTCTTATCGTTTATAACCAAGGCTTGTTAAACTTGACATAATTATATGTAACTTGATAGAATACAAAAATAATTTATTGTGATACCTACTTGAACAGTGGTCTTTTGTAATAAAGAGGCACTTAATTTTATTGCACTTTATTGCATTTATCTTGACTTTTTCCACGGCTTTGCAATTTTTAGCTTAATTAAGTACCTAATATGAACACCTTACCACTGAACTCGATATTGCATTGTGTATATATTACCTACTTTTGTATTACTTATAGCAAAATATAATTATATTAGTTGTGTAATTTCCACAACACAAGCTGTGTTTATTTAGGGGCTAGATCAAATCGAAGTCCAAGTTTGAAAAAAAATACGTTGTGCAGTTATTGTGTATCGCTTTCTTTTGTTCCACATTTAAAGGTCAATGTATTTAAGATACAAAGAAACAATGAAAATATGACTAACCATACAATCAGCTTGTTGTGGTCAATGTGTCATGATAATATGAATAGTCGTACTCTACAAACACGCAAAAACAAGCTGGTCCCGCGTTTTTACGCAAAAGCGCCATGTAGAGCCCAGTATTTTTTCGTAAAACAACATTACATCTAAATACGTCCGAATCTTAGAAAAGTATTTAAGTAGGTATCTACCTACTTATCTACTTACTAAAAATACAGAAATTCTGTTTTTTTTTCTATATTATTTGTTGCGTAGATATTAAGTTTGCAGGTTCACTTGCGTCGTGTGTACTTACTTAGGTACTTTGGCATGAAAATACTACACTTGAAAGAAACTTACAAACTATAAGTCGGTACAATCTTGTGTCTATACTATACTACTTCTAATTCTATACTTATTTTATCACCGTCATCTTCTTATACCTACTCACTTATTCCATTTCTTTGATCCAACTAAAAAACCAAATTAATTTGTATCAAGTTTCTTATACCTAATTTAATTACATTAGGCACTTACGTTTTGCAGATGTTGGGTAATTCCCTATTTTTAGAAAACAAGTGACCGATAGTCCACAATGACACCCAAAAAGTGCAGATAGCTCCCATCAAAACGTTTAAATCACTTTATGAACACAATAAACGTTATCAATAGATAGGTATTTTATCTAACGTGCAATAAAACTAACGCATGACTGACGTAAAACACGTTAAAACCGAGTTAGAAATCACGTTTTAAAAAATGCGTAAAAGATAAAATCCATCATATTTTTACACCATTAAGATGTTTATGAGTTTATAAATTTTTCAATCTGTTGCACTAAACGTTAGAGCAACCTTTACCAAAGCACTTTGACCACACATGAATATATAACTTCAGACGACAAAGCTTTTAAACTATCTCAATAGCTCATGTTTACACCGGCCGGTGTTCAATACAATTTGTCGTGCTGTATTGAACTCGTAAATGTTGGAAAGTGTGTATTTGCCTGATGGCCGCGGTAAACTGAATCCAAAAGGTCCCGCTCTTCACCAGATTGGTTTCGACTTTCTCCTAAAACAGTTTCAATCACTATTTAGTTCCGATTCGGTCAGTTTGCACGCATTAAATTATTTATTCAGGAAATAGTAACCACAGTTATCTAATATTAAGTAAGTACTGTAATATCTTGGATACGCAACGACTATAAATATTGGATTATTATTATGTTTCCTCAAACTTGGGTATTTGATACCTGAATGATATCTATCTGAACAAAACTGCGTAATGTAATTAAGTAACACAAAAGAAAGAATAAAGAGTAAGTATAAGAATAAATAAAATACTTAATGGTTATGTTTTATGAATGTTTTTAACAAGAATAGTCTAACATAGAAAACCATGTTCATAATACAGAGATCTTACGCGGGATGACGGAATTTTAAACTTAGAAAGTATTGAAATCTTAGCTAAACTTCCCTACCTAAATCAAATTTCAGTAGAGACGTAGAGACAGACTGTAAGTTTGTTTTGGCAAGCTATTCTTTGTCCTACCACGATTCATATGTATCCTGTAGATGTAACCGTTTTGGACACGTAATGCGTCTTTGTATGCAGATTCACTTGTGTTTTGAGGACGAGGACATTTTGATTCATTTTTCCATAATCACACTGTCCCAAATTACACAGACAATAGAACATCGTCATCAGAAGTAGCTTAACATGTCATGAATACAAAATAACTGCACAATATAGGTTTGTTTTGGCATCAAAATGTTGTTTTTTTTCTTTCAATCAAAAAGCTCTCTACTAACACAGTCCATGAAATCTATAACATAAGAAATGGTGGAATGGAACCCCGTGGGTATCGGCCTACTAGCTAGAGCCTTCCTGGATACCAAGACTAGAGAATAATAAAAAAACTAAATATATTACCTACTTATGACTATCATTCTATCTTGACCATATTATCTCACAGTTTAGCACCCATATTGCTCAGGTACTTCTGATTGCGCTAAATGTACAAAATATAGAAAGACCTGCTTATTATGCGTCCCCATACTCGTGAATCGGCAATGATTCAATAAGTGCTTACAGAGAAACCACGCAACACTATGGAAAGTGAAATTGCTAATACTAATATCCTTTTAGCACGATTAGAAGCAGTTGAATCACATGATAAGGAAAGTGTCCTCATGGAAAAATGCTGTTATTTTCTAGATACTGATGCGAAGCAACATCAATACTGATGCGATGCAACATTGATACTGTTGCGATGCAAAATCCCTTCAACATCCTTACTGATGCGATCCAACATCGATACTGAGGCGATGCAACATACATACTGAAGTGATGTAACATCGATACTGATGCGATGTAACATGCATACTGATGCTATGCAACATCGATACTGATGCGATGCAACATACATACAGAAGAGATGTAACATCGATACTGATGCGATGTAACATGCATACTGATGCGATGCAACATACATACTGAAGTGATGTAACATTCATACTAATGCGATGCAACATGCATACTGATGCGATGCAACATCAATACTGAAGTGATGTTACATCCATACTGACGCGATGCAACATCAATACTGATGCGATGCAACATCAATACTGATGCATTGTAACATCATACTAAAGTGATGGAACATCCATACTGATGCGATGATTACCTACACTTTGAGATATTTTGCTAGGGGTGTCTACTTTTTTACTCCCTATTCAAAGTAAACAACATATTATAAAACAACTCTTTTATTATCATAGGAGTTCCTTGCCATAATTTTAGGGTAAATAAGTTAAATAATAAAATCACAACTTAATGAATACTTAAAATTAACTCGAACGTCATCAAATTCAAGTTTACAATTTTGAATTTGAAAACAATCATCATTCTTAATTGAATGGAAACCGAAACACGATCTAATCGAGACGTTAAATTCGCTTATTTCTATGGCAGGTAAAATGGGATCAAAAATTAATTAAAAAATATTCAAATACCAATGTGAAACATATTAAACGAACAAATTGGTTTATAAAATGTTAGTTATGGTCTGGCTTCCGGCCACAAGAAGCAATGCCGAACTCCGTCCGTTCTGAGAGCTGGCTGAACGTTCCATTGCCTTCGCCATTACTTCTTGTATTCCGAAACTGTTGTAAGATGTTTTCTGTAACTATTCAACTACAATTAAGTACTGAAAAACTTAAGGTTTTACATTGTAATGTATCGTAACTATTTACAGCATTTAACAGAATCACACACAAGTAATTGAACGTGAAAAACGATTCAAATTATCAACTTTTACCTAAACATACATCACAGATAGAGATAAAAAAGAACTAATATCTATTTTTTGAGTTTGATCCGATCATGGCTGACGGCTAGCTTGGACAGACTCTGCAATAATCGACTTATTTTGTTAGCGTTGCCTCAGAACATAAATTTGTTTTTCTGCAGACAAAATCAACAGCATAATATTAAGGAGAAATGAAGAAATGATGAAAACGTTACGAAGACAAATTAAAACTAATCATGAAAATTAAGAAGAAAGAAGAAAGCTCGTCATCAACAAAGCTTTTAAAGTCCATATAAAATGAAAAGCATCTAGGCTCACATCGCTAATGCGATGTCGATACATTTCGTACAAATTGATACATCTTACAAATTATTAGATCTGATAACTTCACTGACATTTGTGTAGGTAAAACAACTTTGACTAGAATATAGATATTACCTAGAAACATGATGATGATGATGGTGAGATCAGTTTAACTAAATATCGATTTTAAGTCTTATGCGAAGTTAAAGTAAAAGCAAAATACAAAAAGAAAATAATTAAAAATAATACTAGAAAAATTTAAATAGCTAAACAACAAGATATTCTGGTAATAGGCTATTCTTTTGGATTAAAATGTTAATAATAATAAATGAATCATTTACTTTTTCTCCTCGCGAGTATTTTCATTCTTAGTTGTTTCGTCATTTTTAGAATCAACACTCTTCGCTTTGTCTGAAATAACTTTCTTATCTTGAGATTCATTGTTTTCCTGAGATTTACCTTTGCAGTCACTTTTGTTCTGAAATTCTTCATTCAAAAGCTTCTCAAATTCACTTGCAGCTTTGTTGACATTCCTTTTCATGGCTTGATCGGGGTAGCTCTGAAATTGAAAAATATTTTTGAATTTTGTTTTAAACTTTTTAAAGTTTTATTTGTTCCAAGAGAAGCAGATAAATTATAACGAAACTTGTTTATTCTATACGGGATTGGCTTTCTTACGCCCGGTTCCTATAACCAACTTACGGATGGTCGTAGGACTTTTGCCATAGCAACGTTGTTATCTGTCAAAAAGTTTCATACATTTTATGTTGTAGGTAATAACCAAGTTATGGTGATGGACCTACGGACATCCGTAAGTTGATTATAGAATTCAGGAATTAGTGGAGTTAATATTTGCCTATGTGTTTGTCATAACATTGTTTATGAAAGAAATGATCTTTATCTTGGCTTAAAATAAAAAATAATTTTATTTGATTTAAACGTACCTTCAGATAGAGTCTGACATTATTGAAAATGCGTCTAAAATCTTGCACAACTTGATCGTGTTCGCTGTAAGACGAATTCTTCAATTTGGTCGAAATATCGTGTAAGCACATCGGATACTTGACCACTTCGTAGAATCTAGGAGCCTAGAAAGAAATAGATTTTTAAATTCAAACTATGTTTTTGCTTTATTTCCGCATAAACATAAAGTACAATTATTCTTACCACTCTTATATCCATATCATGTTGAATGAATGCAGCTTCACTTGTTTGAGACAGTTTACTAATGAGGTTTTCAAATTTCTTCACAGTGTTTACTTGCAATGGCTTCTTTTTCTTTGGATGGTACCACATTCCAGTTGCTGTTACTTTAGATTTGCTGGTTTTCTTCTGGTTTTCATCTTTCACGAAGTTTCCTGAATGATCGAAATTAGTACACCGAGTTTCTTTTACTTCTTCAGATTTTGTGTCCTGTGTTTCGATCGGGTCATCATCAAGGGATTTAGTTTCAGAATCATGACTTAACTTGTTGTCATCCGAAAAAACACTAGGGTCTGTAACTGTGCAATCGTCCTTGTTCATACATTGATTCCAAAAACTAGTCAAATCCTTGCATAAGTAATGATTTGGTGTAAATCCGCTGGGCCAATCGCTGTTTTCCATACCAAGCGTCATATTCTTTAAATCTTCTGCAAATTCATCTGTTATGTTCAGCCCCAGTGCGTCGTACAAGCGTGCTGTGTCAGTCTTGGACCCATCATGGAGAAAGTCTAACAGTTTAGGAGCCGACTGCTTAGCAGCTTCCCAAGCACGATCTGATGTTAACGCACTGAAAAGATCAAAGGTGTCAATGGGCCTCACATCTAGGCAAGGAAAAGCTTGTATGGGTACTTTTGGTTCTTCATTAAACATTTTATCGCCACGCCGGGGCACCAAGCAGGGCCACGACTCCAGGTTGTATTTTGGTTGTGGTGCGAGCGTCACCGGTGGAAATGGAGGTGTTATCTTTATCTCGTCTGTCACAACGCCATCATACGCCACATCCGCACTCTGCATGAAAGGCGGAATCGCATCCGATGGTTTGATCGGAACTTTGTAACTACCAGGTTTCATATACACTTTAGACATTTCATGGTACTCATCATTTTCAGTGTCAATAAATTGCACGGGGCCAGATATATTATTCGTAATCACAACGTTCGATGTAATCGGAACGCCATGACCGTGATGAGTTATAAATTCAGGTTCTTTTTGTACCATCTGACCCCACGCCGCAAAAAAATCAGTCTCTTCCTTTGTGTCGCCGCAGCTGTTATTTTTCTGCACGTATCCTCGCATCTCCGCTGCAGTCGCCATGCTCGGAATGAGACTCTTCTCCACATGACTTAATGGTATCATCTTGGCCTTGAGCTCCATGTCCCTGCGTTGCAATAAATCACACGGCACGTTTCCCATTATCGGCTGTCCAGGTGCTTTGCCAAGCTCTGCGTCCATTTTATGCTTCAGTTGAGTGTAGAGTTCGCGTTGGTCCGCGTGACACATGTTTTCAAGAGCTCTGAAGTCTGGAACATTAGTGATGGTCCAGGACTGCCGGGGCTTCGCTTCACGGACGGAGCACGGGTCGCACTTGTAGTGTGTTTTCTGATAAGCTTCCAGATCACTTTGTTCACTTAATGGATAGAAGTTATGAGAGTTAGAGGGCGGTACAACAGGAAATTTCTTGTAAGCAACTCCCGATCGTACAGGCCATGGAACTTCGTTAAAGCTATGTGAGGTGGAAGGGGTCTGGTTCTGAACCCAGGGTGGCTGCACTGCATTGAAAGGCTGCGGGGAAGCATTGACGGGCCGCGGGGTACTCACATGGGCCTTGGTAGTTTGAAATTTGCTCTGACCCTGATGTCTGGGAGCCGCAGAGTTAGTTGCATAGTAATTATGCGTGAAACTCTTCTGTTCCATAGTAAAACCGTGGTCAAGACATTTAAATGTTTTATAAATATGCGTCAGCATCTCTTTAGTTACAGCCTGCCACTGCACGAAACATTCTCTGATGTTGGGACTGTAATATTTGTTTTCAATTCTAGAAAACGTGTCATGTTTTTCACTCAGAAGTTCCTTCACACCCTTCCATCCATCTAAGATCCTTACAAAGGAAAATATAAAGTTTTTTATGACCCACGGTATTCCCTGAGAGTGGAGGTTGGCTACAGCACTGTCTGGTTTCTGTACGTTGGATCTGGTCTTTGCGCAGATCGAATGTATGTTTTTGAAACAGGGTCTGTTGTGGTGTGCTATGGCTATATTCTCCGCGTCGGTGCACGCCTCTATGGCCAACTGAACGATTTGATTTGGAATCTGATCATGGATGACGATCTTGTCTAAAACATTGAGCAAAATCTCAGCAGAGTTTAAAACAGAAGGTTTGTTCTTATCTTCTTCTTGGTTCATCGATTTTTGATTTTGCTTGTTCGCTTCATTTCTAGGGTCAGGTATATTGCAGAGTTCTGAGACCATTCTCTCTCCTTCTGCGAAGAAGTCTAAGCTGGATGTGGACTCCGATGTCAAGTTTCGATCTTTCTTTCTGTCGTCGTCCTTGTATTTGTCGTGGTAGCGAGGGTCTGAGTAGGCGTTGCGTTTCTCCTGGCTCTTGACTATTTTCTTTTTGGCCCCGGTGCCGATAGGTTCCTGGTTCGACCAGCCTTGAGGGCGCCTCTCGCCGCTGCGGTCTCCTATCATGCCGGGGCCGCTGTAGTTCGGGGAGGACGGGTCGAAGACCAGCCCGACCAACGGAGAGTTGGGCGGCGAACTGAACGTAGGTGCCGAGGAGTTGTGGTATCTGGAAGTATCCTTCAGATTTAAATCTCTATTGCCTTGGGTATTAATTATGTAGGGATAAGTCGGATGGCTATACCTGGTGTTCTGATACTGCTGGTTGGAGGACGTAGCCTCGTAGATGCCAGTGGCGACGCGGCAGTATGTCGCCATGTTTTGGTCGGACGTGTCTTTGCTGGAGCATGCTGTATACAAAAATATTTCGTGTAGGTAATTCCAGTAGTTTTATTTCTTAATTGAACCAAATGTTCATGTTATTTTGTTTTTATCGATTTATAGTAACAATTCACATTACAACTGCAGCGGATGTCATGAAATGGTTGTTAACGTTTATTGCCCCAGTATGTAATTCTTTGTAAAACAATATCATAAGTGCGTAAACAAAACCTTTAATGTCGCCGCAATTCTCGCTCTGTTGCGTCGCTTGTTCTAAGAATTTATTATGAGTGATAAATATTTATCAATGAAAGAATTTGGCAACAACCGCATTGCTTGAAGCAATCATAATCGGTGCTTAATCTCTGTTGGAACGTTCAATTTTAAATTCTATTTATAGGACAATTGAATGTGTTCGGAATAAAATATATCCATATACTTATAGGTTGTCTGGCAGAGATCGCTTCTTAGCGATAAGATCGCCGATTGTATGTCATAGGTTAAGTATTTTTTATCGAAAATGTTTAAAATAAGTGCATCTTTGGATGCGGTAGGTACTTTTGTTTTTTTTTATGAAGAAAAAACATCCGTGAGGAAACCCGCAGCTTAGTCAACCCCACACATATTGACCAGTCTTTTCTATGGATAAGCTTGTCTATACCTACTTACATCATATTATAGAGAGGTAATGTTTGTTTGTTTGTTTGGCGGAGGTTATCTCTGAAACTACTCAGTCTATTTCAAACATTCTTTCACCGATGTGTAGAATGGACTGTCGGGATGGTTATAGTCTATTATATAGTAGTTTTATTACTACACTCGTGCAAAGCCGGGACGTGCTGATATTAGGCTATAAACTGAGAGGATGGTTTTGTTGGTGTACCATAGTTCTTCTGCATCACATACTGCGCCTGGTACTCATGCCTCTCCCCCTCTCTGTACTCCCCCTTGCTCGCGGCGCCTCCATACTCTTGCATTGGGCTCGCGGGTACCTGCGATCATCATCAAGTATTAATGAGAAGGTATTAAGTATTAATGGCTTATCTGCCTTACAATTACTTAGCTTATCATTAGGTAATATTGACTATCTGTCTAACAATAACGTTTCATACGTCTTTCTCATCCTAAAAACTTTTTCGATTCAAAATGGAAAAAAAATGAAATATGATCACGATTGTATCTCAGGGTGCTGTAGACATTACTTTCAGATCTTTATGTAGGTAATATTTTAGATCCTTTGATTTGAAAATGAAAAAGCTCCATTAAATTTGGATATTATCCTACAATCGTATAGATAAGCCCAATGAATGGAAAAAGATAAGTACCTACCTGATAGACACGAGTTATTATATCAGCCAAAGTCGGCGGGAGCTAGTAAAACATTATCACAATGATAAAATAATTTAAGGGCAATAAGGAACTTATACCAATATCTACTAAAAGTAGCACGCGGGCCTCGCAGAGGATAAGATATTTACAAAATACAAAGTGCCAAGTAAGTATACAATACCTATACCTAATCGAAAAAACGATATTTTCAAAGATGCTTAGCAGATAGTCGATGTGATAATAGGGGCAGTTACAGATGAGCACGTCCGAGCTTGAGAGCACATTAAATTGTTGGTCTTGGCCTTAGTCATTAAGCCATGCCGTAGGCCTTCAGGTCGCCTAAAAACTTACTTAATGTATTATGTTAAAAATATTGTTAAATTCCACCTGAAGCATTTTTGATATAATAAACCAATGATAGAGTTTCGGCTGATGCTTTGTGCTTAAAAATGGCGGAGGATTTTTCTTACAATATCAAATACTCACCTTTATCGTAAGTTGTAAAATAATAGTCTATTTTTGGTGTAAAAGACTTCAACGCGCGCCAAGTATCGTGGACTTACGATCTCAGTGAAATTTCAAGCAGAAAATTCACTTTATTTCGAACTTTTTGACTTTACAACCATAATCATTTGCACAATGACGTGATTAGAAAAATTGGCGAATCTAGTTGGTGTCGGATCTTGGGATTAAGTTTGAAAAATGCGGTTTTCTCGCGTTTCACTCTGTGCAAGCCTTTCTTGTTAAGTAAATGTATGTTTTGATCATCAGATTAAACATTTTGATGGAAAGATATATCTTAGACTTGAGGGCAAAAAAAAATGAAATTTGAGTGTACTCACCGAGTTATCCCAGCCCGTATCCTGCGCCAGGGGGGTCTGAATTCTTCTAAAACATGGTCAAAAATCTATCGCCTAAACCTGATTGTCAAAATATCTAACTGTCTTATTCTTACGTATAAATTGTACTTCCCACACGATTTAGAAGATAACGATGCTTCCTTATTCGCTAAATATTCAGTCTTTTAGTTCTTTTTTATCATATATAATATTTTTTACTTGTTACAACGAGAACCGGGTGATGTGTGACTTGCCAATTATTGAAATGAACCATATGATTTGCTTCATTTGTTATTTTGTGACGTTTTTTAAAATTCTGATTTATGGAAACATGAATGAAGTTTGATTACAGAGATCCATACAGTTTTTATATTTTATATATGTTTTTTATATTTAGCTTGAACCTCTAAGCTTGTTCCTGATGCTCAAGCCGGTATATTGGTAGATATTCAATCGAATTTCAGGCGTTTATGATTATTTAAGAATAGATTTATCAAAGCGAGACTGGAGATAAAGACAAAGAGGAATCTTATCGGATAGGTACATATACCCAACAGGGCGGCTATTGGCCTTATTGGCTGTAATGATGATGATAGCAAAGAGGTTATTATATATATTATACACAGATAAATATATACTCAGAGCAATCATATTTGCTTCCTCATTGAATATTTAGGTAGAACTTATGTAGAATAAACAACGTACCTATTCCACTGAAATATTAAAAAAAAACTCTCCGATAGAAAGCTCTTTTCTCGAGTTTTTTTTAATCTTCATTGTTGTGAAATAAATAAACCAAAAAATCTTTGATAACTTTTATTACCTACTCTACTAAAAGCTCGTTCAACTCCAAGCCTTGATTTTTTTACATCACTACTAAAACAAATTCGCTTTCCGCCATCTGTGCGCTAATCTTTTAAATGCAATGGATTTCAATGCGGTTTTCATCAATAGACAGTGATTTAATAGGAAGGCTTGTACACTTACATATTGTTCGACAAAAAAGAGCCGTGCGGGTCAATAATAAACTACCTATTGGTTCGATAAAAAGATGGTAAGGCCGTGTCGTTTTATTGTTCAACTTGGCAGGGGTACTGTCGTGCCCCCAGATTGTAAAACTGAAGTATCATTGTTACAAACTAAACTAACTTGGCTGTGAGTTGTTACCGTTCAATAAAAATTGTTACCTTTAAATGTTCTGTGTGTCTGTAATTTGTTTTAATGTAAATGTGGTGTGCAATAAAGTGTTGATCTATCTATCTATCTATCTAAACCGTTGTTCTTTTGCTTGTATTTCTTTTTCTGTACCTACATGCTATGTTCTTCTAGTCCTTCTTCTGTATTCATGTGTGTGTGTCTAAATAAATTCTTTCTATTCAATAACGATTGAAATAAAAAGGATGGCATCATCTTTAACTAGTTTAGTTATAGTTTTGGCGACATCAGAATCGCCACTATTGTCTACTGAGATATCTTAGCAACAATGTACACGAGTACAGTAGACGTGACAATGCTGTTGGTGATTGTGTCTCCTCCGTTGCAGTAGTCCGTGTTACAAGAGCACACCTCTTGACGACCTCCGTACCCTGCCCGAGTATAGCATTTACCCTGAAAATATACCAAAATACTATAAAAGTGACCTCTGTGGCGCAGTGGGTGAAAGTCCGACTGAGACACAGAGGTTGCGGGTTCGATTGCCGCTGGAAGACAAAGGTTTGCATGACCTGAAAATATTTTGATTGAGTCTGGAAGTTTCCTATATAAGTACTTATAACATGTACCTAATTACATACATTTAAAAAATGTATGTAAGTACATAATACAAAACTATTGTAAATACATAGATGTACTATTGTAATGTCCTATCTGGAACGATAACGATATTCCAAGATTTACTTTTAAACTATCTAACATTTTAATAACTGCAAAGTTAATGTCTTCCCTGTAGGTAAATCAATTAAGATTAGACAAAAGTTCAGGTGCCTTCATCTAAGATGTATTTTAAGATATTTACACATACACATTATGAAGTAGGTAAAGACGAAAGCAGTAAAAACAAAATTCTATGGCAGTTTTTTTTATATTTTCAACGCCTCTTCCAATATCTTGACCTACACTTTAGTCTCAAGTGTTGTGTCTACTTATAACGGTTAAAAGTAAAACCTACATAATTGAAATCATGTTGACCCAATGAAATAGGTGGTTTTATGTCTATTTTTCTCAACAATAGACCGACCCGTAGTCGTATACAATAATTTAAATATATACTATAGAGTTTTGCCTACCTATGTCAACTAAATGAAACTTAGAAACTTAGACAGATCATTTAGAAAACATTCTGACCCGGCATTATAGTTATAAGTGTAGGCAAAGATTGCCTCCTGGCGCTGTATAGATCATCTAGTATAGATGTAAAGTAAAACGCCTATCATAAGTTTCTTAGCTGACGCTGCAGACGCCGACTAAAATGTTCAAAGATTGTTAATTATTTCATTTTCAAAGGTACCTTGTACTTGGACTCGTCCCAGCCGCAGGTCCTGATGACCCTGCTCTCCGGCAGCCGGCCGTTGACCCCGTAGTCGACGTGCTGTATGATCTTCCGGCACAGCGTGTGCGTGACGCCGCGGTCGTGCTCCGAGCAGTTCCGTCTGAGAAGCTCTCCTAGAGCCCCCTCACTGCACATGGCGTTCGTCGCGCTGTTGCACTCGTAGCACATTATTGACGAGCCTGACAAGTAGTATTTTTAACAAAGTGGGTTTGTACCAAACTCGTAGCACGTCCCGGCTTCGCACGGGTGTAAATGCAGTTACAGGGATAAAATATAGCCTATAAACACCCGGACAGTCCATTCTACACACCTGTGAAAGAATTTTAGAAATCGGTTCAGTAGTTTCAGAGATTACCTCCGTCAAACAAACAAACAAACTAACAAATTTTACCTCTTTAAATTATTAGTATAGATAGATATGACATGTATTTGGACATACCTCTGACTACCCCATTAGACATCTTCAAAGGATCTAAAGAATTAAATAAAGAAAAAAAAATCTGAAAGAAAATGTCTAGGTACCGCTCTTGGGATACAGTCGTGATAATATTTCAAATTTCTCAGCGGTACTGCCTCTACGCGATATATCTATAAACATGTAAATTATATCTGCCTAGTCAAGTTGCATCTTTCATGAAAATTCACTAAATCAGTCTAAATAAATCTAGACTTGATAGGATAAGATTGAAGCCGATTTGGTATCTATTAAAAGATTTGACTTGTCTATCCATAGCCACAAACTCCCCCAGTTTGCTCAATACAATCAGGCAATTTAAATAAACGTCAGATATCCTGCCGTGATGGTAACCTGGGGTTCTACTCTGCACAGCGAAAAACGAAATTTCGGCATCAAATCACAGGTCAGCTTAAGTTGGTGATACTGAATTCAGAAGGTTAACCAACATAAAGCTGACCTGCGATGATTGTCACGATGCATCGTGTTCGATTTGTGAAGAGGGTTTAGTCCATGAACCATTTGTGGCTAATTCGTTGATGGTTTAGTAGTGCTCAAGCCGTGAATGATGTCACTGAGTCTATTCATACAAAGCTAGGCATCTTACAGCCAATTTCAATAACCTTTTTATCTCCGATTTTACCTACTGTCGGTAGATATTTGACATATTTTGTATGGAAGTAATGTCAAATATCCATCCGCAGTAAGCCAAATCGGAGATAGAAAGGTTATTGAAATTGGCTGTTAGTAAAGAATATGTTTCGGTTAAGGTCAGATCATATTATTATCTTAGATAAACACAGTATTGTAATTGTAATAGGTAGATGTCTAATCTATTTTATTAAATCTCGGTCAAATTACCTTAATAATTTAATTTAGGTCGATAACATTAAGTATGATTAATTCCTTCCTTCCTTCGTAATTAATTGATAACATTGAATTTGAAAACTAAAACTTATTATCGATTTCGTAGCAAGCATATTAACATATTAACTTAGCAACAACGTGCTAAATGGTTACCCACGGTAAATGGTTGCCGTTCCCGTAAGAATAATATATATAATTAAAGCTGTTCCATTACTGCTGGTACAATACTACGAGCTAGATCAAAGAGTAATAAATCAAACTCACTGTAACGAAACGTCCCGCAGAGCAACAATAGTACAAGCGCGATCATCTTGACCGGTGACCACTCCACGACAAGCACGTCTGGTACCTCTTCAGATGTTACTAGTAGGAAACCTCTTATTTCAGAACGGAAACCACTGATAAACGTAATTGATACCGGTATAGAAATGACTTAACTGGTTAGATAGAGACCGGCTCTAGGTTGGATCTTTCTACTCAGATTTCCGAAGGAAATGTATTCAAAATGACTTTTTTTGTATATTGAATGAGAAATATTCTAAAGGATGTTGTTAGAAATAAAAGCAGAGGGATTTCATTTTTTTATTTAATACATTTAACAGTGTAAAGATAATTCTATGTACAAGCCACAAGGTAACAGTAGCATGTATTTAACACTATTTACATAGATATGACAATTCACGCGTGTTCACACTAACGCTACTGTAAGGAACAAATAACAACAGATATCTATCTAGTAAAAATAAATAAATTTCCATGTAAAACTGGTTATTTTATGGCAGTTTTGTACATTACCTACTGCTACGGAAATAAATAAAACTTATATAAGTTATTTTTGACTAGATTGTACGTATTACACACACAATCTATCGATAGATCTTCAATTTGACTAAATAATGACCGCCAGAACTTCTAACTGCTCATCAAGATTTCTGTAATTAATTTAAAAAAAAAACTAGCTTTAGCTATCAAAGTTTATGTGAATAAGGCGGATACAATCTAAAATATCATTGCCTGTGCGTCATTCTGGGCCCCTATTGAAGCTGAAAACGATATCGCGCTAATTTTCGTAGAACAGGTTGGAAATTATTAGAAATGTTCCGAGTTCACAAATAAGCAGAACGATATTCACACGATATATCGATTATTGATTTGTAAGGCTGCTGGTATGGTTGCTGGGCTAGTAGAACCGTAAGAGTGCGAATGTGAAGAGCATCAGAGCGGTGGCTCCCACGGGGATGGCGGCGGAGTTGCATCCGTCTTCTGTGCACGAGCAGACCTCCTGTCTACCACCGAACCCGGAGCGCTGGTAGCAGCGACCCTGGAGATAATGTAAATGAAACATGATCACTTTGCAAAGCCGCACACACACATAAACCTACGGCGCTACGGAAGACCAGCGCTCCGACAGATTCCATGGTTTCAGTCGCAGGAATACGCTGAGTAGCGACTGTGGACATTGTCTTTCCTGTGGAAATGGCCGGCTAAGCTGACAGGATGGTTTAGGTGCTGGGCAAACCTATTCCATCTCAATAATATCCCAGGCACTACAATGTCCCGTTAAGTCTAGACAAAGAGTGCCTCCTGAGTATAAATCATCTAGTAAAGATGCAATAGCTTGAGTATTTCCAAAATGTGGTGCTGCACCTTGTAACTGCTCTCGTCCCAGCCGCAGCCGCGGATGACCCGGCTGTCGGGCGGCATGCCGTTCATCTCGAACTCGACCACCTGCTTGATCTTCCGGCACATGGTGTCCTTGGCGCCGCATGGCAGCCGCAGCGAGTCAGGGAGCTTCTCCAGCAGACAGCGGGAGTCGTTGTGGCTGTTGCATTGGTAGCAGGTTATTGCTAAACCTGCAAGAATATAACTGAATCAGCACCTACTCTACAAATCGAAAACGACTCATCGTGACAACTATCGCAGGTCAGCTTATGTTAGTGGAAACTGAATTCGGAAGATTAACCAACCTAAGCTGACTTGCAATAATTATCACGATGAATCGTTTTCGGTTTGTAGAGTGGAGGAGCGTTAAACCCATTCCCGGCCCAGTTGGGCCTGCGGAGACGACCATGGCAAACCGCTCAAAACTATCCCACTTACAACATGGGCAGTAAACGCGTTTATAAATCTGCGTGCGAAAATATAGAAAACAACTGCCGTCCACTCTACAAATCGTTAATTTGTCGCGCGCGGTTCTGTCGTCAGTCAATGACACTACTTTATCGCCATCACATATTATCCTCTCGGCCGGCTAAAGAGCCAGTTTTACCTAAATCATTAGTATGATTTTTATAATTTTTAGTATGACCTAATTATAGGTAATTCAACTAAAACTGCCTTTTTAGCCAGTCCGGTCTTCATAACTTCAGAATCCCCTATGACCTTGTGCACATGTGCTTAGAGGGCAAGTTCATTGCAACAATCACACACATAGTAAGTACACATTTTTGAAAGTAGGTACTTTGTTTCGTTGTGGTGTGGTTGCATTTAATGCACTGAGTTTGATAGGCGACAAGTTCTGATAGAAAATGTTGAATGAAAATGAAAAGTTTACTCTTCAGAGAATTAGCAAAAAACAGAGCAACAATATTCAAGGTGGGTTACCTCGTTACAAAGATAGTTTGGTATAGGTATACCTCGCTAAAGTAAATAAAATTGAACTAGATGTACAATAATTGTTTATTTAGTTTATCGTTTTAGCACAGTTTCCGTTACAGAATGCTAGAAAATAGAGTTAAAATCTACATCATTTAAGATAACAAAGCAAACTATGGGATAGCTATACCCAGCAGTGGGCGAAGAAACGAAATTGTGGGTGATGATGACGATGAAGATTAAATTTACTTTTAAAAACACACCTAAAATAATAAAAGATTGAAAGATATAAATAGGGTAGTCAGCGGTTAGTCCAAATAATCTCTGAATCTCAAAATTAAATGATGACTTACTGGCGCCGTCTTTAAAATTGATATTCACATGGTCTTATTCATAAAGATTTGTCACTTTAATATCGGTTTCAAATATGTTTTCTTCTTGTTCCTCCTATGGCAATGTTAAGGATAGCATCAGATTTAATACCTGTTTTAGCTAATATATATAGGTTTCATGAGGGGGTCAGTTTAGTTTGACAAAACTTTAATGTAGATACACACTTACGGTAAAGTTTTACCAAAACTCGTAATAGTTTTCAAACACTAGGTATCGCTTTAAGTGCCCATGATGCCAGACTCTCCTTCACTTTAGCATCGCGGGGCAGGGAAAGCGTTAAGTTAAGGTAGAAACAAAGAAAATGGTAGAAAATGGTTTTTCTTGTTACTTTCACGTCAAGCGACTACAACAGATCCAGCCATTAAAATTTGGTCTCTAGGAAGTCTCTAAGTCCATTATGAATCACAGGGCTATACTATATCCAAACTTATTATTTTCCATATTAATAGCATTAAATGAACACTTTATCAATTTATAAACGAAAATACCATATTAACCTGAACAGAGCTTGGCAACTGAAATCGCATCAAGTCCTGCCCAAAGCAATGACCCACAAACATAAAGGATACAATGATACCAATGTACAATGCCTATTATTATCACAAAGCACGAACCTTGGTGCAGCAAACTGCAGATTACCGCCAAAAAGCAAATTATCCGGACGGCCATTTTGTATTCCAGTTTATTCCGGTATGGCCCGCTGAGCACCGCGCGGCTACCTCTGCCGTGTCGAAGACTGAACTACGAGAGCCCGCCGACCACATCTATCCTAGTAGCTACTACCGTTTATTCAATTGCTATAATACCTGACAAATTGACTGTGATATGGGAAATATCCTATGTTTCGTAATGACGCTTTGCACTGGTTTGTATCGGTCCCCTAATTCATTTTGTTGGTTAATTAACTGTTTCCTGAAATGAATGCTAGGCTAATGCCAAGGTTACTTCATTTAAGATCCTTCATTGTTTTTTTGCATTTTACATGACTTTTTTTGCGTTTTACATGACTTTCAACTCGTTTTTTTTCTCTCGAGGTTTTAACATTATTTCTAGAAATAGGATCATACACGAATCCTATGGTTGACTATGCCCAAGGTCCCTGTGACACAAATGGAGATTAGACACACCTATTCACCCAATCTGAGTTAGATTTTTAGAAGCTTTGACACACTTGATTGATATTTACTATTTTTTCAGTTTAATTCTGTCTCTTTATTAGACAGAGAAATGAAGATTACATAATTTGAGATTTGTTTATTTTGTTTTGGTCAAGCACATTTTCCGTTAAAATTAAATTTTCCGCTAATTACTTCTAAAATCATCCACAACTGACCTAGTAAGTAGAAAATGGTAAACTCTAGTAACATAGTATGACGGACTGACCTACATAGTTATAACTAGGTAGTAGTGAAATTAGACCTACTTTCTAGAAATATTTATTTGAAGCCTGGAAATGTTTTATAGAGGCACAAATTTCCTCAAAACGAAGTGCATTTTATACAATAGTTTTTGATTATTTATCCTGCGTTGATAATTTTAAGATTATTTTACCTAAGATACTATATTTTCTACCATGTTCTTTCGAATATTAATTAGGGATAACTGGGTTCACGACCTAGGTAAGTACAGTTCTTTGTCATATACGGAAAAACGAAGACGGCATTGAGAAAGACTGAGAAGACGATTCTCGACGACTTTCAAAGCATGACGCGGTACGGGATTTCACGTTATCTAGTTTTTGTTTTCTGAAATTTATCGCATTATTATTTGCATTGTCATGGTTATTTGGAGAATAAGGCGGCTCATGATGATATTTAAGAGTACCACCAACCTAAGTGTGATTACTGACTTTATTCTGTGTAACTGATTAGCAACAAAGGATAATCATCTTATTTGATATGAGTTTCCTGAGCCTACGATGATCGGTACATGTACATCCTGGCTCCGGCGACGAAGCGATCAGAACCCCCGCTCTAGATCGGAGGACGCGCGGGAAGCGGTGCGTTCGCCAATTGGTGCGCCAATCAGAGGTGTAGCTAGGAAGTGCTAGGTACCGTCTTTAGTACAGTTGCATGATAAACTGGTTCAATAGACACTTTTAAAGACCTCTCGTGGCGCAGTGGGCGAAGGCCCGGTTGAGACGCGGTGGTTGCGGGTTCGATTCCCGCTACGGGACATATGTTTGTAAGTTCTGAAACAACTGCAGATCTATGAGGGATTCTTATATCCAGCATTGGACGTCCTAAAGCTGAAGTTATGGTAAAACTTGGGCTCCATAGACAAGTAATAAAACACAAGGTTTCGTTCTATATTATCTACATTTGTGTTGCTAAGATTCCAAAAGCCTACTCACAAAAGAATGGTGACTGGCACGGCAGCCCATTTCAACATGACATGGAAATAAAATGTATGGTTATGTGAATTTACATAACACAGGTAGAGACGTATGATTGACTTGGGTTATGGGATGATAAAGGTTCAAGCCAACTTTAAAAATACGATAAGAACTTTAGCGACTGAAAAAAGTTCGAGCTGCCGTATTAGCGGTAGGGCTCCCTAACGGTTTCATCTTTCTCCCCACTAGCGGTAATGATATTTCTCATATAGGTGTACTGGTATTATAAAAGGGTAATGTTGGTTTGATTGTTTCTTCGTTTGACGGAGGTAATCCTTTAACCACCCAGCCTATTTCAAAAGTTTTTTCACTGATGTGTGTCGCACTGTCGATGTCGGGATGGTTACATACAGGATATATTTTATCCCGGTAGTTTCACTAGTATACACTTGCAAAGCCGGCACGTGCTGCTAGTTTCTCATATAGCTGTACTGAATCCAATATATCATGAGACTGTACACAGGATACGGGTAATGTTAATTCACCGACGCGGGGGCGGGTCAGACGGCCGTGTCTGTAGGCAGACATGACATGACACTGAGATGATCTCTCAAACAATACCTACCTCCAGTACTTATGTACTTACGTGATCATAATTTAAACAATCTTTAAACCTGGTAGACAAAAATTGACATTACCTATACCACCCTATACAAGATAAAACATAAATTAAATTTGTGAGGATGTATGTTTGTTGCTCTTTCACGGTCAAACCGCTGAACGGATTTGAATGAAATTTGGTACCCGGATAGCGTATATCCTGGATTAACACATAGGCTTTTGATCCCGGTATTCCCACGCGAACGGGAACTATCACTGCGGGTAACACCGCGGGGCGCAGCTATTACATATTTTCATAGTTTTCTGTTTTGAAAAGTTTAGTAGGTTAGGCGGGCAAACGCGTTAAACTCGAAACGCTACTCAGTAAATCATAAAGTACTAAAAATACTCCATTACATCAAGCTGAGCAATTTAAGCAGAGTTTTAACCTTAGCCTTGTGGTATAGATCAGTGCAATCAAATGAGAATAAGATGGACTCGTCGTGATATATCTGAAATGATATGGGGTATTTATTAAATTCAATCTCAGCATCAGTTAAAATAAGAATGATACAATAATTTAACATAAGTTGATGTTAAATTTTGAAAAACGAAACATAGAAAGCCTACTTATTATAATGATCGACCACTACTGAAGCTAAGAAGCATAATTAAGTGAAAAATGTAATAACAATGGGGCCCTATAACAAGAAAAAAACATTCTTAAAACTCTATGTTTATGAACACCAGGGTATATGTATGAAATTTACCCCAGATAAACAATATATCAGTATTTTATTTCGTAGGATCCATTGCTACGAATTCGTAGCACTTTTCGTAGCAAACTTAAAACTCTATGTATGAGCACCAGGGTATATGTGTATGAAATTTACTCCAGATAAACAATATATCAGTATTTTATTTCGTATACGAATTCGTAGCACTTTTCGTAGCAAACAAAACCGTGTATATACCTGGCATAGTTCAAAAAAACATTGACAAACAAACAACATATCAAAATAGTGTGTCTTAACGAAATTTTGTCTGCGATAATCAGTTGGATTGTTTGGTCGTTGTATTTAGTCTGAGTTCTAGTATTATAGTATTATTTTATCTATGGTCTGAGGTTACTACTACATTCTACTACCTACACTTCTTTATGCTAGTACTTGGCCATAATATTTTAATGGATACAATCCGATCGATGTCGACTGATCAGAAACATAAAAGGTAATCTGTACTGAAACAGTTTGAGTTCAGGGGCCGTTCCTGTTCCGGTAACAAAGTGGCTCGAGCCAGTTTGTTACTGACGGCCGGCCTGTGGCCTTCTCCACAAAAAATGTCATTGACACTAAACAGGATATTACCATCGTACCGTATCGTAGTACTCCAGTGCCAGTCAGCTCATTGTACCCGAGAGTAACGAATCCTTTATTAATGTATCCTGCGCTACCTGCAATTATAACCGAACTGTACTGGATCTCCCTTTGTCACCTCACAATGGTCGGCCGAGATACGGGTTATAAGCTCACATTTAACGAACAGTCAACAGTCTGCAACTGATCTTAGTGAGGACCAGCTTTCGCGAAAATAAGTTATATATTCGCAAGTTTCAAGAGCCTGATAGTTTGGAAATAGACACAGAAAGTTTTGCCTTGATTAAAATATCAGGCGCTTTTGAAATGACTTCGAAAGTAAATCATGTGGTTTTAAGTGTTTTAATTCCGATTATGTTCTCTAATCCATGTACGTATTATGTCCCTTAAAATATTGCTCATCTAATTACTCTGTTCATGTTTCATTGAGCCTAGCAATTACATTGTTGAAAGAAAAACCTGTGCCTTATTTACCACATGTACATTTTTGTAGTGTAGTGTAGTGTAGTGTGGTAGAATAATTGACTATATTAGCTTGATTTAATTAGTGTCAACCATCTAGTAGGACACAGGCTATTTAGCAAGTGCTTGCTAAGGTCTAAGTGGAGTTTAAAAGGACAGAGTAATACATATTTATGTGTGTTTGCGTAACAGATAGGTACAGGTCAATAAAGTGTGTTGCCCTTCTCATACCTACACAAAGAATAAGTACTATCTATGGATATCCAATCCCAATGAATTTTTTAGAAAATTTACTTTTCATTAGGGAATTGCCTCCTCTTCCAACTAAAAAAAACAAATAAGGTGCATATTTAGTTATCATTTAGAAGGCCTAAGTAGACACTTGACTGAAGTAACGTCCACATTTCCAGGTGAATCAATAAAATGCTTCGACTGCAGCAGCGTGAACAACTCCGCGTGTTTGGACATCAACTTGCAGCAGATGCACGCCGTCGTGCCCATCGTAGACTGCGCCAAGAGCCTGCCAGAAATGATCAGCAAGCAGTTCTTCTGCCGGAAGATGATTCAGACAAGTGAGTAGACCGGATTACCTAGTTGTATCGTATGGAAACTGTGTTCATAGTAGACTGCGCCAAGAGCCTGCCAGATATGATCAGCAAGCAGTTCTTCTGCCGGAAGATGATTCAGACAAGTGAGTAGACCGGCTTACCTAGTTGTAGCGTATGGAAACTGTGTTCATAGTAGACTGCGCCAAGAGTCTGCCAGACGTGATCAGCAAGCAGTTCTTCTGCCGGAAGATGATTCAGACAAGTGAGTAGACCGGATTACCTAGTTGTATCGTATGGAAATTGTGTTCATAGTAGACTGCGCCAAGAGCCTGCCAGATATGATCAGCAAGCAGTTCTTCTGCCGGAAGATGATTCAGACAAGTGAGTAGACCGGCTTACCTAGTTGTAGCGTATGGAAACTGTGTTCATAGTAGACTGCGCCAAGAGTCTGCCAGACGTGATCAGCAAGCAGTTCTTCTGCCGGAAGATGATTCAGACAAGTGAGTAGACCGGCTTACCTAGTTGTAGCGTATGGAAACTGTGTTCATAGTAGACTGCGCCAAGAGTCTGCCAGACGTGATCAGCAAGCAGTTCTTCTGCCGGTAGATGATTCAGACAAGTGAGTAGACCGGATTACCTAGTTGTAGCGTATGGAAACTGTGTTCATAGTAGACTGCGCCAAGAGTCTGCCAGACGTGATCAGCAAGCAGTTCTTCTGCCGGTAGATGATTCAGACAAGTGAGTAGACCGGATTACCTAGTTGTATCGTATGGAAACTGTGTTCATAGGAGACTGCGCCAAGAGTCTGCCAGATATGATCAGCAAGCAGTTCTTCTGCCGGAAGATGATTCAGACAAGTGAGTAGACCGGATTACTATTTGTATTGTATGGAAACTGTGTCCATAGTAGACTGCGCCAAGAGCCTACCAGACATGATCAGCAAGCAGTTCTTCTGCCGGAAGATGATTCAGACAAGTGAGTAGACCGGATTACCTAGTTGTATCGTATGGAAACTGTGTTCATAGTAGACTGCGCCAAGAGTCTGCCAGATATGATCAGCAAGCAGTTCTTCTGCCGGAAGATGATACAGACAAGTGAGTAAACCGGATTACCTAGTTTTATCGTATGGAATCTGTGTTTATAGTAGACTGCGCCAAGAGTCTGCCAGACGTGATCAGCAAGCAGTTCTTCTGCCGGAAGATGATAAGAGTAGACAAACAGAACAGCTATAAGATGCATGTCGTAATACCCATCGTGGACTGTGCCACTGCCAGAAATGATCAGCAAGACTTGACTTCTCTTTCCCGGGAGTAGGAAAAGACCACAAATAATATGCGACATTGACACACAGATTGGGGTAGGTACTTTGATATGATTCAAATAAATTTTATGAAGGGTTTAATTTTCCTGGTTATACGTTGTGCATACTACATCCTTTGTTGTGCCTTTAGTGTCTGAGCCGTCGTATACTTTTCATTCTACATTGCAGCATGCCTTCAGTGCCAATGACGACCTGTTCAATGCAGATATAATCGCCGTTACCATTGTGTATGGCACAAGCCATACCATGGTAGAAACAAGCTCAGGGCCACCACATCAATGAGCAGACACCTACTGTCATTCTAGTTTTTTGTCTGTTTTAACTTGACGCTGAATCGTTTACTTTCGCTTTTTTTGAGAGTTTAGTGATCACATTGGACAGAGAGCTTGTTATGGCGTGCAATATTATTTTTAAAGTGGCCAGACCGCACTTAGGTAACTTCATAAATAAATTCACTAATTACAAGGTAACTAATCAATCATCTTGGATTTTGAATTTCCTGAAAGAAATCAGCAGACCATGTCTTAGAAAATATTTCTAAAGTTGTTATTATTTCATTTTGCTCCGATAATTTAATTATTTTTTACGACTAAACTGCACCTGTCAGTCATTCCTATAAAATGCTAGAAAACCGACAATGAACCATTGTGCCAATAATGGTCCATTGTCGCTCTAGTCCAATCTAAAAGTGATCCGATCTATTGTAACTTTAATGAATTAATAGCATGCGTCTGATTAACAGTGCGCATACATACGTATTCTGGTGGTATTATCCTTTTATCATCATCATCATTACAGACAATTTCCACCCACTGTTGAACTATGCCTCCTCCTGGTTAATCCGATCACTCGCGAGTCACATCTACTGATTTGCAACCAAGTGTTAAATATCATTTTCATTACTCATACACGGAAAGTACGCACGAAGTTGCCTGATTATAAGGTTCAAAGTAGCATTTTCTGTCCCTAGGGAAAACAAGAACTTTCCTGCCCTAGGGCAGGAAAGTAAATAACTGTCAAATGTCAACTTCATTTTTGACATTTCTTTTGTGGCATGTCGATGCATGCTAAGTGTTCAAGTTCTTCTAACTCAATCAGATGCTAGATATTATGTCTCTTTTGCACGAATTTGTGCTTCTCTAGCACTAATTATATTATATTTATTTATTTTATTTGATTTATTTAAATTTTTTCATCATCAAAAAAAACTACTGGTAGAATGCCTACTACTTTTATAGCCATTCTACCAGTCAGTATTTTTTTTTTAATCTGGAACGTAGCTATGCCATGCCATCGTTAGCTGCTTTTAGTCAATATTAAACTAGTCGATTTAAAAAAAAAGCGAGACAGCTAATTTTCGTGTGTGAAATTTAAATTTTACATCAATTTTTTTGGTAATTTCCTCATATTCGTAATGAAAAGCAGAGTGCTTACCTCGGGGAAAAGGCTTTTCTATGCACTCGAACCATTATCGCACTCGCTGACGCTCGCGCGATAAACCATCTCGTGCATAGAAAAAATGCCTTTGCCCCCTTGTATAGCAATCTACTATTGTCCATTCCTGAAATGGCCTCTTAGTTTTTGAGCGTCCTCGGGCCGCCATGGTTCTTTCTTGCTAGTATATTTATACATTTTTTTTCTTTATTAGTACACAATATATATACATAATATGTAGTCTATTTTATTTGAAAAAATAACCGTCGACAGCATTGTTTTAATAGCCACAAACCGTATATTATCTACTAATAATGAGTTCTATAAGTCTCTGACTGGTATCAATTTATTTTCAGTTCTTCATCCAGAGCAGGCTCCAGAAGTGAGAGTACATCGAAGCTGCGGTTGGGTGAGGCATAAAAGAGAGTGCTACAAGGCAGACAACGCGGACCACCTCGAGACGGTCTGCCAGTGCTTCGGGGACATGGTGCAATGCTGGCTCATCGCACCATCTAGAGCTTGCAGCATTGGGCACTGTTCTCCTTGTTATTGGGACTTGGAGATGGGACTGAATTGCAAATAATTTGCATGGTGCTTTAGTGAATTATGGGAAATGTAATGTGTAATTATGTAAATTGTGAATACAACAATCTTACTTAATATTATAAATGTGAAAGTACCTGTGTCTGTTTTAACTTTAACCACTGAACAGATTACGATAAAATTTGGCAGGGATATAGATTACATCCCAGTAAAGAATATAGATAGATAGATAAACACTATGTTATTAGGAGCCATAAGTGGCCTAAAACTCCGTCATCAGGGTTGGCTACTTGCTTGCTCATATACTAAACGAATACTTTTTTTAATCTACAAGTTAGTACCTATTAAATGAAAATCGATGACCTTTTCAAATGCATCCGCTCATTAAAATGGAAAGTTTCCATCCCAAAATATAAACGACATCGGAAACAACATTTTAAAAGTGCGTCCAATCGGTTCGACACGTAATAATGCTTTCTGATGGTCACTGAATAAGAACACAGTTGGAAATCTCTATTTATTGTAAATTGTAAACAGTACGTTTGTATCGTCCAGTCATTTAGCGCGCGTGCTCTTTTAAAATGTTTACTACAAATACTGTGTTTGTGCTGATGCTCCTCTGCATGCGCTCCGGTATGTTATAGGTACCTTCTTATCTAGAGGTGGGTTAGCGATAACCCTACTCGTTTAGTATAGTTCCCTAACAAGACACTACAAAATCCTGTTATAGTACAACGCAAAGAAGGGGTCTCTCCTTGATTTTGACCATCAGACAATTGTTTGACATTTCGAACTCGTTATTGCAGTCCTCTGGTTACCATACACAAATTTATTTACTTAGCTTGGGTCCAGATGGTGCCGTGTATTATAATGTCCTGTCCTATAATGTTTGTTTTCAATTAGGTAATTATCTCTAGTAAGTTACTATATAAAGGGGGGCTTATTTAAATATGGATAGAGGAAGACCGAACAGATGATGGGTTGTGTGAAAGTTGACATAGGAAATGGCTGCTAGAGGAAAATGAAAGTATGGAAGACAATCTAGGGTAGTAGAAAGTCCTAGTCTTAACATTCTTTGGTCACCAGCATGGTCCATCCGCTGCTACTACTGCAACAGTCAGAACAACTCCATGTGCGTGGACCCGACCATCTACGACCAGGATACGCTGACCAAGTTCCTGCCAATTGTGAACTGCGGCCAGGGGGTCACCGCTAATAACCAAAACTTCTTCTGCAGGAAGATTGTGCAGACCCGTAAGTTTCACTGCCCAGTGCAGCTTTTAAAGCTTATACAGTGTCAGAGTTATACAGTGTCAGGCAATCTACCTCTATAAAACATACCAATTGACCTCTTGATGTAAAAAATTTATGTGACACAAAAAAAACCTTTCTTTCTATTAGGTTAATTCAATCATATTTTCCCTGCAATATATTTCACATTGCTTCTCTTGTGTAGTCGTGTTGTAGGTTAGTGCCTTGACGTTCAATCGGAAGGTCGTGGGTTTGAATCTCCTTGAGTCAATGGAGTTGCATAAATAAACTAATCCATAAATGCGAAAGTGTTTGTTGTCTGTCTGTCTGTTTGTCCGTCTTTCACAGCAAAACGGAGCAAAGAATAAACGTAATTTTTTAAGTGGTGATAGTTGAAGGAATGGAGAGTGCCATAGGCTTTTGATCTCGATATTCCCGCGAGAACCGGACATAGGTGAAACCGCGGGGCGCAGCTAGTAATTACACATATTTGAAAAAGTTGACCTGTTATTGAGTGAGGATCAAAAACTGATAGTAGGGCTGGGCTACTGGTCACTCTAGCATTCCTGACAGGACGGTGGGCATTGCCCTCAATAACTGCGGATGTGGTCACTTACAGACTCGCCTTTGTCAACCTATTGAGCACACTTCCGAACAAGTTTGTAACTTCTAAAGAAACTAATCTAAAGATCAATGAAAATACGTTAATTTTCTTGTCTTCTACTGATTCATATTCTTTTGTTCTTAAAGTACCATTACATGATGACATTTTCTGTTGCATTCAATTAAATTTTTTGATATTAAGTCGTTAAGTTGACCCATAAAAGTACAATTAACAAATTAAAATTCGAAGAACCGAAGCTCCAAGCATGTTTATTTGATGTAACGGTACATCGAGTCATTTGTTTGACCTCATGTTCTGATACTGATTACAGATAATAATGAATTGTCGGTCACAATATTATTAACACAACGTTTTTCGAACGAGCTGTATATGAATAACTTTGTCGAACCGATTTTATTGTTTTTTTTTTGATGTTGATGATGAAATTGATGATGAAAGAGTTCCTGATGATGATGAGGATCTTCGAAGTTATAAGCAAAAATTCATTTCGAAAGTTCAAAAAACTGCTCTCTACCCTGAATGATGAAGAACTTCGAAGTTGAACAGAAATGCAAATTAAAACGGGACGAAATTGCTCTCTTCTCACGAAATTGAAGTCATTTTTTTTCATATTTGTTTTTTTTCCAGTACTTCACAAAGGCTATGAGCCAGAAGTCCGCGTGACGCGTGGCTGCGGCTGGGCGCGCTCGCAGAAGGACTGCTACAAGGCAGACACTGAGGACCACCTCGAGACCGTCTGTCAGTGCTTCACAGAAGGGTGCAATGGCGCTGCTGCAGTGTCCTTCAGTCTGCTAGCTATGGCCACTGTTGGGATGGTGATGTTTGTGTAGTTTTTACGTGATGACAAATGTAAAAAAAAATGTACATTTCAATTGTTTTTATCTGATTATTTAAAAAAACATGTATCGATTTTGTTGTCCATGCATGATAAATGTATACATATACTCTGGGTATTGGAGTACCCAGTGGTTATAAAACATGACATGTGCCTCTCAAAATTATTTACGAAATAAAATTTCAAAATCTTTTAAAACAATAAATTATTTCCGCGTGGTTGTTTTTTTTATTTTTGCCCTGTAAGTTACACAAAGTTCCATAACATACATCGTGACAATTCTACTCTACGGTCTTGAGCCTAATTGTTATTTTGTAGTAGGTATAAACAATACATATTTGCTACGCAATAATTAATAGGTTTTCATATGGTACTAATTATAATTACTAATTACATAGTTTTAATGTTAATTACTGCAATTACATTAATTTTACAAAGCCGTGACTATCGTTTTTACTGGCTTTTGAGTCTTGACCACTTTTTAACTACTTTTCAATTAAATAAATGAAACATCTTGATTGGAAGGTTTATTTTTACGTAAGTTCCTATATAATAGCAAATCCGCAATTCCGATAAATGTTAATTTTTAGGGTTTCGAAGTAAACAAGGAACCCTTTTAGTTTCAGTCTGTCCCACAATAACACACAATAATTTATTAACAACATAGCGAAGAAAATTGGTAACTTATTTTTTTTATTATTTTTAAATATATAAATATTTATACGAGTGCCACGCCATCTGGTGTCAGCTTTAAGTACCACACAATGTGCCTAGCAGATCAAATTTAAATTAGCACGCGCGGCTTGAATGTTGAGAGCGGGTTGGTTCATAAAACTGACGCAAGGTGGCGGTAGTGATCATTTTATCAATAATATGAGGCAGATCTGGAGCCGTACCATGAGGTGTTAGCGATTCAGTTTAGGTTCTGCCTTACTGTCAAAACTTTACGTCAGTGCCTTACTTTACGTCAAAACTGGTTCGTAGTTGGACCTAAACTGAATCGCTATAAACGGTCATGGTAAGCCCGCTGATAGGACAAGCGGCGGCAGTTTTTTTTAATTGCCCTTTTAATACCCTTGTGTCTCTAATCGTCACGGCTTAGCATGATTGGTGATCATGATGATCAATGACCCGAGTAGGCAGTTTGCCAACAAACCTGCAATAGATTAATAATTTTACAGCACCATATACAGTCAGGTTGGCCGAGTGGTCTAAGGCGCCAGATTTAAGCTCTGGTTCCCGAGAGGGAGCGTGGGTTCGAACCCCACACCTGACAAAGATTAATGATTCGTTTTTTTTTTTGGATATTTGATGATTTCAAAAGTTTTAAATGCTAACTTATTTTCTAATAGCGAATTCTCATTGTATTTATGAACTAGGTCTTATTATAATATTTATGGTACTTACCTAACTTATTATTTAGGTAATATTTTAATATTCCTTAAGTTCGTATAGGTACTTACTTAAAATAAAAACATTATTTAATAATTTACTTTCAAAATAAAGTAAACTATCAAAATCATAAACTATCACATTTAGTCAGTTCGATTCCGGACAAAACATGCAATCTAAAAAAAAATTTACTTAAGTACTTAATACATTTTTGTGTACTTACCTAAGTACCTACCTACCTACTTAACATTTGCTATACTTAATTTTTATAAATGTTGATCTTTTTCTCAAGAGAACTTGCCAATTGGTTATTCCAGAAATCTCGTAGCCTTCGTAGAGGGGCTACGAATTTATGTGCATTCGTAGACAGTCGGGAATTCTTCTTTTTTTTATTTTTTAATATCTGATCTCTATACGAATATTACAAAGCTCAAAAGATTTATATCGCACATAGAAAAATAAAAGGGTTACATTGTTCTAATGCATATTTTTAGATAAATATTTTACAATAAACATCTACTGTTAAGAATCAGACAAGAACAAAGGTGTGGGTCTAAATTTTTTTCACATGTACACATACCTAATCAAACAAAATAAGTAAGTAGGTAAAACATCTGCCTTTATCCAAAACTGCGCAATAACCTGTACCAACTATGCTTTATTCTGTGGCCATTATAAACAGACACTCTGGAAAAGTACCATACCTTATCAAAACGTTTCTAGAAAACAATAGCTCTTATAACGGGGGTTTAAGTTTGACAATCGCATGAAGGAGACCTTGTTTACAACACGTGAGAGATTGTTCACGAACACACTCACACGTGTATTTACACACACATTGAATTCTGCACGTGTTTGTGTAATTGGGATTTCAGTTTCAGGTCATAAACCTGACTAAAAATAACTTCTTCGAGGTACTTAACAAACAGACATATACAGACATAAACATTTTAATAACCTTATGCGCGCCCCTGGTTTGCAAAGGTCTTTAACAAAACTCTCCACTAAGTGAGTCAGTGGAAAGCCAAAAACCGTCTTTGGCGATCTCCCACTAATTTTCAAGCCAGTAAAGATCGTTACGAGCCCTACCCGCCTTCTCAGAAGACGATAGAGTAGGGTCAGTGTGCCAGATCGCCGGCCGCCTCTAGTTCTCGGCCTTTACGCGTTTCCGATGCATTAAAATTAAGATATTATCGATTATAAATAATATTACCAAACGCGTTATGTGTTAACACGTCTGTATTGAATTACTCTATTCCTAGCAAAAAAATTGGGAGGAAACAAGATACGAGTGATTTGTAGTGAATTATTCAATTCAGGGGCTGCCAACGCGGACCTCGCGGCGTGCGAAATCTACGAAAAAAATAGTGGCGCGTCTTTTACGGCAAGGGATGCTTTGTGCTATTTCTCTAAGTAAATAATGTTGAGAGGCGTTTATTCCATTTCAGAAATACCCTGACAACATACTTATAAAATAATTTTCGCAAAATTGTACACAAAACAATAATATTTCAGAGGGCCGAGATCTAACATTGACTTTTTTTCAAAAGTTTAGTTTTCGGCCGGGTGGCCGATATCTGGTACATGAAGTCTTTTCCGTTTTCGTCTCTTTTATTTGTTTGGTTAACAAATGTATCTAATTTCTCTTGTTTATACGATAGTAATATACGTAAGGACCCTAGCCTTCAGTTTTCGGCCGTCAAATTATGTAGCATTCATAACGAAAAGACAATAACAATAACGACTATTTTGGTGGCCGTAAACTAAAAATGTATAAAATATTACTTCAGTTTTCGGCCTGACCTGTAAAATGTATTGAAATCATGTGGCCGATAATTGAATGATTTAACATTTGAATTAATTGATATTAGTTTTCGGCCGTATACGAGAAAGATTGATTTTTTTTATTGTTTTGGGTAGGTAAGTCTGATACTTGATAGTTTTGTCTTGAAGAATAGTTATGATGTCATAAATTACAAGGTTTTATTAGCTAATTTGATTGATAGGTCCGGTTATTATTGTTATTAACTAGCTGCGACCCGCCGTATCACCTGCGTAAGTCCCGTTCCCGCGAGAATATCGGGATAAAAAGTAGCCTATGTGTTAATCCAAGGTATCACCTATCTACATACCAAATTTCAACCAAATCGGTCTAGCCTCTAGCCGTTTTTGCGTGAAAGAATAACAAACATACATACACTCTCACAAACTTTCACATTTATAATATTAGTAGGAAGGATAGGATAGGAAGTAGGATAGGATAGGATAGTAGGATAGGAAGGAAGGAAGTAGGATAGTAGGAAGTAGGATAGTAGGAAGTAGTATATGATAGTAGGAAGTAGGATAGGATAGTAGGAAATAGGATATGATAGTAGGAAGTAGTATAGGATAGTAGGAAGTAAACAGGAAGTGAACATAACGCATCCACATGTGCAACTTAAGAGAGGTTCAACTGATCGTGAAAGAGTGTTTCAGAGAGTACTTATCTCTGGGGAACACTGGCTGTAAGTTGTACTCCTAAGGATACCAGGGTTTGGCAATTGCCAAACCTGTAGAAATAAAGAAAAAAAAACCCAGTAGAATATCGAGAGTAACGGCTTGCTTATATCTCGATGGCCTCACTCCCAGGTCTAAGTGACAAACTCAAGACAATCTCATCTCTCATCAGTTCTTCACTTCAAGATATGCCGGGAGCCTGCGATTCAGAACCTGTTCCATGGAGCTGCAGATTATAGAAGACGACTATAGGGTCTTACTTAACCCACTCTGCAAGACATTTATTCCATCTTCTAAGAAGATAGAACAAAAAAAGAAGGAGACAGTTACTAAGGGGGAGGGGGGAGGGGTTGCTTCCGCACTGACGCAGCTCCTAACCTGACACAGCACAGCTAAAAGGACCACCGTCATGGCCACAGGCTTTGTTAGCATTTAGATTAAGAAATTCCCTTGTCAGATGCAGATGTCAAAACTCGCCTATAGGAAGTGTTTGCAGGGTCACACTGCCAGAAAACTAATAAAGTCAATAATAAACAATAATAACTATGATAAAAACGCTTTTTCGTGAGTCTAGACCAATAAAAACAGTTTAAAGTCCTTCAAATTGTAGTGGCCGATAACTGAATACCTTGTGGCCGATAACTGAATTTTCTGGCCGAAAACTAGCATTTTTGCCATTTTCACACATTAAAATGAAAATAAAAATAACTAAAAGCTTGTACTGCTTAACAGTATATTTAAAATAAACTTCATGATATAGGCTATCATACAACATCATCAGAACTAGTAAAGTAGGGTTCTAAGTATTTTTTTCGAAGTCTTAAAGTTGACGGGAGCACTAAGCGGCCGATAACTGGCACACTGACCCTACCTATGTGCTAGTTCAAAATTCATAGTTGTGGCCAAAGATCATCACTTATTCGGTCCATGAAGTTTTTAAGTTTATTCGTTACAAAAATACAAATATTTCTTCTATATAATATTAGCTAATCTATATTGTTCGATTTTCTTGTCTGTATGTCTAGAGTTAAAAGCAGGTCTTCCTAGTAGGTATGCTAACAAAACCTCGTGACGTCATCATCACACTCCCACCGGCATGCCTCACACGTTACCGAGAAATCAGCTGTAGCCTCATAACACGTTTTATTACTCACTATGCAAACTTACGTAACAACATGCTTCAAGATTCACAGTATTTTATAAAAATGTGTTACCTATATTGTAATCTGTGGTAAGTATTCAGGTGTGTCATGTCACCTACATTATCTACGGTTGTTACACAGTTGGAACAAGCAATAGAATCACCTAGCTTATAAGACTGTACTTACCGTACATTTTAAAGTAATCCTTGATTGAGGTCCTACAGAAATAAACACATTTTTCAAAATGTAAGAAACTGACTTTTTGGTTATCTAACATACTCGTATCTTATTTTAGTAAACTAAGTACCCATTATTTCGTAGCTATTTCCTACACTCTGGCTTGAGACGCATTTCGGTACCTATTGACCAAATATTCGGTGAAGAACAAAAAAATAGTACAATAGAACATGGAACCTTTTTAAAATCGGTTCATATTGGTCACCCTTTTGTTTTTCTGTTGACCTGCTCAAGCAAACACAAAACTAGCCGCACCTAGGATGCGGCAAAAATCGATCGAGCTATTTCGAGGCATGACTCCATCGCCAGAATGTACTTTTGGAGGACATCTGACTAGGTATCAGCTAAGTGCTTAGGGGTAGCCTGTTTTACTAAGACCTGTTTCACCAGATACACCTAGACATAGTACAAGTACAGCTGAAAAACTTATATTGATACAATCGAAAACTTCATAAAAATAAGCGATACATCTTTATTCTGTGGTTACGTGCACAATTCATTTGTTAGCATACCTAACCGCATCGCGATTCGTTGTTGCAATCTTAGAATTTACCCTCTCTCCCCACCCAGTCTAGACAGAGGGTTTTGTTTACTAGGTACGAGCAAGGCAAGGACTACCGTCCTTACCACGCTGCGGGTAGGTATTATATATGTAATACCTATAATGCACAATAAATTTATATTAATTATAAAAGAGCTTTGTAAAAGAGTCCCTTCTGATAATAACGATAATAGCATTATGGGGATTGGTGGTAGGGTAGCTGTCGTACGAGCTAATTTAATTTATTTACTTCACATACCTACCTAACTTTCCTAGAAAGAGTGATTAGAATAAGTAAGTTTATATAAGTAGTACTATTTTTTTCTGAGAATTCAATTGGGTTTTTACCAAATAATTTAATTAAAAGTTGTACAAATAAACCCCTCTAATTGGACCAGTAAACCCTTACCTGGGTTATTTTCAAAATAATTGTACATAGTTACACAAAATTATGGTCACGGATTCAATTTGAAATAAAAAAAAAACTGGGTGGTGTACAGGTTTCAAAATTGTAGGTTCTTGTTGCTTGAACATCGTTTTATAAATCTAATGCATTATTTAGTTTTATTTTTATTAATTACTATATTTAAATCAACTCAGAAAATTTTGCCAATTTTACTCTCAGTACAAATTTTGTGTTGGTCACGTCGGTGCGGACGACTTAAATGCATGAATTCAAATACAAATACAAATACAAATAATTTATTCATGAAACAGTAAATGTAGGTAGGTACACAATATTAAAATACACATTAGTTGCTAACACAGTCATTTAGTTGCTATGAGGTACTGGGTAAGGTTGATGTTAGATAGGTAGGTACAAACAAAGCACATAGGTAATAATATTTGCATATTTCAATCAGAAAAGTTTCACTAGCCCCCACACTAGGATACCCTGTGTTGTGGGTGGCTAGGTACTTCCGGTTGTGTTGGGATACAATGTTATGTTCTGATTTCAAGTAGGTATTTGTTATATAATAATAAAATCGATTCATTTTTCAATTAGATAATCAATTTGATCGGTAGTAAAAAGCTGGTATAGGTAGTTACTTACTTAAATGATTACGTTTTTATTTTTATGTGCCTGATCAGATTACAATAACAACTGCAAAGTTTGCATTCGTTTTGTGAGGGTAGCGTATAAAAATTGTGTAGAAAAGATCATTATTGTTGTGCTATGACAAAGCGCGACGTGAAGTGTCAAGTGGCGCGTCAGCCATAGCGCAATTAAGGAAAATACAATGTTATTAGGTTTTTAGTTTTTTAAGAAGATTTTATATATTGGTAGATGATATTATATAGGAACCTATGCTTTTTGAGAATGACTAATTGATTAAATGTGTATTATACCATTGAGTAGGAGAGTAAGTATCTGAGTACTACGTATTTTACGTGTCATGCATTATTTATTTAATAAATAGGCATGCAGTTAAAATAACGAAAATGATTATACTTATTAATATATATTTTAATTAATATATATTTTTTTTAAATATTACTGTAAAAAGTTTTTAAACCATTAGTCAAAATGTTGTTCTATTTCAAATCGGTAACAAAGGTGTTAAAATATTAAAATGTCATATATTTAATTAAGTTTAAAGTTGTGGTCACGTTTTTCGCTCTTTTGTGTAACGGAGTTTGTAACTGTTCCCAATCGAAATATTTTGCGAGTAGTGAACGCATCCATAATTTTTCAAACCTTGCAACACTGCACGGAACTGCCAACCTAACAAAATAAATCGCAGCCTTTGTGGTTTATCTGTTATTCGACGAAATGTGGTGGTTCAGGTTTTTAATGAAAAAAAATATTGTGTCTGTGTAACGAGATATCTTGCTAAGTTCTGATGATAATCACAAGCATTACAATGTATTGTATAGTTTTATTCAGTAGCATTATGGTAAAGATGATAGTTTGCAATAATTGACGGTATAATTTTTGTTACGAATATTTTATTGTGTCTCCATCTTGGTTTTTCGTTCCAATGTGTAACATACTCCGTTACATTTCTTTTGTGTGACGTAAAATCATAGGTAAAGCTGCATTTACAAAGCATAAAATAACTATTTTAAGTTGGGAATAGAAAATGTGATGAATAATCTATTAGATACTATTATAAATTAAAATGGTGTAAATTTTTACAAATTACACAACTAGCCCTCTATACTTAAGGAATATTACCTATAACGAGGTGAAGTTAGATTGTTCGTTCGTTTGTTTGTACCTATAGATTTTTTTTTATTATCCTTTCAAAAGTAAACCTGTGCAAAACTTGGCTGTTAGTATTAATTTAAATGGGTTATTTTTAGGTGACGAAAAATAATGGGGATGACTGCAGCAGAACGTCAGAAAAACTTTTTACTGTACCTGCTTCTTTCTACTCAATTTTATAGGTAAAAATAAAATCATTATGAACAGTGGCTTATAATTATTTTGTGTAACATTTTTCTTGTGTGTAACAATTCTCTTGTGTTTCTTTTGTGTCACTCTGTACAATTATTTTGAAAATAACCCACCTACCAGTAAAAATAATATCTGAAACTGATATCTATTAAATCTGTTGCTATACCATAGGAGTAACAAGAAAAAACATATTTGGAACCCATACCTATTTAACTGACAAAACTTAATGAATAAGATCATTAGATGATAACTGTGCATTTAAATTAATTTAGTTACCTACGTATAGGTTCTTACTATTATGGTAAATTATTCGACCTATTATAGAGGTATACGCACGTAAGAGTTTGAGGAAAAAGAAGATGTTTCCCGACTACCTACTACCTACAGTCACGTGGCGATCCATAAGTACTTGACCCGTTAGCAAGGATAGCTATACCGTCCTAAGTATGTACCTACAAGTCCTACAACCAACTCGAAAACTGTTGGTAGGGCTTTAAGCACGTGTTAGGTCGCACGTGCTGGTGAAAGCATGCTCGTTTCGAAGCATGTGCCTTGTCCAAACGTTTGATCAATCAGCTATCTTTGTTGTTTATACTTAATACTACCTAATTGGCTTTTGATTAGTTCCATCCACAAGTTAATTGGGATCTTCATCAACAAAACGCGTTTTCGTTAATAAACTGACGTAGGTAGGTAGTATTTCTAAAGTATGACCATGCACAATGAGAGCCACCATGCTTTGGAAGATACAGTTAAAGGCATTACTATTCACAGTTATTTAAACGATTAAGCAATAGCATGACCTTCTGGAGCAAAAGACTAGCCTGCGTTACTGCCTACCTACCTACATTATTTCCAGAAATCAATAAACATAAAGCTATAGCCACGCACGAAGCGTCTGCCTGAACACAAAATACCACATGGTAACTCCCATGACACACAGAAAGGCTGGATCTTCAATGTGTGCGTTTGTTTTGACGCGCGCACACACACAATCAAACTCGTATTGCAAATAACTGTAACACACACACGCGCGCACTCTTCACCGAATGACGCAGAAGGCGCGGGGAGGGGACGAAACCCAATGGATGGTTTATATAGGACGGGCGGACGCAAACCAAACCAGTTTCGTTCAAGAAGTAAACAAATAAACACCTCTGAAGACAAGCATAGCTGGGCAGAAGGCCGTTATGGGTACGTGTACCCCACTTTTGTTTTTTAGTCGTCAAGTGATCCTGGCCTGCATTTTGACCTGCATTCCATCTCATTTGAACGTCATCAATCTTCATCTATCATCGTTAGCCTATTTTGTTATCAAGTCACAATTACACTATTCTGCTTAATTTCCCCATCAACTAATTGACTGTAGTTAACTTTTATAAATTAATTGTTTCTATTCAAAACATATTTTTTAAATTCCATTGTAATGCACACTTTTGTTTTGAGGCACATGATGCATCTCACCCTGGGATATATCTCAAGATACACTCAGCATTGAACAGTGTCGGGGATCAGATGAATACCGACCTTGGATGTCGGCTGATCGATACACACGATGCACGTTATATCGCGTGTCCTTTGAGTCATTAACATCGCGTGACCCACACGAGTCAGTGACAATCATTACTCTATTGCCTCTATCAATAACATGGGCGGGTACTTATATGACGATTTCCTGTTTAGTTGATAAATAGGGTCACAACACAATAATATAGCTTAACTAGCCATTCCCCTACTTGTTTTATGACTTGGTTTTTCTATGGTAAAGAAACTGTTTTTACCTTGTGTCCTAAGTTCCAAGAAAGAGATTATTCAGTTGGCTTTATTTTCTTTTGTTAATAACTTCTAAATTTATCTAAGGAAAGAAGAAGGGCAGATAGATTTTTTTTAATCTAAACCTCAATGTCGCATTAAGTTAAAAATATGTAAATCTGCAGAGCAACAGCTTTTCCAGAAATTGGCAAAAGGCCATATTCTGAATTTGGCGTACCAATGACGCACTTGCTAACACGTTTCATTCGGGATCAGTTTATGGTGAAATTGTGAGTCACGCCGCCGCCGCCGCCTGATCGATAACTTCACACCTAACGTATTATTGTCAGTTCATGGTTTCAGTAACTATAGTTTTGCATCAAATCAAGGTTTTATTTTTGCCATCAACTTTTCTTCGGTCCGTAATTCAAACTGAATGCTAAAGGCTTTTTTTCTTTTTTTCTTCTTTTCAGATATGTTAAATATAAAACCGTTAAGTAAGGTAAATGAGTGGTCTCCCGATGCGCCGGTGGGCGTGGGGGCCACTGGGGTCGCAGGATCGTATGGCCAGGACCCCGCCTCGCCTCTCGCTTCCACCTCGAGCGAGGAGCGCGCGATTCGCCGCGTTATGGGACGCTGGGGAGCCGAGTGGTTGAGCTGACTCGGACGCGAGCCCAAGAACGCCGCTGGCCTCCAATGGCCGGCAGAGCACCCCCTGCCGCCACCGCGGTGGGGGGCACCCCGCCCGGCTTTGAACCTCTCCCTCGCCCAGTACGAGGAGCTGGTCGCCAAAGCCGAGGCTCTGTTGAGCCGTCTCGTCGTCTCCGAGAACTATGATTCGGTCAACAACTTCCTGTCGCTGTACGACGCGTACATGGCGTCACCAGACCAAACTTTGGCGGAATACTTCCCCAAGTACAACCCGCCCATCCGTGCGCACAAACACACATGTGTTGGTTTAGCCATGGAGGTGACGAAGCGACTCAAGACCTTAGAAGCTGATTTCCCTGGAATAACTAAAGCTATGATGCTGGTGTCTTGCGATGAGAACATTGAAGATCTGCAAGACTATTCAACATCGTTCCCTGGACCCCAAGGGTTTCTGATTGAGACGGAGAAGGATCACGTGATGCTGGCTATCCACGTGAAGATTGCGGGCAGACCTGGCCTGTTCCTGTCAGATTTGGGTTACCACATCTCACGCGTCGTCACCGTGATGGCTGACCGTTGCTACCCACACACTGGTAAGTGATCAAATTATCGCCTACATTATACACTTTGATAAGGCCAACTCTAATAAACATTGTTTATCTTCCAGGCTGGTTCACTCAGTCGGACGAGCCCCACTGCCGCAAGGAGTACAACTACCAGCTGAATCTACACAACAGCAACTACGTGGAGTGGCACGAGCGGGAGACCAGGGGCGCCGTCACCAAGGAGCGCCTCTCCCTCGTCTACGTTGCCAAGGCTTATCTGTCCGCTATTAGCGTGACCGAGAAAAGAAACTTGGTTTGGGACATGAGGTAAATTATACTGTTTTATAGTAGAAGATTTGTGTGTTTGTGTTTTAATCACACCATTAACGGATGAGTGATTGGAATAGGTGTAAAATGTTGTTACCACGCGAGCAAAGCCGTAGACATAAGCAGATATAATCAAAGCTTATCTAACTGTTGATGTATTTACTGATAGGCACTCGTAAGTCGTAGTTATATGTTTATAAATGATGACAAAGTTATCTTGATAAAACAATAAGGCAAAATAAACATGTTTGAGGTCTCACCTGCTGTGCAATGTGATGACAGTCTGAAAATATCAGCACATGCCATTTAGATGTTATCTAAAATATTACTACGTACCTACTATACCTATATAACTAGGTACTTTATGTGACGTACCGAGTCTAAACGTATTTCTCGTTATTTCAGGAGTCTCCTCGCCAGAAACGCTAAAGGCCACCTGATCGCCGGTATCTACTTCCCGGTTAAACCCAAAGACCAGCAGTTCACCATCTTCTTCAGCGGACACAACGGAAAGCAGAGGATAAAACACAAGTTCAAGACCTTTGTGGAGTTGCAAAAGGTACAAACACTTTGATATTAGAGTAGTTAAGGATGAATGAACCACCAATGTCCTAATAATGACAACCTTATAGTATAGGTAAGGTACCTATCAAAATAAGTATACGGCACTGCGCAAACCAGCTTTCAGTTACCGACACCTAACACTTTTTGATCGTAAATTAGTATCGTGTCTATTTAAGTGGAAGCAACTGGACACAACTATTCGAAGGGAGTGGATGATTTCACACTTCGTTCGTTTGCTCGTATAAGCAAGTGGCCAAACTCTAGTGACGAAGATTTTAGGCCGCCTAAAGGCCTCCGTTATCGCTTAACGACTTCAAAAGGGACCTACAATTTAACGTGCCATCCGAAGCACGGAAGCGCTCAGATAATAATACCACTACTGGTTCTACCAATACTATAGAAATCAAATATTAATCGGTGACTTGTGTCTTACATAAGACACAAATTACTGCTACGTAATTTTGAACTCTACATACTTTCTCGTTCTTAACTCTACATTTACTTTTATTCTCTAATTTTCGTTGTTCTAATTTCTTGTCTGTTTCCAGATCCCAGATGAGGTTGTAGATGAAGTTGAGCAGTGCAACGAACAGCTACGTCTGAGGGACGGTGAGCTCCTGTCTATACTGAACCGCCTCGCCACCGTCATGGCTGATGAGGACTACATGGCAGAACTCTTGGAAGTCAACAATAAGATCGTCCAGCTCTCAGCAGGGAACTAAGCACTTGTTGACCGTTCTAGTTCATCAGGAATTTAGCTTTTTCGCACCGTAGTTGTCCTTAAGACTTTGTGTTATAATTATAAACTAGCATCTTAGATGTTACTCAGTACTTTTAGATTTCAATTCGTACTGTAGTTGTATTGAGAAGGGATTAAGGTCCTTAAGACTTTGTCTCTTAGATATCGAATCGCACAGTAGTCATTCTGAGATTTAGGTCTTTCTGAGATTAGTCTTTTCATTTTTTCTTAGGTCTTTAGACTTTGTACTTCATTTGCACTTAGCTTTGATGTCTATTTTATCAACGTAGTTTGTCAATGAATTGTAATGAGACATTATGATGATTCGGCTCACTCAGGGAAATAAAACATTTAAAATTTACCTTACTTGTGTTTATTTAACCTTGCGAGTCCCACCTTTATAATCGGCATACACTATTTAGTCATTATTTTCATTAAGTTTAATTTCATACCATAGCTAAACTATCGATTATCTAGGTCCTACATTCTAGGACATAGTTACTAAAAGTAAATCCTATAAACAGCAAAGTAGCTATGCAGGGTCAACAATGCTTTTTTTAAATCTTTTTGTTTGTTAGAAAAAAAGGATCCCGAAGAGGACCCATAATTTTTTTGAGAATCTGATGAGGATCATCGGAGTTATGATCAGCAATATAAACCGAGAGAGCAGGAAATGTTCTCTCTTCTACGAAATTGAAGCTAGATCGATTTGTCGCCTTTGAAACTATCTGCATACTACATTTAATGAAAATCCTTGGAGCCGTTTCCGAATTTCAGATTATATACCTACCTACGTACCATCATGGACGAAAGATACCACTAGTACCTACCTATAACTATCTTACAAATTATAACCGAAATTTGAAATCTCAAATCCTTGACAATAATATAGGTACCTTACCTACATGCCTATTAGAATAGGTACATTAATGCAATAAAATAACCTAGATTTGATACGAATACGAGGCAAACCCAATCTTCCATTGGCGATGCTGTTATCAATGATGACGTAACTGTTATGGTTTCTTCATCATAAGTTTCCATGTAAAGTTATGCAATATTTTGAAACATAATGCCTACTTCACGTAGCGAGACGGAATGTAAGGAAAATACTGTTTTTTTTTTTTCAGAATCAGAATCAGAATCAGAAAAATTCTATACTATCTTGAACGTGAAGGAGTAACAAACATTAACAAATACAAACTTTCACCTTATAATGTTGGTGTGATTAGTGTAATTATTTTTCACCACAGTTCTATCTTAGTAGAGGCGTGTTCATCGAATGTTATATTATGCAAAGCTCGTAAGTCCAATCCCGGGTATGTTCAAAAAAATATATTATTATAATATCGGTAAATTAATTTAATTCGCTTTGACACAAACTGTAAATGGTAAGGAAAACAACGTAATGTAGGCGTTTCCATGTGATCGTTAAGTTTCTACTAGGTAATAAAATGATTTAAAATTTTAATCTGTGACGCTGAATACATCATCTACTCTAGATTAAGTTTAGGTTATGGGCCTGAGAAAAAGTGACTTGGCCAAATCGATCTGAGGACTCCAACGGGGCACTTTCTCAGTTGCTGCCCTGTCATCTTCTGTCATAATAACAGAATTAAGAAGTACTTTTATTATCACGTATGAAAAGTTAACTTCTGCAAAATGTGGATATGTACTTACCTACCAAATATGTATGTATTTTGACATACCTCTGACTACCCCATTAGACATCTTTTAAGTATCTAACGGATTACATAAAGATCTGAAAAAAAAAAAAAAGATATCTACCGCTCCCTGGGAAAGAAAATATGATCACGACTGTATAGTCGTGATCATATTTTCTTTTTTTTAATAACAATCGTAGATATTTGTCTATTATTGCGTTGAATCACGCCGATACAAATGTATGCCGATAACAGGCGTAGGGATGGCACGTTGTATACAAACGTGACAACAAAGGTTCGCGTCACACAAATACATTTCATTTGCACGTCAAATTACGTATAGCAGACTCCGCTAGGAGTAATAGTGTTCTGTGATAGCAGAGCAACAATGTGTCTGTTTATGATGAATAAATAAATAAATAAATACATCTTTCAACATTCCACACAGCACTCAATGAAGCCAAACTTTGATATTATAATAAACTGAGATAAACCAGTAATAAAGGTTTTCATTTATGTAGAGTTTTTCAGTTTTGCTGGTGCCTAGACTAAATATGATTTAAATCTCGGTCGCGCATATTTGTTTTAAAATAATTATAATAAAAACCTACTTTTATGATCCAACTAAACCGAAGAATATATGTAGTAGAAAAATTAGTTAGCTTTGGCCATTCGTTAATTTCATTCATTTCAATTTCAAATTCTTTCAAGAATGAAATGGTGGTTTCTTTCTATATCTAAAGGATAGAAATCAAATCATAAATCAAGTTTGAATCCTTATTATTTTCGGTGAAACACTCGCAAAACACTTTTCTTCAGGCCCATAACCTAAACTTAATCTGGATTAACTTACCTATTTGCTTCAGATATAACGCATGCTCGATAAAAATAAAATACTAGAGACTTCAAAAATGCCGAAGGACATTAGGAAGGTTATTGATCTGAAAAAGGTTTTTCTTTCCGAAAATCAGTTTGGCCCAGCCAGTATTAGTATGTTGTTTGTTATTGTCCACTCAGTAAATAAAAAAGTACTTACATAATATGTGAACTCTACTGAACGAGTCTACAAATTTTTAAATTGTTAATGTAGGTAGGTTTATGACGGTTTTTTACTTCAGATAAAAAAGGCTATTGCAAATCGATTTTCTTATTAAAAGTATGACGTCACAATTCATAGCGTACTTGAGTAGACATAATGCATTTTAATGTCTTGATCTAAATCATAAATCATAAATCACATTTATTCGCAGGAATGTAGGTACAGTAGGTTTACAATATGGCTTTAGAAGCAAGGTATCCTTTACATTCTGCCTCGTCTAAGGCGTGCAAATATGGTATGGTAGGTAAGTCCTAATAATAATGAAGCTAAAATCATGCTAATTAATTAAATTCAATGAAATGTCAATCCTTATAATCTAGGTATTCGTTGATGTCATAAAAACAGTTTTCCAGCAACCATTTTTTTAATGTTAATTTAAAACTGTTCAAAGGCAAGTTTTTGATTTCTGCGGGTAGTTTATTAAAAATGATAATGGCATGATAGCAGACGTTGCGCTTAACGAGTTCTAATCGGCACAGAGGGGCCATGCTCACTTTCCATGAGCACATGCGACAGCTTACAGTTAATTGTTTTAAAAGACTAGGATTTGTCAATCGAACTTGCAAGAATTTTAAAAACACAAAAGCCATTAAACTCCTTTATACATCCTTAGTTAGATCTAAGTTAGAATACAGTTCATGCGTGTGGAATCCTCACGAAACGACGAAACGTCTTATGTTAGAAAAGGTCCAAAAACGTTTTTTAAGATTCCTTTATTTAAAAATATTTAATTATTACCCCTATCTATATCCCACTAAATATCTTCTCGGAACCTTAGGGTTCAATTCTCTGGAGAGCCGTAGAGAATGTGATCAGATTCTCATGATCTGTCGCATACTACGCGGGGTTCTTAGCTGCCCTGAGCTGTTGCTCGAGGCTAGCAAGTTGTGTGTGCCGGAGAACCGCACTCGATTCCGTCCGGGGCGCGTGCCCCTGTTTGCGGTGACGCCCGCGCGCACTGTGGCGCGTCAACAGTCCCCAGTCTGCCGCGCACAGCGACATCTTAATGTTATACTTAAATCCAGCCAACAGCTGGACGTTTTTGCTGACAAATGGCCAGTCCTTGTAAGGGAATGTCACAGATTTTGTTTTTAGTAATTAAGATGTTTGTAATATATTAGGTTAAGTACAATACCTGTAAAGTTACAAACTTTTTTTGAATAAATAAATAAATAAATAAATAAATAAATAAATATAGTTTGTCTCTGTGCCTCGTGCTTCTAGTAAGAACTTCTGACTTCTTTTTGAAATATCCAGGATATTGCTTGACAAATATACATATATCCTTTATGTACTAATGGATAAACGTAACCATGGACGCGTGCTCAGCTGTCAGATGGATAGAGACTTCGAGGGAGATGGAACGATACGGGCAGGGCAGGACAAACTAATGGACATGCGCAGAAGGTACGACGCTAGACCACGTGGGACATTGTAGGGATGGAGGTAAGTTGATCTTACCTATGTACTATGTTCTATTTTCGAATAAGTAGTTCCAAGCGGCTCACAGATGGCGCTTTGAATGATACCTATAAATTTTTGATAATGATCCGTAGGTAAGGTTCATTAGTAAAGAACATGGCCACTAATGTAATGAGACAGCATTGATGATTAGTCCATAATTAATTTTTAATCTTATCGTTAGTGACATCCAACTGATTACTAATTGCTAGGACGACATAGCTACATGATCACTTTGTGTTATCATTAATCTTTATGTGATGACCATTTTACAAAAGAGAGACTACAAAATCAGAGTATAGTTAAGCATAGATCTAGAATATCCATAAGTATTGCAAGCTGGCGTATAGCGAGCCAACCTACTGCTAGTAAATCTGCAATTTCAAAGTTAAATATTTAAAACATAAAAAGGCAGCATACGGATATGGTGGGCGCAGAAATACTACGCTGTCTCTGTTCACAAGAATATCCTTCTATTTTGTAGGACTAGAAGGAATATTCAGCAGCCTATACTTAGATACTCCTTCTAGGTCTAATACTACCTGTAGAGATATTGGAAATACCTCGTCATAACGTCACATATTCAACATAATACCTAGCGGCATCTACCGTCGACTCGGGGCGTAAAGATTGTCCATTGTCCATAGTCCTTCTACAGTCTTCACATTCTAGTGTACAAAAACCACAGATTACCTACATACAAAAACACAACGAGCACATCACTACCGTTGCCGCAAATATTTAGCAGGCGCACCGTTCCAAACAACGATCAGTTTGTGAGCAGTGTTTGCTTGGGACGTACGTGTGGATAGAGCGCCCTACGGCAGCGAAAACAGTTTTCTTTTTTTATTTGGCTTCTAGCCGTTGTATGGGTAAGTCTGATACAATTATTTAATTCTAGTAATCTGTAAGTTGTCATAACGCGTGCATAGTCAATGGAGGTCTGGGTTGTAACACACCGCAAACATAAACAAAACATACGCTGGAAAGTTGATTCGATTCGAGAAATTGCCTGTTTTGTTTCCCATGTAATGAGATTTCTTATTTCATTGTGATTGGTGTTATTATGATCTTGAAATGATTATTAAATATCGTGGCATTGATTAACACGTGGAAAATCTTCAATTAAAAACATATCGATCTAATCTTTAATTGAAATGTAATGTGTACCTATGTCTTTGGATGTAATTAACCAAGTAGATAATGTAGAAACATACAATATTTGAACACACGAAATGGAACAAAGCTATTATCCGCTTGACTATTTTGTTCAATGTTTTAAAGCCCCTTATTGCCTTTCTTGACTAAAATCATTATTTATCTAAAGTGCAATTGGGGCATTAGCATCATTCATTAGGTATTTTATTGTAGAAACAGAACCTATTTTAGAAGTTACATTTTGTATATTGATGCAATATAGAAAATCCCTAGACGCGATAACAGAAAGAGACGTGTGATTCACGTATTCTTCGAATTTATGCGATTTGAATCACCGGAAGCCGAGAAAAGTTTGAAATTCACTTTGCAATGCATTTTTTAGGTACGTGTTTTGCTTTCATTTTGCACGTATGCATTTTTTAGGTACCTTACTATTTTGCTTTAAAATTTTATTTACGTTTTAAATAGTTAACGACACTAACGGAAAGGCTCATAAATAATCATATATTATCCTAACTTAGAATTAACATGACATTATGCTAAAAGCGATGACGATAATTAAATAAAAATCTTGCTCTCGTGTTGCATTTCTATTACGAACTTTAAAAATCATCAGCAGTTCCTCAATTTTTTTTCAAGAATCTCGGGAGTTATCTCAGCCAAACAAAAATATCATTTTATTTTAAAAATTATATTTTACGAAGAGAATAATCGGTGAACATGAACATACAAAAAATACAACAATGAAACTCCTTTTTTAAAGTCTGTTAAAATGTTCATCCTTAGAATCAGCTAACTCAGAGTTACGAGTAAATAAGAATAGTAATAAACTTCGATTGGGTATGCCATTCACTCTATTTATAAAGGCGTTTAGACATTGAACTCTGATATTCCTGGTTCTCCCAGGGACACGTCATCATGGAATTGACCTTTACCGCCTACGGTTCTAGTGAAGGGAGTGGAATGTCATCGCCCACTGGGGGTTGGTAATTTAGTTTATCACTTAGCCCTAATAAATCAGACTAGCTATGAATATTATTTTATTTTTACTGCGCGTTATCATTTCAGACTGCGGAACTTAAGGCTTCCCTTTTTAGGTTCCCGAAGTAAACAACTCCCGCCCGATCTTTAATAATTTGCCTTTTATTTTGTTTTTTTGAATGGATTTTCTGCAATCAATGTTGCCTCTTTCAGTAATTATCATACGTAGAATTAAATCCAAATTCTAATCTTGTCAAAGCTTGACGATATCTGCACAAACGGCAGCAGTTTTTAGGTGGCCTAAAAACTCTGTCACCAAAGTTGGCCACTTGCTCCAACGAACAAACGAACGATCTGCACTGATACAATTTTTTGTATCAAGCGTTGTCATTATTTATTTACAAACGATTGTATTTACGACTTCCCTAAAAATTAGAAAGTGTGGATATGTGTAGATCACTTTCGATGGAAGGAATCAGTCCAAACTTAGGTACTGTTGTTCTGTACGTCTCCATACCCTGGCTTAACGCCATAAAACCAGGAATTAAGCATAGAGACATTAGTTAGACAAAAAACTTGGCATCGCACAATTAGGTCAAGCGCGAGTTGGCGACATAATACCAAAGACAATGCGCAAAGTACTAATTCATTGAATTTCACTTTTGTTGTTCGTACAAACTACCAAACTGTGAGCAGTGCCAATCAGTTCCTGATTTTTTTCTCATTTTAGGTACTTACATACAGATTTGATTACAGACAAATAGTAAATGTAATGTGGAAATGTTCATTGGTTTTGGTTACCTTGGATTGACCTTACTTTCTTGCAATTACCGAATACTAATTACTTTTGTTTAAGGTCATTGAAAGTAAATGAATTACTGATCAAGACATAATTACTCGGTGTCAACGATGTCGGCCAGATTTTGGTTTGGATTATTGAAAACCTTAACAATAATAATTTGGGAGTTTCAACTTAGGCCCGTATTCAGAGACTATATGTAGTTACTCAAGTGTCAATCGTATCTCAAGCAGTGATTCATAACTCAGTTTTCATAGAGAACTGCCAAAAAACGATGCCTACACGTAGACTCAAGTTTGAGTGAAGTCACGTTTGATCACGTAATTTGGTCACGTGAATGAGAAATAAGTCCCTACCTAAGTTGTTCCGTTCCAACCACGACTTAAACAGTGGTTATGGAACAGCTTCACACACATAAAACGTTACCACTAACTTAAGGCCGTCTATAATTTATTGGAGGCCCTGAGGATTATGGTGTCTCTACAGTGGAGGAAATTTCGGTAGCCGACGATGCTAAGTTAAACATTGGTTATAATCCGCATAAGCTACCAGCATGAACGAATTAATTCGTTCATGGCTACCAAACAACAAGCTAACCATAACCGACGGTTATGCTAATTTAAATGTTGGTGGAACTGTGCATGGCCTAGTTTAACAGCACGTGCCGAAACTGACACGAGAGGTCGACTACTTCCCCGTTGCAAATCGCACGCAACTTGTAGGCATCTGGCAAGCCACACGGAGGCCTTGGGCATAGCCACTTGCTTAAAATCGCAATAATATTGATTTAAGTAGCGGAGGTTCAGAAAACTTCAAGACTTTATAGGTGAAACAAACGTTACCTGTGTAGGATAGGTACATGCATAATTTATTAACAAAATCACGCCTCTTTGCCAAAGGGTAGGCAGATATCCCGGATTTTTACTTACGGGCTACCTACGCTACGACTCTGAGCCCCCTCTTTCTTCTACTCTACTCACTTCCATTGCATTCTCTATACAAGCTCGCCGGATTAGAGATTTTTGACCTGGTCCTTCTCTACAATGTCACCAATTTGGAATTAAGGAAAAGCAAATTGATTGTAGTAGACCTGACAAATGCATTAGGCATGATGACAGTAATTAAAGAACGCTAAAATACTTTATGTAGTGAATTAAACTTGAATCTTGGAATATAAAACGTGCATTTTTTACTTTATTATGTGTGTGATTAATATTTATTTTTATAAAATAAAACTACAAAATAAGGCAATCCGCCATGATGTCTTGAACACCAATCAGAGCGCATGACGTCACTTCTGAGTTCTAAGTAGGGATGCAACATAGCTCATAAAAATATCGATTATGAAACATCGATGTTTTTAATACTTTTAAACATCGGTGTTTTGTTTATGAACGATAAATCGATGTTTTCAGGATCATATTACGCCATTACTAATATTGAATCAAATTTATCCATGCTTTATGTGTCAGTCAGTCAACACAACAAAGCAATGCGAGCGAACGTCACTGTGATCCCGAAAATCGGAGCAGACTGAAGAACGATGTCGATGTTTGTGAATGCAGCAAACGATAATATATCGCTCATTAAAACATCGATTTTTATGATTCATCGATGTTTTACAAACATCGTTGGCATCCCTACTTCTAAGTCGAAGCTAAAACAACACGCACGAACTTTACATTTAGTATTGTTAACTTTGACTACTTACGACTATCTGTGAAATATCCAAGGATATTTATTTATTTTATCTGTGTATTAATTATTTGAGTTTAAAATGTTATTAAAATCAAATATAAAATAACACGAGTCATGAAGCAAGGAAGTTTAAGCTACTTGTTTCGTGTTGTTTTATTGTGTGGAACGTACATAAATAACTTATCAGGAGTTTTTAAGGATGTGTTCTCACACTGGACGACCCCACACCACTTATACACTTTCGAATTCATATTTAATAACACAAAATAAGTTAATTATTTAACGAACGCAGCGTACTTGCGTCTTATTTACATAGAAGTGACGTCACAAGCGATGCCATGACACTTTCAAGCGTTTTCGCGCCGGATTCAAAATGGACAGAGAAAAATGCAATTATTTGCTAAAAAAACTTCGTATTTTCTTAAAATTAATAATTTTTCGTATAAAGTAGACGTATACCTACATCATGAAAAGGAATTTCAAAATTTGTCATCATGCCTATTGATAGCAGCATTATAAATTTTCCTTTAGAATATAACCGCCAAAAAATAGAATAATAATAGAATATTTATTTATTTGTTAACTATAATGATTTGGAGTTGTTCTGTTATGTTATAGTTAATTTTGGAATATAGAATTGAATTGAATTGAAACCGCCGAATATGCCGCCTGCACCTTGATAAATTATTTGGACACTTTTAGATACCTTCAACCACTTTATGAACCAAAGTCCATAAGAACATACAAATCCTTTTGTGTTACGCAAATCAAGCGTATTTTCTTTGTTAAACGCTTCAAACTCTTTGTTTTCCTGAGTCAGATATTTGAACTCAGAGCAACGTCACAAAAACACAGTGAGATCATTATGATTCAAGTTTTCTATGGTTCACTATGATACTACGCTAGGTGCAAGGTAGTACATCGAGTTTCCTTCCTGTTGACAAAGGCTGACAGACTATCAGTGAAACTCTTGTAGGTTTCATTTGCAGAGACCATTAGCTCAAGCTTGAATCATATTAAGCAGGTTCTGATAACTCCATATTTTTATATTTAAGACTCCACTCTCTATTATTATTTCTGAATATTTTAGAACAGGCAAAAACGATATTTCAAACGGAGCTTTGTTCTAAAATGTCGCGTAAATAATTTTCATTCACTGAGTTTGTTGCTCGTTTATAAATCGGTAGTAAGTGCCCCATAGTATACAGTGCCAGGTTATTACCGCATTCCTCAGTTGTTGAAGTAAAACGACCTTCTATCGGTTCATTGTTTGTTTGCAGTCAGCAGCAGTTAGCTGATATCCGGTAGTAAATTCAATCTGCCAAGAAAACAATCATGTCATTATTATTATAGGTACTAGACTAGCATGTTTTACAACAACTTTAGGTACCCAAATTTGAAACCTGATTTACGTCGACAAGTTAGCGCCACTCTTGTTGTTTGCTATTTAACAATTAGAACGAGGCCTTCTGTGCTTCTAAGCCTGTTGTCGGAATGGCTTAAGCCAAATTAAGTTATCAAGCCTTGACGGAGACCTTCACGCACCAACTTTGAATGGCAAAACTGTTTGCGTGTTGGTCTCTCTCTCCTTATACGGTCGTTCTCTGTCACGGTTGGCTATGACAGACATAAAATAAAATCCGACACGTTTCTTTGGTTTCAAAAATAGTTTTACGGTATAAGTAGGTAGGTACTCTATTTCCTATAGGTTTGTATGAGGTAGGTCACGTGGAGTCTACAACATCAGGGATTCATAAGTGTTTTAAACGTGAGCGAAGCCGTAGACAGAAGCCAAAGGTTAGAAACATAAGAAGATCCTTGTCAACAAAAGAAGCGCGTTGGCTTCGTCTGTTGACCCAAACCGGTTCACGCCAGACCAACGACCCCTTTCGGTTTTGCCAGACGAGCCCATTGTATCTGTGACCCAAGTACCTAAATAAAGGGCAATGGATTCCTTCCTACTGAAGTCTTTTGAATGAACACGATTCGTGATTCCATTATAAAAATCAAAATTTAAGGAAACGTGAGTCTAAAGATCAATGATTCGGTACTCTATTAACACTTATTCGGTACTGTTTGTGGTTTGTTTGTTGTGTTGGGTAATCAGGTTATTCTAATAGATCTGACGTCATGGTGATAACTTCGCAACACGTTTATCTATCAGCAAAATTCAAGGAAATAATCTACTTGTAGTCGGTCGGTATCGTCGTAGGTACTATCTATTGTGCGCAGTCACGCAAGAGAGCCGAGCAGTGGTAGCGTTCACAAACTGAAACCGAGATTATTGCACTACTTAGCGGATGTTTTGACATGTTACTGAACTCACGAAATATCGGCTTTGTTTTCAATGTTCTACAGCTGTTTAAAGAAATCATTTTACACTGACGAATACTTATATCTCTAATGATCAAACAAACCATCAAATGAGCCAAAACTTCAAATAGATACCCACCATATCTCTAATTACCTAGTTAACTTTAATTTTGTAAGTAGGCCTACTTTGTAACTTCTTCTGTTTTTTGTTAACTAAATTTTGTAAGAACGACTTTAGATAATTTACTCTAAGTACAACATTGTTCTCATGTAAGTGATACCATTGTCTTTTTGAGAATGAAATATATTAAACCTTAAACCTTATATCGTTCAACAACAGATATCGTAACCATCATTGGCTTTAGGGTTCCAAGAACTGAAATGCTTGGTGGATTAGTAAGAGAATAAATTTAGACAATACTAACATCGACGTATGCTGCTTTATCGTGCACTCAAACGTCTGAAATAGAACAGGAACCTTGCTTTTTATTAGTCGGTGAGGACATTGACTATGCATGCATGCTCGTCAAGTGGTAGCTTGTAGAATTTACGACATCTACAGGTACTATTTATATATTATTTTTCAATTTGTCATCACATCGAACTTATCTGCTACGTGAAGTTTATCCACCTAGTTAATCCACACTAGTTAAAGTTTAAAAACGGCGCGGTAGGATAAATCGCGATTAAATACATAGCTGTTTTAGAGTGCAATAATGCGGTAGAAATACTAATAAGATTTTAATTGTCTGCAGAGCGTGAAAAACCTTCAACATCATCGTTAGAGAGGCAACGTGAGGCGCTCGCAAAGGGCGCCGATGTTGCGTGGGAGCGAGGTCGAGATGAGACGCGTGCGAGGGAGCAGGGAGCCATCGCGGCGGAGCCGGCGGCACCCTCCGTGGGCCGCTGGGGCGCCGAATGGCCGAGTTGACTCAGTCCGGAAGCCGATGGGCACTTGACTAGGCAGCCGCTGCCGCGCGCGCGCTGGGGCCCCCCCGCGGGCGCGCTGCCCCTCCGCGCCGCCGACCACGAGGCTCTCGTGACCCGCGCCGAGAACGTACTGCGCCGGCTGCTCGTCACCGACAACTACGACTCCGTCACCAACTTCACCTGTCTGTACGACGCGTTCACGAAAGCCGAACGGCCCCTGTACGATGTGTACGAGGGTTACACGCCTCCGATCCGCAACAAACGCCACACTTGCGTGGGATTGGGGCTGGAGCTGGTGAAACGGTGGCGCGGGTTGGAGAAGCAGTTCCCGGGGTTCGCGGAGGCGACCTACCTGGTGTCTTGCGAGGAGGCGGTCCAGGATGTGCGGGAGTATGTGTGCGCGGGGGAGGGGCCGGTGGCGGTGGACATGGCGGAGAAGGAACACACGATGGCGTGTGTCCAGGTGCGGGTGGACGGCCGACCCGGCGTGCTGCTGGCCGACCCAGGGTACCACGTGCCGAGGATCATCACCATCATGGCTGATGGAAACTACCCTCACACCGGTACGTTGCCTTATCACTACTAAACAGGAAACGCCTAGTCCAAACTAGACCTTCAATTTACTTACTTTGTCAAACATGTCCAAAGTATGCACGAACATTATATTAGACGACCTCAGTGGCGCAGTTGGGTGAACGCCCGGCTGAGACGCTAGGGTCGCGGGTTCGATCCCCGCTACGGGACAAATGTTTGTATGTTCTGCAGATATTTGTTCCGTGTCTGGGTGTTTTCTATCTATAATATGTATGTATTTACAAAAAAAAAAATGTATCTAAGTATTATACCTATCAGTCATCTGGTTACCATAACACAAGCATTAAATTGCTTAGCTTGGGACCAGATGACGCTGTGTGAAATGTCTAAGGATATTTATTTATTTATTTATTTATTATTATATTATATTCTGAACATTATATTATAACTAACTGAACATAACATTATATTCTGAACAAATCTCAGCGGGTTTTCTAAACCTCGAATGTTCCAAGTTGCATTTTGATAAAAGCGTTTTTGCCACACGACATTATACAAAAGTTAAAACTCTAAAGACATTAATATTTCTTCCAGGCTGGTTCACCCAATCAGACGAGCCGCAATGCCGCAAGGAGTACAGCTACACCTTCAACCCCCACAACAGCAACTATGTGGAGTGGCACGAGAGGGACACGCGAGGGACCACCGCCAAGTGCCAAACCTCACTTATATACGTTGCACAGCCGTACCTGGACGCCGTCAATGTAACCGAGAGAAGAAACTTGGTTTATAACTTTAGGTGAGAAAGACAACGAATTGTTTATCAAAACAACAAGTTAAACAGGATCACTACTATATCTTTAACGAGGAGTAAACAATAACAAAAGGCCTCTGTCATGGCTGAACGCATTTTAACATGCTCTAGCCGAAGTACGAAATCACTCCGTCATGAATGCCTCTTGTATATACAAATTGAGGCCCCGCCGCTCACAACATAACTTTGACGATCCTCTGAGAACGTCTAAGCAAGCTACGCAACCACTTCAGCAGACAGTATTGGGCCATTTCCTGCAACAGAGCCATTCTTTTCCTCCCAGGAGTCTCCTGTCCCGCGACCAGAAAGGCCACCTGACAGCCGGACTGTACTTCCCCGTGGGCGCGCGCGGGAAGGACGCACAGTTTACACTGTTCTTCGACACCGGAGCAGAGAAGCGCAAGACCAAGTACAAGTTCAGCCTCTTCGCGGATTCTTCCAATGTGAGTCTATCTTTTTCTCCTACAGTCGTAGGTTGCTGACCGTCGTGAGTTGACTTGCCCGAACATTCTTTACGATCTCTCTCCACTGGCTGCGGTCATCGGCATGGTGGAACGCTTCGGAACTCTTTGTGGTTCCAGGTTGTCGAAGGTTTTTCGGGTAATGAGAAAAAATATAAAAGATTTTCGGAGGCAAATAAGTGCTGGAGACCCTTTGGATTACGACTAAGTTTTAGTGCTCAAGGATATCATAGAGATGATTTATGGTTTGGCTTGGCTAGTGGGGGTGGGTAAAGTACCTATGGTAATTAAACGTTTGTAGCATCCCATTTACTATTATCTAGACTCAAACTGCCGCGGATGTACCACTTGGTCCCCAAAGGTGGTATGACCAAACACGTTTTGGACTATAAAGCGCGTTTAAACAATGTAATACATTCATGATTTATGATAGGTAAGTACTCATTCAAAAGAATTCAACTCATTGACGTTATTTATTTATCTGAGAACACGCGCCATAGTATTCGTTCAACGAACTGCCTCTTTATGACCCTTGCACGTGGCATGCATGATATGCACGTGCGAGATAAAAGGAGTGGATCAATTAAGTCGTGTTGGCAGTGGGATGTACCACGACATTCTACAGGAAGGTCGTGGGATCGAATCCCGGCTGTGCATCAATTTGTGTTCCAATTTGTATGCGCAATGTGAAGCAAAGCACCGTGAGGAAGCCAGCTAGCTTTCTACGACAGACATGAGCTTGTAAATTTTGTAAAACGTGATAAACTTTACATAAGATTCTTTGCAGATTCAAAGCTTCTAACACATCTGTCAAAATATGCCATAAAATAAGTCATGAACGAATTAGCCCCTATATAGGTACCTATACCAAGATATGTAATTTATGAAAAGCATGATTATGTGTACAATACTTAACTTTGTACAAAGTACAACCGTTTCAAAACCATTATTATATTGTTTGTAAACAACACGTCGTTCAGCGGACCATTGCCAAATGGTTGTGAAATACATAAAGGTATAATAGTACCTACTTACATTTTACTTCATTTGTGTTATGATAAGGATTTTTATGTAGCAGTAAAACTAACAGTTTTAAACGGCTCAATGAAATATTAAGGAATGTATGGACATAAAATATACCTATATAGGTATTACGTCTGGTAAACCTACAAATAAATAAAAAAAACAATTTACTAACCTAGCTTCTGTTTCTCAAAGTAGGCGTCTATCGTAGAAAATACGTAGTTAAAGTAAATTACGGTAATTTTATACCATTATACTCGCATGTCGAAAGTGGAGCGGGCAACTATTTCACCCTGTAATCAACTACCATTAGTGGCGTAGTTATTCCTCGAGTTGAATATATTTTGCTATCTCCTTTGAAAACATTACTTATTCTGACTGGCTTAGCTCATCATGATCTACCTGCTCTTGTCCAACATGTACTTAGCTAACTGGTTTTGGAGAAACTATTGTGAATCTATGAAGCATGTCCCAATCATTATAGTATACAATGAAGGTGTGTACGTGTACTGAAATTCTAATCAATACAATTTATTTTACAGATACCAGAAACTGTAACAGAGGAGATACAACTATGCAACGTTCTGATGAACTACAAAGAGGGAGAACTCCTCAAGATCCTCTGCAAGGTAGCCAAGATGATGGCAGACCAAGTTTTCATCGACCAAATGCTCGAAATCAATGATGACATCTGCCGAATGTCTCTATAAGATGGCGGCCAAAACAAAATGGCCGATTAAAAAACGCGGCAAACGTTCACAAAAACACCTAGTTTCGTGCCTCTTATTTTATTCCTAATAATTTATTAGTTAGGTTCACTTCTCTACTGTATCTTATAATTATAATCTTGGGAGTGGGTTAATTAAAAATGAGGCCAAAACAAAATGGCTGTAAGAAAAGCACAAATATTACCCTATTTATGTTTTAGATTAGTTTTTACTTCACGTTGTGTGATTGTTTAAATTTTAGTAATCTACTTCGTATTTAGTCATAAATTAATTAATACCTTAGTCGTATGAATTTATTGGTATTTTGGTTTGTACTATAGCTATTCTTGTCTACTGATTCAACTGTTTATTTGACATGTAATTATAAACAATTATTTTGATGAACAAATGGAGTTTTAACTTTTTACATACCCACCGGGCGGCTCACTATGACCGTTAAAAGCGATTCAGTTTAGGTCCTTTATTGAACTGCTTTTGACGTAAGCTAAGGCGCTGACGTAAAGCAGTACAACAGGAACCTAAACTGAATTTTATAAATTATATGACCGGGTAGGCGTTACCTTTTTATTATTGTTTTTAAACTAAATTGTTTAATAATACGTCATGGTAAGCCGGCATGGTAAGTTCAAGGAAATTCTACCCTAAAATGAAAAACTGTTTTTATCGACTAATTTATTCTATATTCCACACATAACATTGAGAATTCTTGGTTCTTAGAAATAAATTACGTCTAAAAATATATCTAAATTAGGTATGCCTACCCAAATAAATCTTGTTGGGTCTTGGGGAAGTACTGACAAAACAAGCTGACAGAAAAATAACGTCATTTAAGTTGTTCTTACAGGTTTTCTCAGATTTAAGTAATTTCGAAATCGATAACTGAAAAACAGGGACTGAGTTTATACTTCGGAAGTTAGTTTTCATTGCATTGTCAATACGTTTCAAAGAACCAAAAATATTACAGAAAAAGGAACAAAACAATACCTTAATAGGAATAAATACTTAGCGACCAGCACCTTAGCTTGTGCGGTAGTCCAACTGATACAGAGCAAATCAGAGTCAAAATATACAGCAATATATACCTTATTTCATAAAACTTAGGTACAATAAAACATTGAAAGAAATACAAAACAACCGTAATATTATGTAAATGGAAAGCGAAAAACTCTTGGATATGGATTTTTACTTTAGCAAACAGGTTAGGTTAGGTAGGTTCTTAACTGAAAGTAGGTTTAGAGATTTAAGATTCCTAGACATTTGTGAAAAAAACAATGTTTTACTGCACCCAAATCAATATCATTAATACTAAAACAGTTACTACACTATCTAAGACTATTTGTGAAAGTTACATTTCTTGTATCAACTTATGATACAAAAAGATGGCGCCACTGTGATATAGCAATTCATAAAAAAGTTAATAACAGAAATCTCTGGTGCATAAAAATCTAAACGCTGCACAATGCCCTGTCATTGTTTATTACCAAAAATAGCATTGTTCTAAACTTTTAATAGATACGTTTTTGACAGTTTTTAATTTAGTACTTTGCGGCTACATACAAACCTACATCTTTTTAATGTTCTAAAAAAGTAAGTTGTGTGAGTTCGTGGCTAACTCTGACGGAGTTTCTGCCGCCTGAAGGCCTCCGTCATGGCTTAACGACTTTACAGCCCGGACCGTATTAGCGTGCTCAGCGCTCAGTTGTTAGCCACGTCGGCCTTTTGACCGCGTAGAACTTCGCTCATCTTTAACGATCTATTAAGAACGTCTTAGGTTAAGGAGCGCTTCAATAAATATTACAGACAATATACAGCTTATTACATTTAAACAGATAAGTTAACCCTATTTTATATAGCTAGTTTAACTGATAGTCTAAAAGTCAAAATAGTGGTAGGTTGGTCAAAATAACTTGGTGAGAATGTCCGGAATCCGTAGTTCACCAACAAATTTATAGGTTGGGTAGGTTTCGATCCGTTGATATAAAATCAGGAGATTAATTATAAAATCAGGAGATTAATGTTTCAAAACGAACTGGTCGGTCCAGTCCGCCTTTATTTACTCATGCAACTAACTCTTCATCTTTAAATTGTTGGTGAACTAAGAATACAATATAACAAGATTTTAAAGCGATAGCGAAACAATAATACAGCTATGTTTGTGCTACGGCACATCGTCAATCAAATGTTTTAAAAAAGTAGAATGCCGATGGAAAGGCTTATTCACATTAAGCGTTATTCGCTCTTTGAGTAGCGAAAATTAACGGAGTTTGTAAAGTATTGCGTCTAGCGCGAAAACTTGTCCAAGGATTTATCGCGATAGCATTTCGCTTGTAATGTGAAGTTTACAGCTTATTTTAAAGCTTGCTACATGTCTCAACCTCAGTAAATACAAGTGGAAACTATGGTTAAATTATTGGGTTGAGTTATAAATATTTATATCAGTATTTTTATTTGTTGAAAATATTAGTAAATGTTGAATTATGCACCTTCAACAATCAGTTAACATTTTCAACAAATGAACCTTCTGACAGATGATAAAAATAAAAACTCAGGTCTTCACATTTTGACTGGATAGTAACTTTATTATTTAGCGAATAACGCTTAAATGCGAAACGGCATTTCCGTTCTACAAATCAAAACTAATTTCAAGATGATGTGCCAAAGTTCACACCCTTACAGTAATTATGTTAATTGTATTGTCTAATTAATTCTAATTAAGTTTAATAAGTCAAATAATTAGTTAAATTAATATTTGTGAAAACCGAAAATGAATTAATAATATTCTATTGTTGAATAACTCAAGTTAAACTTAAAATAATTTTTACGGGTAAATAAAATGAACCGAAATACATTGAAAAGTACATAGATAATTATATATATCAAGTCTTAAACTAACTATTACGTAACCACTGCTTCTTACTTTAATTCTAATAAATTAACTCAGGTATTAGAAAGAATGCATTAAATTATAGTTATGGTATCGGTTAACCAAAATTAACATTTCCAGACGTATCTTAAAAAACGGTTACTAACTATTTAATATGCACCTTGAAATGTTGTTGAATTTCATTTGTGTCTTAATATTTTGGCGCAGGATCGTAGTGGATGGCACAAAGGGAGGCCTATGCCCAGCAGTGGGTAAAGTCGGGCTGTGGATGATGATGATGGATGTCTTATTATTTTAATTGTCAAAGAGTGTTTAGACTGTAATTAATAAGCGCTGACCATTGGTCTAGAACTTACCATTATAATTTAATTGGTTAGTTACCGTTTTTTAATTCTCTATTGTTTACGACACACGAAATTATATGAAGTTTTCTATCCACAGATTGGTTTTATTAAATTAATACCTCGTTTTCAAGACCTGCTTGTATAGGTCAGCGTCGTGTTTAAAAAAATAGCTATTTCATCAAAAGAAAAATGTCAACATACCTACCAATAAATCGAATAAAAGATGAAGGTATGAGACAAAGCGAAATAAGGTGAATCTACTTGTTGATAATAATGTCATCAATTTAGAACACCAAGGCCCGTATTCAGAGACTATACTCAAGCGTAAATCGTGTCTTAAGCAGTGATTCATAACTCAGGTTTCACAGAGAACTGTCAAAAATCGATGCTTAAACGTAGACTCAACTTTGAGTGAAGTCTCTGAATACGAGCATAAAAGATTGCTTCAACAAAACAACTCGTTAACTCGAAGATGAAATAAACAAAAATATCTGTGGATAGACAAATGGTTCAACAAAATGTTAGCTATCGCTTTCGTTTAGTCGGTCTGGCGGTGGTTCTTGTTGGCGTGTTTGTGACGACGCTGCGGGTGAGGCGCGCTGTACACTTCACGAACCGTTGCGCTGAAAATTATCGTCACACAATGAGAAATGAGCTGTGCCGACCCCACTCAGTGTGACCACTTAGTGGGGTAAGAGCAGGGAGATGATGATGATGATGACAATAAGAAATCACATACCTATTAAGTGTCAATTCACACCGAAATGGTAGCGAAGCGGCTGTTCAGTGTCATATGATTTTAAACCTACCTCTTGAATCAATATTCCTATTAAAAAAACCGCATCAAAATCCGTTGCGTAGTTTTAGAGTTTAAGCATACATAGGGAGGGACATAGGGATATAGGCATTAAAATGACAATAAAACTGCTCGCTCTTCTTTCCGTCTCGGTGTGAGTTGAGCCTAAAAGGTAGGTACTAGAATTATTATGCATTACCTGCGATTTTTGCCGTTCCCGCGGAAATACCGAAATTGTAGGTTAAAACACGGGTGAATGTTTTGGAAAATATTAAAAAATTTAATACAAACATCATATAGAAATGGCATCTTAAGAACTCGTGCAATGAAGCGTTTCACATAATATACATATCCGTAAAGCCAAAATGATTTTAAAGTGTGTCTCATCGCAGTCTCCAATTTTTACAAGATAAAGGAAAAACGCAGAAAAAACAGCTTGGTTATTATTTTAAAATGTTGTATGTTTAACACGTTTGGTGCCCCGGACGCACTACCTCGTACAGGAGCTCGAGAAGTTGGGCCTTGAATGTGTTAATATAAAATGTAAAACTCACCTTTAACAGTGAGTTTATTATGTCAACACATTTATAAAATCGCATTTTTGCATAAAAAAAACAATTGAGCTATCACAAATTGATAGATTATGGCATGGGAAAAGGAACTTTATATTCATACCAATACCAAAATAGTTCAAGCTTTATCATGCTACATTCCGAAGAAAATCATGCTAAATATAAAAGGCATAACAAACATACTTATAGCTCAAAACTGTAGCAAATAATATAAAATATTACTAGAAATTTAATAGTAGTAACGCCTTCGCCAATATCTGGAGCTGTTTAGGATAGAAAAAAGTAAATAAAAATTATATAAACTCAGATATTTTAATAGAAAAAGTATTGAAACCAAGATTAAGTTGGTTAAAGAATAATTAAAGAGTAAATACAAATTTTATTGATAGATTAAGTAATTTTTAGGCATCAAATTAAATTATGGAATTAAAGTAGATTTCATAATATATTTTTTTAATTAGTCTTCTGTGTCAGATAATTAGGTTGAACTTAATTATTGAACTTAAAGAAGTGACCAATTATTAGTGGTATTATTATTACTGTCTACTGAATCAGTGAGATCAATAAATTAATTTAATTAAAAGTGATTGAATTTAAACTCTACGTAATGAGTTTGTGGCAAAATCAATGAAATTTTAAAGTGAAATTGTCGTCAAGGTTACTGAAATACTATTGGTTACAAATAGGTATCTGATCAAGTGAGTTTAGTGGTGATCATTATCATGAATCTTATAAGTAAAGTTACTAAGCCAGTGAGTCAAACGACTTTTCCAGTGAGTTAAATTACTTTCCCAGTGAGTTAAGTTGCTTGCCTGGTGATGTATACGATTGGTCCATCGGGTTAAGTGACCATCGAAACTAAAATGAAGTGGCTTATCCAGACAAATGTCTGCATCAGTGAGTACATATGTGAATTAACCGGTAAATCAGCAGATAGTAATAGGAGATCGTTTAATGACTGATAGACTACATGACTGATATTTTGTTACATGATTAGTTCAGTGAGTCATGGCTTGTGATCCAGTTAGTTACGAGACTAAAAATCAGGAGTTACGCGAATACAGTGAGTTGAACGACTAATCCAGTAAGTTACACGACTACACCAGTGAGTTATGCTACCGATCCAGTGAGTTGCTGGTCTAATTCAGTGAGTTATGTCATCGATCCAGTGAGTTACTCGAGTGAGTAGTGACCGAACAAGTGAGTTTAGTTACAACGTCAGCTGTTTACCTGTTCGTAGCGAGTGGACTGGCTGAGGCTCTGATGGGGCGGCGAGCGGACGGGCGATATCTTCTTTCGGAATGACTACTTGTACTGCAATCGACATTACACGCTATACTACTCGCTAGATATAGCGAGGTGGGTGGACTATTATTGGAGACTATACTTCATTTCTTGAAACGAGCTAATAGGAAGGAAAATAAGCGCACGTGATTGGTCGTCGAAAATAATTGTTTATTCTCGTGATGGCTAGATTTGACAACTGACAATTGATTTGACAATCTAGCCAATCACGAGAAAGATAATTATTTTCGACGACCAATCACGTGCGCTTATTTTTGTTCCTGTTAGCTCGATCCAAGACATGAAGTATAGATAGATAGATTAAAACACCACATTTACAAGATCGTGTGAACGTGTTACATTTAGAAGACTAGCTCTCTGCCGCGACTTCGCATGGGTATTCATTAAGCCGGCTATGTTAATGTAGCTTTATAATGGTAAAAGAAGTTTTGAAATTGGTCCAACAGTTTTTAAGTTTATTTGCTTCATACAAAAACATTTCCTCTTTATCTATATCTATATATAGTAAAGATTTAAGAGGCTATTTTAATAACTATATGAACCTAGATTCACGAAAAATATAGAAGTCTCATGTTTTATTAACCTATAGTACGTCAATACTTTGCTTACTTCTTTTTGAACCAACTCAACTGTATCCTTACTCAAAAACCTTATAGAAAATAAAATAGCTGGATCACTTTGTAAAATAATAAAAACAAAATTATGAGCACAAAAATATAAGAATAACAAAAATAATGCAGACTATAAAATATGCATGTCCATTCCATAGTAAGACTTCATAAATCGTCTGCCTTTTCAGACTTTTGCCTACTTTAAGGGATGCTGTAAGCTAAAATAATAGCAGTAAATATTAATAAGATAAAAATAAAAATATATCTACTCATAAATATCGTGCGCTAAATACTACAGTGCTATAGTCTACCCACCTCTAAGCAAATAAAAAAAAAAAAATAGCAGCCTTATTCATAACAGTTACATGAACTTCAAATAAGCAAAATTGTTACCCTATTATTCATAATATACTGTCAACTACAATAATACAAGCATTAAATTGCTTAGCTTGGGACGAAATGACGCCGTGTGAAATGCCCAAGGATATTAAAAAAATAAAAAATGAATGAATGAATGAAAGAATTTATTTAATTACGAAAGGCTTGAGATATTATTTCTTCACTCTTAAGTCGTTGAAAGGAGACGGCAATATATTTGTCAACTGTTCTATCTGAGCTCTAGGAAAGTCTATTTTGAATAATAGGGTATTTACGCTATCATTTGTTTTTGTTGACAAGCTGACACAAAAACAAAGATATTAATTTGTTATTATGAATAAGGTGCTAAAATACAACTAAAATACTCTAATAGCAGAAGAACATGCAGTGGCAGTCTACACTACATAAAAGCCAATATTTGTGCAACATACTGACAAAAAAAATTTAAAATACAGTTGAAATCAACTGTAAAGGTATTTAAAACATTAAAATGTGTGTAGTTCATTTATTGAAACGAGCTAATAGGAAGAGAAATAAACACACGTGATTGGTCGTCGAAAATAATTGGATTGGCTAGATTTGACAATTGACAATTGATTTGACAATCTAGCCAATCACGAGAAAGATAATTATTTTCGACGACCAATCACGTGCGTTTATTTTTGTTCCTATTAGCTCGATTCAAGAAATGAAGTATAGTTCATGCTTTACCAATTTAAAGCATACCGAGTTTTTCGAAGCAATTATCATTATTATACTGTGCACAAAATAAAGAATATTTTTCAGGTACTCATTTTGCAATTGAATTGCAAACGTCAAAACATGGTTAAGTTTTGATAAATTCATCTAAGATTAAATTCAATTCGAAAATGTCGTGTATCGATTTTGATCTATGAACCCAAATTATGCGTTTTTGAAATATCTGAAATTTCCTCGTAATTGAAAGACATAGTGGTCTTTCAATTCAATTACATTTAAAATGACTTCACGCACGGCCCGCTTAAAGGCAACAACTTTACTCCGAGCGATTGTTTGTAACCGTAGGTTTAGTATGAGATAGATGTGGGCGCCGCCTTAAAAATTCTCGGCGGCGGCGCGCTGACTAATTTCAATCGGCGGCGGCGTGGCGCCGGCGGCGTAGTTTTCTACTACCTACCTCCAACTTAAACTCGCAATCTACTCCCTACCTTCTTTAAGCCGGCCGGCTTCTTAATATCGTTTTAGGCGGACGACAGGAAAATGTCAGTCCTATACAGTACAGTAAATACCTTGTCCAGATCAGGTCATCAGGTACAAAAAAAAAACAGTTTTCCAAAGGGACACTTTAATAGCCTCGTAAACCATTTTTTAACATAAACACAGATAATAATAATTATAAAATATGTAAGATTGATAATCAATCTTACATCTCACATATTTTATAATTATCATGAATAAATATGATTTTGTTAACCCGAATCGAGCTCAAGCGAGATCTTTTGGCCGTAACTGTTAGCCTCCCTGTTAGAATACCCTCTCACTAGGAGTGCTAGTGGCAGGTATACAGAGTAAAGCTCTAGCAAGAGCAGCATATAGATACGCATATATATGCACATAGAGGGAGCCTTCGACAGCGCGTGGTGGCCCGCGATAAGGGTGAGATTGGCCGAGGAGGAGTGCCCAGTAAATCTGAGGAGACTCATCGACAGCTATCTTAGAGACCGCACAGTCAGGGTTAGATACGCTGGCGAGGAGTACTCCAAAGAAACTACAAAGGGATGCGTCCAGGGATCAGTGGGAGGCCCAATACTATGGAACCTCCTCCTCGACCCACTCCTAAAAGGGCTAGAACATCGCGGCGACTACAGTCAGGCCTTCGCGGATGACATAGTCCTCGTATTCGATGGGGACACTGGTCAAGAGGTCCAAAGACAGGCCAATGCCGCTCTCGCCTATGTGAGGGACTGGGGTATCCGAAACAAGCTCAAATTTGCACCTGCGAAAACCAAGGCTATGGTAATCACGAAGAAGCTTAAGTACGATACCCCAATCCTGCACATGGGCGGGATCGACATTGGCATGTCTCAAGAAATTAAGATCCTGGGGCTCACAATAGACAACAAGCTTACGTTTAACAGCCATACTGCGAACATCTGCAAAAAGGCATTAAACATTTACAAGAAGTTGTCTAGAGCAGCCAGGATCAGCTGGGGACTCCACCCAGAAGTGATTCGCACAATCTACACGGCGACAGTGGAGCCAGTAATAATGTACGCGGCCAGCATCTGGGCTCCGGCAACGGAAAAGATCTGTGTCCAGAAGCAATTAAATGCTGTCCAGAGAGGTTTTGCCCAGAAGTTGACGAGAGCTTACCGCACCGCTTCCCTGTACTCGGGATTGATATTGGCCGGAATACTCCCCCTCGACCTTAGAATACAGGAGGCAGCAGCCCTGTATGAGGTCAAGAGGGGAGTGCCTCTGCCAATGTTGAAGGACAGGGAAGTGGAACAGCTGATGCCCTACGCGGAAACTGGGCACCCAGCGGAACACACCAACCTGACGTTCACGCAACTGGCAAGCCAGGAGCAGGTCGACCAACACAGCAACCACGAAATACGCGTATACACAGATGGTAGCAAGATTGGGGGTGAGGTCGGAGCGGCGTTGTCTCTGTGGAAAGACAATGCCGAGATCAAAACCCTCAAGCTAAAGCTGCCATCGTATTCTACGGTTTACCAGGCTGAGCTCCTGGCGCTGTGTAGAGCAACGAGGCAGGCCTTGAGACGGTCGGAAAGAACATACGGCGTATACAGCGACTCCAGGTCAGCTCTAGAGACAATCGTCAACAACGGTTCCATCCATCCTCTTGCCGTGGAGGCTCGTGAAAACATGAAAGCGAGCAGAATCCAGAATAAAGAAATATCTTTATTCTGGATCAAAGCCCACGCAGGATTGGAGGGAAACGAGAGAGCTGCTTCTAGTTTTTCGCGTTTTACGCCACTCACGCCGCGCGGTGAATGTCGGCGGCGGCGGCGGCGTGCGGGGTGCACACGGCGGCGCGGCGCCGGCGCGGCGCCCATATCTAGTATGAGAGTGTACATACGGCGGCGGCGGAGCGGGAAGCGCGAGGCGAGCGGGCTCGCGGCGCGACGACGTGATGGCGGAGTGGGGCAGGCTGGCTCCTGCCTTCATCTGGAACTCTCTGGAACATAATAAAATCAATAAATAAATATCCTTGGACATTCCATACAGCGTCATCTAGTCCCAAGTAAGTCCTAAGCAACTTAATGCTTGTGTTATGGTTACCAGATATACCTGAAACTACTAACACTACATCAAAGAGATCCGTGCCGTGTTGGCCTAGTGGATTGATACTTTGACTTTCGTTCCGAAGGTCGTGGGATCGAATCCGGCCGTGCATTAATGGATTTTTCTAAAATATTTACATTTGCGCTTTAACGCGAGCTTTTAACGGTGAAGGAAAACATCTTGAGAAAATCCGCGGCTAGTCAGCCCCACACGTATTGACCATTGTCTTTCCTGTGGATATGGCCGGCTATGCTGAGAGGACGGTTCAGGTGCTGGGCAAGCCTATTCCATCTCAACAATGTCCCAGGCACTACAGTGTCCCGTTAAGTGTAGGCAAAGATTCCTGACGCTGTATAAATCATCTAGTAAAGATGTAAAGGCCTGCGTTCAAAGAGGTCCATACCTGTCAAAGTCTTCAGCCTCATCCTCCTCCAAGTTGATGAACTCCTGGTTCTCCTCCGCGTCTCCGGTGAAGACATTCTGTTCGCGCTCGATCACGTGAGCTCGCTGCCCGATGTGATGACCTGTTACGGAGATTATAGACAGACTTCAAAAGAAATACTATGTTACACTAACAGCCGTGTTGGAGTGGATTGGTATTTAGAGATAAAAATAAAGATTTTATTTGTTAAGGCACACTCACACTACAAAAACATACTTAAAATAAAATAGAGCACAGAAAAACTTCGACGACTTTCGCCGAAAGTCGTGGGATCGAATGCAGCCAGCAGTATCAATGGACTTTTTTTTGGTGTCGCTAAGTTTATAAGCGCGGTAACACGAAGTTTAAATGGTGAAGGAAAACATCGTGGGGAAACCCGCGGCCCTACTCGTATTTACTTGTCTTTCCTGTGGATATGGCGGGCTAAGCTGAGAGGATGGTTTAGGTGCTGGGCAAGCCTATTCCATCGCAATAATGTCCCAGTCACTAGTGTCCCGTTAAGTGTAGGCAAAGATTGCCTCCTGACGTTTCAATCATCTAGTAAAGATGTAAAGGCCTGAGATTTTTTTTATGTTCTACTGTACGTATTTTTTTCTGAAGTCAAGTTGACTTCAGAAAAAAATACAATAAGTAGTTAGTAGTAACACGTTTTGTATGGAAGTAATGTCAAATATCTACCCACAGTAAGCTAAACCAAAGATAGATAGGTTATTGAGACTGACAGTTAGTTAGTCATAGCAAAGAAACATTGGTTATTCACTCATTAATTACTGTGTGTAATTTCCCTTTTACGCATTCGATGATGGCGTGACTTATATCAATTTACCAGTTTTATAAAAATACTAGTAGCACGTCCCGGCTTTGCATGGGTGTACTAATGAAACTACCGGGATAAAATATAGCCTATAACCATCCCGACAGCCCATTCTACACATCAGAGAAAGAATTTTTGTAATCGGATGAGTAGTTTCGGAGATTAACTTCGTTCTACAAACAAACAAATAAACATTACCTCTATAATATTAGTATCTATAGATAAGTTCATTATATTGTCAATTTCATAAAATGAAATGAAACAGTAGTAAACTTATGGGATTAATTATGTTTATTAAATTTATGAGTAAGGGTCAACGAACGTCTGCTGTCGCCTTATACTCCAATCCAAATAACCATGCCATAACTTGGCACGACACGGCGTGGTTTTTTCGCATAATGCGATGGATTTCAGAAAACAAAAGCTAGATAACGTGCAATCTCTTACCACGTCATGTTTTCAAAGTCGTCGAAAATCGACATCCCGGTGTTCACCAAAAAGGAACAGTCTTAGCTTTATGTTGTTGCATTAGGTGCAGAGAAACACGGGTTTTCAATCCTTGTTAAAAGCTGTCATAACACTTACCAATGGACATCTTCTTGGTGCCAGTGCGTGAGTCCTGCAGTGTCTTGCGAGTCTCCTTGATGCCGTTGGCTCCGATCTTGGTGCTACTGGTGGAACTGAAGACCTGCAAATGTAAGAGTGTGAGATGATAAACCAATCCTATCCTGTCCTACTATCCTACTAAGTTTGTGAGAATGTTTGTTATTCTTTCACGCAAAAACGGCTGGACCGATTTGGTTGAAATTTGGTATGTAGATAGGTGATACCCTGGATTAACACATAGGCTACTTTTTATCCCGATATTCCCGCGGGAACGGGATTTACGCGGGTGAAACCGCGGGGCGCAGCTAGTGAAAAATAATGCAGAAAACTGCAGATGAGTTAAGCGCATCATAATTTAATTTTTATTAAAATTGCACGGGATTCTCGACATAGGAAATGAGGAGATAGGAGAGTCACCAACACGCAGCATCCCACTGCAAGGAAAAGGCCTCCTTTCCTTTCTTCCACTCGTCTCTATTGAAAGCTAGTGTAGTGTTACTACTTTGTTTTATATGTCATTTACCTATAACTATATTGTTTCTTTTTGTACCTATTTTGATTGTTTGCTGGATAAATTTATTTTCTTTCTTTCTTTCTGTAGTCCAATGTGGGCAGGATGAGTCGAGTTCATCTACCCACCGTTGATAACAATTGAGTACTAAGGACTAGGATATTAGACTTGGGTACTAGGATTATTAAGTGAGGGTAGTTGAACGTACGCCTTCGCTTTGCTGCTGTGCTACCTCCGCCACTCCAGTCGACCCGCGACCACGGGCGGTGCAATCCGTCTCGAAACGTCGGGATAAATAATAAAAAGGTAACGTGATAAATACCCGGTCATATAATTTATAAAATGTGTTCTGATCACGTAAGTTTAAAAAAGACAATTGAGTACTTATATTACCTGTGGATTTCCATTAGGTCCGCTCGACATGACCACTGTGCTGCTGCTATACGAGGCGGCTCCAGTTGGCCCTCCCAGCCTCATATCGAGGTCGTGGCAATGGCCCCCTTCTAGACCTGACATAAACAAGACAAAATTCAAATTTATGTTCTAACCCCCTTATGTTACCAGTAAACCTATCTATTTAACCTTTACTAAATCTGTTGCCATCTCTTTGTCTCCATAAGAGTAACAAGAATAAATAAATATTATTTACTTATTTATTTATAAGTTGCATCAACAAGGAGTACACTAGCACATGCTTATAGTAAGATAACTTAAATTAAAATCTAGTGACACCTCAATTACAGATGCAAACCTCATGCAAATTAATGATTATTAATTAATTAATTAATAAACCTATATACAAATCTTTATGAATACCGTAAGACTTAATTTCGTGCACTGATATTCTTGTTGTTTTATCAAAACAAAACACTATAAGCCTACATAACAGCTTTTGACGAAATAGTCTAACAGAATTGAGAAATACAGTAAGTTTACATGTTTGGCACATTGCGGTTTACGGTTTAAGAAACTTTATTCTCATAAGAATTTACAATTCACTTAAAATGAGAACTTAAAAAAACTAAAATACTTATAATTAAACACCTGATAGATCGTTTGTGTAGCGTAGGTACCTACAATAGGATTTAGTGAAAATTATCACTTATAACAACAATTTGTGACCATCTAAGTAAAGGTACATTGTCATGACAATTTACTATAGCATACTTACCTTTGTATATTTTGAACCTGTGTCCTAAAGTACTGATAAAATACCACAACATTTCAAAGTGGAAACTTGTGGTTTATTTTGTTATCAGTAAAAAGTCAAGTGCATATTATAAAAATAAATATGTACATACCCGCAAACAGCCTGTTCATTGATGGCATCTGAGGCATGAAAGGCATCATGGATGTCATGGGTAAAGCGGTATTGTGACCAGCAAGAGACAGTTGGCCGCCTGGAGGTCCTCCAAGTAGCCCAAGGGGATCAGAAAACATGGAGTTCATCATGAAGCTGTTCATCTGACGCATATGCCTCATGTGTGATCTGTGAAATCATGAAATTACGATGACTTTCATACGAAAACAATCTCATTTCATAATGCATTTTCTTAGTTTCACGGCAAGGAACTTAGGTAAAACTATAACCAAAATATAGACTGATAAATTAGTGATCTTTCATTTGAACATAGGTAACACAATTTGAGGTGACAAAAGAAAATTACCCATAGAATGGATCGTCTTCCACGTCGGCCATCAGAGCTCCGAAAAGAGACATTTTTTTCAGTTACGAGATTTAATATCACTTTATGAGCACTGGGAATTAATTGTACACGCGAGAGACAATCAATTTTAGGTCAAATTGCATCAACAATTTAACACGCTGCGCTTGTATTAATCTGAATGGATTCCCAACAACCACAAGGTCCAAAAGCACACACACCAACCAAAGAAACCTCCAAGCAAAATCGTAAAATTGACAATCAAATCAACTTGTCAAAGTTGGTTTCGATCTAGTGAAAAACAAAGACGGCACGATGAACTGAAAAAGATAGAACAAAAACAGCCACAGATTAAAAATTAAACTAAAAAAAAATGTGTGAAAAAAATTTAGGAGAGAGTTGATGACGAAAGCTAAGGGCGAAAGTCCTAAGTCCTGCGGCCATAAACTATTTCATCCACATTGAGTATTTATCTGTAGGTAAATTATATACTGTAATTATGGGCTTAATTTTATCTAATATTATCTCCTACTCTTTAAAAAGCAGTTTGAGTCCGTAGTTCTCAGAGCAATCATTTTCCTTCCGTAGTTAGAGCAGTATCGACTCGATACTGCTCGATAATGTGTAACTAATGTACCTACTCAAATGAAAACGACGCTCTAACTTGTAGGTATTCTATTTTCACTTAACAAAATTACAGCACCAAACTTAACAACAATTTAACGACATGACCATCACAGGTAGGCACAACATTGCCAACATTGCAAGAGAAATCAATACTTCAAGCTCTACGTCGATATCCAGTTGAATGATAGGGTGTCGTCATCGATCGCTGACAATTGCCGTGAAATGACCACGCTGCCGATGTGGGGTAAGATGTGTAAACCAAATCTTGAAGACCATTCCGAGTCTTCTTCATTGTACCAGCCTGTAAATGAATAAAAAGGTTATCTTTACAAAATCAGAAACCAATGAAGATTAGACAAGGTACCTACTTTGAAATTAATGATAATAATATCATAAAATTAAAGAAACTTACACTGGCTAGTGCAATATCTCCGTGGGGCTTATTATCAGTGGACATTGGCACATCACCCACATGCCCCATGGGTTGACCTTTGACCGGAATCTCATTGTTCACCATCTGATTGTTAGCCAATGTGTCTCCAGCGAGTCTTTCAACTGGTACGTGTCGATGTTGGTTTGTGTTCGCAACGTTAAGCTTTCTTTCCGAGAATGTAGCTCCTTGTCCAGGCGATCTGATATTCTGTTGAGTATATGACTGAGAACCCTTGTATTGATGGTATACTTGCTGCAGTTGAGCCCTACTAGGAACTCTGCCGACTGGTCTGCTTCCCATCAAGGAAGTCTTGCTTACTGTGTTTTTCACAACAAATCTCGACTGATCATTTACCATTCTGGTAATAGGTTGCGGAGATAAAGTTTGCTGAGGGTTGTTGTCGGGAGCTGGATGGTACATTCTTGCCGGTAGCATTTCAACTGGCTGTCCAAGAGTGTTGTATTCGTAATGTTTTTGATATTTCATTTGAGGTTGAGAAGGAGGCATGTTCCGAGATGTATCCACAGGGTATATTGGTTCCTTGATGATTTGGTCGGGGGTAGAAGTTGGAGGTGCACTATAACTCTGGGGTGGCTGCTGGTTTAGTATAGCATTAGGGTCCGCATTTCCTATTTGCCCATCGTACATATGCGGTAGATTAGGTGGGGACATCCCTTGGGCAGTTAAACCCGAATTCTGTTGCTGTTGATTTTGTTGTGAATGAGGATCCATATTTTGTGGCTGTTGATACAGCTGAGATGGTTGCTGGTATTGAGGAGGTTGGTTCTGATTCATAGTCGGTGCTCCAGTAATGGCCGTGTACACTTGCTGTTGTGGAATCTGTCCATAAGCTTGCTGTTGTGCTTGATTGGGTTGATTCACGGCAGGATTTGCATAACCCTGATGAAGGTTTTGCTGAGGACTAGGGGGAGGCATATTTTGCTGACTTGCTGGTGATTTCATAGCAGCTGTATTCGATCCAGCTAAAGCAGGCTGCATAGCATTTGCCGTTGAATCTAAAACTTGATTTATTGGGTTTCCATTCATGAGCTTCTGTATTTGTCCCATAGCAGCTTGTTGTTGATTTGCTGGATTCATTTGAATTGCTATGGACATTGGATCAAACCCGAGATCCCCTCCCATTACACCGGGGAACATCTCGTTGAACTTTGTTATCCCAGGGGTGTGTTGGCCATAATTTGGTTTATTCTGGTTTGACGACATTTGTTGGGCAGCTGGGTTTGAGTAGTTTACTTTGTAAGCTGCTCCTGGGTGTCCCATGTTTTGTTGCATATTACCACCCATCGTGTTTTGAGAATTTGGATTGCTCATATTCGATTGTTGCATGTACTGACTTTGGGCTTGCTGACCACCCATCGTGTTTTGAGAATTTGGATTGCTCATATTCGATTGTTGCATGTACTGACTTTGGGCTTGCTGACCACCCATCGTGTTTTGAGAATTTGGATTGCTTATATTCGATTGTTGCATGTACTGATTTTGGGCTTGCTGACCTCCGTAAGCTGCTGCGTTATTGCTTATTTCAGCATTATATTGGCCCATGTTTCCAGAGACGTGACCTTGAGGTGCACTAGTGGACAATGGTGTAATTTGGCTGGTTTTTCCGGAATTCTTACCATCCCCATTCATCATGTTGACGATATTTGGTCCCATGCCACCAAAATGAGACATTTGTTGACCACCCATTTGCTGGTTGCTCATTGGCTGGCTGCTCAATTGCTGATTCATTGCCATGTTCGGGTCTTGCATACCATCGCCTATGTTACTTCCGGGCATTTGATTTTGTGTCATTCCAATATTTCCTGGCATTCCAGGTGCACCACTTGGCTGTTGCAAACCCAACTTACTAGCCATTGGGTTATTCATAACTGAATTGGAAGGATTGATGGTTTTCAAATCTTGGTAAACTTCGTTGACAACTGGTTGCATAAGATTACTGTTCAAATAGTTGTAGGTCTCCGCATAGAGTTTATGAGGGTTACATTGCATGCCCATACATGGAGTATGCATGCTATTAGGCTCACCAGCGCTTGGCGCGCTGTATCCGTTCATATAGCCTCCACAGCCATGACCATGGCAATAACCACGCCTGCATCCACCACACGTTGGTAGAGGGTTACCCATAGTTGCAGCACCGTGTCTTCCTTGATTCGTAGATTGACCTTGATTTGAAAAAAGCTTTCCCATGCAACCACTGAAAAATATAAGTAAAAAACATTTCAGAAGGACCTATCTACTGTGGACTATTCAGTATGTATATCTAAGTAAGTAGGTACTTAGGACAAATGGTGCTCCCACACTGCTGTTATATAATGTTAAGTAACGTTAGTAAACATTTGTTAGCTAACATTTAATCACAAAAGTTAAAAAATGTTTTCATGTTAGTAAATGTTAATTAACATTTTTGAACAAAATTTTGTTTGTAAACATTTTATACAGGTGACGGCGGGGTATGCGGTGAGTCGTAACACTTTCCATCAGTGTAGGAGCACTTATAACATATAACAGTTCCTAACAAAATGTAACAATTGACAACATTTGTTAGTAAATGTTTTAGTGTTCAAAAATGTTTACAAACATTTTGTAACAGCAGTGTGGGAGCACCAAAAAACAAAAAACGTTGTCATGAGATAAATAAATAAATAAGAACTTTATTGCGACAACATTAGGTACAGAAAGTAACTAATACTATCTTAATCTAGAAAATTATCTACTTGCCTATCTAAGAATTTTTTCTACGAGGCCTGTAACTAGAGAATTAGTACGATTATTAGAGAAAAGATGAGATAAATCGCTTACCAATCAGCGCTCTGGAGTTTGTTCATCACACTTCCCAATTCATTGAGAATCATTTGCTTATCCAAAGCCATTCCAATTTAGAGCCTACCTGATATTAATTTACAATAAGCCAAAACTATTTTAGTTTGAAAATTTTACGACCGAATTTAAAATTTCGACATCATGAAATGGTTCCGTTTAGGATTGACAGTAATGTTTTGTTTAGGAATTTCTGAAAGGTATTGCAAATTTAAATTTGGATTTTTAAATCTACCTACTTAAATAGGTAGTTCAACAAGGTTCTACTTTACCTAACTATGAATGAGCTGTTACAAAAAAAAAGTGTGGCACTCGGTGGCAGGTGGCATGCAATAGCTTCTGAGCAATAGCTTTACCGCGGCCATAGAGGAAGCAGTAAGTCTGAAAGAAGATGATTGCTCTGAGACCGCGGCAGTCCCCAATCCCCAAGTGCCACACGTCTTTTATTTTTTTAAAGCTATTGCATAGCTTCTATCGCGGGCCTTGGCGGGGCGACCGAATCCAGAAATTCCGTAACGAAAAAATTCCGACCGGGGCGTTTGGACGTTTTATTCGCCTCTAGGTGGCATGCAATAGCTTTACCGCGGCAGTCACCGAGTGCCACACGTCTTTTTTTTAATTTGAATTAAAATGGCAAAAGCCATTCCGTTGGTTACAATCTCAGCAATCATCTTCTTTACAATATATTGTCAGACATTGGCACTTTCATCTGTCATGTCATGTCATCGGTCAGATATGTCAAAACAGCCAAGCAGGTCACGTGACGACTGACGTGATTTGATTGACCAACCAAACCAAACCAAACCTGGATGGATGGAACCTGCCTGGGCAAGGTAGAATAGTAAAAAATCGGAAATCGTCTGTTCTGTTCATCGCTTCGCTTGAGTCTCGCAGCCAGCTGATTTAATTAGTTGAGGAATCAAACCGAACAAATAAATTAAACTTTCGACTGCGGTTCGACCGATCGCCACGCCCGTTGAACGATCAGTCGTATTGTAAAAGTTGTCGAGATAACACTATCTTTAAGATATCGAGTGTGCTTTGTTGTGTGGACCAAAGTTCATCGCGAATCACCAGCGAATTGCGTTTCAACTCGAGCGTCAGTTCTCCGTGGGCATCGCTCCGCCGCAGTAATCATCCGGAGGTAATTATTTCTTTTACAAAATGCCTAGAAAAGTTTACGTCGTCGGCGTCGGGATGACTAAGTTTATCAAGCCTTCGACCGGGCCCGACTACCCGGAGTTGGGGCTGGAGGCGATCCTGGGCGCGCTGGCGGACGCCCGCATCAAATACACGGACGTACAGCAGGCGGTGTGCGGCTATGTGTTCGGAGACTCCACCTGCGGGCAGCGCGTGCTGTACCAGGTCGGCATGACCGGCATCCCCATCTACAACGTCAACAACAACTGCTCCACCGGCTCCAGCGCTCTCTTCCTCGCGAAGCAGCTCGTAGAAGGTGGTATTTCAGACGTGGTCCTCGCTGTTGGCTTCGAGAAGATGGCGCCTGGAGCGCTCGGCAACGGCAACTTCACTGACCGCACCAACCCGCTTGATAAGCACACTCTCAAAATGGCCGATATGACCGAGCTCACCGGTGCTCCGATGACCGCGCAGTACTTCGGAAATGCTGCTATCGAACACATGAAGAAGTACGGCACGACCGAGACTCATCTCGCCAAAATCGCTGCGAAGAACCACAGGCACGGCGCCAAGAATCCTCGCGCGCAGGGCAAGAGAGAGTACACAGTTGAGGAGGTATTGAACTCTAGAAAGATCTATGGACCCCTGACCAAGCTGACGTGCTGCCCGACCAGCGATGGAGCTGGAGCAGCCGTTGTCATGTCCGAGGAGGCTGTCATCAGATACGGGCTCCAGGACAAGGCTGTTGAGATCATCGGTATGGAAATGGCCACTGACACTCCTGCCGTCTTTGCTGAAAACAGTCTGATGAAGGTCGCAGGCTTCGACATGACCGCACTAGCTGCCAAGAATCTGTATGCTAAGACTGGTGTGTCTCCTCAGCAAGTAGATGTTGTTGAGCTCCACGACTGCTTCGCTGCCAATGAACTGATCACCTATGAAGGGTTACAGCTCTGCGGTGAGGGTCAAGCTGGAAAGTTTGTTGATGCCGGGGACAACACGTACGGAGGCCGAGTGGTGGTCAACCCGAGTGGAGGGCTGATTGCCAAGGGACATCCTTTGGGAGCGACCGGGCTGGCCCAGTGCGCGGAGCTCGTCTGGCAACTGCGTGGTGAATGCGGCGAAAGACAGGTTTGTAGCGTTATACCCTTCAAAATGCTTGACTGTCCCATGTCACTGAAATGTCCTTGGTGGAGGAATATTATTGTTGCTAAGTGGTATGGTGACAGGCACTTATCAGGTGGTATTTTAAGGTGCTGATTCTTCAATGATCAATAAAGCTTACATGAAGTACTTGCTACATGAAGTAGGTAGGTTAGGTACCTACAAATATTTGTCAAGCCACAAATTAATTCTTTACAACTTATATGATTGCTGAAAAATCAGGCCTTAGTTAAAGGCGTTTATGTCTTTTATTTATGTGTTTTAAACAATGTGCTTCTAATGTAGGTATTTTGATTGCAGGGATTGTAAGGTCAGTGTGAATGACCCATGTTTGTTCAATGGACTGTCTTTCTCTGTGTAAATGTTTTGTTATATATTAATGCTTTATCATGAACTATATTTGTTTTGAGCAAAGATTTTATTAGGATAGTTATCGGAAATAGTAATTTGGATGACAATCCAAGCCCTTGTGAGAATGATCACGTGTAGCCCGTCTTATTCTGCTGGGCACATGCCTCTCTTCGCTTGTGCCAACCCTCCCTATCTTGTGCCAGTCTGACCCATGTACGACCTGCTGTTTTGACTATCTCGTCGACCCATAGAGCAGGCGGACCTATAGCCCTCCCGGGAGACCCACCCAGTTACAACCCTGCTCCACCTGTCGTCACCACGTATTTTCTATAAATAAATAATTTATAGAGCTTATTCGTTCCAATCAAATGAAATCAAATCAAATAGCCATTTATTTCTGACATTATACAAAAACATTTAAAATATAGTTAGTTACATGCAAATGATAATAGTGTTTAGATTAAATTAAGCAATAAATTATTCCATTTTAATAAATTCGTTCCAATAATATTTACTTAATGCAAAAATACGATAAAATCAACGCAGTTAGCAAGAGAAAGTATGAACCTCCAGTTTATACTTTCACTATTTTGGTAAAGTTTCCATCCAAGCTTAAAGCAACTCAGCATCCGAATACAGTTATCTTCATAGAAGTTCAGTTAACGACCTCTTTTTGAAGTAGAAAGGTGTGTTTATACTCGTATCTGTTAAATATCTTTGATATTTGCGTAAACTGTGCGTGCAATAGAAATAGGTATATATATATCACAGGTATGTTGCAAGACTTGCAAGTAAATAACTTCTAGTGGCGTGTTGTAAGATATTTCTTACAAAAACCAGAAACAGTGAAGGAAAACATCGAGTGGTAACCCGCGGCATCGATCGACATGGATTAGTTAATTTTGAAAATGATGTGCGTTTGACCCTTACACGTTTAACGTCTTTCTTGTGGCTAAGACGGTTAGGCTGAGAGGATGGTTGCTAAAGCTATTTCATTTTAACAATGTACTTGTAGGCAAAAATTGCATACACAGGACAAGCAGACCAAGTTATTTATTTGAACTAGATACAATCATACTTTAAAAAATACATATTTTTATCAAGTCATTTATATTTTTATTAGATATCATCAAACAAACACAGAGACAGTTTTGATTAAAATAATATCTCGTACCAAAGTACGATTCTACATAGGTACTCTAGATTAAGATAATACTGCAATCTGAAAAGTCAAGCAAAATCCATACAATAAACAAGTTATTTTATTATTATTATTCCTATTATCATTCATTTGCAACAAGTCCTTTTTGAGCAAAAACAAAATACTATAAAACTAATCATAGGTGTAAAGTCCAGAGACAACGGCTTAAAGTGTTTCGATTAAATAATAAAATAATTACAATTAATAAATCCTTGGACATTCAACAGTGTCATCTAGTCCCAAGCTAAGCAACTTAATGCTTGCGTTGTGGTAACCGGATGACTGATGTAGGTAAGGTACCTACTACTTGTAGGTACATAAAGTTTATGTAAATACATAAATATACAAATTATAGATGGAATAAAAAAATATGTCACGGGTCGGCTATAGGTTTGCAACCTGTCTTACAGATAGCCTGATGACGCAGTTAACTGTATATTATATCCAGATTAGATACCTCTGTTAACTTCAGAATAAATAAAAGAGTCTTACCTAATCAATGATAAATCTATTATCATGTTTTTTATTGTAACAAGCTTAGTGGTGGTCTCTATCAGTGTTTGGAAATTTTCGGGCCCGGATAAGGACGATAAAGACACTATAGGTAGGTACTAATATTGTAGACGAAAGTCTAGATTTGTAGTATGTAACGAATAAACTCAAAAACTACTGTACTGATACCAAAATTATTTTACCATTAGAAAGCTACATTATTACTGAGTAACACCATTCGTCTATTCATGAAAACCGCATGAAAATCCGTTATGTGTTAAGCAACTTTGAGATAACTTAACTTGCCTCAAAACATTTAATTGCACCGTATCAATTCAAGTGTTAACATACTTGTAACTTAACGACGAATGTTCTGTGAACCGCCTTGACTTGTAACTTGTACTTTGCTCAACTTAATTAGGTACATTGGTCCTTACGACACGCACATGGCCCCTAGACAAGTTACAATCCAGTTGTAAGCGCTAGTTGTGATATTACGATTGTCAGACCGTACCATACTAATAGCACACGAAATAAAAAATACAAGCTTAAGCTTTCACCCGCGTCTTTCACCAATATAAATATTTCATACTGTGCTAACAAACAGTGTTAGTCGCGCTAAAAAAAAAAACCCATTTCGCGTAGTAGATAATATTATCATTGTATTCTTCAAGATCAAAACTTATTATCATATTGTGTAAATAAACGACGTAAATCTTGAAATCAAGAATGCTCATAAAATTAAAGTAGTAATGCTGGTTGCATTTAAATTACATTGGGGTCACATTCCAAGTAGGTATAAAATGAATTAGCGTAACAGCCACTTGTCTACAGGCATAGTGATGAAGTAATAGTCAGTGACGTAGATGAAGCAGTCAAGCTACATAATAGTTGGATAAGTTTTATTCGTGTTTACAACGAAACGTTATCTCTAAATCGAAGTGTCATGAACTTAAGTCTCATCTAATAAGTGGCGGCATACATCGTTCAACTCGTAATTTCTGGGGAAACACTTAAATAAAATACTGCAAATAATGAAAGAACAATCTTAGCTAAATTACTGTCATGTCATTTAAACCCATACATTTGTAATGATTCGTTGATATTTAAATTAACTATGACCCTTGACAGTAGTTCTGTGACAATGCGTTTAAAAGTATGAAACAGTAACTATTACTACCATGTTTAATGAAATAATATTCTTTAGTTTATTCTGTGTTTGAAATTCAAAATATCTTAACGTGTGTTTTGTGAAGGTGTTACTTAGGTTTTATTATTGAACATCGTGTACCTCCTTGTATAACCTAGGTAAGGTACCTACATCCATAAAAATACCTAGGTAAGTTAGTACTAAAGACGATTATGTGTATTACAGACTTCATTTATGATTTTTTTGTATGTCTATGGAAAATTTGGTATTTGTGTCACTGTTGGTTGTCCCTTCTGTTTAATATTTTGTATATGTGGTTCGTCCTAAATTATGTTTTTGTTTTTAGTAATTGGTTTATTTTGTCCCACATATCGTCAAGTCATCAATATAATATTTTTCATCAATTTTACTCTTATCAGTCGTAATGATACTGACTGAGGTAGATTTATTAATTTCTTCATTTTTAACATGTTAACTTGTACTTACTTATACTTACTTTTATTATAAGTACTTAGGTATAGTACACCTTGGCACTTACCGGAAAAAGTAGCCTATGTATTATTCCGTTATTTTTTTTATGAAAGAGTTACAAACATACATCTATACAAACTTTCGTGCATATAATATTCGCAGTAGGATGTTTTCATTCAACAGTAACTTGCCAATTCACTTACTTACAGTAGGTATAATCATCATATCAGCCCGGTTGCACCCACTGCTGGGTATAGGCCTCCTCTGTATTACTCCACTCAGTTCGGTCCTGTGCGATCCTCTGCCATACTTTCCAAAGTTAACGATGTCATCCGACCGTCATTCTGGTGGTACTTCTCTAAGTACTCTTACAATACCCTCAATTCATTGTTCAAAGCATCTAAAGAATTACACAAAGATCTGAAAAAATGTCTACCGCTCCTGGGATACAGTCGTGATCAATGATCATATATCATTTTTAATTGTTCCAGGTGCCACGCGCAAGAATTGGACTCCAGCACAACCTAGGTCTGGGCGGCGCCGTCGTCATCACCATGTATCGCAAAGGATTCTCCAACGCGCTGCTCAACAATGTCGCCGCATCCAACCCTCAAGACTTCAAAGTCTACAAATACATGAAAATCCTCGAGGAAGCTATGGAAAATGACGCTGACAACTTGATCGAGAAAGTCAGAGGCATCTACGGATTCAAAGTCAGGAACGGACCATCCGGCGCTGAAGGCTATTGGGTTATCAACGCGAAGGAAGGAAAAGGAAAGGTCACGTACGATGGCAAAGAGAAACCCGATGTTACGTTCACAATCAGCGACGATGATGTAGTAGACCTTATTTCTGGAAAGCTGAACCCGCAGAAGGCATTTTTCCAGGGCAAGATCAAAATTCAAGGAAACATGGGCTTGGCTATGAAACTGACCGACTTGCAAAGACAGGCGGCTGGCAGGATTGACGCAATTCGCTCCAAACTGTAAAACTCGTTTTGGTTTATACCTGTACCATAAAATGCTATTCGAATTAACTAAATACGAGTTAACTTTTTGCAAATGGCCGACGTAAAAAATTTAACATGAAATCAGCGTGTTGCTTTAGCAGCAATGTTTACTTGAATTCTTGAATTTATTCAAGTAGCGTCACAAAATCACTAACAATCAAGGCCATTTACTATTATAGCATCATAAAGATGCAATTTGACTGCTAAGTGTTCTGTGGTACACGGTTTGTAGTACTATCGGTTCTGGTCGGGCATTTCTGTAAGATTTAATCTTTTAGCCGTCTTTAGCGCAATAATCTTTAAGTTTTTATATATTTTTAAAGTATTTAAATATCTATGGTAATCATTCCAGAATTAAGTATATTGAAATGGTACTTTATCTTTGTTAATAAATGGTTTTTGTACACATTTACTTTTTTATTTGTACCTAGTTGCAAAATCTTGTGCAGTAACCTACCTAATGTTTGTTAAATACAATGACTTCTACTCAACATAATAATTCAAGATTACTAGATTATTGTATGTAAAAAACAACCTGATATGATAATCTCACTGATAAAGAAAACAAAAATACCTATTTTGTCATAAAAGAAAGTTTTACCACTAGCGCCATCTATCAAAAATACCCTTATTTAATTAGTGCTACGACGAGATGGGCTATAAGAGATTGTAGAGCTAGGTTTTCACAATACGCCGCTAGATGGCGTTACTTGTATTTTATAAAGGGAGCACGAGTTTTATTTTGTGAGGTTGACGAGTAATAATGGATCAACTAAATAGATAAAATAACTTGTAGAAAATTACGAGTACTCGGCATTTCAGTGAATTTTTTTGACTGTTGAAACATCATTTTTAATTTAAATACGAACCTATTAGTTCCTTCACATACTGGGCAAATTCGGATCGCTACATTAAGCGTGGCCCGACACGCGCTTGGCTAGTTATTTAATTATCTTAAAGATCACGTGAAGGAAACGAATGAAAAACCTGTTAAGTAGGTAGGTACCAATTTATTTTAGAAAATCCAACAGTATATATGTAATCCTAAAAAGTTCCCTGTGGATACGAGCTTAATCCAAGCTTTGCTCTGGCATATAAAATCAGCAGAGATTCACTCAAGCCAAAACAAATATTGAGAGGCCATATAAGCTTGCCTAATAACCGGGATGAGGGAGTAAGGATCAATCGAAACAGCGGATCGAGAATTAATTCCATTTTTATTAAAACTCAGAATTTTTGCGACTTTAACATGAATGTATTTAAAACGTCGAAGTTGTAGTAACAATCTTACATGAGATCACAGAGTATGTACTACCCTGGCAAATCAGAGAAAACGCATAAAACTATGTCTTAAACTTTTCTTACTATGAATTAGCGCAAACTTCAAAACAAAATAATTGTGTCCGTTTGGTTTGTGCTAATTCAATAAAATAATTGTTTAAATCGCACACAAGTACATCAGCTACCAAACCAAATAAAATAAAACTATTTGTCTATGAATAAAGTATCAAAATAGCTCTTGATTTAAAACGTTATGGTCATTCTTACCCCATGTCCAATAGGTTAAGAAAATGTCCATACCTCACAATATCTTGCCACAAAATAAATGTCACTGTATTCTTAAGAAAAATCGGTTTAGACATGAAGAAATACTGAACTTCAAAAAAGTCCGGCTATTCTCCACTTAAGTCTACTTTTACAGAAAGTTCAAATCAATTGTTACTTTTCCAAAACTTAAAGACAATGTTTTATGACGTTTTTCAACGATTTTTTAAGTTTAAAGTATCTGGCATCTCCGCACAGTTCCGAACTATTAAAGTAAACATATTTACACTGCTCTCACTGTCTTACATTAAAATTAATAAAAACTGGAAGATATTATTTTACAGAAAACTTGTAGAACATACTCTTATTTATAATATTATTGGGACTTAATCGCGAATTGATGAAATCAAGTCATCAATTAAATTACTCGTTACCACGGTGACTGAAACGTCATCGAAACGTCGAGGTACATAAAATTTCAATACGCGATTAAGTCCCGATAATATTTATAATATGTTTCCAAGTCGCGATAGTTTAAAAACTTGTAGAATAGTCACTATTTTCGCATTTGGTAGGTACTTTTTTATATATTTTTAGAGAACACGGAAGGTATTATATTCGTAAATAGTAGGTACTTATACCTAGTACCTACCTAGTAGGCTCCAATCAGTTTAACTTTGTATCACTCTAAGTATCTAATTATAATAAAAAGTAATATAAAGTTCAACTGACGTGCTATCATATATATATACCATTTTTAATGATTTTCAATTTCATATTAAAGTACCTACTTGATCTATATTAATTGAGACATGAGTAAAATTATATAAAAGCGGTAATGACAGTGAGAGTTTTGCGTCATTTTGAAACTTTTCTATCGATACAAAAGATTACAACCCTACGCCAATTTTAAGTATAATATGGCTTAGCCATTATTTTAAAGTTTCCAAGCAAATAAAATAAAATATTGTTGAACAATTCAATTTGAAAACCAATTTAGTAAACCGAAATAGTTGCCAATAAATAAATAGGACGTAACTACAAAATATATACAATTAAAACACTAAGTTAGCCAAGCCAAAAATATAGCACCAAAATACATATCAACGTACAGACAGAAAAGTTTCATTAATATATATCTTAAATAATAATTATGACATGCAGTCCTTTCCTATTTTACATTGTTTTTTAACACAATAATAAGTTATTCTTACACTCCTTAAAGTACATACATATTGAATATACATACTTTATATTATATTAATAAGTAAATGGTAATTTATTTCTTCAAAAATTCTCTGACTAGAGATATTATACTAAGTCTAGTACTGATCTTAACCTAAGTAACGACTACATACAAACATAGCACTCTATTAAAAGAAAACCTACACAATTTGAGCTTTGCCAAAACTAATTTCAAAAGCGAAATCTAATTTCGCATACCTTTTCATTTTTACCGGGCAGTCTGAAATGTTAAGGATTTTAGGCCCAGTATTTATTTTACCCTCCGATTTATAGCTATAGTTTTTATCAATGGATAAATAAAAAAAAATTGTACTGAAAGAAATGAATAGGTAGTCACATGGTCAATTATACTCAGCTCAGTAAACATTTGAGGCTATTTATAAAAACAGTTAAAATCACAAACCAAGTCCTTTACAATAGGACGAATATAAAATACAAAGGTACAGAAAATATAATTATAACTTTATAATTATATATTGCTCAGTCACAAAATCGTATGCACTAAAATAAAATGCACGGTTACTGGCAATAGTTAAAAAAATACACAGTACGCAACTTCTATATTGAAAAAAATACCGTTTAGGTATAAAGAGGGGATACTTCGTTTTCTCGACACTAGATGGCGTGAATGAATTTTCGCCATTAAGTGACTGAAAAAATACTAAAAGTACCCAAAGAACCATGGTACAGAAAAATATCACCAAGAAGTATTAGCTAAGTAGTTCTTAAACTGCTTGGTGATATCCCAATGTAAAAATTACCCATGATAAGATTTTGTGATGATACGAAATTATGATATCAAATAAAATGATGAACCATCTACCTTGAATTTTACAAAAATCGCTTAAATTACGTCGAACAACCACCTAAGGCATTTTTAGAAATTACGAAACAAAGATAGGCAGTGATAATTTCACTTCAAACAATTTAAAATTATTGCTCCGAGTCAGAACATCGAGTCTAGCTGAAATTTAGCGAATTAGCTTTTTATTTTACATTTTTTTTCTTATAGCCCAATATATTTTATTTACAATGAGGTAGACAGCGGGATACATCCCTTATAGATAATTTTGTTGGCCTGAAATACTACTGTATTCGATTCTTAAAATACACAGCTAATATAATAAATTATTTTAGCACATATCTTACCCAGGCTTTGAAAGTATGTACCTATATTTTTTTATCATCACGAGTTGGTGTGATACTCCAACAGATGGCGTTGACAAATGTAGAGCCTCGATAAGATAGGTGTTGAAGGCATGATAACATCGAAAATGCCTCTACCATTTGGCTCTGTACAAAATGTAAAGGAATAAAATTCACAATGTTTTATACAACCTTCATAGTAGGCATAATTAGAGGTATAGAATAAGTAAGGTAGGTTTATAATGATGGTTAGAGTGTGGCATGTATTAGATTATTATTTGGTATGGCTGAGGTTTATACAGAGTTATTCAAAACAATACTTTAAACTTGATTGTTGATGGATTAACATTAATTTAATACTTTCAAATTGTAACTGAAATACAACAAACTTATATTTAGGTGTACGATAAAATAGGCAATGTCGATATCGAAAAACAACTTACAAATAACCCTGTATAAATTATGCTTACTGTTGTAACTTTAAAACTATTTTACTTTATCATAATGTGAGTATTTTGTTATTTAGGTATCGAAAAGCACAGATCGAGGTTATGAAAGGTAACGCACCTTAGAATGGCACACCGAAGAGACTAAGAGAATGTATATCGTACAAAACCTATTTCAATAACTGTACTTGATATGATCACGTCTATTTCGCATCCGGTAAAACGGCGTAAAACTCCAAAACTGTAAAGACTCTAAAGACTCGGGGGTCCGGCAAAGTCACAATCACGAGCGTTCATCACTGCAGGCTGGTGATGACGCGCGTCGGTCAACAGGGGGGCGGTGGGGGCGGGGGGGCGGGAGGGGGCGCCAGCTCGGCCTCGCGAGCCGCCAGCCTCGCCTCCCGCAGCGCCAGCTCGGCCTCCCGTTCATCCAGCCGCCGAGCGCGCTCCGCCAACCGCGCTTCCACGTCCAACAGACGAGCCGCCAGCTCCGACTCGCACTGCGGCGGCGGAGACGTCGATGACGTCACGTCGTCCACCGGCGGCGTCAGCGGCTTCAGCGCCACGTTCGGCTGGTAGTCCCTCTCGAACTCACCGCAGTTCGCGACTCGCACCACCCTCTCTGGATTCTGCAGTACCGGCTCCCGCTTGCCCCAGGGTCGGAAGGCCGATATAGCTCTGTAGTGCAGCGCGTACTGGTCGAGGAATAGAGCGTAACTGTACTCCTCGCTTCTCGCTTTCTTAGGGGGGGATTCTGGCGGCTCCGGCTTGCACACCACCGTCTCGACCACCTGAAATAAAGAAAAAATCTCTTAGAATTATAAAGCGTACAGCAAAATAATTTACGTTACGTTCTATCTTTATCCGGGCGAAGGGGCGAGGTCGGGAGGCTGTAGAGACCTACTAAGATAGATCTGTTTACGTAGGATTCGGAATATAGTTCATACAAATGCGTCACGCCGATAAGAGATGACCTTTGTGACGTCAACGCATCGATTAAAAGGATCGGCATTTGGAAAACAGCCTTGTAATCTAGCTATTTTTCGTAGTAATAAAGTAAAGACAAAACTAATTCGAGATAAATTAGGTTTGCGCAAGTTCCTTCTTCCGGGGTTAATTTGATAACACGCCTCGTAAGCTTATTATGCGTTGTGTGCTTGTTTGTAAGTGGTTGGTCTTTATAAGCGCGCTCTTTTGTTTGTGGATCATCTAGTTCAATCCCGTTCCTTTCACCTCCATCGGCATCCTCATTACCTTCCCTTCCCAATCTCCATAAGAAAGGAGCTTTAGAAGCAGCATGCATAGAATTTGTGAAAGGCCACAAAACAGGCTTCGCTATCACCCTGGCACATTCGTCTTACGTAATGCAGGTGCGAGCTGAGGGGTGCGAGGCAGACGCGCGTCATCGCCCCCTCCGCCCCGTGGAGGGGTCACCGGGAGGGGGCGGTGGGGGCGCCGGGGACGGGATGTAGGTCGCGCCCGCAGACGAACCCTAGACGCCGCCGCCCGGCCGCGCCCCGAACCACGAATTTGTTTACCGATCCCGCAACCGTTTTTGGCTTAAACAGCTGTTTTTAGAAGATCTTCGCGTAAGATTATGGGTTTCTAAAGATCGTTGAGGGTTGGAGAATCACAATTCGCTTCTACGTTACGTTTTCTATGGTTTATTTAGTACATTAATTGGTCTTGAAATAACTTGTTCAGTACCTAGTTAAAGTTCTGTAGTTAAATTTGTATTAGCAGACGAGTTTTATCGGCAGATCCGTTCTCTAAATTCTACACAACCATGTGGGAGAGTACGCTCTGAATTTTAGTATTACAGTTTATCTGCAAAATGATCATTCCTCATATCAATTTCAACCTTCTGCCTTTACAATAAAGCTTCCTCTATCAGTCTGATGAACTGGCGACGCCGACGGCTCGTTCAAAACACTGGCTCGAAAACAATGTTCGTAATGAGAGAACGGCGGGGTTCCCGGCGAGACTCATCTACGGAACGTGTCTCGAGATAACCAGCGTACGTGGAGCTCCCTCACCCCTCCTTCGCATCCTTTTCTATGCGTTACAGGGCGTTGAGGAGGTGGGTCAATGGGCTTTGCAGGCTCAAGTTGTACTGGTTGCGTGGGTGCGGCCCAACTAACATTACGGCCTACTTGCAATTTAGTGTTTTTTCTGACTCGTGCTTACGTAGTTATGAGTATAGCAAGCGATGTGGTTTGATAACAAATCGTGTGGTTATGCTTATGTGGGCAGTTTATCGGTGGCCAAGATGTTTAATCTTTCATCAGACCCTGCTTAAAGCAGCTCTCTGCGGGCTTACCATGACCGTTTATAGCGATTCAGTTTAGATCCAACTACGAACCACTTTTGACGTAAAGTAAGGCGCTGACGTAAAGTTTTGACAGTCAGGCAGAACCTAAACTGAATCGCTAACACCTCATGGTACGGCTCCTGGACTTAGTAAAACTCGAGGTTGTTTTTCGACGAGGCAGTTGCTTGCTATAGTTTTATCGTGGCCTATACCTTTTCATTCATAGCATGAGCGCAATAAAGTAAAACAGGAAGGGAAGAAACAAAGAACGCTTGAGAGCTAAAAGCTCGTCTAAAGACGATTGTACTCAATGATGAGGGGATAGGTACGAATGTTCAACGCTCCACATTAAAGCAGACTACTCATTACGAATTTACGACTGCCTTTCCGAACCCCGACTTATTAAATCCCTCTTATTATATTTCAATAAATAATGGTCAACAGAACAGACCAAGCTTGTTCCCAACAGAAAATAATTAGTCTTTTAAATTTTGGAATCAGCGAGTGTGGCAATGCAGCAACTTCATACCTTTGCCAATTACTAAAAGAGTTTTGAGACAGACGAACAACCATGGATAAGATGTCATGTCTTACAAGAGTTCCTTTGGAACTCCGTTGCTGCGTGGTATAAAGATATTGAACTCGGTATAAAACTAGGAAATTAGCCTCCTATTCCCTATCTGGGAAATTCTGCCCAACACAGCCATTCCTATGCTAACCCAGCTCATTCGGTACGTAAACATGGGCGGGAAGCCTACGTCCATAACGATTTTTACTGAACCATCCACCCACAGTACCTCCGCCTTAAAAGCGTTATAACTACGAATCCTGCTAAAACACTTTTATTCGGCTGGCCCTCGACAATGTGCTAGTTTTTATGTCCTGATCCTTCAGCATAATACAAAGAAAACCCGTTAAAGTCTTCCTACTACTTATAATAGTTATTAAAAATGTGGAAATAGGCTAAAGACCGTAGAATAACACATAGACTAGACTTTTTATCCCGATATTCCTGTGGAAACGGGACTTACGCGGGTGAAACCGCGGCTCTCCTCTTTAAAGATGTAGCCAGCTTTTACTTCCAACTTGTTTCATTTAGTGATCAATTTTATTTATTTTTCAAGTCAGCCGAATCGACCGAACGGATCTTTAGCTCTGACTCAAACTAGACACAGCATATTGCATAGTTCAGAAAATAAAAACAACTAAAGACACCAAGACCGTAAATAGTAAACAAAACGAGCACTGTTTTGCATACAATCTAGATATTTTTAAGTTGTAAAGAAGGTATTTGATAGTACTGCAGTTCTCTACATTGTAAAATGTTAAAGTAAGGTAAATTCAGCTAAAGTATTATTTCTTTAAATTATGCGACGCCAGCGAAGTTGTTAGGGTGTTACAAACTGAACCACAAACATACAATAAAACTTTAATATTATACAGAACTAACATTTTTAAGAAATTTGATATACTTATACGAGTATATTCCGAGATAAAAACAATATTAAGTAGATATTTCACGAAATTTTTTTCATAATATTATGCAAAAGCTTAAGAATACCTTTTCTCTAAAATGGAATTCCAATATAGGTATTCTATCAATTTCATCCTCAATTTGGTTTTAGGTGACGAGCTTTTTAGGCAACTTAATTAAATATCTGCCCTACCACTTTTAATGCCGGGGCTGACAATTACATACTCGTACATCCTCCAAAGCACGGAAGCCCTCAGCTGAAGGTATACCTACTAGTGTTCATCCGATGACCATGCAGAACGTTGCTTAACATTGATAAAAGTGCGAGCAGGCACCGATGTTTTTCCAGAAACTAAAGGCCGGGATGACCCAATTGCCTAGTTGGTAAAAAATTACATCTAGGGTATTCTATAAAGGCACTGACGGTGCCTGGGAGTTATCGATTTGTAACTCTGTATGCGTAAAGTTGTGGCAGCTTTACAGCTTTACTATTTTTTCGCATAGGTATTTCTGCTGCTGATTTCAGAAATATAAATTGAACAAAAGAAAGAAAAATAATTTTATATTGGCGCTACAATGCGAGTTATCTGAACTTAGAACTAGATTTAGAGTGACCAACACACAGCACGTCCTTATGATGTAAGCAGGCAGTAAATTGTTGTGTTGATAATATTTTTATCACAACGCTGATCTTCATCAGTCTGGGCCGTCAATCACGTTGGGTAGACTGAATGAAAATATTCAAGATTGATTGAAATACCTACCAGATAGTACATAACTTTACTTTACCAACTAAGAAAATAAACGAGTAGGTAATAAATAGATTCCGCTACAGAATACCCGAGTGACATCGATAATGCGTGGGATATGCGAAATGGTACACTCACCGTTCCGAATGAGACCACTTCCACACCATTTGCGCAGTTTCTATAGCTAAACTAAAATCCGCAAAATCATTATCCGTATCCATGACAACTAAGCGAAATTTCGCTTGGCTCGCCTTGCCGTAAAAATATCTTATTACGCAAGTTGTCGACGCATAGGGATGGGGGCCAGACACCCCCTGGCGGCACCCCTCGAACGACCAAGGTCAACCCACAGTCTGATACAGCCCCGAATGAATTTCCTATTCTCTGATACCTCCTGTGCTATTTCTATTGAACTGTGAATACGTTTCGGTGCTTGTTCGAAAATAGGCTGTAGTGTGTATCGGTAAAGTCGAGATTCTTGTGAATTAGAGCGGTACTTTTGTAGTACTCGAAGTACGTTTGCAGTAGAGCAGCGGCAATCAATGAGTTTCAGCCTTGCTTACCATGAATTATGTATGGTGAGCGCGTTTGGGTGACACTTTGCTTGAAAACATATTTCGGTTTGTTGGCTGAATCGGCATCTCAATTGGAATATCTCTCTCGGAAACAGAGAATGAGATGTAGCTTAGTTCACGAAAATAGGAAAGAACCCTTTATTTGTGTCAGGCAATAAGAGGAGTCTATAAGAATTATTGCAACGCGAAGTTACGCGCTTAATATCGGGTTGCCTTGAATGGAAGGGGAATAATAAAAAGTAATGAGTTTACGAGTTACTATATTTCCGGAAAGTAATAAAACTATTGGTGAATCACATTTTATGGGGCTAACTAAACCATGAACTGATGACATGGTAATCTTGGAAGATTCTACGTGGTTGATAATCTTGGAAGATTGTACGTGGTGGATAGGTATGACATTTTATACCTACATCGATTGAATACAATTTATTTTGTGGAAATCAATATCTAGAAACTATGTTTAAAGTCAGTTCTTTAATAAAAAAATATGGGTTCAATTCATTCCAGTAAGGTCCCTGATTTTGTAATCAGGGACCTTACTGGAATGAATTGAACCCATAGGGCTTGTGCCCTATTAACGTCTCCAGTTTCCCAGGAAAGCAGGTCAAGACGGAGATGGTCAGTCGCGCACATCAGCTCGACAATAGAAGCATCCATCCACGAGGACTTGCTTCAGTGAGGATTGAGCGTGGATAATCGTCGTGGGATTGGGTGAAGATATTACAGCACCCTGTTTAAGCCAATCAACAATGATGATAAAGCGAAGAAGTGGTAAATTATGGATTAGTGATGATGTAACACTGGCTTTGGGGCTATAAGGTTGCTAAAAAAATCCAAGAATCAGAAGAGGCTAGTAATGTTTACACAGGCTGTTATATGTGTTACCTACCTATCTCTTTTCATTGACATGAGTAATAAGACAAACACATTCTTTAAAGCTCTGCTAAATTAAAAAATCCTTATGAATAATGGGGTTAGATGAAAATTAATTATTTTTGAAACTAGAAAAATTTAACTGTCGTATGTCGCTTCTAAAACATACACACAACACCAAGATTGACCAGTACCATGTCCTAACCCAATAAATATTATACATGGAACCTACGACCTAAAGATCAAAAACAGCTTTATCCCACTAGACCTTGCCCGAGCTTAACAAGCAATAATGATTTCTTAAGAAATTCCCAAGACAAAAAGAAACAATCATGATTCACAGAAGTAAGCTGACGTTGCGAGATGCGTGCAGACCACATGATTACAGGGTGACGTTCCCAGTAAGCCATTACAGCCTCGAGGGTTCTCAGAACAACTGAATGACCCTCATGAGGAAGAGCTTTTTAACTGGGAAAGATGTTGATGAGAATCATCGGATACTTAAGACTGTACGTTTTGAAGTTATCTTGAGGTCCTACAGAAATAAACACATTTTTATTTCTTTCTAACATTCTCACTAGTTATTATAGTTATCCGTTGGAACAGGCAATTGAATCAAGTAGTTTTTATCTATGTTAATATTACAAAGAGGTTTGTTTGTTTGACGGAGGTAATCTCTGAAAATACTCAGCCGATTTCATAAATTCTTTCACCGATGCGTGGAATGGCCTGTCGTAATGGTACATATATTTATCCCGGTTTGATAAGTACACCCGTGCAAAGCCAGGACGTGCTGCTAGTTTAAATTAATAGGGATTGCCGCTGAGCGACATCACCCTATTGGAAAACACAAAAATCTAAATAATAGGTTATATCTACAACAATTTCAATGAAGGGAAAAAAAGTCCACTTTATTAGAAATCCATTGTGAATAACGGGGTTAGTTTAGAAGAAACTTCTATATTGACAATTGATCAGCTTCTAATCTTCGAAGTAGCAAATAAATAACGATGTAAGATAAGCCGTGAAATGGCCGTCTATTATCCAACGGTAGCCACCATTAATATCAAACCAATATTATAGATCCATATCGGATTTGTACGAACAATTACAAAAAGTTACCGATTTCTTATTATATTGACCACTGACATGTTACCTCTCACGCCATGTTTAGAGAAAAGTATTGGAATAATAATAATAAATAAATAGATAATCACAGATGGTTTCAAATGAGACGCCATTGATTGGAATCATATACCACCCCGGTAGTTAGGACTCTGTGGCTGAGTGGTTAAAAGCAGTCCGCGTATTGACGATCGCTTGTATCATCGCAGGTTCAAATCCTGCCGGATTCGTAACTTTTATTAAGATTTTCAATTTTTCTGATTATACCAGTCAGTTAAAGGTTCAACTTTGGAATGAGAGATACCTACTCGTAAGTTGGAAATTTGCATTTTCTAGGTGTTCTAAAAGTGCTCTTAAAAGTCGGCTGTCATTCCCTGACTGTGAAAGTTAACCCTTAATCTAACCTACAGATTATTTCTTTGGACTAATGAATTTGTAATGCTAGAAAGGATGACAGCCGGTCTTGAACTATCAAGAAATAATTAATAATGAGTTTATTTCTGTAGGACTTCAAGGATCACTTAAAAATGTACAGTCTTATAAGCTAGGTTGGCTATTGCCTTTTCCAAGGTTCCAACGCAACTCCCTACACCAGGGAAAGCTTTGTTTTACTCGCCAATACTTTCTAAGTATTGAATCTTTTTTTTAGTAAAAGAAAAAGGTGACTTGTCAGATAGTAACATAGGTGTAAAATGAAAAAGTTATATCTGTGTGAAAGTCATGGCATTTAGAAACACTTGGCTTTATCTCGACTTGTTTACAGCGTAGCTAATAAAATATCAGTCATTAATTTTGTAGATATGGGCATAAAACTTTTTTGAATGCAGACTTTATCTTTGAAAATACAGGTATTCTTAGATGGGACTATAAACTTGTAAATAGAAAACTTATAACAAAAAACTGTTATCCAATAATACTGCCAGCGTCACGCTTCCGAGGCAATGGCTTGGATTAGTTAAGCTACCTAAAGATTGTGCGGTTAAGAATAAACATTAATTTGATCTTTAGAGACACAAGATCTTTTGAAGATTTCTAACAGGTAAATCTTCAAAGAAAAAATCTTTAGCGACACGGCCTACACAATTAGGCGTAGACAGACATATTGCAGACTGAAAAACATAAAACAAAGAAAAATAGGCATAACCTCAGCTCACAATACATATTGCAGACTAAAAACAAAAAAATATTAAAATGACAAAAGACCATTGTAAAATGAGCCATCATAGAGTGGTTCTACGACCGTCTAACGTGCTAACTGTCGCAATAAACAATTAGTCACTGAGCTTCAAAACAACTCTGAAGTCAAAGACCTGGGCTTCTCGTAAGCCATCCGGAAGCGGATCTCATTTAACAAAACAATTGCAGGTCGTACGTCCACTGAAGCAGAGCCTGATTGGCTAGTCGGTTCCTATAACCAACTTACGGATGGCCGTAGGACTTTGCCATAGCAACGTTGTTTTCTCTCAAAAAGTTTCATAGATTTTATGTTGTAAAAACGATGTTGCTATGGTGATGGACCTACGGACATCCGTAAGTTGATTATAGAATTCTGGCATTATGTTGTCGCGAGAGTTTGGAGCAAACGCGACTAAACTGTCATAATATGACAAAACGCGACCAAACGGGAAGGTTGGATTAATTTCGGTCTCGCAAGAAAAAAACAATTATTAATTGTTTTAATAAAATTAGTCAAGCTTTTTTACTTCTGTCAGAAAAACTGAAAATGTCGGGTAATAGATTAGTTTAGAGTTATTTTCGTAAATTGGCGTTTTTTACAAAAATAATGTGTGAAATTCTAAACGGATGTTTTTATCGTTGGTAGGAATACAGTTGCTTATTTAATACGTATAAAATCTTGTTCATTTGCCAAAAAATTATGACTCCATGACAGATGGTATCTACAGTTATTTGTCATCAGTTCATCGAATATAGAAACAAATATATCTTAGAAATATTGGCTCAGTTCGCAAACTCTGAGGCTTAGTCAGCCCCACACGTATTGACCACTGCCTTTCCTGTGAATATGGCCCGCACAGCTGAGAGGATGGTTAGAGTAAGACTTTTTTTTTTTTTTTTTTTTTTTTTTTTTTTGGTACGGGTTGGAAAATCTGCTATCAGACTATCCAACTACGCTGAGGGAGCGTAGCTGGGGAGTGTGGGGTTGTCGAACTTGACGACCCACTAAAAACCAACCCGGTGGCCGGCCTCGATGCATGTCAAGGGGTTCCGGGATCTCCATATGGAACGCACCGGTACCCCTCTCGCATTTTGCCTAAAGCACTGTCCCGGGAATGGCACCCATAGCCACGCCCGGCACCCTCGCGGTGCTTACGACGTCACTCGCCACTGAGTGACATCGCCCTCCCGGAATCCACACGATGGGCAGTCAGAGCCCTCACTCCAACCGCCCGCGGACCCGAAAAGCCCCCTGCTTGGCAGGGGGTACCACTACGCCCCCTCATGGGGCAGGCGGTGCGGGACGACCGTTAGCGCCCCGCCTCCGCCTCCTCCTCCGAGCGGGATCGGCCCTCTCGCGATCCCGCTCGGCAGCCTCTTTCTGGACCATGACGGTCTCGCAGAAAGAGGCAGCGGCTCTCCAGGCCGCATCGTCTGCCAGCATAGCTGCCACTACGCTAGGCAGACTGAGATCCTGCCCGATCCTGTTGACCAGAATTCCGCGCTCCGCGCTCCACGCCGAGCACTGCTCCAGCGTGTGCTGCGCGGAATCCGAGTCCCACCCACAGTGGTGACATTGTGGTGTCGGTTCGCGTCCAATCCTACTCAGGTACTCACCGAAGCAACCATGCCCGGTGAGCACCTGGGTAAGTCGAAAGGTGACGTACCCATATTCCCTTCCCAGCCAGGCTTCGAAGTTTGGCGCTATTGCGCCGACGACGCGTTGGCGCGCACACCGCGGTTCATCGAGCCGCTCGCGCCACATCCCGAGCGCACGTCGGCGCTCCTGCGCCCGCACTTCAGCAGGAGCGGCTCCGCTCCCATCGTCCTGTCGGAGACGAACGTACACACGTGCGTCCATCACCGCCAAGATGTCAAGGGGCGGGAACCGCGCCAAGATGGTCGCCGCCTCGAACGATATGGTTCGGTATCCTCGCGCGATACGAATGGCCATAGGACGCTGTAGGCTGTTATACAACTGCCTATTGCGCCTAACACCCGCCAGCCTTTGCGACCAGACGGGCGCTCCATAGAGAGCCATCGATCGCACGACCCCACCATAAAGGCGGCGCACGCCTTCCCTGGGTCCCCCGAGATTTGGCAGCAGTCTGTGCAGAGCACCCACTACCTTCTGAATCCGGGGGACAGAGCGGCTGAAGTGCTCTCCGAAATCCCAGCGACTGTCCAGAGTGAGGCCAAGGTACTTGAGGTACCGCCCCACCTGGACGTCAACGTCACCCACGCGAACCGACATGCTGGGTGGTTCCCTACCCCTCGGGAGCTTGTGGAACCACAGCGCCTCGGTCTTGTGAGGTGCTATCCGCAGACCCAGCTCGTGGATCTTGTCCACAACACATGCCACCCCGAGCTCGGCGAGCTCTTTGGTCCTGTCGAAGGAGTCTCCCCCAGCAAGTACGAGCGTATCGTCCGCGTAGCAGACCACTCGCACACTTGTTGGGAGATCGACGCGCAAGACCGCATCGTACGCAAGGTTCCACAGGAGAGGGCCCAACACGGACCCCTGCGGAACCCCACACGTCACTTCCCTCCGTACACGGGTACCGTATCTGCCCACATACTGCACACATCTGTCGCGCAGGTAGGCGCCAACTATGCGCTGCAGGTAGAGGGGCACTCCGTGAAACACGAGTGCCTCACTGATCGCCCTCCAGGGCAAGGAGTTGAAGGCATTGACGATGTCCAAGGACACCGCCATGACCCTCCCGCCCCGGGACACTACCTGGTCCGACAGTGTACGGACGCGAAGAATCGCGTCCACTGTCGAACGCGAATGTCGGAAACCATACTGGTAATCCGACAAGTTTGGACCTTCCCGCCACAGATGCGTGCATAGACGACCGGCAATTATTCTTTCGAACAACTTGCCGACGTCGTCCAGCAGGCAGATGGGACGGTACGCAGAGGGAGAATCTGCGGCCCTGCTGTCCTTCTTCAAGAGGACCAACCTTGCCTCCTTCCACGATCGGGGGAAAACACCGGAGTGAAGGCAGCTGTTAAACAGCCGCCTTAGCTTGTCCCCCAGTCCGGCACCTAGAGCCAACGCCAAGGCCCGGCCAGGAATCCCGTCTGGCCCCGGCGCCGTATTACGAGCCCTGAGGCGCTTAACGGCTCGGTCCAACTCCTCGTCGGATACACCCATTTCGTCCTCCCAGATGGTCGGGTCGGACGAAGACACGGGGGTATGGGGACTGTCCTGGACCCTAGGGAAGAGCGTGTCAACCACTCCTCCCACGAATTCAGGGTCCAGGGTTTCCGTCAACGGAGGAACCCATGGTCGGAGCTTGCCCAGTACAGTTCTGTACGGGCGGCCCCAGGGGTTCCTATCCAGTCCCTCCAGGAGTTCGTCCCAAGACCGAGACCTGGCATCCGCTATGGCGCGTTGGAACGCCACTGTAGCGTCTCGGTATACCTCGTAGGCTCCAGCCACCTCGTCGGCAGTTGTTCGCCTTCTTCTCCGGGCTCTGGTGAACTCACGGCGGGAGCGGAGGCACGCCTCGCGTAGCCTCTCGAGCTCAACCGACCACCAGTATATCGCCCGTTGCTCGGTGGGCCTGGCTCGGGGCATGGATGTGTCGCAGATCGACGTCATCATGGTCCCGAACCAAGCTGCCTCCCTTTCAGGATTGGGCAAGATCTCTTGGTCTTCCGGCCAGGCCGCGACGATGGCGGCGGCTTCGAGCAGATCTCTGTCGAGCCGCTTAAGTGACCATCGACGCGGCGGACTGCTGCTGCGGCGTGACGCACGGTTGGGGGGGCGGAGGGCCACATCTAGGAAGATGTGGCGGTGGTCAGATAGTGTAACCACCTCCTCCGCAACTCTCCACCCCGACACCAGGTGGGTGGCCGAGGGAGTCGCCCATGAAAGGTCCACGATCGACTCTCCCTGCCACCGCACACATGTGCTTACAGACCCCCGATTGAGCAACCGAAGGTCCATACCCGCCGCCCACTCCACAGTATTCTCTCCCCTTACGTTGCCCTGACGACTCCCCCACTCACGAGAATGAGCGTTGAAGTCACCCAGGACAAGCACGGGACGCGGTAGGCACCTGCGAATGCAGTTACCTACCGCGTCCAAGTACGCCTCGAAGGCAGCGAGGGTACAGTTGGGAGAGATATAGCAGCCCACAACGGCTATGTGGCCCCATTCCGTAGCTACGAAACCCTGACCCTTCTCCAGAAGAGTACAGGGGGGGTCACCTTGGCCACCGCCCCAGTAAACAGCGACGAGCTCTGATAAGTCCCCGAACCAGCGAGGATGATTCGGGATACTTAAGGGCTCGCTCACTACGGCAAGGCCAACCTTGAATTGCGCGAACGTCTGCAGGACTAAGTCCTGAGCCGCCCGACACCTCATCAGGTTGCCCTGAAGGACTCGTATGGTGTGGTCCATTACGAGGCCTCCATACTTTCCTGGGGCGGGGCTTGGCCCGACTGAGCGGCCCCCTCTGTTGGGGCCGCCCTGCCTTCCGGTGCTGGGGCCGAGGGAGGGGGACGCCCCCTCTTGCCACGAGGACGGGAGCAATTTTTGCTGCCCATCCTATGGTCGGCCTTACATCCCCTGTCAGCGCACAGTGGACACCTGTGCGGACGCGTGCAGTGGCTCGCCCGATGATCGGGGTCACCACACGAGTAGCACAGGTTTGTGCGGTCCACAGTGCTCTGACAGGTGGCGCGCACGTGCCCGTACTCCAAGCACCGAAAGCACTGGAGTGGTCTCGAGGTCAGATAGTCGACCCGAGACCTGACCCAGCCGACGACGACGTGCTTTGCCGCTGCTAACTTCCGCACGGAAGCTAGTGGACAACGGACCCATACCGTGCCCAGGGCATTGGGTGATCGACGAATGTCTCCCACCCGCACATCGGTGACCGAGCAGCCTCCGGCCTCGGCAACCGCAGTCTGCACCTCTTGAGGTGTGACGCTGTCGTCAAGGTCCTTCAGCCGCAACTCCCCCGTCTTCGACGGGCGCGCAACACGCACGCCCAGATCGGAGAGGGCCACGCCCATGCGTTCGGCCAGCCGATCAGCTTTGGAGGCGCAGTCAGGCCCAGACACCTCCAAGATCAACCCTCCAGTGATGGCTTTCTTCGAACGGACCTGGTCCACGCCGAAGTCGGACAGTTTTATGCGCGCCTTTGCGGCCGCCATGACCGCGGCAATGGTGATTTCCGAACCCTCCGGAACAGTCACCGTTATCGCCGCGGATGTTGGCAGCCGCGAAGGACGCGCATTGCGTCCCTTCCCACCAGCCTTTTTGTCGGCCTTCTTGAATTTGAAAATTCTACTTGCGTGTAAATTTCGTGAATTCTACTTCTGTTCAGACATAAATACCCGGGCAGTAAGCCCTTTGCCCTCAGCCCACGCCTTACGTCAACGGTTTGACATTAAACGGACTTGGCACTCGCCGATCAATAGCTCCTAGTTCAAGATGAAGGGAAACCTAAAGATTAGGTCAAGGATCGTGGCTTTCCCTGGCATAAAAGGGCCTTGTTTGTGTATAAAAATGATAAGTATACTCTGACCGCACCCGATGATTTAGAAATGAATGGAACATAACATCATGTTCTTGTAAAGTAAATATAATATTGGAATATCCTATACTAATATTTATGTATCTTTATTCTAACCAAAACAAATATGGTATTTGTATGACCCCTGAACATAAGATTGGTGTTAAAGCCATGGGCAAGAGCTAATAGGAACTTCTCAAAATTATCACGCTTTATTATAGCACAAATGTAAGATCCAAGCCTAAAAAAAGCCATAAAGGAGGATCTGAGACTAAAATTCCAAATCTCCTTAGAGAAAATTGGCACTACCTTGACTAAAAAATTACAGAAATATAGAAAGAATACAGAAATCTAAAAATACTCTACTGAGTCATAGTCGACAGTGGCCTTTCGGTCGAAAACAACAACATTAGGCTCAAGTAACATTGAACACGATATGAAAAAACTGCAAAACAAACGTCGGCACGTGTATCAAGTACCTAGTATTACTTGCACCGTGCGAAAACCTATTCAAAACATTAGCTGACTAAGATATGCTTAGATTAAACCCGTTTTCATAATAATTTTCAAATTCACGACGAATTGTTTTCCTTTTCACTCAATGAAAGACCGTAAGAGATTTATTTGAGCTCTAAGAAGCTTTTAAGAAAATTATTAATAACAGGGTTTGTTTATTGATTGTATAAAGGATAATCGAACAGCGAAATAGTCCATGTTTCTATAATAATAATATTAAATTTAAGAATATGATTTTTATAATCGATGTGCCGATACAAAATGGTCTTTTGAAACTGAAATTTTTGAGCTTTTAAAAATATAAGTAACATAATTTTTCTGTTTGTGGTAGCAATACATCAGACGTCAATATACTACGAATTATTGAATTTATTTTATATTACAATTACCAATTGGTAATCCCAGCAATACAATAATTGGGTAGAGGGAAAGTCTAAAATTAATTGGCAAAGTCGGGTCTCCATAGATACCCCCTCTTATTCTACGTCTATCAATAGCTTCAGATTATCCTTCACTGGATTATTGTTCATAAATTGTATTAGTATCTGCTTGTTTTGCTCAAATCAAATCCCGAAAGAAAATTCCATATTACAGTAATTATAGAAAAAATGTTGGTATTCAGAGATAAAAACGAAACGAAACTTCTAATGGAAGAATCACGCAAGAATCTTTATTATTTGTTTTATTTATGTTTATCCACTATAATTATCCCATTTAAAATATCGACTAGAACAATATTTTGTGTTAACAATATCTTACAGTTAACATAAAAAAACATTTTACAGAAATAAACTAAATACATAGAAATCTTTAGAGTGCGAAGATAAAATTCATCACCGCTGAAATATTTGCAATATGACTTATAACAAACCATAGCCAAGATATCTGAGCGATGATTCCCATGGGATGTTTTCTAGAAACCATGAATAAACGTAGCTCTAAATATTTCGTCCACTTCCGTTAAAAATTAACGAGTATTGGTCGCTGGCCAATGGACATTAATATGACATTCGCGATGGACAGTCATCATCAAAAGCTAATTATAAAATATTGTTTGTTTTTTGGAGATATCAAGAGGTTTATGCCTGTTTTAGTTACATGCACAATCGATGGGCTTTCACTTCAGAGATACAGATATCTGTCCCGCTAATCGATTTTCACCCTTTAATACTCTTTTTAGGGTGGTTGCACCCTCCGAAATCGAGTTTGACATGATTTAAAAATCATTTGGTGCGATTTGATTCTAAATTGAGATGAGACGGAACGAACGGGTACTAAAATCAACTAAGTATTTAGAATTTTTAAATATTTGTGTCAAGATATTATATCAAAGCAATGATGATAATTCAAATAATAACGTTGTTGTAAAAATCATGACAACTGTAAAGAATGATTGAAAATCGAACACTGTCTTTTTTGTCTGGTCATCAACATTCAGCCTTTTCTTTGCGATTGTACTATGCTATCAATGAGAGCGGATATTCGTATCATTACGTATAAAACGATGAAAGATCGTTGAGTTATCGCAAAGTTATGTATGAAATTTTGAAGAAAATGTTATTTACCCAGCAACTGAACGTGATTCAACCGTCAGCGGGCGCAGGTGCTCACAAAGTAACGATCAGGTATAAATAACATAAAGTAAACATAAACAGAATTGGTTATAGGTTTTTGGGCAATGCTCAGAACATAGGTTACAAAAACAGCTATCCCACTATCCAAACTAATCCTACTTAATATTATAAATGCGATTGTTTGTGAGTTTGGATGTTTGAATGTAAGAGGAACGTCTTTCACGAAAAAACTACAAAACCGATTGCGATGAAATTTGGAATATAGGTAGCTAAAAACCTGGAGTACGCGGTGGACCTGGTGCGTGGTGGGACTTACGCGGGTGAATCCGCGGGGCGCAGCTAGTATTATAAATGTAAGTTTTTAGTAATTAATGGACGTGTGTTTGTTATTCTTTCACGCAAAAACTACTGAATGAATTTGGCTGGAACTTAGAACAGTTTATGGTCTGGAATAACATAATAGGCAAATTTTTATCCACGTATTTCCATTTTCAATGTCCAGCATAGATATAAAACGTGACCAAATCTCCAGTTAGTTAGTAAGTTTACATTATTTAAATGTACTATAATATTAAGTCAATATAATACAGTAAAAGATGTATCATTTCATTTGTAAACAAACAAAGGAAAAGCGTATTTTGAATTTTAAATGTTTGAAACTGTTGAGCGTAAAGAACCAGTCTTTGTTATTCTTGTGTTTGGTAGTTTCTTTAGTATTATTATTTATTTATTATCTGTTGTGTGACGTCAATTGGATTAATGCATGAATTGATTAGCTCTTATTTGTCACTATTTATTTTATTAATGAGACAGGACTGGAGCCAGGGACAAGAACATTTTAAATGTCCATTCTTCGATAAGATTAACATTTATGGCAACTTTATAAGTTGTGGCAACTTAAATTAAATTAAAGTTTGTATTCAAGTACAAAGTTGACCGATTTATTCCGATCTGTCCCCCCGTTTTGTCCCCTTAGGAGGACAGATAGGAAAAAGAGATCAATCTTACAATTCCTCTTTGTCCCTTGCCAAAATGAGACAAATAAGACTTTGCTATGTTGATTATGGTAATTATTAAAGGGCTTTGTTCAAAAGTAAGCAAATTCTTATGTTGCAAAATCACAATAGGTGCTTAATAAAGAAATTATTTTATTATTTTTACAACTTTTTAAAATTTTCAAAGTGAACTTTTTTAAATTTTCGAATAGTGTGTGCTGAACTTTCTATCTAGGTATCTAGTAATCATCGTAGGTTCATTCCATTAAACTAATTCAAACTCATTTTATAAAACTGCTTGAAATCGAGCCTACAAATATGAAGCCACAGACCCCTCTCATTACTCGCCAGGGGGTGGGGTTATAAATATGGGCTGACATCCATTCCTGGCACTAATGATTAATTAAAAATCACCTTGTATTCACCCGCAATATGGCAACGTGGTATGTTGATGTTATGTTGTATATGATGTCAGGACTCAGGTGCTTTGTAATGGGTCTGCCTAAAGTGGGAACAGGATAAATATTAGATACATACCTACACAGTTTAAACATGCTGTATATGCAAATTATGCAAGCCAAGTTCGGATTATGTATGTTTCGAAAGTATATGGAATTTAGTATGTATACGCAAATCTTTTGAACGTTACTTTGTTCAATAGTAAAAAATGATTATGTCTCATCAATGATCTTATTCATATTGGTCTAGTAAACTTACTTTAACCGATTTATGGTAGGTAACTGGATGACTATTTAGATTTATTTTTTGAACCCAAATACAAATAGTTTGTAGATAGAAAAACACCCAGACCCGGAACAAAGTCAAAAATCTGCAGAAGATTGCAAACATTTATTCCGTGGGGTGGGGATACTGGGAATTGAACCCACAACCTCCGCGTTCTTCACCCACTGTGCCACTGAAGTCGTCATGTTTATCGTAATAATGCAAATTGTTATGGTTACCTTTACATAATGTGGTATCTATTAGAGCTAAACAAAGAGTAGTTAACCTTGGACGTCTAGTCTGTAGGCAGACTGGTGCATCAGAACTATTGATTGATATTTGTACAGAGATTCAAATAACGTTAGAGTCGAGTTGCTGAACTAAAGTGACAGGCGTTAGGTTATTTTCGTTACGGAATTTCTGGATTCGGTCTACACGCTCAAGCTATGAAATAGCTTAAAAATAAAAAATACTTTCAGAAAAATATGGAGCAAAGCATCTCTTTTCAATAATAATTCAATAGGTACTATTCAATGGAGGGCGTGTGACACCTGTCAGTATAACATGACACATAATGTCATCACTGTTGTGATAAGATGACATTTCATAATACGGCCCTTCGTTGCGTAATGACATTATGCGTAGAATAGTGTTTTTGCGGTACACGTGTCTTGTTCATTTGTCTTTTGTTTCTTATCTGTTAGTCTTATTATGTACGGCTTGCAACGGTTTTTGTGTAGTATTATAGTAATCTATCCTCGCTCAGGAGTTAAGTATTTCAAATGTATGGAACTTTTAATTCATGCAAGTTACCGCAGCACTGAATTCGCATACATTTGTACTTGTCTCGGTATCGAGGAAAGTATTCAATGCTACGTGTAACGTATTGCCTTTTGCCTTATTCTCCACCCGGCTCACCAACGCTTTACCACACGCACTGTCACACAACCGTCCGGTACGACGGCTCGGGTAACACTGCCTCGTGACATAAGCGCCTGAGACGGTAGTCATACACTACATCCCTTTCTTCTTATAATTGTTTTAGCTCTATCTTATAGGAATATTATATCGACAATGTCCAACTGAGATTGCATTATTTCTTAGTTGACTCATCGATAAAGTTTTCTTAGTACCATCTATTTTTACTAAAGTTTAAAAAGTATTTAGAATGTTACATAACTTATTTGGTTAGGTATATTTTATGGTTCGTTTTATCGTGGTTGTTATTGTTAACTTGGGCCTGTCGGTTTACCATGACCGTTTATAGCGATTCAGTTTAGGTCCAACTACGAACCACTCTTGACATAAACTAAGGTGCTGACTGGTTGAATTACATTCCTGTTCTTAAAAGAATATCTTTTGAAAATTTAAAGATTTGGTTATCATAAATAAATAAAATAGTACCTACACACAAATACTACAATGACTCACAATTTAACCCCACACTAGGTCAAGCCTGTATAATCTTTAGGTACTTGCTAAGAATTCCCAACTCGTAAAGCCGAGTACGAGTTTATTGGGTCCGACTTGGGACCTACTCTGTGTGTGACTAGTTCCCAACTCGTGTGTGTATGAGTTTGAGCCTACCTATGTCAAAACCAAATACCCATAAACCTAGTGTTAAGTCATCTCATATCCTGTTATCCTTCCCTTCATCTTTTCTTTTATATTTTTTTTTCGTAAGTATTTATTTTATTTACTCGAGGGGAGACCTTTTCCCAGCAATGGGACACTTCATACTAGTATATGCGCACTGCAAAAACTTCAACTACCCCATTGTAAGTCTCGAACCTATCGGTGCCGATACTCTGGTGTGGTGTGTGTACCCACACCCACTCATTTACCCATCTTCGTGACGAGCGATCTGTCTTGTCCGACGTCACTTTTTACGTACCTACCTACATGATACTACTACTAATTAAGCACAGATTTCTGTGTTTGGCTAATGCTTTTTGTGCAGCCCATTTTCTCACATTAAATAACTACGATCTAAGGATAGTCGTCAAAACTTGTTGATCAACGAAACGAAGCCGTTTAAATCATTTACCGTAAACGAGTTCGACTAGTTTATGTCGTCAACGAACACTAAACTTGTTTACTATAATATATAATATTTACTATAAGATATGTATAATACTTATTAGTTTTTTTTTCAGTTTATGTTTATGACTACGTAAGTAAGTACCTAGTCGACTAAATAAACCAGTTCATTAGTGGTCAGACCTGTAGACTGACATTAACTATTAAATTAATAACGCTGATTATTCAATTTGCTAAGATAAGTACCTACTAGGTACTAAGTCTATCAATGTTTGTGCAATCTCTACTTATCTCTACTAATTTTACAAAGAGATAACCAACAGGTTAGATTGTATAGGGTCTTCATTCCGCGCCGCGCGTTTTCGTCAGCGCGATCTAGAAACGGGTCATTTATACCTAGTACTAGCGCGTTCCTGACGATTATTTTTATTATGTTTCACACTGTCTTCACACATGGATTTAACCATTAAACATGTTTTTAAAATAATAATTTACACCATACATTAGCAACAATAATAATTAATATTTTACGTATTCATCGCAATAACGGATTTATCTACTTTATATAAAAGTATCCTTTGTCATGTCATAATTATGTAAAATTAAGCCCCATATTATTTTTCATCTTGTCCAATATCCATCCACAGGTTCTCTGGTAGAAATCGCTTTTAAGCGAAAGACCGCCGTGTGTATATCATAGTTAAGTTAACTTAAGTTATTGTTGTTCTGTTTTTTTGCATTGTTATTTTTCGTGTTAATGGTGTGCAATAAAGTATTTTCTATTCTATTCTGTGTATTGTATTTACCTCTGACTACTAGAACAGCAGGCGCCGTACTGGCTTTCTTGTTTGGCCTAGGATTAGAACCAACTTCGACAAAAATGATTACTTTTGAAGGTACACAAGTGTAAACCTTTTTGACTCATTTTTAGATAAGCTTGCATAACATTGTACTACTTACCTACTCATAAATAAAATGACTTGAATAGCTATTATTTATAAAAAAAAGCATTGTTTTCATGACATTTTTCCTTTGTCTTTTTTGAGAAAACATTATCTTAAGCCTTAGATAAAAACATTTACTTGCTTATGTTCCCTACTAACGGAATGGCTTAGCAACACTTCATCTTCCTTCTTTTTTTTCTTTTTGTAATAAAAATTATGTTTTTTCTTTTCGTTTCTATGAATTTGGTAAACTGATTTTAACATTCACGAATTCTGTGGTTTGGTTGCCATTGATTTCAAACTACCCTCACCAGTATTGTTTGTATATAATTTAAGAAAAGTATTCTCTTCCGAGGTCAGGAAAGCCTACCATAATCATTCTGCATTCAAAGTTACAAACATGTTCTTATAAGGGCGTATTCAACCATGAATGAATATTTTAAACTTTATATGCACTTACCACTTATAAGCACAACTTACATATATGTTTGGAGAAAAGAAGGGAACTTTGATGTAGTAAGGTTATACAAACAGGTTCATAGTAAATATTAAACTATAAATATAATATAGTTTATACATATCTAAGTATGTCTTTACATTTCTATATAACAGGTAGGTATAGGGTTAATACCTACTTAATGTTTTATAGGTACTCATATATGATTTAACTATCTCGAATTAAATAGTTAATAATTATTGAGTATGTAAGGATGCCGATGGTTCTTTGCCACTAACTTTTCTCAATTTCCATCTATCTGGGTTGCCTGGAAGACATCGCTTTAAGAGATGGGCCATTGTACTGTATTTAGTTAGATAAAACTTAAAATTGCGCGCCTCGCGATTTTCACTATATAATATCCAACGACCCTCGGATCGAAAGTCGAGTCAGTGTCAGTATTACTCAGTCGCAAATATATGAAATAACCGCAATTAATAATTGTCTTTTATTGTTATTTATTTATTTTATTTATTTTAATGCCTGAGCCGCAATGACTACCATCGGTACCAACTTGCAGTTTGATGCTATAGTAAGTACTGGGATGTACTTAGCCTACTACTCTGATTTATAGATTCCCGGTTAGATTGCACCCGTCTATTCTTTCAGAGAGGTTGGACAGGAGCGGGTTTACAAAACAACAGATTGAATTAAAACAAGTAAATTACTTTTAATATTTGGACATACCTCTGACTACCCCATTAGACATCTTCAAAGGATCTAAAGAATTACATAAAGATCTCTAAGAAATGTCTACCGCTCCCTGGGATACAGTCGTGATCATATTTTCATATTTATTTCATTTTCATTTCAAATTACTTTTACGCTGATTGTAATATGAAAAACATCAGGTGATGCTTAGATAATATTACAGGATATTAAGTTATCTTAATTTAGATATTAGTTAGTTCGCTAAACTCTTCTTACACATTACCTTCTATTGTGTAAACATTATTTTGTAACAAGCTAAAGAGGTGACAATAAATTTAGGTATTTTATCTTTATGCTTGAAGAACAGGTAGTGCTATAACACTTTTATCAATGTAGGTATACTGTTGTATCCTATATACAACCTATGTATACTGTTAGCAGGTAGATACCTACATAACTCCGTGGCTGTACCTACTTAACTACTCTAAAATGTTAAATACCTCTATGTAACTAGGTACCTTTATGAAAATGACAAGGAACTCTCGTATTTACTACACCAACTAGGTACTAGTGTGTTACTAGGTAATTTCCTGCATTTAGCTTTGGACTGCAACTCATACTTGTTATGTTGACAACTCGTCTATATTATTTAGTACCTAGGTGTTAGTCACACATCGACTTAACAACCAGACATTGTCTGCAAACTTGATTTCGATTTAACGAACAGACATCTGCTTCTTTAATTTCAATTTAATGATCAGACAGTGTCTTCATACTTTATGTCAATTTAATGACCAGACATTTGCTGCTTATTTCATGTCAATTTAATGACCAGACATTGCCTGCATACCTACTTCATGTCAATTTAATGACCAGGCAGTGTCTTCGGTACTTCTGCGGTACCTCATGTCTCTTTAATGACCAGGCAGTGCCTGCTGTACTTCTACGGTACTTCATGTCAACTTAATGACCAAGCAGTGCCTGCTGTACTCTACGGTACTTCATGTCAACTTAATGACCAAGCAGTGCCTGCTGTACTCTACGGTACTTCATGTCAACTTAATGACCAGGCCGTGCCTGCTGTACTCTACGGTACTTCATGTCAACTTAATGACCAGGCCATGCCTGCTGTACTCTACGGTACTTCATGTCAATTTAATGACCAGGCCGTGCCTGCTGTACTCTACGGTACTTCATGTCAACTTAATGACCAGGCCGTGCCTGCTGTACTCAACGGTACTTCATGTCAACTGAATGACCAGGCCGTGCCTGTGGTACTCAACGGTACTTCATGTCAACTTAATGACCAGGCCGTGCCTGTTGTACTCAACGGTACTTCATGTCAACTGAATGACCAGGCCGTGCCTGTGGTACTCAACGGTACTTCATGTCAACTGAATGACCAGGCCGTGCCTGTTGTACTCAACGGTACTTTATGTCAACTGAATGACCAGGCCGTGCCTGTTGTACTCAACGGTACTATATGTCAACTGAATGACCAGGCAGTGCCTGTTGTACTCTACGGTACTGCTGAAATAAAACCATTATATTCTATTCTACTTCATGTCAACTTAATGACCAGGCAGTGCCTGCTTTATTTTTTCAGAACAATTTATTTAAAATCTTAATAAAGGTTACGACTTCGGCAGGATTCGAACCTGCGTTGATGCAAACGATCGTCCTATACGCTTTATTTTTATGCTGTTTTAATAGGTAGATATTATAAACCGCACCCAACTGAATGGTTGGATTGGATGTTTAACACTATCCACAGTTTACTCTACACGTTTACACAAGCATTAAGTAACATATTTCCTATTGAATGGTCAGGATATATATCCAGCTTCTTTTTGTTCATTATTTCTAATAAATAGCCAGCGTAATTATACCAATAGAATGGAATGCATACTTATACAAGTAATTAGGTATGTAAATACCTACTCACTAATTTTTAAGTTAAATAATTCAATCGAATGGCTAGCACACTAGCATACCTACTTTTAATACGTAGGTAGGTACTTCTTTTCAAGTTAAATACTTCCAATTAAATAGCCAGCACAAATTATATTTAGCTGCTGCTACAAATTAAGCGCAATTCTATGAAGTACCTATATCTAGGTATGAAAGTAGGTACTTAAATAGGTACCTTCAGCTATTAGCGTTTGATTCGTTAAACTAAACCAGTAAGTAAACTAACTCAATGTTTATAACCTTTGTGGTAGCATCTTCTATTAGCACTCGGGAAACTAGGTACTCACGTAAAAATACCGTAAATTGACATACCGAGATGTTTCGATTCTTCCGGAGAATCTTCATCTGGCATGACATGAGTAGGTACTCGCGGTCGGGTTTCACGCTGCTACCTTGTACTGCTTTGTATAGTACCTACTTATTGTGCCTGAGAAGTAATATATTTTTACTAATTGCATAACACTTATTCAGTTCGTTCGTTCTCTCGCATGAGCAGGTGGCCAACTATAATTAGGCCTAATTTAAACTAAAAACAGGATTTATCGCGTTAAATACCTTTTTATATTATTTACCGACATTTCGATTGTGTTACAACAACCGTAGTCTCGGGCAATATGAATCATCTAGTTAGGCCGTCTAAAGATAAGTAAGAACTGAGGTTGTTAAGTTTTACATAAGTATTTAGCATTCCCGTTTTTAAGTTTCTTGAGGGTACCTATCTGATCAGACAGATAGCTTTGTCTTCGATCTCTAACGGCTTGTTATCTGCTCATCCACTGAATAATATCTACTTACTTAAGTAGTTAAAAGACCTCAGTGCCATACATATGAAACTGTCTCCTTAGGTACTAAACTCATAATGTTAGATCAAGTTAACAATGGTAGGTCCGATTGTAGTTTCTCGAGGTTTTCAATGTAGGTAGGTACACCTAAACCTATGTAAATTAATCGGCCGTGGAGGCTTGGTGCTTCATTAACAATGTACCTAGCACGCTTTTTTATATGATTTTTTTTTTCAAGTTGATAAGTTACAAATATGTTGTTAAAACCATATCTACATATTCTCAACGATTACTAGTATCTTATCCAGTACAAAGATAATAATATAATTACTACGTGGTCTAGTAGAGGAAGGAACTGTGTCACTCACTTACCCTCTTTTTTTTTTTTTTTTTTCCACTTAAATATTTCGCTGTTTAACTAGTAATTATTTATTCACTTTTTACTCGTCGCCACATGTAACGTATTGCCTTTTGCCTTATTCTCCACCCGGCTCACCAACGCTTTACCACACGCACTGTCACACAACCGTCCGGTACGACGGCTCGGGTAACACTGCCTCGTGACATAAGCGCCTGAGACGGTAGTCATACACTACACTACGGTAATCTGGTGACAGGGATTCTGAGTTAGTAAAAACAAAACTATACTTAGATTATCATAATAGGTACTCCCGAAAACAGTATTAAAGTCGTCTTCTCTTCTCGAAAATTGACGAACGAATTAGAGGCGATTTGTAGGCATGTTCACATAAGTACTTTATACTGGTAAGTAGGTACATAGAAAAGACACTTCAGAAAAAAAATGTTGCAGATAAAACAAACATTTGTCCCGAAAGTGTATGGCTTTCATACACAGGTCTTCCTTGATAGGATTTTGTTCCATAAAAAAAACATCTGTGAAATCGCATGCAACTAGTGACATACCCTTATGTAATTCAATAAACTACTAACTAGTGACATACTCTTATGTAATTCAATAAACAACTACTGTGATTTGTAATGAATTGAATGATAAATAATTCTGCATCCAGACCACCGGTAGACCGAGACAAGACAATAGAAAAATATTGATTACGAATGCATATGGCGGACGATCTTGATTCATTCATTGGGTAAATTGTGTATGAATCTCGTACTCAGTAAACAAAGTTATAGTATAGGTTACCTATATACATAGAGGTTAGATTGAGTTGGCCCTATGTCCAGCAGTGTAGATAGGTATAGCTGATGATGATTCAATTCAATGTCCTTGCAAACAGTCGTTTATTCTCTGGGTTACGCAATTCAAGAAGTTCCATAAGCTAATGTTGTTGTTTATACGAAACGTAAACATTTTGGCAAGGAGAGCCTTTTCATTCATTAGCGTGTGAGTCAGCATGGGAATGGGAGTGGCTAATGTTTAGGCATGTTAGGCATTTAGCCATCTTGATTTGTTGCCAGAATAGGCTACTTGACTCATATCAAATTTGACCCAATAAATTAGTATTTCCTGAAGTACTTTCCTTGCAAAACCAAAATATAATAATTTCAGTTAATCAAAGTCCATGATGCTTGCATAATTTCAATTTAAAAAACGGTTTCTTTTTTTTTTAATTGGAACGCTGAAAACGCTACGGCCATTATGGTGACGTCATTATTATCGGAAATAAACAAATGTCACATAACTAAAACCAATTTACAGTAATGCCAACTTTTCAAAATGTGCATGTTCCCTAGACGTAAATCACGAAAATTATTGTTTTGAATACGAATGACGTCACAGCACAGACAAATCCATAGACCAATATGGCGGTAGCGTTTTCACCTGTTTTTAAAAAGTAGAACTTTTAAAATAAAATTTTGCGGTTTCTTAGGTCCAAAAAAATATGGTAGTATTTTTTTTGGTCTAAAAGAACAATTATTTATCATATATAAGAGCTACATAAAAATAGAGTCAACTAGCCTATTACAATAAAACTGATGGAAACGGGCTAGTTTTACTGCACGAGAGTTATGTACCATTTACACTATGCAAGATTCCGATTTGAGCGCTTCCGTGCTTCGGAGTGCTAATTCAATTGTCGGTCCCGGCTTATAAAGTCGTTGAGCCATGACCGCGGCCTTTAGGCGGCCTAAAATCTACGTTACCAGAGTTGGCCACTAGCTCATACGAACGAACGAGCGAACGATGCAAGATTCTTTTACCGATAGTCTTAAAATACCTACCATCTATCCTTGATTTTGCTTACTGCTGGTAGAAGAAAATTTGATGTTTCTTCCATGCAAAATGTGTCAAATACCGACCGGCAGTAAGCACAACCTGAGACTGGCAAAATTGTTAATTTGAGAGATATCCAGCCGAAGCCATTGGCCTATCAATGATGATGATGATAATATAGATTGTTTAATCTATAGTCTATACAACAATGAATAGTCTCATTATGCAGACTCTACGTCTATTGATACTCAATAGATTAAAATCTTTTTCAAAGCTATGGCATTGTGTAGTTTTAGAGATGGTTTTCCTCATACCTCCTGCTGTGATGTTTTATGTGTTATTTCATGGGATTCTGTGATATTAGATCATGGCATTCGCATAGAAAACTGAACGTCGCTAAAGACTATTTTCCTGTTATTGGCTCTATTTATAAACATAGATAAGTATATCACCGAGAAGAATAAATTACTAGCTTTGCTCGGGACAATTAAATTGTTAGAAAGATTTTGCGGTCATCAATAATTCACCAGGGTTTTGAAATGGAAAGAATATAACGTAAAACAATTATTTTTCGAGGTGAGTGGAAGCGTGCTGGGCCCATAACCTATATAAACAGCAGATTTGGTTTAACGAACAACAAGCAACGTTTATTCAGAACGACATGACACGTACAAGAGAGACTACGAAAGTTCAACTTCTATAACCACAGAGTATGCTAGCTAAGTAGTTTATTTGATGTCACCATAGACAATATTTTAACATTAACTTTTACAGACACTGAGTCAGAGTATATTCAAGAAACCCTAACACCTATTTTGCTATCTACAGATAGAGCAAGGTTAGGTACTTCCCCCTATCTTTCACAACTCACACAACCATCGTAGATTTGACGAATGTTTCCTTTTCACTATTGAGAAGCAAAATCAAATCTACGAAGGTTTGTTTCAAGTGGCCACAGTGAATTTAAAAGCATAAACTGCAGTTGACTGTTGGACGTCTTGCAAACAGTTTGCACGTTTACGAGATGGATATCAAGCACATTTTATTATTCACTCGACTATCGGTCAATCTCTTGTAGGTTACTGTACGCTTTACTGCTGTGGTAATATGTCTTATATTCGCTGGTAAATACATTAATTTAGAGAGAAGAATCTAAGTAGAGCTTTGTTATGTGAACGTATCACAAAATCTGTTTAGAACTAAAATACCTAATACTTTGGTAAATGTTCTAGGTAGTAGTGATTTTAAGAATACTTCTTTAAAACCGGGGGTACAATAACTAAACAAGCAGTTTGTTAAAGTGACTACTTATAGATAATACTAGCAGCACGTCCCGGCTTTGCACGGGTGTACTAATGAAACCACCACCGGGATAATATAGCCTATAACCATCCCGACAGTCCATTCAACACATGCATCAGTGAAGATTTTTTTTGAAATCGGCTGAGTAGGTAGTTTCGGAGATTACCTCCGTCAAACAAACAAACTAACATTACCTCTTTATAATATTAGTATAGTTTGTGTGACTCCCAGGTGAGCAGTCACATATTTTTGATGATGGCGCTGAAAATTGTTTTACCTCGTCAATCTATTATGAGCATCGTTAAGCTTTCAATTATATTATTCATTCGACCTTCAGTGAAAGATTAACGATTTCATCGCCAAATATCTAATAGCTTCCAATTTACCATGACTCATTGTCAGTGCAAGTACAAATAACAAAATAAAATAAAAATAACCGATTTCGTACAAAGAGAGAAATTTCTTGCACATGATAATGAGACAATCTAGGGAATACACTTTTTCATTGAGTATAAAAATAATTTTGGATCCAGTATCGCCAGAACAATCAGTGAACATGATAAAAAAACAAACAGTGGAACATAAAGCCTCCAGTTTTAAAGACGGATAAAAGCTACACAAACAATATAGTAAAGATTATAACAACAGTATAGATAATAATTCTTCCTCTTATATAGGTACTACGAGTACAATGAATAGTTGACGAATGATAGAGATGAATGGAAGAAGAAGACATGTTGGACCGACCCCACCTAGCGTGGGATAAAGGCAGGAGAATGATGATGATATAGATACTACAGAGTACATTACTAATACTATTCTTTCCCGGAATCGCCAGGAGACTCATGCATAAAACGCGATATAAACTGCGCATGAGTTTTGGCGCCAAATACTTAGCGTGCCGGCTTTCATGGCCTCTCGATCCGCTGAAGAATTCATTACATTCTTTACTACAAGAATCCATGATTCATGTGTTACTTCTGCGTTTGCTATCAGAAAAGAAAGGGAAAATGTAATGTTACTTTGACACTTTTCTATACCTACTAATTATTTAGAGGTAATGTGGGTTTGTTTGTTTGACGGAGTTTTGTAATCTCCGAACGTAACTACTTGGCCATTTCAAAAAAAAAAAAATTAAGTATACCTACAATAGGGTCATAGGGTTTAGGGATATAGGGACAGAGAAAGCGTCTTTGTTTTATACTATGTAGTGAAGTAATAATGTTTTTAAAAAAAATTCTCCGGCAAAAGAACGAAACTCTAATAAGACTACAGTTCCATCATTATTCTTATGAGACAGACAAATCGTGTCTTGCGCGTGAACAAAGTGAATACACAAGCTGTTTTGTGGCTTTAAGAGCAATTACTGGCAAAATTAATGAGCTTATTAGTAAGTTTCACTAGTTGGTCGTGTGCGGTTAGTTTTGCATAAATGTTTACGATTATGTGAGTAACGCCGCGCCGCCGGTGGCCGCAGCGCAGAGAAGCAGTTATGTACTTACTAGTAAGCTTCATTTAAGTTTTGTTAACAAACTACACTATTAAATACTATGACTAGGTACTATAAGCACAGATTTGGTACAATCTGTGCTATAAGTGACAGAAATAGGTATCGATGAGAGAGATATAAGAAAAAATGTTTAATAATAACTTTCATAAAATCTTTTACATACTTAATAATTAATTCTGTTGTGCCGCAGTAAAACATAATAACTTTATTTGTAAAATTGTCTGAACATGAATCAATATTTTGGAAGATTGGTAGGTAGGCGCTTGTTAAACTTAAACATACCTAAACCTTATCACTTCAGTAATTTTTTTAGGTAATAAGTTTAGTTTTAGGAATTTCTTATCATTTCATTGTTAAAGTATTTATCTTTGCAAGGTTAATAACCGTACATTTCTGCGCAATTTCATAACATTGATACATTGATAAAGCAAAAACCAAGTCTTACATTTAACAAGTAATCAAATTGCAGAAACAAAAGCTTAAGTAGCTTCGTCGTTCTATTGTTTAATTCCCCACATTCACATAAAAACGAGACGTTTCAAAACACGACACACCATTGAAAAAGTGCGGTGTCGAAACAGCCATCAGTTAATAATTAGCCACGGTCCATCAAAGCACGTCGTAAACCAGCGCGCTCTCATTAGCTGACGATAATTCAGGTGGCGTGAATCACAGCCGATTCAACAATTGGGGAAAGAATAAAAACAAAATGCGAGAAAGTTGAGTAATGTTTTGGCCACTGGCCGTAAACTAGATAGTAAACACGATTTTTTTTTCGCCAGTTTTGTTTATCATGAATCTGTTTCGGAAAATACAGTTATTGTTATTACAGAACGTCCACGACGTTCGCTCTAAAACCGAATGGCTGTATGCATCCGGAACGTGAAGGAAGCAAATAAAATAAGCAAATATCGATTTTACGCGCATAAAATTACGCTTTACCTACTTTTAGTACCAGCTCGGTATGTGAAGTATGGACGGCCAGCACGTTACAGGAATAGTAAACAAATTAGATTACAGATTCGAAATCTTTGATCTCAACTGTCGTGCTACTTGCAGATATAATAAACGATCCTGTGCATTCACCTGCCGCACATCCATTACTTACACGTATGCAAAAAGCACTCTTACACACTCGCGTTAAGGCGCAGGTGGCCGAACTCTTTATAGCTGTTGTAAATAATGTGATAATAGTTTTTACGACGTTGTAATAGAGATTACGGGAGGTGCATTGTAAAGATTGCTGATTCGCCTCGTAATAATAGTCCTGGTCGCTGGCTGCGCGCCAACTCGCGGCTACCGACCCCCGCTCCTGTCACTGTCAACGTCATGCGAACTGTCATTAATTAAGTTCAGCAGCTTAGCGAGCACCTTTGTTTTGGTGAGGCTATTTAAAGGTCGTGTTGATGAAATGCACGATAGAGGCCATGACCTTTCGTTAGCTAGACTGTAGTCACGATTGTAGCACTAACTTGGCAATTGTATTCCTTATTTTCATTTTAAACATGTTGTTTCTAGAAAATTTTCGTGATTAATAACAACAAAAGCGTTATCTAAAAAGCAATTAAATTGCTATTTTCTTTTGCTATTTAAAAAAAAACTATTTACTTACTCATGTAAAGTAGCAAAGCTTTAACCAAGCTTTTCAGTACATGGATGATAATTACCTGAAACAAAATAACAAATAATTAATTTCTGTTTCATCAAATCATTCTAAATTTAAAGTGAGTCGTCTAAACCGCAATTGAACGTTAGCCATATATGAAGACCAAACCAACCAAATCCCTAATTATAATAAAATGATAAATTATTTACTTAAATAATAAATAAAAAGTAAAGCCAAATGTAGCCAAAACCGGCTAAATTTTTTTTTATTTTATTATTTATTTATTTCCACAGAAACATTACAGGTGCTAGATCTAGAATTAGAGAACATAAATTAAGTATAAAAATGGACGGAGACAGAAACATTCCGGATCAGCACCATGAGGTTTTAGGACTTACTTCCCGTGCTAGTGTAAACTGTGTTACGGCAAAGTAGCTCTATTCCCCCGTCGGCCTTTAATCAAGAGTATTTCCTCCCTTTAACATTCTATTAGCTTATAACATAGCTTATGGAACTAACATTATTGTGAATTTTTAAAAATTCATATAGGTACAGAAGTGCAGAGGAAAAAAAGTTGCAAAATTACAATAAGTAGGTAAAAACGGTTTAAGGGTACAAAGAGATTGGTAAGACATGCTTGTAAAACATAAAAATTAGATAGTAAGACAACAACACGATGTACAATAGTTATAATATACCTATATGGCACCACAGATGAAACAGTACTATGTATTATTTCATCTGTGATGTCACTTAACAATTAATGAATATGTGAATGTGGTATACAAACAACATAATGTTAGTAAGGATACAATCCAAATACGAACTGCTTGACGGTAGTAGCTCTATTGTTTTTTCGGCGTCAATTTTGCGTATGTCTAAAGGCAGATAGTTCAGTACTTCGTCTAGATCTAGGCGTGCAAACCAGTTTCTCTGTATCTTTGCTTTCCATCTGTTATACCTACTGGTAAACCAAAAAGGCTCATTTTATTGGTGAGTGGGCCTCATCTAGGCGATCTGCCAGTAACTACTTACATAGTTTAAGTGTAACCATTTTTGTCAAGTGCCGTGTTTATATTAGGTACTATAAGGATTATGGTACTAATAGTGAATGTAGATGTTAACTTAAGTCTTTAGAAAAGATACACGGATTATGTGAAAGTCTAGGGATTGTACTTCGTAGGACTTAGAGTCTGCACTCAGTCACATCTATCTTTGATTTTGCTTACTGCTGGTAGATATTTGACATTACTTCCATACAAAATAAGTTAAATATGTAACAATAGTATGCAAAATCAAAGTTAGATAGGCTATTGAGACTGGCGGTAAGTGATGAGTCACTGCCATGATTATCGTATGACCTCTGCTTCTATACTCTACAAACCTTTTGATAACATGTCAGCTTGTTTATTTGTGATATTTTCATCACAGTTGCTAGTTACACATATACCCATCAAGCTTCCGTAGTTACCACCCAAGAGTACGGTCTACTCATACAATATTTTGACTCAGAACAGCTTAATTAGAGTCACACTCGCAATATTTCAGCGAACAAACAACAAACAAAAGACGAATGGCGAAACTGAGAATAACCCGCGCAGCTCGTGGGGAGAAATGTCAAATGGTATTAAATGCAGCGGCAGGAATAGATTAAGAGCCAAACATGCACTTAAAACTTACGTAACGTCATCGAAACGTCGTCGAGGTAAATAAAAATGATTTCAATACGCGATTAAGTCCCGTTAATATTTATAAATATAGATTAGTCCTAAATTTCGGTAGAGTCAAAATCAAATGCATATTGATAATAATAGAAAGAGAATAGAATCAAAGAATACCTAGTTATTATGTAAAATCGCTTTCCCTATGGATATTGCTGGTTAAGCTGAAAGGATGGTTTATCTTCTGGACAAGCGTACTCGATCTCAATTCTCAACAAGTTCCAATATTTTTTGCATACGTACGAGTGACATTTGATACGAGCGACAAATCACAAAAGTTGAATGTTAAGGGGTTTATTCATAAAAACTTGACAATTAATACAGGTTTTAGGAACGTTTTAGAACGTTTTTTTCTTGTCACTCATATGTCAACGAAAAGAGATAGCAACAGATTTAATATACGTTTTAGCTAATACAAGTTTTAGGTCGAATATGCATAATGGGGTTAATCTGAATCAGGCACGTAACATGCAAATAAGAAACAAATTAGGTATAAAACGTTCTCAAGTGTATTTTAAAAAAGATTTCTGATATTCGGATTTTTGCAATTTACAACTCAAACCGCTCAGTCAATGGACGGCCGATGTGGAATACAAATGTGTACATTAGCACAATTTGACTGATTTAAATTCTTCTGTTGCCTATTATAACAATAGCTTACTGAATAACCGGTTCAGTAGATGTCGACCTGGTGGTGATGTGTTCCGTACAACGATGTGTTCCGTCATCAGAACACTTACAGGATTAAAAAAAATATTATCGTGTTTTGCCGCGATTCTGCCAAGTTTTGGATCACCTATGATTTTGATAAAGATGTATTGACCCGAATTATGATTATAGTGCTTCTTTTAAAATTAATCAATTGTACTTGTTGTTTTGAATGACACATTGACCTATTTACTAACTTGCCTAAAATCGCGAAAAAGGTGATATGGTGTGGACATGTTAAAGTTTTATGAACACAAATTAGCGTACGGAACTCCAAAAACAACCGTTAATATTGCTACATTATCTATAATTAGCATATTTCTGGGATAATTCGCGACAAGCGACCATTTTGGTCGTTATACCTTGTCTGTAAGGGGCATTATAAAGTAGGCCAATCATTTTCATTCTTTACTGTTGCTATTATTGCCCAATCACAGGTGTGGAATTGTCTCTAAATTAGTACATTTGCTTGTAGAGATCTTTTTCTACTTATTAATGGTGATGTAGCCGGAATGTATGATTTGAGTTGGTTACGCGCTTTGACTGCATAAAAATCTAACTTAACTACATAAAAGAAATCATTCAAATATGCTAAGTTTCCAAATCGGTTCAGTGCTTAGAATTCAGAGAGGACAATAAGATGTGTAGGTATATGTATGAGAGCAAGAGTATAATGTGCTCATCACTTAGGTCAAGTTATTTCAAACATAGAACACAAATGAACGCCATCTGTGTTCGATAGCGGCAACAAGTATTTAGTCCACTCTTTGTCTGTTTATCTGAGTGGGCCGTGATAGCGAGGTCGGGGGTCGCAGCACGCGCATCGTGCATTGAACCCTGGAGACTCTACTTGCTAATGTTTTGCAGGAATTGGACTTTTAGAAGATTGTGTGCAAATGATATAGCAGTTATGCTTCTGGAGCTATACCCACAACTTTATTCAGCTTTCCCTCTCCTCAGAGGTTTGCTGGACTGGAAGAAAACTCTTTTAGGGTTAGCTCGCCTTTGTACATGCATTTCTTTGCTATAAGTAAATGTACAGTACTTACATGTAAATGTAGGTATGTATAATTTTTGTGTAAAATAGAGAATAAAGAATATGATGGGAAAGTATAGGATTTTGAGTTGAAATGTGGCCAGGAATCCCTGCTTCTTTCCCTGGTGTAGAGAGTCGCGTAAGAACAGGCAATAGAATCCCCTAGTTTTAAGAACGTGACTTTTTGAATTGGTCTGTAATAAGATCTTGTTGAATTAAGTTATTTTGAGTTTAGAGTTTGAATATGCATGGTAACATACCATTCTTAAAGAGTACAACTAAGTGGTCGAAAGGATTTAAATGAGCCTGTGATTCTTTCGTAGGTAAATAACTTCTGGTATATATTTTAATTAATAACACTTGCGCAATCAAAAAACATACATTTTATACTTGTTTGTATATGTTTATATAAATTGATAAGAATTAAGGTCGGAACAGTCTTTATCAATTCTTCGACAACAAATATTAAAATGTTTGCGATATTTATCGTTATTTATCTGAATGTAATAATCAAATTGGGGTTATTCTAGTGAAGAAATTATAATCGGTTTATATTCAAAATTAATATATATTGTTCGCTATAATTACTCTATTGTGGTGACTTTTAAATATGGTTAGGCCTTCGGTAGAGTGAATTTTATGCGTGTGCAGAAAATAAGATAATTATATTTTCTAAAAACCTCATTTAAATAAAGGTTAACTTCTGCAAACTGTGGGTGTATACCAAATTTGTATTTGGACAGACATACATTACCTACCCCATTAGACATCTTCAAAGGATCTAAAGGATCTAAAGGATTATATAAAGATCTGAAAGAAATGTCTACCGCGCCCTGGGAATACCTACAGTCGTAATCATATTTTATTTTTCCTTTTTTAATTTTTCCTCATAAATAGGTAATAATAAATATATACTTAATACAATAATACTTAAAAAATGCGGTTTTCTACGATACTTGAAATGACTTAAATTTTTTTGCAGTGCGACAACTCTACCAAGTTTTTTCCGATGATTAGTTGCGGGTAAGTCTCTTAATTAATTTGCACGAATAATTCAAGGTTAGGCTTTATATAGTGTCATTTTGTTTTAAACTGGAATTTAAGTGAAAAACAGACATGCAAAAACTTGAAAAGCATGATTTAGCAAAATGAGAGATAAGAAATAAAACTGTCATGTGGTAAGGAATGGTGGTCTTTTGTTGTTATTGTGTCGAGACGACAAATCTTGATAATGCCAAACTGCTCTAACGCACGATGCTAGAGCAGAAAAAAGAAAGAAGAAGCATGCTAGAGCTAGAGACAAATTGTGTCGACGACAAGAATATTGGTAGCTGCATAACATTTTGATATTAAAAAAATAAACATTGGGTTTTGTAATTGCACATTAGTAATTAGCTTATGCGTTAGAAGTTTTAGATCTTTTTCATTATCTCGCTTCCGAATAAAGATTCAAGCAGAAAACTGATATTAAAATAAGTAACTCATTCATAAAACCCCAATAACGCCTGAAGTTGTTTGTTTACCAAATACCAACAAAATGGGTCATTAGTCAAAGTTTATCAATTAATTGCATGCTTCCTTGTTGTGAATGAAATCATTACGAAATATTGCTAAAAGATCATTTGTGTGCTCTGTGCACGTGGCAAGATCATTATGAATCATTCAAAGAACTTGTTCAATATTTGTTATTATCAACAATTTATTAAAAAGTATATTCAGATAGATTTGTATTAGGCCTTTAAAATGTATAGAATATAGATATACAGAGTCGGCCCCCGGTAACATTAATGAACCAAAAATTTCACACAATTAAAATAGTTGTCCACGTGTTCGTAAACTCTTATTTTTTTAGGAATTTCCAATTTTTCATGATTTTTCCAATCGTTTTCCTTCAAATCATAGTTTTTCTATCACAAACATTCACCAATGAGCTAAATTAGATTAGCCAAGAGTTCGAAGGAGGTATAGTATGCATCAGGCTGGACCGCTGAAAAAGTTTGATTTTGAAGGGAGCATAATTTTGACTTGGGACAATTAATGTACTTACTTACCTACTTATAAGCTTTATTTTCCGTTCTAGCATCATATCGTTTGTAGTTTATTTATAAATTTCAATTGAGTTATGAACTTGTTAGTTTGCAGGTCTCTTATCTATTTAAAATAAACAACTTAGGTACCTAAGTAATAAATTATTATTTTATCTGAACGTAAATCATAACCACGTGTAAATGCTCCACTCTACTGTAAAGGAAGTGACAATAATTCTGGTGTTTTACGAGACAAACATTTTAATTCTTGGTTTTGACACTTACGTTCGAACGATACTCGTGTAAGATATTATGAGTCACTGTCGTGTCGTCTATTCGTGTAGAAATTATCAACATGTTAATGTATTCACGGCCGTTACGAATAGATACTTTATTGTACAGTGCATGTGTATTAGGGTTAAACCGGCCCTTTTGTTGAACTTCCAGCCGCGAGCGTCCAAAACGATTGATATTCAAAAGCGGCCCTCGACTCTGTTTATTTTCAAACAATGTGTGAAGATACATTGTTTGAAAATAAACAAAATCAATCAACGTTGCACGTATGCAGTAGCCCGCGGACGCATCCTGCCGACATCAGTATGCGGCGGTGGCTCCCGGACGCGGCGGTCCTCACACTTCAATAGAAGAGTTATCTAGCGCCCGCCGGCCGTATCGAATATAAATTACACAAAATTATAGTAGACGCATAAAATCCGCGGTACGTGCCGCGATCGGCGGCGTCGCCATTTTGAAATTCGAACACCGAACGCGGCGTGCGTTCTGAAGAGCGGTCGACGCGCGGCGACCCCGTGACCGCGCGCCCATATTGATGCGTTGACCGCCCACGGTCACGAATTAACCGACCAAGTTTATTTACAAGTCGATATCGTAAGTGGAGTGGTGGTCGTTAGGACGCTTCAGCCGCGTCGGGTTATACCTGCCTGCCTACGCTTACAGCGATGGCGGCAGACTCGCGCGGATCCGATCGTCGCAGACACGTTTATTGTTTTCGATTTACACTTTTTTGGGTGTTTACGAGTTGAGGCGAGGCCGTCGCGCGTCCGCCTCGATTTGATTTCTTTTTATTGCTCTTGCAGCCGGGTTTATAACGAGCTACTTCTGTCGCTCGTAAATAATTCTGTTCCAAAAGTTGTATTGCCAAATACGTTGTTGTGATCGATTCGATCAGAAACGCAATAGACGTAAAGATAAACCTACCTGAATGAAATAGTAATACGAAAACATGTTTTTTTACCTAACGTTGTTTTATCCAACGCTTAAGATAAAATTATAACATAATTGGTAAATAATTCCCTTGTGATAACAATAGATAAGTAGTTACCTACGATAGACTAGACTGTAAATACTAAATTCTAAACCATATCTAAACGTTACTTTACAAATAAATATGTAATCAAGGATAACCAATACAGGAAGAATAGTAGGTATACTTTCTTATCTAAATCTAAAATGTAGTAATTCTGAGAATTCCTTTGTTCGCAGAAATGACAAAAAATAACCTAGTACAAACAGGAAGAGATTATAATGGTATTTAACATATTTATATTAAGAAACTGGATGCGATTTTGTAATTGCGGATTCAATAATGTGGAATATCAGTAACAGGCAAGCGACAGCAGACAAGACATTGACATGACAGTCACAGGAAACGCAAACGCATATCACTGACTATTCGGACTTACCGGAAAATAAAGAGTTTCTATTAGATTTATTGATCTGCCTATCTAGAAAACGTGGAACGGTTTCATAACAACACGATAAATACTGGCGCATCAGACTATCAAGAGAATAAACAAGCTTGGACCATGAGCTATAAATATTCTACTTTCTTTGTATTATGATGGTACTCTCCAAACAAATGAACGGTGAATTCAGATTTGGAAAGACTTACTTTTAATATCAAAGGTAAAGTATTAGTATTGCAAGATTGATTTTAATCAAATAAAGTTGGACAAAAAGTAGCAGTTCGATATTCAAATAATTTTGGCGCCAGTTAACGACTAGAAGGTAGTCTCTTGTACCTTCAAATGTCGGATACAAGGTCGAACAAAACGGGTCCTATCCAATTTCAATGTAACTTCTATAATTTAGTTATTATGAGTTCGGTCTTTAGAGTATGATTCATTAATTAATTAATTAATATGCCCGTCATTCTCTTTATTTGATTTCTTAAACGAATATACAAATATAATCGGTACAGGTAAAATTTGTATTTACCATGACGTGTCAAGAGTTACGTTCAATCGACAAGGATTTAATATCAATGAGGTTGTTGTCACTGTTCATAAACAGGTCTCAGAAAATAAGTCTAGACCCAGACACAGGTTGAACTCAATAATGAATCACATAATTTAGAAGTTACGGTCGTAGTAGACCTTCTACGAAGCGCAGCAAGGTCATCCTTACAAACGCCGGCCATCATTGATTTCACTATGACGCAACCGGCGCGTCGCTCCGACGCGGAACACATACTATATACTAGTTTTTGCTTACTTGGAACTGTGGGCGTTTGTAGGGACTCCAAGAATTATTTTAGTTATTCCTATGTAACTAGTGAGTAACACACTCCGACTGGCATTACAAATACGAAAGTTCTGTTGCTTATTACGCAAGCACTCAACGGCCGAATTTGCAAGCCGTAACTTCCTATTTACGACTAGAAAAGAAAACATAGCATAATTCCGATATGCCACAGGCCATAAAGAAGTAGTATAGGAGGGATATAGGTACATATAAGGTTACCGTTGGGTAATTCTCCAGAACAGTAGGTAGTAATAGAGCGTGAAGTGACCCAGCTCTGTTTTACGCGTCATTGGAATGTCGAAGATAGAAGGTAAATAGCTAGTAAAAATACAATTTTACTAGCAAGTAAGTTTGCTCTACCGATGAAATTGGTTCCACAAACCGGAACCGTCTACAGCGATAAACAAGTTATCGAACAAGGCACATTAGACATTACCGATGTTGAAACGAATGCTGTATTTATTGAACTGATATTGGCAACTGCGGGTCTCAGGAACAGTGGTTCCGCATTCAACTGCCTAACAAGGAAGGTTATCCGTATCTGCAGATTATTGCCAAGAAACTATTTGTGAGAGGTTGGGGCTGTTGACGCCAGAACTCAGTGCTTCAGAAATCATTTATTTCCCAATATTTTTGCAGTTTAATAAGTGAGAAATGCAATTGAAGAGTGTGTATAGTATACATTGTGTACTATGTTTTATATTATAATAATTATACGTTGTAAAGTAAATATCCATTAATAATCATAGTCAATAAAAACTGTAATTTGAGACGAATAACGGCTTCCGTCTTAGCTTAACGTCTACGTACGTACATAAGATGTTTAAATAAAAAAAACTTTAAAGAAAGAGAAACAGAACCTTTATTTGCAAAAAGCAAACAACGTTCATTAGTCAAAGCAAAAAAACAAAATGGTATTTGCCATTTGGTTTTTAAATTTTACTAAAATTTGTCCTATAAAAATAAAAGTGATGGACACAGCGCTTGAGCAGATTAGACATTACACTACGGTTGATTTCAGTTGATGTCGGGTAATGATACGTTCGAGACAATAACAGGAGCGCAAAAAACAGACGCCAGATCTCGCTCGACTTAGAAATCACAAATTACCAGCAAATGAATAACTACTTGTGTTATTTATCAAATTCTTGCACCTGTCTTATAATAGATAGAAAGAAAATATTTTTTATGAATACATCAATTCAATAAGATTACTTCTTCAGAGATAAGTCTCAGAAATCTGTCATAATTTTGTTCAACTTATTGAACAAAATTATGACAGATTTCTGAGTATAATAATCTAACCTCATGTAAAAATTAATGAACAAGTTGAGTTGTAGGCAGCCATATTAAATTTTAGGTAGTTTCTTCCTAGAATTCGTAATTCCCCAACGTCGAGCTAACCTTATTCAAAGAAATCAACCACTAGACACGATGTGTATCGGATAAACGAAATTGACAAGCCATCCAATCATACCGTTCCGAACGCGCTGGGTGGCACGAAACATCAAACGTTATTTTTCTTATAGAATATCGACAGCCATAAATTCGTTTTACGATATTGAATATCTTAGAATTTGCAATGAAAATTAATGTGGAAAACAATAAATTTACCGCTGTATAGGAGCTGCGTAGACTCAAAATTACCTGAAACAAAAGAATGCGATCATAAATACTTTTATTTAAAATTAAAGCCAGTATAATTCGAAATTCAAAATCCAATTCGTTTTATAACCAGCCAGTAAACAATAGAATAGTCGATTTGGCGGCGAGTATTACAAAAGAGATCACACGAAGTTAAATCAATGTAATTTCCACTCATCATATTAGTAGTCAATTTGTAAAGCTTTGAGAATGCGAAAAACGAAAGAAAAAAATTCGGGACGAATGGTATGCGGTGTCGTTGCCAAAGCGCGCGATCCAATTCTGTCAAACCAGTCTCTGAAGTAATGGCCGCTTATTTTTGGCGAGAACGCACAAATATCATTGGCTTCGTTATGAAGAAATATTGCTTGGGGTTAATCTGGATGTTCATACGTTTTCAGGTAACGATCGTGACAATTTATTGTAAGTTCTGAAGTATTAGAATGAAGCAATAGTTAAAGTAGACACAACATTTCTTACTAAACCGTTGAGAGGCATAAGAGCTAATACAAGACTATTAGAAGGTGATGGTGCATCTAATAAAATTGTGTTAAGGCACACAGATAATTCCTTACTACAATTTTGGTCAGATATGAGAAGTTGGAAGTGAAGCCAAAACTCATGAAACTCAAATGATCATAACTATCTCGGCCTATGTATATGTGAGGTTATAGTTTCCACTCTGTGAAAGTTATTCCGAAGCCTATGAAAGGAAACTTCAAAGGTAGGCGTTTAATGGTAACTGGGGGAGATTGTACAAAGAGACTTTCATTCACACCGTTAGGGGAAATTTAAAGACTTTTCAGATGCTATGCGAGGTTGGGGAAGATGTACACGAGTCAAAACTAAACCCTATCTGAATAATAGTTTTATTTAAGGAGGTATACTTTTACTAAAGCAAGATATTGGAAAGAGATAAAGTTGATCTAATATAAAAAAAGGCAAGATTCAGTGGGGACTGGGAAACCAGATAAACAATGCGAGGAACGTAAAAAAAACTGAAGTAAAAGAAACTGATCTACCAGTATTCTGGACCATATCTTGCGTTTTGTTCTGTCAACTACGTTCAACGACAAACACTCAGAAATTTGCAGAGTTTTTGGATATAGATAGCTGGTCTAGTTTTTAGTCCTTTCAGATTCAAAATAATATCGCAGCAAGGGTACCAAAAAATCGATTACTCTCTACTGCAACCCTTGTTAACCTTACGATATGTAGTAATCTCGACCCCAGGATATAGTACCGTACATGAGCGTAGAAAGTAAATATGCAGAGGGTGCGTGTATAATAGCGGAGCAATTAACGCAGTAAGAGTGCCTCTCTGAGTCAAAAGCGTGAATGCGTGGCTTCATAATCTTTAGCGTTATACATTTATATACATTGTGAAACTATAGGTTTACCGTAAACAGAGAGCGTCAATTTGACTATTCAAATTACAAAGAGCGTAATTTATCTTTGACGATCTATCAAGAACGACTAAGTAGCAAGTCACAGCGCTTCTAAACTCCAATAAGAATTATTTATGAGAAACAGCTCTTTATCTATGCAAGTACTTTACCGGTTTATAACAAATCTTCTTGTTTTCAGACTCAACATGAAATTCTTATTCACGTCAAGAGGTAATGCGATTCAGAATTGAGGCGCTGACGACTGACGACGCTTATTGACAGTTTCAACTTCCATATTTTTTCCTCCATCCTATTCTACGGCAAATTTATTCTGATGTAAATGTACGGAGTCCCTAATATTACGGAGCTCTCGAACGATCGCGCCAGCAAGATTTCGAGTCGCCAGTGGCTGTTTGTATGCTAACGACTGTAGTAGGGCCCGGTAGAGCTATTGTATTCAACCAATTTTGCTCACATTTTCTACTACGAATAAGCATTTTTACTTGCGAAGTGAATACGAAATTCTCAAAAACAAATCAAGAAAACTCTTAAGAAAATTATACCGAGTACTCTGATGAAATTTATTCATTAGATGCTACAGTAGAAGACTTGTATGAACATCACTAATATGATTTAGTAAAACATAAGTACCAGTACTATTTTGATACACGATTTACTTACCTAAGTGAATAATATATCAACAAAGCTTGTGCTTTCTTGTTACTGTGCTTATTTGTAAGTTCCTACAAGGCAAATCTGGTGACCTGTCAATAAATTTTAGTGAAACTCACGAAGACCAAAAGTGCGATATCAGCCCACGCAACAGGACGCGGTATAAATCCTCTGACCTCAGTTTTGAAATTCCTGACAACGCGAAAAGCCTGCCGAATGCCGTATGAAGTGCGGTTGACAACGAAGTTAAAAATAAACCACAATAGCGAGCGTTGCCCCGAAAAGGCTCCGCGAATCAATACTGCAGATATCTTTATTTTTAAAATATTCGTATCTGAAGGTCGCTTGCTTGAGGTTCGGATTCTTCCTGCGATAGCACTTTTGAATCGAGAAATGTTAAAAATACGGCGTAGATTTTTAGCCACAGGTAATAAATCTAAAAGATGACGAAAAAAACAGAAAAACCCATTTCTCATAAGGTTTAACAGAGAAAATAAAATGTATAAGTAGTTTTAGTTCATAAGTTATCACTTTGGAAATTCTAACAACGCTAATTTATTGTTTTGAAGGTTTCAAAAATTGGAAATAAACACCGATAACCACAAAATTAAGTCGCAAAATATTAGATTAGACTGTAAGGTTGCGTTGCGATACCGATCATAACAAATATGGACTTAATTGAGTTATGACTTCAAGACTAAATCTTGCGTGTTTTCGTATGCGTATTGTTGTAGGTCTGTTAGCTACGACCATAGAGTAACTTATTGCTTAGCTTGGGACTAGATAACGCTGTGCTGTGTGAAATGTCCAAAGATATTTATTTATTATTTATTTATAGGTATAATAGAGAGAGCTACGACTACCCTACCCACCTAGCCATATTAACAGCCAGAAATTTAATAAATTACAATTTGGCAAGGGACACAAAGGTGGTAAGGCTAAGGATGCAACAACTTAATTTAAAATAACATTTAAAGCCACTATATAGCCGTTTAAAGCAACATAAGGTCAAACAAAGATCATCTTAATTATTTTTGACCATATAAGTGCAACGAGCATTCAACTCGATTTGTCATCCTGCTACAATGGTCTTAATTCTGTTTTATAAATAAACTTTATACATGATACTTAATGCGTATTTTATTGTTACAATAAATTACCGTGGCGATCGTAAAAAGCAAGTTAAAAACAGGAATTAGAATTTACTCGCTTTGAATCTTTTCGGGTCTGCCGCGGAACAGATAAAAGAACAAATAAATTCAGGTTTTTTGCCCAGTTTTGGAGTTAAAAGAACCGCTTATGATGTCGGCAAGTTTGTAAACAATATACAAACTCGTAGATAGGTACTCTTGTCACTGATTCATAGTTAAGATCAAAATCATTCAGTAGGACCTGTAAGATCGGGTTGAAGCTTACAACCAACCTTAATAAGAAGTATGGTTTTGCTTACTGAGGGTAAAAATATTCGGTATTTTTTGTATGAAGATATATTCCTGTAGATTGATAAAGCAACGATAAATACGTTAGTAAAATAGATGAGTGGCCTATCGTTCATAGTAGCGTAAAGAATAGTCAGATCTTTAGAAGGCACGTTATCTGTCCCGGAAATATGGTCCATATGCCATGACGGCTTTCAAACAGTCACAGCTTCGTAACGTAACTTAAACTTACTTTTTCATATTTTCATCTAAGATATAGTTTTCATATCTTTGTCTCTAAGTACTTTATAAGATCTAAGTATGTATATGTATGTAATATTGCTTTACACAAACTAGTAATCTTGTCTTGTGCTTCGTAAACATTGCATTTTCGCTAAACTCATCTCAATTTATGTTAAAGTTTAATGGGTGGGATAAAGAGGTTTGCTCCCTCCAGAGGTCATTGCCCTAACAGCTGACGGGAAAAGGAGTGACGCCCCCTTCGGCCGATGACCTTATATATTGTCTATATTATAGACTACGGACTCTATAAAAGTTGCAAATAAAGAGATGTTTAGGAAATTATCATGTGTCTTGGTACGAAAATCTCATCAATTTTTTTTTTGACATTTGGATCCAATAAAGACTTTCGTAGTGACAGAGTTAACGCAATGGATATACGAGTAGAATGTGCAAATGTTTCGGAAAATGATGATTGTCTGGACAGAAATGTACCTAACAATGTAATGCTCGTAAAATATTGAATTTAATGTGATGTGGCTTTGTGGTTATATTGCAAATTCTGTATGTAGAGTCATTAGTTGTGTGGTTTTTATTGTAATATCATGCTATTCAGCGTATATATACATAATGAGTTTCTGAGTAACATACCTACTACCTGCTATATTAGTTATGTTGTGGTAGTAGATTAAGTAATCTTATTTTTCCCATTTCAGGTCTCTATAAAAATGAATGACCACATTTTTATGATGAATCTAGCAGGCTGAGAGTGGAATAGGTACTTGTATTATATGTTTAACGATGCTAATGTTACGAGTTATCTTGAAACGCTACATTAATGGTTAGTTACGTGTATGTTTACACCAGTACTGCCGCTAAAACGACCTACATTCAAAACATTACAGTCTAAATAACTATAATCCAAGGTCATTACCCCTGCCATAATACGTCCCAGCCACATCATTACGTTACAAAGCGAATTTGAAAACATTTAAATAATTAAGAAGAAACCTTTCTTGCACAAACAACTTGTTTCAATACCGGTTGGTTGGTGTGTTCCGTCCCGCTCGCACGTGGGTAGTGCGAGGGAGACGGACTGACAAGGTCACTGGTCAGCCGTTCTCCGTCAGACAGCGGGACGCGCGGGAGGGGTATGCGCGGGCGCAGACGGCGCAACGACATGGCGGTGGCTGTGACGTCACTCGCACCAGGTCACGAACCAATGCATGGAGCCTCTCATGCGTAGGAAAACTGGATGCATTCACGATACATAAAAAGCGTAACGAGACGTTTATAGTATGTGAGCTTCGCGGAAGAAGAAGTAGAAACTATTATTGGCGTGCTGTTGGTTTCGTGCTAGTATTGGCAAACACAAATCACTGCCGATATTGGTTTGTGTTGTGACGTATTCGTCTAGTGACTGCAATTACCTACTTACTGTAGGTACCTACTGTCAACCGAACAGTAGCGTATGATCAGATTTCAAGTGTTTTAGGTACCTAGGTACTTAGTTAACTATCCTCGCTAGCGGGTCATATTTCAAATGTAAATGATTAGTTAAGAATGCAAGTTACTGATGTGCGCTGCACTGGATTCTCATATTCCTGTAGGTAAGTACTTGACTCGGTACTGAGGATATTAAATCCTACAGCAGGTCAGGTGGACTGTTGGATCACGTACGCTTTAAATAGCCAACAATATGGATCACCTTTCTATCTTGGGTGTTGCTTACATCTTGTTGGTAGGTAGGTAGATGACAAATAAAAAATATGAAAAAAAAATATGATCACGACTGTATCCCAGGGAGCGGTAGACATTTCTTAGAGATCTTTATGTAATTCTTTAGATCCTTTGAAGATGTCTAATGGGGTAGTCAGAGGTATGTCCAAATATTTATTTGGTACATGTACATGACAAATATCTAAGTATAATAAATGTGGCTATGTATTGGAATTCAGACTAAACCCACATTTAAAGTATCATAAACTGTAGAGCTAACACGCTTAATGAACAGAAAGTCGTTAAAAGCAAAGCGCATAAAAACAAAGTAAGTAACAGCAATTGCGCAATAGGAACACGTTTTCAACTATCGGAGTTTGACAACTGTCTAATTATAAAATTGGCTCGTTGACAAACTCCACTCGGCTACGTAAATAAACCAAAGAAATGTGGGCAGTTACCGTCGGATTGGCTATCGATCTACGGCTATTCTCAATAACCTACCTAACTTTAGTTTTGCTTACTGCTAGTTAGATAAATTGAAGCAGTCCGTTACAGGTCAATCGTATTGACCGAATACTTAAAACCGTAAATGCGGGTTTTCTCTACATTATTCTAATGATTCGCAATAGGAGAGGAAGTTCGTAATCAATATGCACATAATTAATTGCAATTCAAGGCTGTGCCAGCGTAAATAACAAAAATACGTTTAAAATACTTTTAAAACTATCACGACTTGGAAACATACTTAATTATAATTATAAATATTATCGGGACTCGCGTATTGAAATTATTTTATTTAAGTACCTCGACGTTTTGATGACGTTACAGTCACGACTTAAGACGATTATTTATAAATAATTGTTTCCAAGTCGCGATAGTTTAAAAAGTGTCATGACCATGTTAATTTATATAATAGGTTTAAATATAATGATACGAATAACTCAGTAGCTGCAGCTTAATAGCTTTTTAAAACAAGTCGGTCTTGTTAAGAGTTTAATGTCTTAATTATCAAGTCATATCAAGATGGAGGCAGATAAAAACAATTTTGAAGATAACCATAATATTCTTGAACAAAAACTTACTTTATATTTTAATGTTCAAAGTTTTCGAGTTAAAACCGGATTTAAAATTATAATTTGTGTTATTGTTTGCTCAAATACAGAGAATAAGTAATGTCAATGTGTAACTATGAATTATGTATAAATGTTGAGTCATTTTGTTTAAAAAAAGTTAGATCGTATATTAGCTGGTCTCTAGTTACCTACGGAGATTGGACACTAACCAGTAGGCGTAAGTTGTCTCAATAACCTATCTTTGGTTTTGCTTACTTTGGGTAGATATTAGACATTACTTCCTTACAAAAAACGGGAATACCTACGGACGTTAAGCAAAACTAAAGATAGATAGGTTGTTGAGACTAGCCGCTAGAGGCCTTTATCAACTTTTTTTTGCTTATTATGAATTGTGACAGGTTACAAGCTCATCGACGCTAATACAGGTTCGAAGAGACTTTAAAATAATTTAGGAACAACATGGAGTCTTGTTAAAAGTCCTAAAAACTTAGCACTATTACGAATAGCTGTGAAACAATCCCAGTTGCACTAACATAGTGGTGTGAACGCGTAAAAGCGCGTAATTAGCAAGTATCCCAGTAACAAGCGCCTCATCAGACAGAATCATGGAAACATGCTTTAGGATTGTTTTTTTAAACTTACGCGATCAGAACACATTTTATAAATTACTAGCAGCACGTCCCGGCTTTGCACGGGTGTACTAATGAAACGACCGGGTTAAATATAGCGTATGTTACTCCCTGATAGTTTTCATTCGGTGAAAGAATTTTTGAAATCGGTCCAGTAGTTTCGGAGCCTATACGTTACAAACAAACAAATCTTACCTCTTTATAATATTAGTGTAGATAATGTAGAGTCTTTCAGCGACCACGGCCGGTGCAATCCGTTCGAAACATCGGGATGAATAATTAAAAAGGTAACCTCATAAATACCCGTTATATTATTTTTAAAATGCTTTAGGATGGCTCTGCCTATACTTTGTATATTCTGCGCCGAATTTATATAATAATAATAATAATAATAATCCATTTATTTCAGCTTTCACAATAATAGCCATATAAGTACATAATTGAAAAAATACACATTAAATTAAAAATACTACAACATTACCTAAACAAATTATTTAATATGGACAGTGTGCAGATGGGTCCAGTGCTTCCCAAACACACTGTCCACATCCAACCGTCCAGCTATCAAAGTCAGATAACTGTTGGTGCTGCCCCGCACCCTGCGCATCAGGGAAGATGTTCTTTTTCTTATGACTTATAAGCGTCTAGAACTCTACAGTATAGAAAGAACCTCTATACATTCCCATTCACCTTAACAATAATAAAATTTTCATGAGCTCTGTAGAAATTCCGTGACTTTGTGATTTATTTAGCCATATACTACAAGTTTAAAACACCCAGATGGAAATGTGAAAATTCCGCATTTTCCAGTGAATTTTTGAAAAGTTAAGTAACACCGCTTGGCACTTTTGCTTTACAGCCTGTCAGCCCCACTCTCCCCGAGGGGGGTAGCCCGGGCATAATAATTTTAGCTCGACGCGCGCCCTGAAATGAAAAATGTCATAGCGCTACCCTGTGAGTACTTTAACACTTTCAGGGGTATTCACCCTTACTTGCTTGCACTTGTGTAGCACACGGGTTGCTCACCAGATCTTAGTAAAATGGCGACAAAATAGACGTTTTTTCAGCGTATTCATTGTAACCCATTACATCTTTTACTAGATGATTTCGCCAGGAGGTAATATGAGCCTACATTTAACGGAACACTGTAAATTGTGTGTGCCTTGACATTATTGACATTGAAAATGGGCTTGCTTGCTTGGATGGACTGTAACCTCTTGATGCAAATTCAATGTCAATGGGATGTGTAGAATAGACTGTCGGGATGGTTAGGCTATTTACATCAGTACACCCGTACAAAGCCGGGACGTGCTAGTCTCTAATAAACAAAGGCAACCAGTGTCACTACTCACGTGACAACAAGGTGATCCTGAATACTTTAGCATGCACCTGCGATGGGGTTGAAACTCTTGGAGGCACATAAACGGTACTATGTGTTTTAGTGACGCAAAATAGGCAGTAGGGTACATTTTGTCACCTGAGTTTAAAGTGAATTTGCATGAAAAAGTGAAAAGGATAAAATGTAGGAAATTTTGTCAATTTATAGGCAATTATGTTATGGGTTAAAGGAGCACACGCATAAATTAAATACAGGCATAAATTGGTAATGCGGTTGGAATAATTTTGCAAAAATATCTTTGAGAATTAGAAACCTTATCCATCAGGTATAAGAATACAGCAGTACCTATCATAATTTAATATAATATGGTAGCTCAAAATAATTAGACTTATAAAAAGTGAAGGAAAACATCGTGTGTAAACCCGCGGCTAGTCAAAGCACACGTATTGACCATTGTCCTGGGGATACAGCTGGCTAAGCTGAGAAGATGGTTTAGGTGCTAGGCAAGCCTATTCCATCTCAACAATGTCCCAGGCACTACAGAGTTTCTTTAAGTGTCTGTATAAAACATATGTAAAGGTATTTGTTTAATAATTAATTAAATAAACTATTTTTGTTCCAAGTACTAAATCAAGATTTGACTTCTCACTACTAACAAAAATGTGTTTCTGTTGCATCTATTTTTACAGTGAACTTTTAAATGAGAGCGAGCTCATCCGTCACTTGTAGGCAATATGTCAACAACTGACAAACGGACAGTTCGCAGAAATAATAAGTATAGAATATCTTTGAGTTCAATTGTTTTATTTTATTTTTCACCTTAGCAGATGGTATTATGGAAATAAAATACAAATAAGTTTTAAGAACATTATATTTTAGAATTGCTTTTTATTTTAATTTTCTGCATAATAATATTGTAAAACCGAAAATAAGTTAATATATGTTAATTTGCACGACACGGGTATGTTTAAGTTTAGCAGGTTAAATTATTTTAAACTAATTACTTACTCAGATTATAATTATATGCTTTATATAATTAGGCAAAAATAGTTTTGTAATATTTTTCCGCTACATTTAACCTGAGTAGATATTTTGCAGAAAAATAATCTATAAAAAATATCTATCTAGAACGAATTGCCTTTCAGAAATCATACATATTTTGATACTAGCTGCACCCCGCGTTTTCAACAGCGTAAGTCCAGTTCCCGTGGGAATATCGGGATAAAAAGTAGCCTATGTGTTAATCCATCCATCCATCTATCTACACACCAAATTAAACTTTAAGCTTAAACTTTAAAACCCGGGACCGTGCCCTCCGAAGCACGGAAGCGCTCAGTTGTTAATGCCACTTGCGGTCACCCATCCAAGTTTTGACCGTTCAGAACGTTGCCTAACTTCGATGATCTATTAAGAACGTCTTAGCAAGCTTCGCCACGAGCGCTTCTTTTAATCTGTTTATTAAATATCTACAATCACTAACAAAAATAACTTGTATAAAATTAAGGCGCAATATAAAACATCATGTTATAAAATTACGCCTTCAGGAAAAAGCAAACTAGAGAAAAATTTACCAAACTAAAACAACTTTTTCCATAGATTAGGGAAACAGTTATGTGTCCACCATCGTACAAACTTATTAATAGGGCAGACCCCTTGTTATAGCCGTATAAATAACACTAAACAAGTACCTGCCATAATTGCAATAAAGATTAAGATAAAAAGGGACTCCAGTCTATGTTATAAGGTTTAAATCACCATAAATTTATGTAAATTCCAAAGTGTTAATACTCTGATAATTACTCAGTAAATTTAACCTTATTTTTGAAGCGAATTAAGAATATTCTATTTATTATACGGTTACGAGTAGACAAAACTCTTTCCTGTAGGCACATCAATCAAGCCAGTGACTGAGACCTCCATTTTGTATTTTAAATTAAATTAAGCATTCATAAAGCTCAGAATATTTTTTATGTGGAATCGAATCAGTTCCAAACATTAAGCGCGGTTTAATTGTCTGAAATATTTGTGTTGGGAATTAAATTTTTCCATATTCGTGTAATTAAATCATTAAAATGAAATTGTACTAAGAGTTGCCGCTACCCGCTACTCAGTCTTACGAACTAATATCTTATTCGTAGTGGAATTTTTTTGTTTTTATTGCTTTCTATTTTAAGATTATAATGTAATACAACTAATAACTAACTGTTAATAACTTTTAATTGTAGCGTGCAGTATAATTAAAATCAATTACTAATTTATTTAAGTTACGAACTGTTAAGCTTCTAAATAATGATCGCCTTTCAAGTTGAATCGTTTTATTTTGAAAGACTATTTTTTAATTAGATAACATTTACTTTTAAAAGACGTTGCTACATTCTAGTGTTATAGAAAAGCATTCATTCTCCTTCCAGTGTCTATTATAATGCAAAATTTGCTCATGAACGAACATTTCCAAGCAGCATTATGCAAGCACCGTTAAGCATTTTTCCTCAACCATCCTCATTATTTTGTTGTAGGATCGACATAGTTCTGTTTTCCTCTTTTTAAAATTTCTCATCAAAAACGCCTCATAAACCTTCAATGGAAACGCTGGGGAAAGCGGAGAGAATGACGACGAGCATAATTAAATCGCTATTTTGAGCCTGAAACGAGCATTATCCCTAGGGGGTCTCGTGACGACACCTATTCGGGTACCTATTTGCTGAAAATAAACAATTTCTACTGAGAATTGATGTTGGAAATGAAAGGAAATGGAAATCATGGCAGGAAGCGATAACCGTTCTCGCTGCTGGGGAAAAATGTGCCTAAATAAACGTGGACTGACAATACTAACACAAGTAAGTTTCAACTTCCTAAATTCAATTTTCATTAAAAATTGGCCCTTACCCCAGTTTGTTTTGGTGATCCTCGTCCGATATTTCGATTTCGTAAAGTATAGTACCTACAGTGCGGCTCCTTACTTAAATTTTAATCGAATTTTATTTATTAGCGTCTTTCAATGTGTCTAATCAGTTGCCGTTGCCGCCGTTCTTGTATGGTTTTTCTCCTATCAATTCATATCCATTATGTAAATCTCTAACTGCTATTGTTTCAGTAAATATGTGTTCTTGTACTATTAATAAAACAATTTTACGAGTCGGATCGTAAGTTGGCTAACAGAAAGCAATTAAGTATATGGAGCAATGCTCTCAAAACGCACTTAACACGATTTCTGGACGATTGCAATTCAATTTCAGTCGACCATTAACTTCGGTGGAACAATCTGGGTGGTTATTTGCTATGACTGAACGCGAAAAACTCGGCTTGTCATCCCCATGTTATCGTATAAGCTCGTAGGCACCTACCTAATTCTTCTCATACACAGCTTGAAATTTTACGTTTTTTTTTATGTTCTCTTTTCAAACTCAAAGTGACATGGTATTGGAAAGAAGAAGTTATTTAGAGGAAAAGGCACCGTTACACCGACAAGAGCTGAATAATGATGTATTGTATGTAGGATAACGAGATCTGCCTAGTTACATAAGTGTCTATTATACAGTACCTTAGTCTTTTCATTTCTTGACACCCCCTAAGTCCCTTGCAAAGCTGACGTCTTCAGAATTTATCAAGCTCGCTGTAATTACGACATTTTTCAAGAAATATTTCCCCCATGTCGCCCTACAACAAACAAACTAGGCTAGTAGACACAAGTTGGTAGGCAAGGAATGGTGTTGCTATGTGCACTCATAAAGCTTCCGTCACATCGACGCGAAGAGGAGAAATTGCGTAGGTAGGTTTTATTTTATTGTGATTTTTGCTGCGCTTAAGTTACTGAAAGAAATTTCAATTTGTTAATTTGAAAGAAATTTTAATTTGTTCAATGACTAGAAAATGTAAGAAATAACAATGAAAATTACAGCAAATGTGCTATTTTTGGATGTAAGTAGGTATCTGATAAGTTCTGATGTGGTTGAAAACAACAATAAAACCCTACGTGGGCCCATTCATATCTTTGTAATTCTGACGTCTTTTACACGAGTTGAAGTGCTTCGGACGTCAGCCACATCATGAAGGTATATCTCTTGGTTTTATGTTGCTCAATCGCCATGAAACGCGTTTTTAATTATAAATCATGTGATTTTGTCTCAATAGTGAGTTGTCATGACATGCCAATAACTATAAAATAGATAAAATAGGCAAATATTTTCCCCATAAAAGTTTAATTAGTTATGCGGTTACCAAAGCTTTTTCATATTAATTATTTTTCCACAATTATTTTAAACGCAATCAGCACCAACCAAGAAGGAAATCGTCTGGAGGCAATTTTTGCCTACACTTAAAGGTACACTATAGTGCCTGGGATATTGTTGAGAAGGAAACGTTGTGCATAAAACGGTGGCAGCTTTTTGGAAATCGAGCGAGCGTGAATAGAGTAGGGTTTGCATACTAAGTAGTACAATCTTAAATCTTCGCTGTCTGCTTTATTTTTTGACCTCAGACGTGGGAAATTTTGTTACAATATATTCTACTGTTTACTTTGACAGGTAGGTGAAGGTCAATGTTACCAAATGTATAATATCCGCGTGAGGAGCTAGACACGAATAATTTTGTCCGAATAAAGTTATCTGTCTTAATAATTGAAACTTATAGAATGCTCATTTTCAAAATATGTATTGAAATCAATGAGGAAGCAGTAAGATTGAAATGGTCTAAACAATACAGTTAGCAAAAAAAAAAGACGGTCAACTGTTTTCAGACAAAAACAATTCCGTAAGTAAATAAGAATCAATCTTCAGATAGAAATAATTAAATAAACAGATTTAACTGTTAGAAGTAACGGTTACCTATCACGCTGTTTGAAAATTTTGATCACTTCTGTTTGGACTTGCCCCTGAGACATCCTCAAAGAAAGATGATGCCTGAAGATTTAAGATCTTCCCATCTTCCCGGTACAGCTACCACGGTCGCCTCCGCAAAGGACCGTGGTCAAACAGCTTGCTACTAGCCTGTATTGTGTTGTGTGTGTATTGTGTGTTATCATTGCAGTGAACGTGTATATAATATCTAAGCATTTTTTGCTTCACTACAGACATAAAACTTAGTGTCAACAGTACCAGACCAGCAACCCCACAGTCCCTTATGTAAGCCCTTACCTAGCAACTATAGGGTAATCTGTTGACGCTTTCAGGTACTACTTACATCCCTATTCCCTACTCAAAGGAAGAGTACTTATACCTAGTTACTAGGTACGGTATGACCTAGCTTTCCTATTCTGTGCTCCTAGGGGGAAAACAGCGAGAATTCAGTTCGACAATCTATTATGTACCTATACACCTAATAAATGATGTAAAGGGTAATAAATTGGTAAGCACATAACTTCAGTAGGGTTGTATGATTGTTTTTTATATGGTTTTTATTAGTCAGAAAAGGGATTAAGGTTCAACATAATATTAAAAAGTTAAGATTCGAATCGCATCTTATCGGTAGAATTTCTTTCGATCTTAATAGGTAAATTATGCGAAATTCTAAATACCTAATGGTGTAACACTAAATAATTATTTAGCCAAGTGTCGGATGGAAAATTTGCGTCATCAGTGGACGTCATGTTTTTTTATGAATGATACCTTTTAGAATAGTGCCAAGAAGCTAGCGTAATCTCTACTTATAATGGACTACCTACATCAGTTCTATCTACTATCTATCAGTTGTGTTGTGATGTTCAGTTATTATAATGTTTAAAGTTAGAGGTGATGATTTTAAAATTACGGTATTAAAATTAGTTCCGGTTTTCACCTGTATCACGCTGATTGCTTTTGTAATGTGTAATTTGTGTTACCATATTTTATAACCTTTATGTTTTTGGTTGCTACAACAATGTCTTATTCGGCAATCAGACTTGAGTCTTCTCAAGCATCGAATTTTTTCACAGTTCTTGAGCTGATGAGTCGCTTGAGACTATTCGCGCTGGATGTCTGAATACGATCTGTAGTCTGATAGAGGTACAATTTTTAAACTGCTTTTCAAGATCTTTATGATCCATCTGTCGGCCGCTTCTTAATAAGGAAAGGAGTGCATTGCTCATCATGCTTAATTACGCCTCCACAATGTTGCAGTACTCGTTTCTGTGGTTGTCACTTGTCACACAAACAACTGCCAAGTCCTAGTAACTGTTACATATTCCGTGGTTGCAACCATACTTTAAGATATTCTATGGCCAGACGGTAGTTAATTGTGGTCAGCAAAACTGGTCAGTAACTATTGAGAATTCTGTGTTATTTTTGCAATAACAATATTCTGCTAGTTTCCAAGAAATATCATCAAATTCTACCTATAATGTTAACAAAGTAAGAACAGACAGCTAGATAGCATTACTTACTGTCTTTTTCTAGGACATTACTTAGGTAACATTCTATAGTTTAGCTAAAAATAAGTCCTTTCTTCCTTCCTTCGTATGAGAGAGTGGCTAACTCTGATGACGGAGTTTTTAGGCCGCCTAAAGGCCTTCTTCGTGGCTTAACGATAATGTAATGTGATATTTTGCAGCCTTGTCAGGTGGGTTAACTTGAATCCCAATGAGCACTGTCACGGTTGAACAGTCGTTAAATAATCGCAAAATAAACGTAGCCGTGGTTCTCACAGGTTAGCCAACAATGAAAGCCCGCCATTCGATTGGGCAGCGCGGAAGGCGCGGCAGACAACCATTAAAACTAGGTTTCCAAGTTTACATGCATAATGACACCAACTTCAATTTAGTACAAATCTAAACTAATAAATATTTCAAGGAAATAGAACTGAATTCCCCACTAACAGTAATCAAAATCAAACAATTACCTACCTATCCTACAATCATTAACGCTACGCGAAGTTAACAATTGAAATGGGTATTCTTGCAGTACTGCCATCGCTTCTAAGAAACCGAGACTTAAGCTAAGTGCTAGCCGGATAGTCAAGCACGGTGTTAGTAAGTACCAAGGTAAATACAGACCCCGTCTAATGTCCTCGGCATACATCTAATGCAAATGTATGGAGAGTGGATGGAATAGGTAAGGTGGCTTAAGCTGTGCTTAAGCTTCAACAAGTGTTGGTAATGAAGGAATGGGATGTTTCCTTTGAATCATATTATATTCTAGGTATTTTCTACCTACACTATTGCATTGTCAGTTACGGCTACAAAATCGTCAAGCTGGCCAGTTGACGATTATTGGCTCATTCGCGCAACTTTGTTTAATAAAATTAAATAGTGGATGGCACTAATTAGTTCATAGCTGTTAAAACTAACCGAAGCTACAAACTCCTATCAACATTTTACAGAACAGCAATCCAGCGAAGTTCAAAAGGGTGCAAAACTGCAAACAAGTTTGTACCAAGCGCAGTCAGTCCACGATACTGCTATGTAACTAGGTGGTACATACACTTGGTACTTGGTACATACACTTGCGTGTACTAGTTACAAGGATCAGGAATGCGGCCTGCCCCTGTCCTGATTGTCTAATCGTTCTGCAGCTGTTTAACTGATCTTCAAGTGTTTAGTTCTGACTTGTATTGTTCAATATGTATTATGTTAACAGCAATATTTTCTATCGAGAAGTGTCAGTCAGGTACCTTATTTTAAGATTACGAACTGTTGCGATGGTTTAAAAGCAAGGTGAGTAATTAAAAATATGACCACGCACGACTGTAGTCCCGAGAGTAGACAAATTCTGTCAGATCTTTTCAAAAGTCGATGGATATTAGATGATATTTTTTATTTCCGCCGACACCTTTGGACACTTTTACTTGTACTAAGTATAGCTGGTATCTGGAAATATCGTTTAAATTCCATAACATACAGATTTTAACACATCAAGACTTTTATTACTATTTTATAGCCTCCCTCGCACTTGGCTTTGGCTTGTGAAACGATAACGACTGTGTTGTTTAAAGTGGAAATTTGAATTTCAATCGTCTTTGCGTAACTTTGAAATAGTCAAAGTACCAAGAGGTAGTTCAAACTAATACGAGACTTCCAAGTTCTGCAATTTGTTTGAGCAAAACTTTCTACATTTGGTCTAACAATAAATTATTGATTTATCTCTTCAAAACACTAATTCTTATCCTCAAAAGAACTCACGTAGAAGTTATGCTGATTCTTTTCTTGACGTGGCTCTATCTAGTTAGATAAATTGTAGTAAAAGTAAATACTTTGATGTTTTTTATTCATATCTGTAGACAGATAAACGAATATCGAACTTTGTCTCTCATCTCAACATTTTGTCAAAATTACACAGAAGATTGCAATCGTACACAACATTATGTGTAAACTTCAATCCGACAGACATTATCTGAGTTATCTCAGGTCGACCACATAACAGAGAGTCAAAAAAGTCAAATGATAAAACAAATATGGCGTTTGATAAGTTTTTTAAGTTTAAAATCAAATATAGGATATCAAATATGTACGGATACTTTGTAAAACGGCCTGAGAACTAATAGGTGACTCGCTCTTTCGAAAACAATTGTGTGCAAGGCTCTAACTAAATTGTAATCGTCTAGTGTACGTATACGTAGGTACATCTTGGATACCATCTTCATACTGATTAACCCATTCCCGGCCCAGTTACCACGGCTTACGAAGGAAAGGAACGGTGCCAATCGACTCTTACGCACGTGCATAGGCAGTGCACGGGTTAAGAGCCCGGCCAAATATCGGCCGATAGAAAATTTTGCAGAGTGCAAGGTGTGTATAAGGCTGGTTGCTATTGCAGAACTGTGGACACAGAAACCACGTTTCTTAGAAGTAGCGGACTGTAATTTACATATGAGTGTTTCCAGAGATCCAATGATATGTAATGACAGTCATCTGACGAATAAATAACACGTGTAAAAGAACACCTATAAGCCATGGCTTTCCTTGGAAATTGTCGATGATGGTGGTGAAAAATAAACCTAAAGACGTTCAGCTATTTACAGTTTTATTTTAGAAAAGGGAGAAAAATAAGCAGTTGGTAGGTAAACAAATCGATGAGTAATAAAAGATAATATTGTCAAGCATAAATGAAATGCAACAAAGATATCAAGCTACAGAATAGTGTTAAGGACTCAAAGCGAATCCGACTAAGCCAAAGCAGCTCGGACCAACAAGACAGGATGTGGTTAAACGATGTAATGAAAACGGAGGTAAACTCTGCACAAATTAGTAATCCAGTAAGGCCGTCGCTGCTCTTAGCATTGTAATGAAGGCAATTGGTAATTGCAGGTGCTTGCGGAATACCTCACTGCGTTTAACATGTATGGTGTCGAATTGGGATTCTGGTGCGCAGTGCTTACGACGATTCTATGTTGTGATATGGTTTGCTTCTTTGGGGTTCTTGTTCTTACTGAGTTTTGTTTTGTATTATCATTTTAAAACAGTTCATGGTCTTCTTTAATCGAGACACAGTTCATCTATACTAATTTTATAAAGAGGTAAAGTTGGTTTGTTTCTTTGTTTGTTTGTAGATGTTACTCTCCGAAACTACTCGTCTGATTTGATAAATTCTTTCACCGATGTATAGAATGGAATTTCCTAATGAACATAAACTATATTGATGAAATCCCAGGTTTGATTTACCCATGCAGTTTCTGAATAAATGTGTAGTACAAAATCATTGTAAGTGACGAAGCTAAAACAAAGCGAATTTCTTATCGAGTTACCAAGCTCTCGCTCATGATGAAATAGCAGACGACCGGTCTGCGATGATGTTCTTCATGCGTCGTTTGCTATACAGCATGTCACGCACGCGTAATTACAGACCGCGCATGCGTCTCAGGCTATTGTTCAGATATGTAATACGCTGCTCTTGATCTTTAAGAATTCTTCACACAACAACAGACCGTCTCAGACCAACTTATGATCGGTTTTCCCACAGCTATAACAGATTTTACTCAGTCTCAATAGTTAAATTATGTGGCAGGTAAATTGTCGGTTCTGAGATTGAGCTGTGCGGTAAAACTGCTCGTTTTGTGTTACTGAAGTTAAAAGCGTCAGTTAGGTTGTGAATGATTCATGTGTCTTAGCTGCTTTCGTACCGGTACTTGGGTTTTTCTTTTTATTGGGTAAATTCGTACTTTTATTAGGTTGCGTAAATCGTGAGGCATCCCGTGGTTAAATCAGCTTCGCACGTATTGACCTTGTCTTCCGTGGATAAGGCGTAAAGCCACGGTAGCGTTAAAAACAGTTGCATAAGTGGAAATTACTTGATTTATTCATGTCATCAGTTTAGTATGACTTGCTGTTCCTTTACACCGAAGTTATTTGAATATATTTTCGACTGATGCACCTTAGTTTATGTTTCCTTAGTTTAAAGTTTGTCGCTGCTTGTGTTAGAGTATAGAGCTATGGCTATTATAAACATTAACTCACATTTATTTCTATACATCAGATGATACTTGGCGAACGAGCGTTGAACAGACAATAGAGTCACCTAGCTTATAAGACTGTAAGTGATCCTTGAGATACTAAATAAATAAACACATTTTTCACGCTCGAATACTGAAACTCTACTTAAATATTAAGGCAAGTTGGACGTTCTTGCTGGGTGAAAATAACGTCCTAATCAGCCGCCTCTCCAAAAATGTCGTGATTATTTTGAAAAATTCTATGGATTTCAGATTTTTGAAATTGAAAATTATGGATTTCAGAAAACAAAAGCTAGATAACGTGCAATCTCTTACCGCGTCATGTTTTGAAAGTCGTCAAGAATCGAGCAACAATTTGATGACACTGGTTTGTATCACGTTATAATCATGCTATCTCATATTTAAGTAGTCTTAAAGTCTCATTTCATTCATTGGATACCGTCGTGTTTGGCATGCATTTCGATGCAATGTTTACACAATAGCATACCAACATACCTTACTAAAAGTTGCCTTGTTAGAATCACGAGCATACCGAACAAATACTTTGGTACTTTGGTTGAACAAACAGCGGAATCACCAATTTGAACCCAACTATAACTACTCCATTGAAAGTTCTGTACATGTTAATTGTTTAATTGAAAGCTAGTTCAAGTATTAGTTTTTGGGTTACAATGTGGGGAACTTTTTGTACGCGGTTGTACAACATAACTTACAGTTTTCGCAATCAGTCCAATATTGACGGAGTACAACAACATACAAAGATTACATACAAATAGAGCCTAATCCTGTCTTAAAGTCGGTTAAATTCATCATTTTCCGAAAAGGTTACTTGTAAATAGTTAAAGTCCCATTCGTTCGTTCGCATGAGTAAATGGCCAACTCTGGTGACGGAGTTTTTAGGCCGCCTAAATGCCTCTGCCAGACCGCCAATTTAACGTGCCCTCCGAAGCAAGGTGTCAGTTGTTAATGCCACTTGCTGTCATCCATACAAGTTGTGACCGCTCAGTACGATGCTTAACTTCGATCCATCAAAAAAGTCCCATTGCAAAATTCTTGCCTGTTGCAAACAATTAAACTATAGCTCATATCAAAAAAGTCCCATTTCCACGATGCAAGCATCCTACCTGTTGAAAACAATTAAACTGAAGCACTTTTTTCCTTTAAAAATGCAAGTCATGATGACGAGTCAATTATTGTTTTCAACAGGAAAGTTGCATCGTGCAAAAGCGACTTAAAGCCAAGCCTATGCGTAACGTATAATTTGGATTGATACACGCCGATATTCCCATTGAAATTACGGTAGCAAATTGCAATGATCGTACCACGCAAGAAAGTTAACTGTTCTGTGAACCTACCGTTACTAAGTTCAAAACAAGACGTTCAGTGTATTAAATTGATTAGGAACGAATTTCTGTTCGGGAATAACCTGTAAATGTGAACCGTCACGTATGAAATGGTAGGGTAGAGCCTATAAAGGTGAGGTACCCTGGACAAGAAAGAAAAGAATAAAAAAATAAGTACTAAAAGATCTAAGTACTTAACAGTTTTTAAAATAAAATAAAGTTACTTAAATTACTTGTTAAATAAATTTTGTAGAGACGTGTTTTGTTTGTTATTTGCTTTTTACGAATATAGAGTCTTAGTTGTACGGAACCCTTATTAGGTACGCGAGGCTGGTTCGCACTTTTTTCATATTTTTTTTAATTTTAAAGTCCCTCTACCTACCGAAGATCTCTTGTATGTAAGATTTCGTAAGAAATATCATAACCTATTCCTACTCCATCCAGTCGAGTAAATATGCAATGAGTTTTTTTTAATTAGCTCTTGAAAAAGCGCGGCGGGAGGTCCAATATAATAAAATTTAAATAACGCCTTATATTTTTATGGTGCTTTTACTGTTGTAATTAAAGAGCTTCTTACCTAACTAGTCCACCATCAGTTTTTAATTAGCAATATTTCATTTTAATAATCCGCTTTATTGTGATAAGTGAGATTAGATGTCAGTTGCGATCGTCATCCCTTTGCCATTGAATGTACTTATGTATGAAAAATTAGCCCCCCACGTTTAATATTATCTTATACGTTGAAAAATGTCACATAAAAACTGATGGTTTCTAATCAGCCCACTGGATCCCACTGCTGGGCAAAGGCCTCCCTTCCCTTTTCCCATTCGCCGCGGTGTAGGGCTTCTGTCGGCCAGCTAGAGGAGTGGCCATCGAGTTCGTCCCGCGCCATCTCCGCCTGGGCCGACCGCGAGGCCGCGTAACGCCTTGTGGGACCCACTCAGTGGTAGCCCACAATTCTTCCGGCATACGGCACACGTGGCCTGCCTATGGTGTTGATGGTTTAATATTTATAAATATTGTCGTAACTTAATCGCTTATTGAAATCATTCTATTTCCACGTTTCTTTTAAAAATAAATATTCGAAGTCGCAATAGTTTAAATTTTCTATCTAACTGATGATGGTTTAGTTTGAGAACTGACTGAGACTCTTCCTCAAGATTTCACTGAAGATCCTCGTCAGATCCTCAAATTTTCTAAGGTATATAAAATGGTAAGTACAGGCGAATTGAGAACCTTCTGAAGTCTTTAAGTCGGTCAAAAAGATAATGCGCCACAGACAAAGCGATAAGTGGATAATAAATAAATTGCTATCGAAAACATTAATAACTCTTATCTGACTTCTGATAACGTTGTTTTCGCGAAAATGTTGAGGAATTATAGAGACAGACATAACACACGTTTGATATACTTTTACTGCGTATCAAACATACATCCGGACATAACAGCAGATCTGCAAAATAAATGTGTGCTAAAGAATACTTAAATAAACTACTTATTCTTTACTAGCACGGCTCGGATTTGCACGAGTGTACTAATGAAACAACCGGGATAAATATAGCCTATAACCATCCCGACGCGACGGTCCATTCTACATCGGTATCGGATCATATTCAAAATAAGAATTTAGATCCGTCAAACAAACCAATATATCCTCTATAGGTTTTTTTTCTAAACTTTGTGCCGTGTACCTACTGCGCATGAAAGAACAAGAAACATCCACACATCCATCCCCTTCGGGTTTATAATTAGCAGGTTATAGGAAGGATTCTACAGACACAAAAGTGCCAGACAACATCAATAGATGTTTATCTCACTTAGTAACAGCCAAATTTTGCGACAAAACACTCAGACGCGTGAACAAACAATTTTTACGATAAGATTAAACGAGTCACCAATTGCTAGAATATTTCTGAAGGATTTCTGGGTAAACCTTCGATATTTTTTATCCGTCGATAAACGAAATTGCCAGCCTGTCCTTAGAGCGTTTTCACATCATCCGATCCGATATCGGTGTCGGACGCCGCCGATCCGATACCGGGGTAAGGAAAATGTATGAAAATGCCGGCTCCGATATCCGATATCGGGCCGGACAATATGAAAGACAGGAACATATTTCATACATTTTACTTACCCCGATATCGGATCGGCGTCCGACACCGATATCGGATCGGATAATGTGAAACCGGCCTATTCCAGTAATAGTTACCTATCTATCTTTGGTTTTACTTACCATAGACAAAGTTCCATTTTAGTCTAAGGTTTTTGTGTGGGTACTTAATATTTTTGCAAACAAATCCAGATAGGATATTGAGACTGGCCCGATAGTGAACGGTAGTAGTCAAATTTCCATAGCAATTTGTTATTGTCAAAATGAGTAATTCATTTTTCGACAAAAAACAAAGTGATGATGGTAATTTGCCTACGATCATTATTACTGGCGAGTTTATTTTATGGCTAGGTTCATTATGAAATAGAGAATTTTCTTTGAGTGGCAGAATAGACAGTAAAAAGCATAAAACACATTTACTTTGCGGTTAATTTTGAATTTCATATCGCTATAATCGTGATAGTAAAACATGAATTTCACATAACTAGGTGGAATGATAAAACAATATTTACGGGTATTTATCGCAATTCCTTTAATTTAATTTAATTTTTTATTTAAACATCGGGATAAAATGAAATTAAGGTAATTGCGCTAAATACCTAACCGTAAATATTATGTTTTATCGTTGAGTTCCGATCGTGAAAGTTTAAAAAAAACAACTAGGTGGTAGCTTAGATGCCTAGTTACATCAAAGGTAAGGTACCTATGGTTTCAAAGTCAATTTACCATGCGTTAAACACGAAATTTAATTAGGTAGGTATGTTGTAAACATCTTCCAGACGAAGACAGTAGGTAGATAGGTAGGTAGGTAAGTACATATTTATTTAGTTATCTCGATGACATTTATTTTACGTAAAGAGCATGCTGATTTCAGCTATCTTTTACTGTAAGTACGGATATTATTTTGAAGGTTTCTTTTGATAAGATTTCTTTGTCCAATTATTTTTTGTCTAGTGTTTATTTTCTAGAAAACATGTTTTCCAATTAGAAATTTGGTAAGAGATTCTTGTTTTCATAAGAGATTCTTGTTTTGATAGAGCAACACTAAATAGGTAGCTCAATAATGCGAGATATCGAATTGCCGGTGGTATTTCAAGTTTAGGTGGTAGCCTGTATCTGTATAGCGTCAACTACGACGCCCAACAACCTACACAACTTGGATCGGAGCTCCCGTCGGGAGAGCCAATAGAACTCTCAGACAGAGCAATAGGTTAGGAATTGAATTCATGGAGGGAGGTAGGAGTGAAGGTGCTTACCTGTTTTCTCTTGAGCGGCAGCGCTGGCGGGGCCGGCGTGTTGACAGCGGCGGGAGCTGCGGGCGCTGCGGGCGCGGCCTCCTGCTGGTCCAGCTCGTCCAGCAGCGCGGCGCAGCGCTCGCGCTCCGGACACTCCTCCGCCGGCAGCAGGAAGCGCCGCCAGCGCGCCGAGTCGAAGCCCCAGTGGCACGTGCGGTGCTCCGAGCGGTGCGAGTGCGACACGAAGCGCCGAGGCGGGAACAGCGCGCGACACTCGAGGCACTGCACCAGCGCCGCCGCCGGCGCCAGCACGCCGCGCGCGCCCCCGAAGCACTCGTGGTAAACCCGCGGCCCCGCCAGCTTGTGCGGGCGAGAGCCGCGCGCGGCCGGCAGCAGCGCCGCGCACAGCCGCTCCGCGTCCGTCTGCGTGATGAGCCCGCACGAGGGCGCCGAGCGCGGCAGCACGCCCGTCGACTTGAGCTCGTGCAGCTGCGAGCCGGTGCAGCGCGAGCAGTAGATCTGCAGCTCGTCGCACACGCGGTTGATCTGCTCCAGCGTGAAGTCGGTCAGCACCGAGGTCAGGATCTGCGGCAGGCACAGGCGCCGCTCGCCGCCCACGCCGAAGCACGCGATGCGCTCGCCCTCGAGCCGCGTCTCGCCGCGCTCGCCGGGCTCCGGGTCCGGCGCCAGCAGCAGCGGCGGCGCGGCGGGCCCCGCGAGCGGCGGCGGCGGCGCCGGGCCCCCGGGCGGGGAGCGCGCGCCCGCCGGGCCCTGCAGGCTGCGCGGCGCGGACGCGCGGTACGTCTTCAGCACGGAGGTGATGTGCGGGGTGACGGTCTCCATGGCGCGGGCCGCGGCCGCATGTCCGCTAGCAGGCGCGCGCCGCGACGCACCTCGCGCGCGCCGAGGCCATGTCTGCCGCGCGCCCGCGCCGCCGTGCTCCGGCGTCTCCGCCCCGCGCCGGCCCCGTACCCGCCGCCGCGCGGACGTGCGAAAGATACGCGAGCGACCTCGTCGCCGCGCTGGCGGCGCTGCCGGCCGTTCCCCCTATAGTTGGATTCACAGAGCGCTCGCTCGACTCCCGGACGAGCCTGCGACCGTCCTCTTGGCTCGAATGCGACAGAGCTCCGGCGACATCCGCCTCAATCCCGATGAGAAACTAACAAGACGGCACTCTCCGCGCGACTCGACTCGCTCGATGCGATCCGCGGACGGACCGCGAGCTCGGGGCGTGGATTCCGGCGACCGGCCGCGGTCGAAGCGGCAGACGGATGGCTCGGCTACTGGAGAGTCTAGCCGGCGCCCCGCGCCGCGCCCCCTCGCGCCGCCGCCGCCGCCAGGTCACGTGACCGACCTTCCCGTCAAAATATCCAGAATGGCGGCGCGAGCTACGGACCGTCGACCAAAGATTTTTAGACTATCAGAACGGACAGTCTCACCAAATATAATCTATAAACCTACTTAAGTAGGTACCTACCTACCCTTAGGCCGAATAAAAAAAAAAATATTCGGTCTGAGTAGGTATGTACCTACCTATCTACTTACAAAAGCACCTACAATCTTTATCCCTACAATATTGTCCAATCTAAAATTAATATTTCTTATACCTACCTATAAGGTAGGAATTTACCTATTATGTAGTACCTACCTACCTAATTTAGATATTAGGTAGGTAAAACACTTTTTAAACTATCGCGACTTGGAAACATAATTACATATTTATAAATTAATCGAGGTAAATACCTAGGTAGTTACTATTATTTTAATACTTACTCGATTAAGTCCCGATAGTATTTATAAATATAAATATTAGCCTACTTAATATTACTCTTTACTATTAGGTAAGTACCTTATCTAGGTAGGTATATTAGGTAGTATTTAAGTAGATACTTAAGGTACTTATTTCATTAAATAAACATAAAATGAACATAAATTAAACTTAGCTCCATCTAGGAGGCAAACTAATGCGATCCATATTTTAAAAAATTTACCCTCTGCCCATCTGTGCTATTTATTCTTTGTGCCCGCGACACGCGAGGGGAGCGCAAGGGGGGGGGGGAACCACCAGAGACGTGCGGGGCGGGAGAGCAGCTGCGTCTACCGCTCGCAGCTCTCCGTGAAAACTGCTTTTATCGCTAATTGTCTTTATTCAACCCAATTTGAACCATGTTGCTGTGGATATAAGAACTATTTCTTAGAAGTCAATCAGTTTTCAGATTAGTTACAAATCAAAGTAGGTATCTACCTATAGTCTAGGCATAGTGTAGTGTAAAACAAGTAGGTAGGTAAGTTCTTACCTATTTAGAACGATTTTTTTAAGTGGTTAGGTAAGTAGGTAAGTACCTAGTTTACCTACTAAAGCTACCTAGTTGTTCTTCACCTTTCAGGGCAGGAAAAGGGCTAGAAATAAAAAAACCAGCCTGTGAAGGAAGTACGCTTACTTATAGGTAGGTACCTAGACCTACCTATTTTGAAGCAACTAAATTATCTCTATGTTAAGATTATGACATTTTAAACCTAAAAACTGAAAACTTTTTATGCGGACTAGACGCAACGGCTGCTACTGACTACTCCTTATGGAAAACCACTAAGGCACTGAAATCTCCAAAAACTTATCAATCTCCCCTGCGCAGAAGTGACGGCACTTGGGCTAGGAGTGACGCTGACAAAGCAACCCTGTTTGCGGAACATCTGACAAAGGTTTTCACCCCCAATCCAGACACTGGGTCGACAAAAACGACGGCAGTAACAGATGGACTGTCAGAAACCTACCAACATTCGCCTCCTATCACTAACATCACCAAATCCGAAGTCCGCCAGGCCATAAAGAACCTAAAACTAAATAAAGCCCCTGGTTATGACCTTATAACAGCCAAAGTAATGAAAGAACTGCCGAAGACAGGAATCACATTCTTAACGCAGGTCTTTAATGCAGCAATTAGGCAAAAATTTGTTCCACCACAATGGAAGGTGGCAGAAATTATTCTTATACTAAAACCCGGGAAGGACCCCGAACAAGTCACATCCTACCGCCCCATAAGCCTACTGCCAATCACGTCCAAACTACTGGAAGTTCTTTTCATGAAGAGGCTTAATACAGAGATTTCCAAAACCGAACTCATTCCATCACACCAATTTGGTTTCCGCGCTGCTCATGGAACAATCGAACAAGTCCATCGTCTGGTATCTAAAATGAACGACGGGTTTGAACACAAACAATACAGCTCAGCAGCCTTCTTGGATATCTCTCAGGCTTTTGATCGTGTATGGCACGAGGGCCTCCTATACAAAAGCCTAAGAGCATTACCAACAAACCAGTTTTTGTTCATAAAATCCTATTTAAATCAGCGGCACTTCTACGTAAAGCATGGCGAGGATAGAACAGGTCTCCATGGTATACAAGCAGGTGTCCCTCAGGGCAGTGTTATGGGCCCAACACTATATCTAATATACACATCCGATCTACCTACTATGGACGATGTACTTGTGGGTACATTTGCGGACGACACAGCTCTTATCGCTACTCATGACGACCCTGAAATAGCATCGGATATCCTTCAACGAAGTCTGGACGAGGTGTCAACATGGCTAATAGACTGGCGTATCAAGGCGAACGAAACCAAATCAGCACACGTAACCTTTACTATCAGACGTGGTACATGCCCCGCCGTAAAATTGAATGGTATACAAATTCCCCAAAGCGAAGATGTGAGATACCTCGGCATCTACCTTGATAGACGACTCACCTGGAGGAAGCACATCTTTACCAAGCGAAAGGCCTTAGGCTTGCAACTTAGGAAACTTTACTGGCTACTGGGTAGTAAATCAAAACTGTCGATGGAGAACAAACTTTTAGTCTACAAATGTATCCTAAAACCGGTGTGGTCTTATGGCGCGGAATTGTGGGGCACAGCTGCTAACTCCAACTTGGACATCATCCAGAGATTCCAGTCTAAAGTGCTACGCATGGTCACGGGAGCACCTTGGTTCATAACAAACAACCAGTTACATCATGACCTCAACATTCCCACAGTCAGAGAGGACATCACAAACAAACTGAATTCCTACGCAAAACGGCTGGATCTGCACCCAAATCAATTGGCAAATAGTCTAATGAAGGACTCCTCAACATTTGTAAGACTGAAGAGGAGAGCCCCACAAGACCTACTCAGAGAAAAACATGGACATGTCAGTGGACTTGCTCCATGAATGGCAGGATGATGACACAACTCTTTGCTCAATGCCTAACTGGCAGATTGCAAGAAAGGACAGAATTTAAAAAAAAAAAAAAAAAAGATTATGACATGAAAATACAATCGCATCTTTGGGGAAGGTCAAACCGTCTGTAATGATAATTTAGTTTAATAAAGAATTGAGAATTGAGAAAAATAAAAAAAGTTAAATACTTACCTATCTACCTACCTACATACTTTTCCTAAACAGGTGTGTTAATTGTCTCGGACCTAAGGTTAATGAATGAAATTAAATATTGTCAGAAAAAATATAAAAGGATATCAGATTTTCTTTTCGAATTTCCCGCTCATTATTTTTTCTAGGTTTTGATTTTGATTGATTGTGACTTTGACATTTTGTACAACGACATACGACTGCTCTCACTGTCAGTCACTGTCAGTCAGGCAGAAGTAGACATTCGCTGACGTCTGTCAGAAAGACGGAGACGTCTGTCTGTGCTGTCATTGTCATTGCTGTCTGTCGATCGATCGTTTTGCGGCCAGCCAGCAACTGTCAAGTCAATGTCTGTCAATCAAACAAATAGTAATTTCGCATTGCTCGATTAGTTTCGCCCTTTCTCAAAAACCATTCAATCGCAAAATTCAAGATTTATCTGCTACAAAACTTGCTAATAACGTATTCGGCGCTCAGCCTTCGTATAGGTAAGTTGTTAGTTTTTGAAAATCCATTTTCTATCCTAACAATACGATCTGAATAGGTCGGTATTGATTGCCAATGTTGCATTCACAGAATTTGATGGATCCTTGGGGTAATGAAGTGAAAAACGAAGAGGCCGGCTCAGAATTCGAGGACAATTTCAAGCCAGACTGTGAGTTCCAGAAATTGAACGACTCCGCGGAGTATCTCGCTCTTTTAGGTATGTTAATCAGTTTGTGGTTTTATCGTTCTCTAATTGCATACTAATAGGTAGGTTCAATAATCAAGGTAACTGTCGGTCAATATTGCACAATCTAACGTATAATGTGTCGGGTTTCTTGGGCGCTGTAATAAGATAGTGCTCTAAATATTACTCACAGAACATTTTTCTCAATTCACAGAAAGAAAACTGAAGGCGGTCAAGTCGAAGAACAAGGTGGTCGAGAACCTCTCTGCATACCGAGAAGACTGCATCAACCGGTTGATGCGAGAGGGCTGCGACTTGGACCCCGTAATCGGAGACACGGAAGGTGATCGGCTTATTGAGGAACAAAACTAAAAGACAGTGTAAGTAAAAGGTAATCATGGCCGCTGCTCCTGCATCTAGCATCGACCTGTCAGGGAAGACATACTGCGTCTTGACCGGAGCGTCCCAAGGTATCGGCCGAGCGATCGCCGTTGAAGTATCCAAACGCCTTGGATCCAAGTCTCTGATGCTCCTCCTGGCTCGCAACAAGGATGAACTTGCCAAAACTGCTGCACTCTGCAAATCCCAGAAGGTTGAGGTGATCTACGAGTCTATTGACTTGTCTAAATCTAGCATCTCGCAGATGTATGATGTCATCAAAACTTCCCTTAAGGGATATAATGTGAACGATTTTGACACAAGTATAATCTTCCACAATGTTGGTTCCCTCGGTAATTTGGCAGTTGACACTGGCCGTATGGAGAATGTCCCTGAGCTGAGAGAGTACTACGATCTGAATGTGTTCAATGTAATTTCTCTGAACACTCAGTTCTTGAAAATATTTGAGGACATTGAGGAGAGGTTGGTGATTGTGAACATCACCTCTCTGTGTGCTATAAAGCCGATGAGCGGGATGGCTTACTACTGCAGTGGTAAGGCTGCTAGGGAAATGTATTTCCGAGTGCTGGCTGAAGAGAAAAAGCACATCAAAGTCCTGAACTACTCTCCTGGGCCAGTGGAAACTTCCATGATTGACTATGTACTGTCTGAGGCAGTCAATGAAAATCTCCGAGACGTGTTCAACTCATTTAAGAGTCAACAAACTCTGCTTAAACCCGAGGTGACAGCAAAGAAGTGCATGAAAGTACTCGAGCAGAGTAACTTTAGCCCGGGCGAGCATGTTGACTATTTCGATGATGAAATATAAATGAATAATCTAGAATCTCAAAATTCAAACATTCCAATTAGCTTTCTAACTTGTAATCGGTGATACTATGTCTTATGTGTTTAAAGTTGTAGGATGTTTGCATAATACTCGGTAGAATTATTAAAATATATAGTCAATTTCTACATCTTGCCTGTCAATAATTTATATTAGGTGTTGATATTATGTATTTCAGCGACTATCAAAATTACTTAAAGAAGGTTAGTGTTACCTGGCTTTGTATGTTGATGAAAATTTAAAAGTTTAAGTCTTAAACTTAAAGATCATGCTAAATGCATGATCAACCATATCTTAAAATTGTAATTGTATGTTTCATACTCTGTGTACTTAGAAAACTTTTTTACATAAAATTGTATCTGTCTATGTATGTTATGAATGCAATTCATATTCGAGAATAAATGCTTAAAAATAAACGTGTTTTTGTTAACCCTTTTGTAACCTTTTATTTGATAAATATGAGTTACATTCATATGTTATTTTATGTTATACTTGCTATTTATCGCCTATCCTATCTATGTTTATCTTTTCAACTTTGCCCTTTCAAATAATTTGTTACATGTTACTATGTCTTTGTTTGTTACGTAATGTTACTCATATTTTGTACTCTTTAATACTTAGTTGATAGTGAAAAATATTTAAGGTTCAAACTCTGGTCTGTTCTGGGGTAGTTTTAAGGTCACGGCTCTACCCTTAATAATGATGTGGGTACTTGGCTAAGGCAGTGAGTGATTACGCACAATACAAATTAAGTAGAACAAATAGGTAATTGAAACAAGCCGTTACTCATAGACTAAACGTCGTGTTAATGCTTCATAAGATTAATTTCAAAAAATAGATATCCACTTCAAGTCCTTCCTAAAATAGGCACTATATTTCTGCGCCTGGGGCACAAGGGTCCCTCAGAATGTACGTCATTAGGTACCTATCTGATAAGCAATGGGGTAGAATGTACGTCATTACCTATTTGTTAAGCAATGATTGCACAGGAGCACCACAATCACATTGTCTCCTGCACATTCCATTTCAAGGATCACCAGTTAAGTTAAGTAAGTGTAAGGCTCGAATACCACATCTACATAAGGGGACAAACGGAGCGACATGTTCATTTGAATCTGAATCTGCCGCCTTATTCTCCAAATAACCATGTCTTGACGTGACACGGCGTGGTTACTTTAAATAATGTGACGTATTTCAGAAAACAAAAGGTAGATAACGTGCAATCTCTTAATTACCGCGTCATGTTTTGAAAGTCGTCGAGAATCACATCCTGAATGTAAATATCTCAATTCCCTTGTAGCAGCCAGCGCAGCTACTTACATCATGCTGCATTCATAACCTACGTCACACCAACGCGCCGTCGGCCCCGAAGGTATAAAATTTTGTTCCCTCGTCGCTCCTTTGTCGCGTCGCGTCGGCGCCGCAGGGATAAGATAAGATGACGTAAATGATGGCATATAGGTAGCTGCGCTGGCTATGGTCAAGGTGAGGTTGCTTTGGCGATTAGGAGTAAAATAAAAAAGACATGTTGCTTGAAGCGTGTTACACAGTGACACGAAGGTACATTGTTGTGCGTAATGTTGCTGGACCAGTCAGGATCCCATCGACCTTCACCCATTTTTTAGCTTAATAATTAACTTGATAGACTGCAAGCTATAGTATGGAAGGACAACTTCTCCAAAATGTGAGCAGTGTGGTCCCTGTTTCAAATCCTCTGAAGAAATCTATGCTACTTCATCAGAAAACTTTCTAGAATCTAAACACCTACCCAAAGCCCTACCACCAGTTTATAGCAGTTACCTACCTACTGATACTATCCTCGATACCGATTCAAGTACTTATCACAAAATGTATGAAATCCAGCACAGCGCCGCCCCCGGTAACTTGCATGAACTAATAGTTTCATATATTTGAAATACCTACCTACTTGATTCGTTAGCGAGGATAGCCTACTACCTATACAACTCGAAAACTGATGGTTCGCTGAGAAGAATATGTCTACCGCTCCCTGGGACACAATCATATTCATGTCATCTTGTGGTGTTCCAGCATGACAGGCCGCAAGAGCCTGTTCATCTTCCTGATGGGCCTGGCGTGGAAGTGTCGCTTCAGCATGCCGCTGCTGCTGAGCGGCTCAGCGGCTGTACTGGGTCGGGCTTGGATGTTCCAGATCAGGGTACATACCGTCCATCAGCTAAGGGAGAGCGAGGTTACTATCATTACTACTACTACTGCCCATCTTATCCCATTTGGCAAAGGCCTCCCCCCGTTTTATAGTTACCAGTCTAAAGAACAAAATAATTATTTTAGCCGCGTACCAAGTTATTTCCGCTTGATCGTCCTGCCACCAGCTTTTCCACCATATTCTCCAGTAATTGTTGCTAATGGTGTCAGACAGAACAACAATTTTTCTATGCACATTCTTTTAATAAATCACATCACTATAACTTTGAATGCTGGTTAAAAATAACATTGCATTAAATTAAAATTTACCTACCTACATAACGAACTGAAACAGTAAGCTTTTCTTGCTGACTGTACAAATCATAGGCAGATAAGTACCTACCATACCATATACAACATAAGTAGGTATTGTATCTATGTTGATACAATAAGTGCAGTGCATCTAATCAAATCAGCAGAAGGCCGATTAGATTATCCAGTGCGAACATGTCACTAATAGCTAATAGGTATTATATTAACACACTATGTGCACTAACTACTTTAGCTGTTAGTTATACTTTACATGTACCTACTAGCAGCACGTCCCGGCTTTGCACGGGCGTATGAAGCTACCGGGGTAAAATATAGCCTATAACCAACCTGACTGTCCATTCTAAGCATCGGGTAAAGAATTTTTGAAATCGGCTGAGTATTTTCTTTGATTATCTCTGTCATACAAACAAACTTTACCTCAATAGAGGTAATGTCTGTTTTAAGTCGAGTAACGGATCAAATGAGTTGCATTTTCATTTGATCCGGCTCGAAGGACCATCACGAAAAAAACGTTCACCAATTACTGGACATAATCATTCCTTTATTTTAATTCCAGCTAGCACACTACGAAGCCGACGAAGCACTGGAAGACGACTCCGCCTGGGAGACAGAATCTACAGACTCCTGGGAAACCATCGTGGAAGAAGTGGCGTATGGGTGAATATCCTACAACAACTTTAGGTAGGGTGTATCAAATTAATCGTGTCAAATATATTCTAAATATTGTAGTAATTACGAGGCTCAGCTTATATTGGTTATTATTCTAAGCTCAGTTTACAACAAAATAAGCTGAACCGTAACCATTGGGCGTTTTACCATTACCCGGCCCGGCACCGGCACCGGCACCGGCACCGGCGCCGGTGCCGGTGCCGGGCCGGGGAAGCAAAAATGTATGAAAATGTATGGCTCGCTTTTTCACTTACCGGCGCTGGGGCGCCGGCAGTACTCAATGCCGGGCCGGCGCCGGGGTAGCAAGCTTCCCACCCGGTGCCGGCCCGGCAAAATTGCATGTGTTGCATATTTATATGAATTGTAGCCGTGTGAGTGTGTAAGTCCGTGTCAGTACTGTACCACTCACCGGCACCGGCACCGGCATCGACACCGGCGCAGTGGAAAAACGAAACCCCGGCGCCGGTGCCGGTGCACGGCCATGCCGGTGCCGTGCCGGTGCCGGGCCGGCTAATGGAAAAACGCCCATTGGCACAACCATTGGCGATATACTGTAAAGTAATCCAACATTGATGTATTTACTTTGGTATGACTTGTTGGGTTATTCTCTCCCATTGAGTCACACCGTTACTTACTGCAACGTTTTTTTTAGTTGTGTAACAACGTGACTCCATGGGAAAATAATCCTAACGAGTCATGTTTATTCCCATCCGCTCTGTCGAGTAGTTCTATCGGCAGAATTGTAGGCTGTTACTACGACCGTTAAAAGTTATTTATTTTAGGTCCTATATTTAACTGCTTTTGACGTAAGCTACGAGTAAATCGCTGACGTAAAGTTAGGACAGTTAGAACCTAAACTGAATTGTTTAATAAAACGTCATGGTAAGCCTTAGTTTTTTTACCACGTGGTAAAATTTGTTAATTAGTTATTAGGTGAAGGGAATATTATTATGTGATATATTGAAGTATTAAATTTCTAGATGTAGATCTCTTCCCAGCTTTGTATTATAGTAAAGCATTAAATAAAATGCAATTCCAACATTGAAATGTTTGGCTTCTTTTTTATAAGTTACTTGCATATTGCTACAGATAATAAATAAAATAAATAAATAATTATCTTTGGACATTCCACACAGCGTCATCTAGTTCCAAGCTAAGCAACTTAATGCTTGTGTTATGGTAACCAGATGACTGATATAATACATAGATACATTTTTTTTTGTAAATACATACATATTATAGATAGAAAACACCCAGACACGGAACAAACGTGAAAGAAAAAAACGTGTTGTCGATACTATAAATCCGTCATTGGCTGTATAAAATATAAGTACATACTTATGTTATTCATTACTACGTGCTGTCGATTATACTTAAATCTACGCTTGGTATGCTTTAAAAGCTGCAAGGAGATCTGTAGAATATCTGAAGAACATACAAACATTTGTCCCGTAGCGGGGATCGAACCCGCGACCTCCGCATCTCAGCCGGGCGTTCACCCAACTGCGCCACAGTGGTCGTATAAACTACAGTTTTACTATCATAATTTTACTGTCAGTTTATTTGTGGTAGCAACAAACTTCGATTTAGGTTAGGCATTAGCCCTGTCTAGCTCTTTAGGTCTAACATGCGTAAATGTTGTCCCGACACAAATTAACAAACGAGATTGTACTGTGGTAAGAGCAGATAAGAATGTTCGTTACCCGCTTGTTTAAATAAAAAAAAAAAAACTATTTTTCATAATAATTTAATGTCCAGAATCTGGTAGGTATTATTTACTAACTGAATACTTGTTTCATTGTCTAACAATAAATAAGTTGATTAATTACAAATAATTAAATATTTACAAAAAAAGTAAAAAACAAGCTCAAATCATCAAAAAGACAATTTATTTGATTTGTAGGCCACTTATGAACGGACTATTAAAATGTCCTATTAAATAAAACTGGTAATATCCATAGACAAAATTTTGGTTTCAGGTTGACTGACTGCGTTGACAATACACATGATGCTGATTTTAAAGCCAATGTCGCATTCATTAAATAGAGTCAAAGCTGTTTTCCAACTTTGTATGTTTAAATGCGAGATCAAACAGTAGGTATTCACATCACATGTTGCGTTACAGGAGAAGCAATATAGGTATAACTCTACCATTTTTTTACAATATAATTGCGCGTAATATACTTATAACAAAATTTATGATAGCGACCAGCAGGTCTGACTAATTTGTCGTGAAATTCATCGCTATCACAAAAAAATACAGTGAACCGCGCCCACAACCTGTTAAACAACCTTTACATTTTTTATACCTAACCATCTCGTTTTCAAAAATACTTGTGAGGCTTTAGTTAACATTAAAACCTTGAGTTAAAAACTCGGACAAATTTCCTATTTTTTTGGTCATGAAAAAGTTATGGGAGAATATAAATTTCTTGTGCGTAACATTTTTCATTTTTCCAGTTTTCTCTTCCTATTTTATAGTTCTTTTCTCCGTCAACAATCGCTTAAAACTTCAGAACTCCATTCCACAGAACATTGCATAAATCAATCATTTCATCACTACTGTATTTACACGGGTTACGCCATTTTAAGGTACATAGAGTTTAACTGTTCAAGGAATATGAATGTGAGTACTGTGTGTGGCCCAATCTTCGCATAAGTGGGCAAGAAACCACTCCATAATGCCAATACTCCTTCGTTCTTGATGACACCCATCAGTACTGTCATCTGACCCGTGCCTTTTGCTGCGTTTTGTACTCTGCAAATGAGATTTCATAACATTATTGTATTAAATCTTGACTGTTTTAATCCAAAAAACATCATCCATGATCTTTATTAGCAAGAGCGAATATAAAATGTGACGTTTTAAGCGAATTCAAGCTTAGGAATTAATAGGTAACTGATATGCTGCTTTATAGGTCCTACTCAGAATTAAAGCAGTTATGAGGAATCAATGATTCATTGGTAACTTTTTGTTTGATCAGATGCAACCACAAACTAATCATGATCAGATGGGAATAACCCATCCGTTACTCTCAAACGGTAAGGCGGATTTGAATAAAATTTGGTACCAGGATAGATATCAAGATATAAACGATAGATTAAAACTAGGCTACTTTTGATCCCGGTATTCCCACTAGAATGGGCTATTCAGCGCGGGTACCACGCGAGCATTCCTTAATACTCATTTTGGTTTATCTTAATCCTCATGATAGTGGAACATTACCTCGTCTTGACAATATCGACGGGAAGTGACGTCACACTGGTGATGAACCCTGAGATCATGGATGCTGTAAAGTGAAGATGCAGTCCGTCTCCCATCGTAGGCAGAAGTGCTTCTCGAGCCTGTTACGTATAAGATAGAGGAGATAAAATATTGCTCGGGCTAATTTATTTAATTACACCACTGAAGCTTGACTACCTATTTAGTTAATTTAAGTTAGGGATCGCTTTACACAAGCTAGGGAAACAAGGAACGGGCAATAAAGTTACCTAGCTTATAACATAATGTCGGAGTAATCCTTGAGGTCTTTCTTGTATGTACCTACACCTCTTCGGTGGCATGTAACGAGTTAACTTACCTGTGCGTAAGTGGAAAGTTGGGCTGCATTCACGACCATGGCTCGCGTGATAGTGGCCACGGCTCCGCGCCACAGCGTCGTGATCCCTTCCTCCTTAGCGATCCTGGAACATCAATCCTAATCATCATCATCATCTTCAGTTATTATGTACAATGCTGAGAGGTCTCCGCGTTACACCGCACCAATAAACATAAAAATAGAAGTGCTATCACTAGTCCACACCACACTTCCACAGAACAGAACGCAACCCAGTACTTTCAACATTACAACTTTGCACTAGGGCTATGTTGGTATGGTCTATCATACCAGAGAATCTTAATTTCATACATGAGATAGAAAAATCTTTCACTAACAACGTAGATAAAGATAGAAGAATCTTGTAGTCTTATCTCATAACATTGAAATACAGAAACAAAATGAGCAAACCTCACCTGCCCAGCGCATTGAAGACATTCTTGTAGTTCCTTCTCTGGTCCTTGGGCAGTCGTCCGTCAGCCGTCATCCGGATGAGGGCCACTTCAGCCGGTGTGCCCACAAACGCTCCCACTCCCCCCGCGAATGTGCCCATCAATATCTTTAGCGGAAAGCTGGGTACTCCGTGTAAACTGCCGAAAATAACTTAGCTTTTTACATCTTATGTGGAAGGTCGACAGATCAAATTTCGACAGTTGGTAATGTACCTACATGTTGGTATAAATGTACCTACAATGTCAGGACGCACTCATTGTTGAGGTAGAAAAGGCTTGCCCACTGAACACCTAGCTCTCTCAGCATATCTGGCCATATCAGAGTACCTATGTCAAAGCATTCATAAAACCACGACTCTTGTTATAGTTTAGTAGAGTCTACAGCACATACAGTTGCTTCCATATCTTTACGACCCTGACATATTTCGCATCCCTATGATAAAACAACTTACCCTTTGTAATAATCAAAGAGTGCATTGAAAACTCCAAGTCTGCCTGTAGTGTAAGTGGCTTGACGGAACAGTGCAGCTGATAGGCCAGTGTAGAAGGCGAATGGACCTTCTTTCGCTATGATCTCCTTAGCAACCTGTACAGATGACACGTTCTTCCCAGCAGGGCCCATAAGTTGCATTCTTGTTTTGACCAGATCAGCTGGTTGGACAACGCAGGTTGCCATCATTCTGAAACAATAAACTCCTCACTGTTGATTTTGTCATAGTCACAATACGCAAGGAATTATGATAACGCGTCAGGTTTTAAGTTCGTCGGACACACCACTTAGATTTAGTGCACCGCTTACAACAGCAACTGTTACTGTGCGTCGCTGACACTGAAAGTGTTAACATTGATCATCGCTTAGCTACATTGCAAGTCTCTGGGTGGAAATGGGTTTACTAGATGATTTATGTCAAGAAGCATTCATTGTCTACACTTAACGGGATACTGTAGTGCCATGGACATTGTTCTGATGGAATAGGCTTGCCCAGTATGTAAAACATTCACATAGCTTAACCGGTCGGTGTAGGGAATCGCGTTGGAACAGGCAATAGAATCCCCTAGTTTTAAGAACGTGACATGTCTAAGTGGTCTTATGATCTTATTGAATAAAATATTTTGACTTTGACTTTGACTTTGGTCAGGAGAACCAAAGGAGAAAGAGCATCATACCCGCTTGTACCCCCTACGACGAAGTTCATCCATCCCGGCATGGTTTTGGGTGGAGGTCCTTTTTTATCTCCCATTTTGCAGTGTTTTCTGAAAAAATATAATTATTATTCTTGATGTGGTTTGGTGTTTGGTGTGGTTTGAGTTTATGTGACATTTGTAAAAAAGTGCGATGTTTGATAATTATGTTCGTGGTTTGGAGCTGTTGAGGAAGTATTAAATAAAAAGGTTTTGCGTCACAATACTCTATATCTATGATATGAATCTCTACTTCAGTGTCGGATTTTGGTCGGATTTAACATTTTTATCTGCCTTATTTAATCTGCCATCCTAGAACGCTGCCGACCCTAGGCCGCGGCCTTTATGACTTATTGAAAGATCTCCAGGGCTGCTCTACTTATTGCTCTACTTATTGCTCTACTTATTACCCTACATAAAAAATACTATTGGCTCTGGTTTTTGATGAGCAAGTGGCCAACTCGGGTGACGGAGTTTATAGGCTCCGGTCCGGTCCGGTTTAACGACTTTAAAATCCGGGACCGACATTTCAACGTGCCCTCTGAAACACGAAAGCGCTCAGCTGGCAATTCCACTTGCGGTCACCCATCCAAGTAGTGACAGCTCGTTGCTCTATCCCTATCTATCTATCATGAGGTACCTACATTCTTTTATCTTTTTTATAAACTTAGATATTACTTATCTCTCTTGAGGTGAACTAGCGGTCAGAAGCTGCCTCTACTCTACGAACTGAAAACTATACATCGTGCCGATCGTGCCGATAACCGGGTCAGCTTATGACAGTTCCGACATTCACGTCCGAGGTGATAGGTACAGCAGGCAATAATCCCGTATCTACGAGTACAATGTAGATAAACTTATCTGGATAATTATAATGATACCTATAAACCTACTGACTCGAAGGTACCTAGTTGGGTCGGTGCATAGATATACCTACTTATACTTAGGTAGGTACCTCTCTAGGTACCTGTGTTTGAAAATGTTTACGTACCTGTTCCAAAGTGTTAATTAGGTACTTTTTATGTACCCGTTTGATTCACTGTTGACTTTTTTTTTTTGAATTTGCTAATCTTACGCTAGCCAAAAAAAAACTCAGTGCCCCCAAAGTGGGTGTGTCTTGATTAAACCGATGCAATGTTACCTCAAGCACAGCTTGGACACAACTAAATCGTTACATAAATAAGAAATAAATTAAATCCTTGATCAGTAGGTACCTATAGGTACTACAAGTAGGAAGTAAAGTAATTAATACGTTTTACTATCACAGATATTTCATTGTCATTCATCACGTTAGAAACAGGTTTAGGTTTCTTTCACCTTGGTGTCTGATTGGACCTTGTACCAACTGCAAATGCAACGGAAGTACAAAGGTGCGAAGAATTTTGATTTAAGTAACGCATTGACTCACATAATTATTTTATTTAGGTAAATGAACTGTGTATACTACTTATAAGCGCTCGTGGCGAAGTTTGGACGGTCTTGATCGATCGTCGAAGTTAAGCAACGCTCTGAGCGGTCACAACTTGGATGGGTGACCGCAAGTGGTATTATCAACTGAGCGCTTCCGTGCTCCGGAGGGCACGTTAAATTGTCGGTCCCGGCTCTTAAAGTCGTTAAGCCATGACGGAGGCCTTTAGGCGGCCTAAAAACCTGGTGGTAGCCTCTTATTTTCTTGTCACTCTTATAAATATTACTAATTTTTGTTAAAGTTGATGGAAAATAAAACTTTTTGATCCGAAATTCCGAACTTAAAAATATTATATTGCAATACTATTTATTTTTTATTATAATATCCAATATATAATATAAGCACCTGTCCACTTACCTATAGAGTAGTTCTGCCAAAACTGAGGCTCACTAATCAACCGGTAAACTCAACTCATTAAAAATTAAAATAAATTGGGATCAGTAAGTTATCTATCTATCACGTCTGTTTCATGGTTCAGGTTTAAGTATAGTATTATCATTATTAAAATAGTATATTAGGCTCACACCTCGCACACACCCATTTTACTGACAAGCTGATGGCTTTCGAAGCTACACACAAAACAAGATCGCTTTCTTTTCGTGCTCTTAAGAAGGTAGGCACTAGCACAGATAAAATAATACTGGTACTAGGTAGGTAGGTACTCCTAATAGCACTGGGATGTAAAATAAAACACATGTTCATTCTGATTGTTTAATAATGTAACATTGAGTAAATATATACAAAAATCACCATTGTTGCCACACTTCAGTGAAATCCTGATCCACGGGGTACTGGCGCCTGCAAAATACAAATATATTTATACAAATATTAACGGGACTTAATCGCGTATTGAAATCATATTATTTACCTCGACGTTAATACTACGTATGTTAATATTTATAAATATGTTTCCAAGTTGCGATAGTTTAAATAGTATTTAAATACAAATATAGTACCTAGTAGATAGAGACTACGACTACGAGATTGAATATTTCCCGTTTCGAAGACAATTACGTAATAAGTAGCCTATGTTTTACTCAAGGATAAAGTAAGCTACCAGGATAGCAGAAACCCTTCCAGTGAGTTCAGCCAGAAAGAGTAACAAACAATCTCACAATCGTGAACATCATGAAAATTGGGCATTAGAATCTTTAGAGTTATGTACATTCACGTCTAAAGTGCAGAGAATTTGTTAAAAAATTGTCACATTTATCATAACAATTAATTGGAAAATGCGCTCGTGGCGAAGCTTGCTAAGACGGTCTTGATAGATCGTCGAAGTAAAGCAACGCTCTGAGCGGTCACTACTTGGATGGGTGACCGCAAGTGGCATTATTATCTGAGCGCTTCCGTGCTTCGGAGGGCACGTTAAATTGTCGGTCCCGGCTTTTAAAGTCGTTAAGCCATGACGGAGGCCTTTAGGTGGCCTAAAAACTCCGTCACCAGAGCTGGCCACTTGCTCATACGAACGAACGAACGATTGGAAATGATACCTTTTGGTGGGAGTAGCGGGGGATGAAGGTCCGTCCCTCCTTGAAGCAGGCTGCCGGCGAGCCACTTCACCCAGCAGAGACAAACATGACCGGGAAAGACGCTGGCTGAAGTTCTGAAGATAAAATAATAAAAAAGACGTGTGGCACTCGGGGACTCCCGCCGCGGTAAAGCTATTGCATGCCACCTAGTGGCGAGTTGCTGAACTAGCGTTAGGTGATTTCGTTACGGAATTTCTGGATTCGGTCTCCACGCCAAGGCCCGCGATAGAAGCTATGCAATAGCTAAATAATGGAATAATTTATTGTAAAACTGTTAAATAGCTACAAGGATGGAATGTCAGTTGCCCTTTTGCATAGGTACAATATTAAAACTGAGAACAACAAGATGTTAAACTCTGCTACTGAAAACTTAAACTAAAGACTTTTACGTCTGTAACTGCACGTTAAACTTTTAAAAACTATAAACGGGTACCCCGGACCGGACCCGGAACGGGTGTTACCAGACTAATCGATCGATCGTCTATTGATCGACGTCGACTATTCCATTCTACCATCGATCGATGCCGTCGATCGACGATCGATCGATTGGTCTGGTAACACCCTTAGAGCGGTCCCCAGTTCGGAACTGGGGACCGCTCCAAGGTCGAATTCGGTTCGGACGAGGTGGGAACTGGCACTCACCGGTAAGCACGATCCCTTCATCTCCCGAAGGTCGATCTTCCTGAATAGTTCGCAGAGCAGTAGCTCGTGAAGACTGGGCGTGCGTGGACCGAATATCTGCTCGATTATATCTGCTACCTGTGGAAGAATTAAGAAAGAAGAACTTGGTGTCAAGAGGTTAAGTGATCGCTTCGATGCCCCTAGGGGGCATCGAAGTGTGAACTAACACAAATTAGTAGCGACAAAGAAGAAGTAAAATGAACCAACACAAGTACTCCCCACCTCTCGCTACATCGTGTGACTTTGTCCGTATTATCTAGCTAGACTGTTGCCTCCTAGCTAGTCTTTTACTGTGCCACCTGCGGTGCCTAAGTATTACCACTGGTACCTCATCTCGAACATTGATTTCACTCCGCTTTTCTTCGGGCTATTTTTTGGTGTTTGATTTTTGCGGCGTCACGTAGCGGCGTTTAGGCATCCGACTGCATGCTACTTAGCACTATATGGAGTTACTTATTTTTGATTGCAGGCGAGACCTAAACGCCGCTCGGGGCTCCGCAAAAATCAAATACAAAAATAGACCGATAAAAAAAGCACAATTCGAGATGAGGTATGTGTCTTATGTAGGTAATCTGTGGTATTACTCACATGTGGATAGTTAGGCTGTAGATCAGGCAGTAGCGATAGGTCGACAGTGGCGCCGGCACACATCTCGAACAGCACGTGGCCTAGTGACAACACTTCCACGTGTTCAAGCGGCGCGGCGAGCGCGATCGGACAGCGCGGCGCAGCGCCTATCAACGTGTTCTCTAGACCGCATATCCTGGGAAATGCAATATTGTTTTAATACTGAAATAACAGTAATAATTAACTTTATTTCGACCATACATTTACACTGTTAATGTTGAGGCCCTGTCTCCTGGAAAAGCGTGAGCTGTGGCCCAGGAAACAGTACTCTCCCAAATAATTTTACACTAGTATGTAACATTTTACTAAGCTAGATGTTGCGAACAAGATAAAAAAGTAGAAGGGGTTCCTAAAATTAATGTGATAACGTGTTGAGTAGATGTGGGTGTGTAGAAATCCTATATCGTCCTTGCTAAAACCTTAAAAGCACGGTGGGTGGATGATATGCAAGCTAAATAGAGAAAGACGTGGAGGTAAAGTGTTATTGAGTGGCGTTTGAGGGATAAAGTGTGGAGGACTCAGCAGTGGGCTATCATTTGAGCTGCCACTGCAGGCTAGCGCGTGCTTAGTCCGACAAATGATGGTAATAATGACATGTAGGTAGCCGTTTTGAATAAACTGACTAAAACAAACTCATAAAGCCGTTCCTATTAGTCAAAACATGGCACGGTATAATCAGCAAAGGCCCAATTAAAAACAACATCCTAAAACTACCTTTCAAAACTTATATTATATAATGCAAATGGTTTTTTATCGCGGAATTACCCAACGTTTCCACTGGATTGCACAAGTCATCTATGTTGTACAATTCAGTTGAAACAAAACACCCGTTTCATTTTTTGGCGCCCAACACGGGGCTAAACTACCTGGCCACACCGTTCTGCAAAACCACGTTCCCGGAATGCAAATGGCGGAAGGGCGGAAACCCCTTCTCTTTCAGAAACATCAGTCCCTCCAGCATCTGACGGCCGAACCTGGCGACCTGGGAGGCTGGCAGGCCGGTGCCTGGGCTGCCGTACTTGCGAGAGAACTCCTCGTTCCATGTGCTCTGGAAAAATGGAGAATATGTATCTATCCATGCTTTGGATATAGTGGACGTTATCATTATGGCGATGAAATGATTCTTCTCCGAAAACTAAAGTAAAGTTTCCGTGATTTGCAGATGGACGAAATTAAGCTGATACATTTGATAAATGGTAGGTACTTATATGATTGTGTATTATAATTTAATTATTAAAACAAGATAATAATAATAATATCTGATTAAGCTAAAAACACCATCCAACAATATTTAGTTTATTTTTCTTAAAAAAAGGGCTAGAAAAAAAATGCCTAACTGAAACGTATACAATACCTACTTCGTTAATCTCTACTCCATTATTATGATAATCTATAGGTATTCTCAGATCATAAGTAATCAAAAGGATCAAAGTTGAAAATACAAAGATTTGATTTAACATAATAAGATGCTACAGGTGTAACATACCTTGTAAATGAGATCTTTGAGACTGCCTCTAGAGTTAAAAGGTAGAACAGTCAGAGCATGTCCATTACACAGTTCTAGATCCAGCACTGGGTAGATGTACGGATGATGGAGAGCTCGGAACAACTCGAGAATCAGGCCTTTGGATCGTTCACCCTGCTCGATAGGGCATTTGTTTGTAAGCGGCATCTGAAAGAGATCATTTGCTTTCTTTCTTCTTCTGATGTTTCGATTTTCGACGACTTTCAAAACATAACGCGGTAAGAGATTGAACGTTATCTAGATTTTGTTTTTTTCTGCAACCGGTCGCATTATTCAAAAAACCCACCCCATGTCGTGCCAAGTCAAGACATGGTTATTTGGGGAATAAGGCGGCAGGGCATCTAGCCGACTTCCTAGAGGAGCCTAGAGGAGGCCTAGAGGCCTAGAGGCCTTGCACCTGCGTTAAAAGAAGGCTCTGCAGAAGCACTTACCAATGTGAGGAGTCTGTCAGTTTTGATGGAATTGTCGTGGATCGCAAACCAATGCTTGTTGGTGCGGGAGCCGATCGGCCCCAGTTGAGATATCATGTCGTATCTGCAATTGGAATATAACATAAAATCTCGTCATGAAACCGTCGATGAACAGTCAAAGATTGGCTAAACTAGAATTTGTCCAAAATACAGATCCCAAAAATGACCATACTTACTTAGGGTTTGATTTGAAGACATGTCTTTAAACCCTAAACACATCTTATTTTTTGACAAAAAGTGTTTCTAAGATTCGTTTAGGTACCGAACACATGACATTACCTTGAAGACTGAGCCAAGTACTCTGTGCAGATTGCTAAAGCCGCCGAGCTCTCCATAGTCCTCTCAACCCTGTTGATCATAACACATTTATCTGTTATTAGATATATTCTAAAGTTGGGTCCAGCTTTGTTGAAATACATCAGGAAATCTGGGGCTCTTCCGCTTTTATCGTTTTATATTCGTGATACCGATGGATCACCGAAAAGAAAGCTGGATCCCATACTGTGTTTGTTGTCCTGATTCTACATGATGTTGGTTACGAAAGACTAGGACCTTTCTTGTCGTTTCGAAGTGTTGCACATGTTAGGCGACGAATCAATTAGCTCTTGAAACTGATTCTATAGGACCTACCGTATAAATCTTGTTACCTATGTTTGAATTTGATAAAGAATGCAGGTCTAACCTTGGCGATGCAGGTGGCTCCGACGGACTGCTGTTTCCAGACCTCGAACCGATTATGGACTTGTTAAACAACAGTTTAGCCAACGAGTCTATCTTCTGCGCCACCAGCGGCGCTTTCTCAGAGTTCTCTTCTAGAAGTTTAAATAATATAAAAATATCCATCGTATAATGTTTGCTTTTCATACAAATTAGCACGTGTATACGAAACTAGCAGCACGTCCCGGCTTTGCACGGGTTTACTAATGAAACTATTGGGATAAAATAGAGCCTATATAATTCGTTCATGCAGATAACCATCCCGACAGTCCATTCTATACATCGGTGAAAGAATTTTTGAAATCAGCTGTGTTATTTTAGTAATTACCTCCTTCAAACAAACAAACATCATCCTAATCACAGTGACTGGCGCCAACATTACTGGCTGCGTATAAACTAAGCTTACTTACAAGGCTACAACTGGCACAATATGAAAATGGCGTGCAAATAAGCAAGTTTATACTCAGCAGTAGGAGGATGTGGTCAGTTATATAGATATATAGATACTTGAACTACAAGCCATGATGATCGACGACGATGACCCCTCGCCATCATCTTGCTTCCCTCCTTCTTCCGAAAGCAAAAACAAAGACGAATTGAAGTGTAACACGCAAATAAATACATTGCAACGCAAGCTTCAGAAACAAACGAGTGCATCTATCAACATAACATAAATAGTTGTCAAAACATAAACCAATTTATGCAAATAAAACATGGAACAAAATAATACAGATAGAGCCGCTGGATGTCTAGCTAAGCCTTAAAAATTGATAAATTCTATCCCTACTGTACAGCTACCAAATTTTAAATCGATTATAAATATTAGTAGAGATTTTACACCAAGAATTACGGCTAATTCTCTGGAAGGATTTCCATGTTTTACCTACTCGTTCACTAAGTAGATAAATAAATACATATTTACATAGGACATCAGCAAAGGAAGATGAAGTAGAGCAGAGGGGCATTAGGAATCACTGCTATTTAGTTCTGCTGGTAATTTTACTCTTCTTTTCATCCTGACTGCCTACCCTCTTAACATGGAAGACCATATCATAATATATGAAATTCGTAAAGGATGTTTTTTAACTGTTTCTAGAGAAATAGTGCAAAATTAATTAAAAGAGTTTGCCTTCGCTGTCGACTGACCATTGGTGATTTAATAATTCTTGATAGTTAAAATTTTTATATGCTTCCCTTGATAGAATCATTAAGTTAGCAAAAAAAAGGCAGGCAAAGACGCCTAAGTACTACCTACTAGTAATTAGCTAGTAACAGTTAATTTACCTTCACTTTCTTCCCGATCTGTCGACACGGAGCGTATCCGGAAAGCATTCCTCTTGTTAGCCGCCGCTATAGACTCTGGATTCAACTCAGCAGCGGACTGCGCCCTGCGACAAGCCCCGCGACGCTTCTTCTTCCTATAACTAGACCTGGGTCTTTCCTGACAAAACCTGTCGTGGCCTGTCGTCTCAGATTCCTTAGGAGGCTCATTCCCCTCACCCCCCGCGGCTTTCATGTGCTGATATAGGTTGAACATCTTGAATTTCTTCGCAAGATACGATTTGATTTTGATTCGCATCAAGTTATTGGATCATGTTACGCAATATTCTTTTTGGAAAACGGTAGATGGATATTTAACTAAGATTTAGGATTAGATATTTAATTTAGATTTATAAGGATTATGGTTTTAGAAAACTTTGAATTTTCCGATGGTTTTATTGCACAAATGCGTAAGTAAATGCAAAATGAGAGCGGATGGTACCACAATTTGCCTATGACTCGTAGTAAAGTATGTCAATAGAGACTAATTGAAGCCCTACTAGTGAAGTATTAGCGGCGGTAGGTACGTGGCCGATGTCGGCTAAGGGTACGTATAATGTGCTTAATCGGATACAATATGAGCATAAAAAACTTAGGTATTTCCATCTTTATTAAGTGACTAGCAGCACGTCCCGGCTTTGTACGGGGTACTAATGAAACTACCGAGATAAAATATAGCCTAGAGCAATCCCCCAAGTCCATTCTACACATCGGTCGGTGAAAGAATTTTGAAATCGGCTGAGTAGTCATCAAACCACTGTGCTATTGCCTCTATAAAATATTAGTAGGTATAGATATAGATATATGTAATTGAAAATGCAATTGCATACAAGACCGGGATTCGAAGTGACGAATTTAAAGTAATTGAAAATGCAATTGCATACAAGACCGGGATTCAAAGTGACGAATTTAAATCAATGTACTCATTAACATAAATTACAGCAAAAACACACCGGTTTCATCTAATTTATTTCACATTATAAGTTTACTTCAGACAAGGACGGAAAAACAAAACGTTTCAAACGAAAAAGTATTTTTTTTACCTTTCGGGTTACTTTTTCAATTTTTTAAGTTTTTCATTTTTTTACGTTGAAATGTGCACTATATCTTTCGTTCACTTCCTCGATTAGTAAATAAGTGAGGGCTGTGTGAGTGCTAAGTCTTATGAAATAGGGTGTAAACCCCTTCCAAAAGTGTGAAACACCATGGTTCTTTACTATATCATCGAAAACTTGATACTGCGTTAACTTTCCACCTGTCCTACTGAATTGATATCTGAAAAGAAAAGTACCTTTGCAACTTATATTTCAGGACTATCACGTAATTAAAACTACTAAGTGCTTCTGCTCTTAACGCTATACACCTTAAAAATCAATTTTTGAGCAAGGGTTTCCTAAAATACTATTTAAACTATCGCGACTTGGAAACATATTTATAAATATTAACGGGACTTAATCAAGGGTTTCCTGTTCTGTAATGTGATTTTAAAAGTATTACAAAGTAAGCTAGAATTAGAATTATACCGCTGAAACACATCTTTTAACGCAGTACAATTAAACGTTGAGGGATGGCCTGAATAAAGGATAAACAAGTATAGGTCGCGTCACTTAAGAAAAACGCTGAGGGGAAAAGCTGCGCAGTAGGCGATTTTAAGAAATCTTAAATCACACCTAAGAATCTTAGGTGTGATTGGTGGAGGGTGACGCGGCGCACTTCACACCATTTGATGTAGCGCGTGCTATTGGTTCGTGAGCTAGTGACCCGTGCGTATACCCCCTCCCGTTCCCCTCATCGTTATTTTTACGTGGCGCAACTTATTCCTACCTCGTTTTTATCAGGTCCACTGGCAGAGTGAGGCAGGCTGTAAAGAAGCTGGATATAACAGACGTGTAGAGATGAAGGGTGGTGCCGTCAGCTATCTTACGCTGCTTTAATACTTCGCGGGCCTGGATAAGACGAATTAAAATTAAATAAAATAAAATAAAAACGTTTTTGCAAAATGTGGGCATGTACCAAATATGTATTTGGACATACCTCTGACTACCCCATTAGACATCTTCAAAAGATCTAAAAGAATTACATAGAGATCTAAAAAAAAATGTCTTCCGCTCCTGGGATACAGTCGTGATCATATTTCATTTTTTCATTCATCACTTAACTAATTACCTACCATTGTCTATTAGAAGACCACTGTGAATTTCACGTCCTTAGAACTAGAGGATTTTAATTGCCTGTTCGAACTCCACTCCCTACACCAGGGAAAGAAGAAGGCAAGAACCTGGTGTGGGCTTATTTGTGAGTGGTCCAATCTTAACCATACTTATATACAGAGTTGCAAAGCAAAATGTGGCCATGACATGCCATGCATGTTCAAACTTTTAAAAGACCACTGACTACCCCTTCATCTTCTAAGGTCAAATCTTCAAAATAATCAAATATATCAAAAAATGATTCATTCATATGGTCTACCGCACCCGGGGAATGAATGAATGATTTATGCCACCACTTGAAAAACTAAGCTAAAGTACCTACTCTATGAAGGATAGTAAGAAAAGTACCTGTGTATAGGTGCCAATTTGTGCGATACTGACGCACAAAGATCTCGTTAGTGTCAGCGTGCCTCCGCGCCACAGCGCACAAACACCTTCGTTGCAAACTATCCTGAAATAGACAAATATTAACGCTGTAGAATAAAAAGTGGGGGTTTTATTCTTAACATAGTGTGTCAGACTGCTGGGCAAAGATTTCCTCCAAACGTCTCCAATGGTCCCAGTCTCTGGCGATCTCATAATTCCCTTAAAACTCGTTAAGACCTGGTCCGGTAAAGGCGTAGATAGAGCCTTCTCGGCCTCGTTAGAAATAATCAAAATCGGTTCACGATTCAAAAGTTACGGTCGCATTGAGAAAAAGAGTGAAGAATTGGCCTCTTACACGAGCACGTTTTTTTGTAAAAGAAAGAGGCCATCTGAAGCGCTCTGTAATGAAACTGTCTGTACGATGGGAACAAAAATGCTTAAAGATTTACTTGTAAATAGCGTCAATGCCAGATTGACTTGTAAATAGCGCCAATGCATAAATATTTACCTGTAAATGGCGTCGAAAAGGCCGCGATACCGCGGTCGTGACGCCGCACACTGTACACCGCAAGGATTTCCGAGGAAGAAGTGGATGGATTGTGTGAGGATATGAATGTGAGAGGAGTGAATTCGGAGTTGACGAATGATAGAGATGAATGGAAGAAGAAAACATGTTGTGCCGACCCCACCTAGTGTAGGATTAGGGCAGGGGAAATGATGAAGTGACTTAAAGATTTACTTGTAAATGGCGTCGATAGGGCCGCGTGTAGGATTGGGGCCCCCTGCCCGAATGATGAAGTGACCTAAAGATTTACTTGTTAATGGCGTCGAAAAGGCCGCGTGTAGGATTGGGGCCCCCTGCCCGAATGATGAAGTGACTTAAAGATTTACTTGTAAATGGCGTCGAAAAGGCCGCGTGTAGGATTGGGGCCCCCTGCCCGAATGATGAAGTGACTTAAAGATTTACTTGTAAATGGCGTCGATAGGGCCGCGTGTAGGATTGGGGCCCCCTGCCCGAATGATGAAGTGACCTAAAGATTTACTTGTAAATGGCGTCGAAAAGGCCGCGTGTAGAATTGGGGCCCCCTGCCCGAATGATGAAGTGACTTAAAGATTTACTTGTAAATGGCGTCGATAGGGCCGCGTGTAGGATTGGGGCCCCCTGCCCGAATGATGAAGTGACCTAAAGATTTACTTGTTAATGGCGTCGAAAAGGCCGCGTGTAGGATTGGGGCCCCCTGCCCGAATGATGAAGTGACTTAAAGATTTACTTGTAAATGGCGTCGATAGGGCCGCGTGTAGGATTGGGGCCCCCTGCCCGAATGATGAAGTGACCTAAAGATTTACTTGTTAATGGCGTCGAAAAGGCCGCGTGTAGGATTGGGGCCCCCTGCCCGAATGATGAAGTGACTTAAAGATTTACTTGTTAATGGCGTCGAAAAGGCCGCGGTATCTTGGTCGTGACGCCGCACACTGCACACCGCAAGGATCCCTCTTGCCATCAGCCATGAGTCTGACCAGCACAACTTCTGATGGATTGCCGGCAAACGCACCAGCTAAGCCAGCGCACGCGCCTATCATCAGCTTGTCTGGCAGAGCTGGGTTCATGCCGTATTTCCTAAACGTGGCAAATTAAAAAAAAATATATACACATGGGAATTGGGTACCAGCTAAGCCCGCGCACGCGCTTCATGCCGTATTTTCTGAAGAGTCCGTGGCAAATAAAGTATTTACACATGGGTGCCTGTGATCATAGGAAAAAACCTGCTCTCACATTGCAGTATCCAACGCGCCACAAACCACATAAGCAGAATAACTTACTTCTTATACTCATCATACATCCAGTAGTAGACCGAGAGCCTAGTTGTGGTGTAAGTAGCCTGTCTTAGCAGCCCAGCCGACAGCCCCGAGTATAAAGCAGGGATGCCCTCACATCGCAGGATGCGACGCGCCATCTCTGTTGTGGTTCTCGCACTAGGGTACACTTGCATCCGGACCTTTACTAGGTCTAATGGATGGACGAGGGCGACTACTAGCATACTGGAAACACAAAACTTTCTGTACACCCCCACCATTCCTACTATCTCATCGATTTCTTTCCATCCTAAGGTTGTCTGGAAGAAATCGCTTCTTAGCGATAAGACCGCCCATTGTACAATTATTTTAAGGATTTGTAGTTTAAGGCTCGTATTCAGAGACTTCACTCAAACTTGAGTCTACGTTTAAGCATCGATTTTTGACAGTTCTCTATGAAAACTGAGTTAAGACTCACCGTCTAAGACACGGTTTATGCTTGAATGTAGTCTCTGAATAAGGGCCTAGAAGTTTGGATTCGCTCGGTGAAATGTACGTAATTTATGCTAAGGTTTAGTGTATTGACCATTGTCTTTTTTTTGGATATGCTACAACAAGCCTATTCTCCCCAACAATGTCCCAGGCACTACAGTGTCCAAGTGTCCTGTTAAGTGGAAACATAAATATTTCATGTGTTTTTTTCTTGTTACTCCTAAAGCAACGAAAAAAAAGCTAAAGATATTTACTGGTCTAATAAGGGGGGTAAAGTGCTAACTTACCCACAAATACCACCAACAACAGCCTTAGCGAAGTGCGGAATCTTACGCACATTCGCTTTCTTCTCGTCAACGTACACCATGCTCTAATTTACATCCTCACATTTATCCTTGGCCATAGTTATGGTACCTAATTATACTGAAAATCTAAAGATATTTTATGCGCATTGTTTTGCAAGTTTTTTTAGAATTTTTAAGATTTTTTTTACTTACTTTTAATACAAAGATTGTTATCCTGTCATTTTACATAGGCTCTTGTCAAAGTGTTTTCTTCTGTCTTGATAGAGCAAGAAGGTTTGGGGTTTTGTAATTAAGAAGTATTAATTACAAAAGCACAAACCTTCTTGGTAATTATAATAAAGATAAACCTCTATAGTCTTGTACTGGCAATGCACAAAAAAATAGTGCGTAGCCAATAAAAAAAAACTTTTTAATACGAAAGCTACACCACTCAGAGCTCAGAGCAATCATCTTCCTTCAGACTACAACACCACAAAACTTATTAACCATTTTGAGAACATACGATCATTTATTACTACTTTACTACTTATACTCTACTCTTTACTTTACTAAAATTATTTAGCGATTGATATATTTTTTACAATAGTAACTAAAAGGTCAATTGTATGATTACAACTAATTTAAAAGTTTGGACTTGCCTCTTCTCTTGCGACTACAGATTTGAGAAAAATTAATGTAGACAGGTACTTAATCTTAAAAGTTACATATTTTGTAACTAGATTAGAAAATAAAACAAAGTGTTTAGAACAAAAATATTTTAATAACCTATAACAATGTTAGTCACAAATAATAAAGTTTGTTTACAAAATAACGTCAACAACTTATCACATGGAATAACAATTTGCAAGTTAGTGAAAAAGCTGAACTGTTTTTGATAAAATGTGATTCAATGAAGTATCAATGTCTGGACATTCATAATAAATCTCAAAATGAACGAAAATGCAATCTATTTACAAAAATACCTAAATTTGTGCTTATTTTTATAAAAATAAATTTTTTAATCTCAACAAATTTTCTTAATTTTTTAGCAAAAAAATAATGAAATATAAAATACTCGCTTTTAGCGTATCATTAAACATCAACCGAAAAATATACAAAAAATATAAAAAAATATGGGATTTTGTCTTATTACGCTAAAAATAACTGGAAATGTAGGTAAAGACTAAAGAGAATAGATATTATCGGGACCCTAAAATATGTTCCTATGTAAACACAAAAGTAAAACTCTATAGAGTTTTTTGTTTATAATCAAGTGATACATAATTCAGAGTCCTCTGTATATTTAAAGTGCAAGTAAGCACTAATATAAATAACGAAATAGTTCATGAAAATTAAAGAAAAATTACATAATTTTGTTTTATAAAGTGCTTCTACACGGAAAAACTGGTGGGCAAGTCTATTGAATCTCAACAATGTCCCAGGCACAACAGTGACCTGTTAATTGTAGGCAAATATTAAGGCCGCCCATTGTATATTGAAAGTAGTTTTATATTTATTTCATAAGATTTTGTATTAATTCATTTATGCTTCGCCACGAGCGCTTCGGTTCTTCGCTTTGAGCGCTACTGTTCTTCCTCAGTTAAGCCATTTAGTGTACTTTCAAGAATTTCATCAAAAATAGACCATGTAAAAGCACTTATTATGAATTAGTATCTATTTTATAGGAACAACGATATATTTACAATATATTTTATAACCGAATGATAAAGTATTTTGTGCCTCGAATATACTACAAATTCTACTTAATAAAAGTATTTTTTTATTTTATTTGTTATATAAATGTTTATAGGCACTTTATACTTTTCATTATTATGTTTTTTATACACGTGATTTTATTTAATGGAAGTATATTTAAAGATTACATTTTGTTGCCGATGCAAATTACAATATTAACCAGAAAAATAATATAATATATAAATATCAATGCAATGCACGATAAATAAAAATATTAAAAGCTAATTTCATGGTAACAAACATTACTAAATTACACTTAAAAAAATTAATCAAGCGCACCTAAGTTACTCAGATAACGCCAAAATTAAAACTAAACGAATTAAAGATGTTGCCAAAAAATTAAACAATCGTAGTTACTCAGATGTCGCCAAAATTAAAACTAAACGAATTGAAAATGTTGCCGTCACTTTCATAACAATCGAAATTAAAAAGATGGCATCATATTTAGATAGACAATATTTCTTGAAACGAGCTTACAGTAAGTAAAATAAGCGCACGTGATTGGTCGTCGAAAATAATTTTCTTTCTCGTGATTGGGTAGATTTGACAATTGACAATTGATTTGACATTCTAGCCAATCACGAGAAAGAATTATTTTCGACGACCAATTACGTGTGTTTATTTTTGTTCCTATTAGTTCGAATAAAAAAATTTAGTATAGTTTAGTTTTGACGAAATCTGAATCGCCACCATTATCAGATTACTAACGGCCCGTTCCTATAACCAACTTACGGATGGCCGTAGGACTTTCGCCATAGCAACGTTGTTATCTGTCAAAAAGTTTCATACATTTTATGTTTTAAAAACAAAGTTGCTATGGTGATGTACCTACCTAAGTTTTACATGACATGATACCTATATCATGACTACTTAGATACATTTTTTGTAAATACATAACGATAAATAAAAAACCCAGGCACGACACAAATATTTGCAGATAATACAAACATTTGTCTCGCACCGGGAATCGAACCCGCAACGCGTCTCAGGCTTTTGCCCACTGCTCCACCGAGGTCGTAATAAATGAACATTAAAAATTACCTGCATTTTTCATTCATTCATACGAACGAACGAATTTCATTCTTCAATCTCTAGCGCATAGTCTACTTTGTGTACTGAAAGTAGGCCGTGTTCATTTGCTCAAGGAATATGAACGTGAGTACGGTGTGCGGTCCCAGTCTCGCGTAGTACGGTAGAAATCCTTTCCATAATGTCAGCACGCCTTCGTTCTTCAGTAGACTTGTTATTACAGAGAGTTGGCTGGTGCCTTTCGCTGCGTTTTGGATTCTGGAAAATATATTTTGTTTGTATTATTTACTAGCTGCGCCCCGCGGTTTCACCCGCATAAGTCCCGTTTCCGCGGGAATATCGGAATAAAAAGTATGTGTTATTCCAGGTCTTTAGCTACCTATAAACGTCCTAGTTTTTCTTGTAAAAAAAATATAAAAATTTGACTCATCCCACTATCACACTAATATTATAGAGGTGAAAGTTTGTAACTCTTTCACGCTCAAACAACTGGATGTATTTGAATGAAATTCGGCACCAGGATATCTTATAACCTGGATTACCATAGATAGAGAATACATTTGAAATGATAACAATGCAACTTGGAAAAAACACATAATTCAATTCTTATTGATACAAAAAAGTTTTTCTAATTCAAATTTAAATTACTTGCAGAAGTAATGCTTCTAAATTTGTCTTAATTCATATACATCCATTACAGGATGTGTCACTTTGTCTCGTTTTTCGTCCTAATGTCTAGTACAACCCATGGTGGATTAAAAGTGACATTTTGAATTTAATTAGTGTAAACTTATATACAGGTTGTGTCACCTCGTCTTGATGATGTCTACCGGCATGGATGCTATGGTGGTGACGAGGCCAGACACCATGGACGCGCAGAAATGGAGAGTGATGCCGGCTGGTACCACGCCTACGAACATCTGGGACGCCTGGAACAAAACACATTACACTACACCTCTGTGGCGCAGTGGTAAAAGGCCCGGCTGAGACGCGGAGGTTGAGGGTTCGATCCCCGCTACGAGACAAATGCTTGTATGTTCTACATATATTTGTTCCGTGTCTGGGTGTTTTATATCTATAATATGTATTTACAAAAATAAAATGTATCTTAGTATTATTTCAGTCATCTGGTTGACTAGATGTGTGGAATGTCCAAGGACATTTATTTATTTATTTTACTTATTTAGGATTGTATGGTCTAACGCCGTACAAAATGGCATGTCTGTACCTGTGAGTATGTGCTGAGTTGCGCTGCATTGACGACCATAGCTCGCCCAACAGTGGGCGTGGCGCCCCTCCACAATTTCAGAATACCCTCTTCTCTGATTATCCTGAAAGGAAACACAAAGTCATGAACGGAATGAAGTTTTAAACGGTGTGTGAAGAAAACCCTGTTCAAATTTCTCAAAAAAAGGAAGGGCCGTGCCTAAGTTATATTTTGAAGAAAGTGGCAAAACAATTGGCAAACCTACATTTTAAACTTTCGCGATCAGTATACATATTAAATGATTTCAAACGGGACTTTATCCCGTTTTTTATAAAGTCCCGTTTGAAATCATTTAATTAGCAAACCGACTACAATGACGTAAGAAAAGATAACTTCCAAGTTCCTACACTTTCAAGTTACATGAGCTAACAATTTGCCAGGCAATACAATACAATATAACCTGTTAAGTGTAGGCAAAGATTCCTGTCGTTACCTGCATCTGCCATTCCTGTAGTTCCGTCTCTGTTCCTTGGGCACCTAGCAGAGTTTTTGGAAGACTTTGAAGAGGTTTTTGCATTTAAAGACTTACCTCATGAGTGCATCGGCTACATTCTTGTAGTTCCTTCTCTGTTCCTTGGGCAGTCGTCCGTCAGCCGTCATCCGGATGAGGGCCACTTCAGCCGGCGTGCCTACAAACGCACCGATAGACCCCGCAGCTACACCCAGCAGGGTTTTGGTGCCAAAGCCAGGCGCGGCGCCGCCGTTGCGTCTATAAATAAATAAATATCCTTAGAAATTTCACACACTTATTATAAAGAGGTAATGTTGGTTTGATTGTTTGTTTGGCGGAGATAATCTCCGAAACTACTCAGCCGATTTAAAAAAATATTTCACCGATGTGTAGAATGGACTGTCGGGATTCTTATAGGCTATATTTTATCCGGGTAGTTTCATTAGTGCACCCGTGCGAAGCCGGTACGACGTGCTGCTAGTACTTTACAAATTATTTGAAAGGAAATCTGGGGTAAGCCCGGGGCTACTAGGTATCAACGAATTGAATCTATTTCATGGTTCAAATCAGTTTAGCATGTCATTGAACACAAATATACAAACATTCGCCTTTGTATCAGTTATTATCTCGAAATAGCATAGTTTCACGGTCGCCATCCAAACTTCATAAATGTCTACCGGTGGTAGTTGAAACGTTAGAATTAAAATATATATGTATTTTTAAAATGAGGACGTCTATTTCTTAGATCTTCCGTTTATTATATTTTTTCAAATTGACTTTGATGACTAAGGCGGAGATAATAATTTAAATTATTATGATCCGTGGCCTCTGCCTACGCCAATTGGAAAAAGGCATTATTTTAGATATGTAATGTTTGTATGTATTGTATACACTAAATGATGTGCTTGATTCCTGGTAAAAATATATGAATGCTATATGCTTGCCAGTTTCAATCCAGTCAATCTAAAGGTTGCCTGGAAGAAATCACTTTGAGCGATAAGGCCGCCCATGTGTCATCGTGTAGGTATGGTCTATATGTTTATTATTTGGAAACACTAAAGAGTTTTCTATCTATTTTCTATATCGTTGCTAAATTGACAAGATTACATAAGACAGTGCGAAGACCGTCTCTATATTGTTATTCACAATCAATTCTTAATTTAGAAAACAATCGTGTGCACAGACGATGCCCTATCTGTGTAATTGAAGAAGACATACAGTTTCATACTAACTATGCACTAATCTACGTCCTTATCTGCATACATCACTTATCTATAGGTGGGTGACCTGAGCTGGGTTCAAGGAAAGCACAGAATAAAATAATAGTCAAAGTTTGAGCAGGGTGGAAAAAACAGCTAATTTTAAGTCGGGATTTTGGTATATATTAGCCATTGGCAAAGTAAAGAAAAGAAAAATCAGGTAATAGTAGCGCCACCTAAAATGAACGATGAGTGGAACAGGAGGTTGTTTGCGCATGGGTCACTAGCGCACGCGCTACACCAATGGTGTTAAGTGCGCCGCGTCACCCCTCCACCAATCCCACCTAAGATTCCTTTAAATCGCTTAATGCGCAGTCATTACCCTCACTCAGCGTTCTTTTTACGTGGAGCGATCTATAGCTAGTAAGTATATTTATTAAGCAATAGGTTGGTCTAGCGGTCTATGGCTATCACGTAACGAGCCATTGTATTGCAACTATTTACGTAATCTGACGATGTAGTTTCAAATAAATTGTTTACATTCTCTTATCACGGTTGGATGTCATAACAGTATAAACAAATAGTTGAGTTCATTGATATAGAACTATCAATACTTGAGATATGCCTTGCCCACTCCAATATTTAAGTAGAAAAATGACTACTGTGTCAGAATGAAATAGCACTTATAGCGACAGGGGGGCTAAAAAGCCGTTTCGAGCATTTCTGCTAACAATTCATAAAATGCTTTAATTTTATGAATTGTTTAGCATTTTCACCAAAATTTGGTAAAATGGATCAATTTGAGCCATTTTTAGCAGAAATGCTGGAAACGGCCTTTTTGGCCCCCCTGCATTTGTGCGAGCTGAATTGCACTTTGTTGCGTGGTAGTAAGAGTCGCTATTAGTATGAATGTGTCGAAGTGGGTTTTCTTTACTTGTTCTATATTTTTTTTTATTAACCTCTTTCGTCCCACTGCTGGGCAAACGTCTCCCACAAACTCGTCCAACCATCCCTATGCTTGGCTGTATCCTTTCGTCAAAGTTGACAAGATTATCCCGCCAACGTTTTCTCGGCCGACCTCGATTTTCTTCCATCGTTTGATGTTGACAGACAAATGGGTCCATTTATCCCGTTCTATTATTTATTCTGTGATATTACGTAATACAATTTTCCCGCGGTTTTTATTGTGTATTTATTTATTCAAGAAAAAGTGAAATAATACATAAAACTGTTGACTGAATTTACTTTTATTTGGATACCTAACAATTTAAACATTACATTTTGTTTACATCCGATAATAAAACATTATCTTACATTTCACAATACCTTAAAAATATTACCTAAAAATTCCAGTGTTTGTATGTTCGTTCGTTTTTATGAATGAAATATTTACAAGCTAATAATCGAACATACTTACATGAAATAAAAGAATACATACCACACACATACAGTGGAGCATAGAACCTAATGTGTGACCGCTCAGAGGGCCTAAGTTCATCCCGGTCATTTTACACTCACTATAGCTAGATTTAAATTTAATTTAATTCAATTTTTATTAATTTTTTTTATAATAATTGGATATGCAAAGTCGCGGGCAAAAGATGGATCGGATTGGCACAGGATCGTGGTGGATGGCACAAACTGAGGGAGGCCTAGCAGTGGGTGAAGTCGGGCTGTGGATGATGATGATGATGATGATAGCAAGATTTTCTGGTTGTGCCTCACAAGCGAAGTCGAGGGTAGAAGTTAACTCAGTAACTATATACGAGCCGAGCACTTATGTACAAGTGTTAGATAAGATACTAAAACTCATACTGGATTACATAATGTAAGTGATTAAGCACTTGATATTTTTTTTATTGATCAGACTTGAATGGTACAAACTAAGGCTTATGCCCGAGGGCGTCGGCAATGGGGGGTAGGCTGGGGTAGAATCAATGTCAACCAGTGTATATAGCTTCATGCATTCTCGTCCTCGAAGCGATGCCCTTGACTATATCCAGACTTCAGTCACTAACTTTACTCATTCGTTTGTTCGTATGAGCAAGTGGCCAACTCTGGTGATGGAGTTTTTAGCCGCCTTAAGGCTTCCATCATAGCTTAACGACTTTAAAAGCCGGGACCGACAATTGAACGTGCCCCCTGAAGCACGGAAGCGCTCAGTTGGTACTGCCGATTGCGGTCACCCATCCAAGTTGTGATTGCTCTTAACGTAGCTTAACTTCTATCAAGAACATCTTAGCAAGCTTTGACAAGCGCTTCACTAACTTCACTAACCTTCAGGCAACGAAAAGAATGTCTCTTAAAAATAGATTATCTTAAAATAATTAACTGTCACTTACTCTTTATAAGCATCGAACAGATAGTTATAGACTCCCAGCCTCGTGGTTGTGTACGTGGCCTGTCTTAGCAGTCCGGCTGATAAACCCGCGTACACAGCGAAGAAACCCTCCCTAGCGACAATCTCCCCCGCCACCGTGAACGAGGTCTTACTGCCCCCGCTCAGCTGCATTCGTGTCTTGATTAGATCTAGCGGCTGCACCACGCACGTCGCGGCCATGCTGAAAAGACAACAGTGTTTTAATTTTTCGAAAAATTCATTGGTGCACTGAGATTTGACACGTCTCTGAATTACTCAGAAACGGTTAGACAGATTTAAATATTTGAAACTTGGATATTAGGTAAAAGGTCATTATTGTACCTTCATGGAGCATACTCCTGAAGCATTTTTCGGGCCTCTTTAGCTTGGTTGAAAAATACAAGTAATATCTATCTAGAACCAATTCCTCTGAACTTGAGTCTAGACTCTAGCTTTAGTAGAAGAAGTGGTATCTTTTGGTACATAAATAGGGTAATTCCAAATAGAAAAATAGTCTTAAATAGGCTACTTCTCAAGTTGTTGAATGAAGAACTCCTGGATTACCCTTTTAGGCCATGCTGACATACTTTCTACATAATTAAAGAACGGGTTTTAGAACAAATAACAAATTAAACTAATTGGAGACACTTTAATTGGCCCATCAAGGGCCTATACACACCACGTTTTTCATTGCTCGTTTTATTTTCGTTTGTATCTATACAAATGTACAGTGACATGATGATTAAAAAGGATTGGCTAACTCAAAAAAAAGAAAAAATTCTAGGATAGTATGCATGGAACACAGCGTAGTCCCATGCATACTATCCTTGAGTTTGTTTAACATACTCTACACAAAATCGTGCAGTGACTAAACTATTTAATAAATAAATAAATAAAATAAATATTCCTTGGTCATTCCACACAGCGTCATCTAGTCCCAAGCTAAGCAACTTAATGGTTGTGTTATGGTAACCAGATGACTGATATAAGGTAAAAGCACCAATCTCCGACACTGGACCAAAGGATGACACTTTCGAAGAAAAAGCTTTCTATTAGGAAAAATAAACATTTATTACCTATTATTATTATATTAAAAGACACATTAGTCTATTAATAATGCGTTGACAAAAACTTAGACACACTTTCAGAAGAAAATTTAAAAATGGCTTAAATAAACAAAAATCAATGTGTGCAGATTGTGATGAGCGCGGAAATTCTTAATGATTTTCTTAAGGGCATTGTTTTTTTACGATTATGATTTTGTTTTATAAATTACTGATTATTGTTACTGTTGGTGTTTATCTGATACATGTATGATATTATCGACGTCTTATGGTCATTTCCTTATTATTTTGGCTAGTTTTTATATCAATTTCAAGGGGTGTCTATCATTGGTCCCAAAAACTGAGGAAAACCCAAAAGATGACACATGTGTTTTCTATTCGGGTTTTCTCAAATATATTTTTTCAGCTTAAGTTTTTTAGCTCAATCCGTAATAATCCGTATGGATGGATCCATCCATATCCATCCGTCCATACTAATATTATAAAGGGGAAAGTGTGTCTGTTTGTCTTTCTGTCTGTTTGTCCGTCTTTCACGGCAAAACGGGGCGAATAATTGACGTGATTTTTCGTGTGGTGATAGTTGAAGGAATGACGACTTGCTTGACGAGTGACATGGGGGCTTTTTATCCCGATATTCCCGCGGGAACGGGACTTACGCGGGTGAAACCGCGAGGCGCAGCTAGTCAATCAAGAAAAAAGCCTCGGACGAATTGACGGACAGACGGTCGAATGGACGGACGGACGTACAAACCAAAACTATAAGGGTTCGTTGTGTATTTAATTTATTTCATACATTTCAAACATTTCATACATTTCATACATTTCATACATTTCAAACATTTCATTTCATACATTTCATACATTTCAAACATCTCATACATTTCATACATCTCATACATCTCATACATCTCAAACATCTCATACATCTCATACATTTCATACATTTCATACATTTCATACATTTCATACATTTCATACATTTCATACATTTCATACATTTCATACATTTCATACATTTCATACATCTCATACATTTCAAACATTTCATTTCATACATTTCATACATCTCAAACATCTCATACATTTCATACATTTCATACATTTCAAACATCTCATACATTTCATACATTTCATACATTTCATACATCTCATACATCTCATACATCTCATACATCTCAAACATTTCATACATCTCATACATCTCAAACATTTCAAACATTTCATACATCTCATACATTTCAAACATTTCATACATTTCATACATCTCATACATCTCATACATCTCAAACATTTCATACATTTCATACATCTCATACATCTCATACATCTCAAACATTTCATACATTTCAAACTTTTCATACATTTCATTCATTTCATACATCTCATACATCTCATACATTTCATACATTTCATACATTTCATACATTTCATACATTTCATACATTTCATACATTTCATACATTTCATACATCTCATACATTTCAAACATTTCATTTCATACATTTCATACATTTCAAACATCTCATACATTTCATACATTTCATACATTTCAAACATCTCATACATTTCATACATTTCATACATTTCATACATCTCATACATCTCATACATCTCATACATCTCAAACATTTCATACATCTCATACATCTCAAACATTTCAAACATTTCATACATCTCATACATTTCAAACATTTCATACATTTCATACATCTCATACATCTCATACATCTCAAACATTTCATACATTTCATACATCTCATACATCTCATACATCTCAAACATTTCATACATTTCAAACTTTTCATACATTTCATTCATTTCATACATCTCATACATTTCAAACATTTCATTTCATACATTTCAAACATCTCATATATCTCATACATTTCATACATCTCATACATCTCATATATCTCATACATTTCATACATCTCATACATCTCATACATCTCATACATCTCAAACATTTCATACATTTTAAACATTTCATACATCTCATACATCTCATACATTTCATACATTTCATACATTTCATACATCTCATACATCTCAAACATCTCATACATCTCAAACATCTCATACATCTCAAACATTTCATACATTTCATACATCGAGAAAAAAACGCTTTATTGTATGTATCACATATTTTAGAGTGTCTACTATTGGTTCCAACCTGTGTCTACCTTTGGGTAATGTGGATTTTTGTGCTGTCATCCATTGGTGCCTCTGACAAGGTTGACAAAAAACATTTTTAAATAATTTATATGATAGTTAATAAAGTTTTAACATTAAAAAGTTAAAATATAATAGTTACTCTAACAGCAGAAATAGTTGTAATTGTTTAATTTTGAAAAATACATTATTTTTTTAAAGATTAAAGTAATATTTGTCCTTAAAGTGTCGGCCATTGGTGCTTTTACCTTAATACTTAGATACATTTTTTTTTGTAAATACATCATATTATAGATAGAAAACACCCAGACATGAAACAAATATCTACAGAACATGCAAACATTTGTCCCGTAGCGGGGATCGAACCCGCGACCTCCGCATCTCAGCCGGGCGTTAACACAACTGCGCCACAGAGGTCGAGGTTCTAAAAAGGAGAGAGACGAACTAGCCAAATTCCATGCCATTAAAAATAGACAAATTCCATGCCGACTGGACAATTTTAGCACAGCAAAGGGATAAATGGAAAGAGTGGGGGTAGGCTTTTGCCCAGCAGTGGGACATTGAGGGCTGATAATAATAATTAAAAAAAAATCATAAACAGTTATTTAGGTAGGTACCTACAGCATTTATGCATTAGGTAGATAGGTGACTCCTGTAGCTAATAGACTTCTTGGTTGACACGGAGTAGACCTAACTAGGCATATTTGCTGTTTTAAGGAACCTAAGTCTTAACACCAGTGTAACATAATTCACAACTTTTAACCAAGGTGTTAAATATCGTTACGTAAGAGCTGCACCGTGACAAATTAATCAAATGAATTTATTTGAGTCGAGGCCAGTTAACGAGATAGATCAAATAATTAGCACTGTGTATTACACACAGCAGACTTTGTATTTATTTTGCTGTGTGGTCAGCTAAAATATCCCATGAAATAAATTTCATTTACCTACAGTAAAACCATGCATTTACTGAATTGATCATGACATTGATTCAGGGTAAAGGACAAGGTGTAATAATCCTAAAATAAATCAAACTTTCGTACCCGGAAAGGCCACCGAAAGCGAATTTCAAGGCATTTGGAATGTACCGCTCCTTGGGTGCCGCTGTCCCTGCTTGAGCCATTTTATCACAGTATTCACTGATTTCTTTATAAAATATTTAGCAAGCTACTGAATAACATACAGTAAATTAACGTAAAACACGAGGATACTTTGCGGTGGCGGAAGAACTTTGTATTCATTCGCTGATGACAGCTGATTTGTCTGTTTCGTTTCGCTGCCTGCATTGGCTGCTTGCTGAAAAAAATGTCATTGTGTCATGTCATATAAAGAAATCAATGTCAATTGTCAAGTAAATTTAAACGTCACAGACTTGCAGTCAAAAGTGTCAATGTCAATGGACGGTGGCAGACCGCGCGCGGTTCAATCATCACATCAATCAAAGTTCAAACAAAACAAATTCAAACTTCAATCAAAACAAAACAATACGGAATACCGATTACCGCGAACGAAACGAGAGGAGAAAATATTACTCTCTTTTCTCTGCTTGTTTTGTTTTATTTTTCCCTTGAATACAATTAGTATCTTGGAGTTGGTACAGGTAATAGTAATAGACCAGCAAAGATGAGCCAGAGACGAGCCAACCGATCTCAAGCTGAAGCAGATGTTCCCAATCTAGAAGAACCTATCAAAGAATGTGTTCGTTACATAGTTTGCAGAGAAGGCAGTAAGATCCCAATCAAGCGCTCTGAAATAGTGAAACATCTCGGAACTGTGTGTCAAACGCCTTCGAATCAAATGAACAATATTGTGCTTGGTGCTAGTAATATTTTAAAAAAGGTTAGCTATCTTCACAGTAATCTACTTAGGTACAAAACTATTTCCTTTTTGTGTTTGTTATAATCCTGGTAGCCACCCCCACCAGGCGACTTTTTAACTAAACATTGACCAAACATTACATAGGTACTTATTTGTAATTAAAAAAACATTTAGCCAAACCACCTGGGACCGTGGGAAGTTTTTGCTAACAATGGGTCACCTCTTATGATTAATATTGAAAGCCCCTATTGGTCATATTGTCGTGACAATATGACCAATAATGGCCACAAAATATCTGAGGTGTACCATGGTACATTTAGTGGCCATTATTCCACCTTTTAAATGTTTTACATTTAATTTCAGGTGTATGGTTACAAATTAATACAAGTGGACTCAAAAAGCGGTGTTCAGTACATAGTAGTACTGTCCGAGCCATGTGAGTCTCTCCCGTCCACTGCAATTGACTTTGAACATCGGAAGATGTTAGTAGCTGCTCTTACTCACATTTATATGACTGGCAGTGCAGTAAAAGAAGGTTTGTATTCTCTACATATTATTGTTTATTTCAATTAACACGTTGGGTGTCCCGGACGCACTGGCTCGACCGCGAGACTTGGGCCTTGAATGTGTTATGAAGGGTTTAGCCCTTGATTTTGGGGCGTGTCAAGGCAAGATTGGAGTTGATAATGAAGCGAAGATTGTCCATAAAATGCCTATTACCTCTTTTTGAAAATATGCTGACTTATGACTGTCGGGATGGTTTTAGGCTATATTTTATCCTGAAAGTTTCATTAGTACACCCGTGTAAATCTGGGACATGCTGCTAGTAATAAATATGGCGATTAGGTACATATCCTGCTTTAGGCTCTTTATTTATTTAATGTATGTACTCTTAAATTATATTTCCAGAAGAAATGTGGAAGTTCCTCGAGGATGCTGGTCTGCTTGAAGAGAATGATCATGCTAAGAGAAAACTCCTTACCACTGTGTTTACGAGACAATTGTACCTGAATTATTCTAAGGTAATTACAAGTTTTGCAAACAATTGATATTTCCGTGGAAAATGTATGATTTTATATTACCTAGATATGTATAATTAAAGTCAAAACTACATACTTTTAACCAGCTTCATTAGGCAAAACTACTTTGACTGTAAATCTATGCTTGTGCTATCTGTGGAAACTTTTAATTGGCCTTCAGTCTTTAGTTATTTTTCATTACATTTGTATTTAAGCTGTAAGTTTTCCAAAATAAAATAAATCTACTTTTGACCAACCAGTTTCAGTCAAAGCTACTTTTGCCTGTTTTTTTATGAAGTTCTTTTGACTGGTAAAATGTTTTTGACTGCAATATAGGTAAACATAATATGCCACATTTTTATCAGCTTTTGGTAAAGGCCATAAAACTTGACAACTTTACAGCCGACTGGGAGACTCTAGCACAAGATCGCGACGTCTGGAAGGAATGGGGGGAGGCCTTTGCCTAGCAGTGGGACACGAACGGCTGAATATAATATAATAAGTAATAATAATTTATCAAAAAATTAAATTAAATGTATTAAATGTATGCTTATTATTTTAGGTTGGAGATGGAGAATTGGCAAGGAATGTATTTGAATGGGGAAAACGAGCCATTGAGGAGGTGCCTAAGATATTTCTGCTCAACAAAATGGCGGAGGTAAGTAACTAAGTACCACCACTGATTACCTATATAGGACAGATACATCATCTCAAACATTGTTCTTTTTTCTTCGGGCTATTTTTGTGTTTGATTTTTGGGCGCACCGAGCGGCGTTAAGGTCTTGTCTGCAATCAAAAATAAGTAACTCCATCTAGTGCTAAGTAGCATGCAGTCGGAGGCCTAAACGCCGCTACGTGACGCCGCAAAAATCAAACACCAAAAAATAGCCTGAAGAAAAACGGAGTGAAATCAATGTTCGAGATGAGGTACCAGTGCCTAAAGTCAAGTATTGGTCGCAGTCACAAAAGGTCACCTTAATAAGGGTTTTAAATATAGCTTTAAAAGGTTTCATGGCCAATTTTTGTCCGAATAAGGCAAATTGTATTCTTTTGCAGGCGTTTGAAAAAGAACCAAGTCACTGGTGTGAACAATACAGAGCAGCTACTGAAGATTTTGAAGAATAAACACTATAGTTTAAAACAATTTGGTCTGATCTAAGGTGTAATTTAGTTGATATTTGTTATGTCATTGTTTTTTAAACAACTTTGTAAAACACATTGGTCTTCTCTTGGATGGGTCAAGGTTGAAATTGTAATCATTAGAATAAATACCACAATTAATAATACCTAATAAATAATAATAATAAATTAAAATTACATTATTTTTTGTTGTATGGATAAATCCTTTTAACTAATGATTTCTTACATTTGTTATATTTGACCTGTTAGCGAGGTTAATCTATACAACTTCTGTTTTGTGTGCCATATGAATATCATCATCATTCCCCTGCCCTTATCCCACACTAGGTGGGGTCGGCACAACATGTTTTCTTCTTCCATTCATCTCTATCAAAGGGGAAAAAAAGCTAAGCAGTGGAATTAGGTGAAATTGGTGGTGTGACGCGGCGCACTTCACACCATTGATTTAGCGCGTGCTATTGGTTTGTGAGTACCCGCGCAAACATATCCCCCCCGTTCCCCTCATCGTTCTTTTTACGTGGCGCGACTCATAACTATTCTAGGTACCTACCTTCTAAAAGAAAGTATCATGTCTATATTCAGGATTGTTTATAGATAAGTATTTACGATGACAAAAAATGACACACACGAGATTTCACATGCCATGTTTCATATTTTATTATGACTACCTACTTCATTTATCAATCGAAATCGAAGTTATCAGTAACTATTTAGTCAATATCCGATTGGTGGGTGACAACCGGCTGATAACTCAAATACATCCATATCCATCCATACTAATATAATAAAAGCAAAAGTGTGTGTGTTTGTTTGTCCGTCTTTCACGGCGAAACGGGGAGACGAATTGACGGGATTTTTTGTGTGGTGATAGTTGAAGAGATGGAGAGTGACATAGGCTACTTTTTATCCCGGTATTCCCGCGGGAACGAGACTTACGCGGGTGAAACCGCGGGGCGCAGCTAGTAGAATATAATCACTTTGGTTCGATGAGGCATATTGACACACCTCGGAATGAGAGAAATAAAAGCAGGAAATTAATACACTTTTAGAGCAGGGTACCTATTCACCTAGCCATGTAGCATGTTATGTACTGTGGCTTTATTCTGAGACTGGCCCTACCATCAGTTTATGAGTTTTTTAGTTAACTATTCTCGCTAACGAGTCAAGTAGGTATTTCAAATGTATGGAACTATTAGTTTATGCAAGTTCAGAGAGCGCTTTGTGATACTTGACTCTGTATCGAGGATAGTACCTATCAATATTACACCAAGCATTACCCTACTATCTACTTCTACCGGGACCATGACGCATCTGTACCGAAATTTCGGGAAACTCATCTACGAATCATGCCTATTATCCAATAGTAAAAAGTGTTTATAATCCATAGTAGTGTGTGATAATGTCAGTTACTGTTGAGACACCGTAGTGAGCACTTGCTATACATCTGTAAGTACCGAGTGATATGGCTGAGTATTTGAACTGTGTCGGAATACATTTGAATAACTACAGGTAGTTAGATTGTTTTAGAATTGAGATTTGCATGAATTACCTACTGGATTTCACTTGCAAAACAATCGAGAGTTGTACCTACCTACTAGACATATTAATACAACGGGAAAATATCCCATAAAAATATTGTCGATTTAGGTATATTCTTCCGGAGATTGTCGGTATCTTAATCGACAATATTTTTACGTGAGTAATTTCCCGTTGTATTAATATAATTACTTGCTTGTTTTATAGTAAATATATATTTAGTTTCAATTCATCGTACGTAATGATAATAATCATTAAGGTCAAGAGCATGTAATGTAATGATAACGCATGGCATGGGTTTTGTATGAATTTGTTTAGAAATCATTTTCTTACTTTTATCATTGCTATCATGTTCTTTTTGTAATACTTAATTTAAGCTGGAAATAAATTAGGGTTCCGAAGTAAACAAGGAACACTTATATCTAGTATCGTGTGTCCCCCCGACTTCCCCCCCACCCCTGCTGGCTAAATTGCATTCAGCAGACAAACTGATAAGCTCTGACTAGCTTTGCGAAAAACAGAAGTTTCGTGACAGTTTCGGGTTTTACCAACATAAACTGACCCCGAAATTGTCACGAATTGTCTGTTTTTCGCTCTAGCGAGTCAAGAGGCTTATCAGGTTGTCTGCTGAAACAATGGGACGTAGAGGTATATTCCCAGTCTGAGGGTGCAGCAAGTGTTTTAAAGTTATCAAAGTATTAACTTAAAAAAAAAATAATCTTTAGATCTTCTTATATTTTTCTCTCCTGTCCCAAGTCTGAGTGAAGACTGAATACGAAGTGTCAGGAAGTTCCTTAATTTTTATTCATATAGACTAATGATGTTTATGGTTTATGATTCCCCAGCAAAATGCCGATCCCTGTATTCCACTACTTCGCGTGCAAAGCTCTGGGCGAGAGCTCTAGGCTTCTCATGGCTTACGGGGACTTTGAGTTTGAAGACCGCAGGATGATGTTTGCGGACTGGCCTGCGTACAAATCCAGTAAGTTTTACCTTTGGCCTTTTATTTTATAGTTAGGTTAATCTTACTACAAATGTATGGAAAAAGTTTTTGATATTTGACTCTATAACCCTGAATAATCTGTTAATTTTAATACCCAATGATAATGCACTGAATTGATCTTTCGCCTTAAAACTGATAGAGATAGGTTATCAACCTTGTTTTGACAATACAAAAACATAAAATTTTTATATAACATATAACATTTTTATATAACATATACCTAAGCCATGTTACACAACGATGGTTTATTACATTACGTTGGTATAAAATTGATAAGTATCCCAATTAAAAACCTGAACCCATGGACGTAATATTTTGAACCCGGTATCACGAAATGACATAGGCACATGACAGTTTGGTCGTGATGCCGATAAATCTAGATTTAGCAACAATTAAGACAAAAGCCCCGCTGTCACAAAACAGCTGAGCGCTTCTATGCTTTGAACCAATGAGGAAGCAGTAAGCTTTGAACTGTAGGTCTTGAGGGGCTAAGGACCTTCTTGGCATCGGCGGAAACGCATGTCAATTTTCGTAACAAATCATGAAATTTCGTTTTCGTCGATGCCAAGTTGGGCCTGTTGGAATATTGAACCATGTATCGGTACACCATTCAACTTTTCAAGACTGAGATTAGAGTATGGATTAGATTATGGACAAAGCTAGGCCTTCATTTCGCCTGGCTCTCTGCTCTACAGGCCTCTGGTTTATAAAATTGTTTTCAGCCTTCACGAAAACTCCGTCACCTGGGGCTACTTGCTACATTGTGATACTGTTTTGTTTGTTTACCCCAATAAAATAAATAAATACTTGCAGAGACGCCGTACGGCCAGATGCCGGTGTTGGAACTGGGGGACAAGGAGTACGCTCAGTCGACGGCGCTCGCACGATACTTCGGACGAAAGTTCGGATTGAACGGTGCTACAGACGAGGAAGCACTGGAAATAGACTCTATTGTCGAATATATACACGACATCCGATCAAGTACGTAACATTCCTATATATGTTCACTAGCTGCGCCCCGCGGTTTCACCCGCGTAAGTCCCTTTCCCGCGGGAATATCGGGATAAAGAGTAGCCTATGTGTTAATCCAGGGTATCACCTACCTACATATCAAATTTCAACCAAATCGGTCCAGCCGTTTTTGCGTGAAAGAATAACAAACATACCTACATATCTACATTCTCACAAACTTTCACATTTTATAATATTAGTAGGATAATAGCTGCAACACGCGGCTTTCCACGCGTGGTACTCGAACAAAATAGTGTCTATGTATGTCCTTTCACAATGTCTATTCTATCCCCATTATGCATATTCGACCTAAAACCTGTATTAGCTAAAACGCATATTAAATCTGTTGCTATTTCTTTTCGTTGACATATGAGTGACAAGAAAAAAACGTTCTAAAACGTTCTTTAAACCTATATTAAATTGTCAAGTTTTTATGAATAAGACCCTAAATCTATACCAAATTGTTGAAATCAGTCTAGTGTTTGGCGTGGCTCTTTACGAAGGAACGACATGTAAAGTTTCATTTTTGTCCGTTAGAGGCCGCCTTAGTGTTCTACGAATCAGACGCAGCCATCAAGGCAGCCAGGCATGAGGACTTCTCCAAGAATGTGTACCCTGAGTTGTTGCAGAGACTCGCTGACATCATCGAGAAGAATAACGGACATCTGGCACTTGGCAAGGTAACTTACAGCACAGATTACAGTACAGATGCCTCATCATTGAAATGACTCCTTTTTTTGTAGGGCTATTTTTTTGGTGGTTTGATTTTTGCGGCGTCATCGTGTCGTCACTTATTTTATAATGTGACTCAGGCCTTTGCATCTTTACTACTTAATTTATTTATACAGTGTCAGAGTAAGGGCCGGCGCCCATTATCGGCATCGGCTAGGAAAAGGATTTTAGGTGGCAAATAGCAATATACTATAACACAATGGCAATAAAGTAGAAATTTGCGTGATATGTGGTCGTAAAAACAAAAATACCGCTTCGGTATGCTTGAGGATGAATTTCTACTTTATTGCCATTATGCTAAAGTATATTTCTATTTGCCACCTAAAATCCTTTTCCTTGCCGATGCCGATAATGGGCGCCGGCCCTTATACAGTGTCAGGCAATCTACCTCTGTCAAACATACCAATATTACCTCTTGATGTAAACATTTTATGTGACACAAAAAAACCTTTCTTTCTATTATATAAACTCCTTATTTTGAAGTCTGATACAAACGTACATACAAAACCTTTATTTCCAGCTGACCTGGGCCGATTTCGTCTTCACCGGTGTGTTTGAATACCTGAAAGCGATGCTACAGATGCCAGACCTAGAGTCCAAGTACCAGGTCTTCAAAAAAGTCCACGAGGCCGTTCTCTCCAATCCTAAAGTAAAGAAGTATGCAGACAAACCTAAGAAAATGGATCCCGCACTGCCGTTTTAGAAAAAGTAATTGTTATTTCTCAAGAGTTTGTGGTGTGTTGATATTCTAGATCATTTATTTACAGAAACAAAACTAAAACATGCTTTTATTGCAACATCAAAAACTCAAAATAACATGACGGAGGCCTTTTAGGCGGCCTAAAAACTCTGTCACTAGAGTTGGCCACTTACTCATACGAATGAACGATATATTTAAATAACTGTACAAAATACTATTAAGAACCAATTGAGCCACTTAAGGACCGTTGCAAACAGTCTGTAGTTCAACTGATCCAAACCACTGCCAGGCGGAAGCGTGCCCAAGACTGCATTGCCGCTCTGAATGGCAATGCTGATTTGAGCCAAATATCTAAGAGCCAGGATCACGCGTCGCTTCCACCAGACGACGCCGTGAAATAATATTAAAAACGCGATCATGATTCTAGATCATATTCGATATCTCAAGATAAATAATAAATTAAGTAGATACAATATTTATAAATTTCATTGGACATACCTACCACATTGGCTTACCTAATGCTTGTGTTATGGTAACCAGAGAATGTCTGCTTTTCAAACTTGTTTATGTTTCAAAAATGTGATATTTTATGTGAAAATATATTTTAAGCAAATAAATATTCATTTTATTATTTCACTGTTTGATTCGATCCCGAAGAAAATCCTGGTCGTTGAGCGACACTTTGCTCTTTCATATTTATTATATTATTTCAAACTGTTTGATTCGATCCCGAAGAAAATCCTCAACTCCCTCGTTGAGCGATACTTTGCTCTTTCTTAAAGCCTATTAGAAGCGCTCGTGGCTAAGCCATTCTCAATAACCTATCTCTGGTTTAGCTTACTGTGGGTAGATATATAGGTACATTACATATTAAGGTACCTGCTAGTTTAGACGGCAAACATAATGTTTGTCGTCTCCATTCGCAACGAGAATTGATAATGAGTTTTTTTCAATAGAATACTATGATGGTAGCTAATCCAGTTTTATTAAGAGGCTCTTATATTGTAACCGTGATTTGCCTGTTTGCTGTTGTGATTCAGCAAAACTAAATTCTACACCTTAAACTGATGATGAGTTTTAGTTTTTCTGACGCCAAAAAAAGGCAAAAAAACACTGTCTTATACACTATACACTATTGATCTGTAATGTAATAGGTATCTTAAGTCTTATAGAAGTTTAGTAGTAGTTGACCTCGGACCTAGACATACCTATTACAAAAAATAATGTCTCATAAATAGGATCTACCTTGTAGCATCGAAATAACTTGTCAGTCGACTAATATCTAACGGGAGCTTAATAGTGCGCGGCTGATAAATTAAAGGTTTTTGTCAGAAATTTCGAAAATATTATATTCTAAAATATAAAATAATAGATATTGTAGAAATTAAATTTAAATTAAAACAAATTTAAACTAAACGTTCATGTAATACCTAAGTAAGTACCTAAATTTGTCAAGCAAGTGTTAGATTTTTTACAAAAAATACGCGAGAGTTTCACATAGCGCTAACATTTTTGTCTACCTATTCATACCTAGCATCAATCAAATTGAACTTCCGGGTAGCGCCGGAGTGCCATTATTTTGTTAAAGTCATTCAGTTTGGTTTAGGAGTCACGAAGAGCAGCCGGTGAGTAAAAACTAGTAGCATCAAGAAAAAAAACAACCTACTTTAAGAGAGCAATTTTCTCGACTTGAGGTGCATTTTTGTTCTTAAGTCTAAAGATTTTCTGAAAATCCTTTATGGGACAACCACGACTCTTGTAAACGAAAAATATTTATTAAAATCGGTTTGATATTGACGGCATAATTGGTGAAAATAGATAAAAAAACTCAGGTGAAGAAAATGAAATGGAACTTAAGGAACTATAATTCTCCTTTTTTGATTTCGTTTAAAAATACCTACGTTTAATCAAATGAATGTCATTGTTGCGCGTTTATGTCTTTTGTATGTTTAATTAGTAGAAGTAGTCAATCACGTCATTTTGTTAGCAAATACCTACTTAATATTAACTTTTATAGTCAATGGTGTCGATCTTCCGGGAAGTTTGTTAAATAAATAACACCTTTTATGCCGGTTTTTGTGTTTGCTAGGTATTTCGATTAGTTCTTAACCTTTTCCTTACATTCTATTTTATTCTGCATCAACGACAATAAGTAAATACATAAGTACCCATATAAATTTTTGTTTGCAATTTTTTAAGATTTCCATAAATTTTCGCGCACTGGTGCGATAGTCGAATCAAAGTATTTATAGCTTTCTGTGCCCTATCACCTGCACCCAAGAGGACCTAGTAAACGCCACCGAGAGCGGAATTAAGGTGGCCTCCTACTGCGCAAATATTATCTAATTTGAATCATTGAAATTTAAATTGAATAGTAGATTGCTATACAAGGGGGCAAAGGCACTTTTCCTATGCACGAGATGGTTTATCGCGCGAGCGTCAGCGAGTGCGATAATAGTTCGAGTGCATAGAAAAGCCTTTTCCCCGAGGTAAGCACTCTACTTTTCATTACGAATATAAGGAAATTACCAAAAAAATAGATGAAAATTTAAATTTCACACACGAAAATTAGCTATCTCGCTTTTTTTTTTAAATCGACTAGTTTAATATTGACTAAAAGCAGCTAACGATGGCATGGCATAGCTGCGTTCCAGATTTAAAAAAAAATACTGACTGGTAGAATGGCTATAACAGTAGTAGGCATTCTGCCAGTAGTTTTTTTTTGATGATGAAAAAATTTAAATTAATAAATAAAATAAATAAATATAATATAATTAGTGCTAGAGAAGCACAAATTCGTGCAAGAGAGACATAATATCTAGCATCTGATTGAGTTAGAAGAACTTGAACACTTAGCATGCATCGACATGCCACAAAAGAAATGTCAAAAATGAAGTTGACATTTGACAGTTATTTACTTTCCTGCCCTAGGGCAGGAAAGTACTTGTTTTCCCTAGGGACAGAAAATGCTACTTTGAACCCTATAATCAGGCAACTTCGTGCGTACTTTCCGTGTATGAGTAATGAAAATATATTTATATGCCTATGTTGGGGACAAAATAACAAATCGGAGTGCTGCACACTATAATTGCACAAACACTTACTATTCCTACCATTATTATATTAAAATGGTTAATGATCATTTCCTAGCACAATGCCAGTCCCTGTGTTTACCTACTTCGCGGCAAAAGCCCTGGGCGAGGGCCCTAGGCTCCTCATGGCGTACGGGGACTTTGAATTTGAAGACCGAAGGATTCTCCTGGCTGACTGGCCTGCTTTAAAACAAAGTAAGTTATTCTAAAACTTGTGTTACTTGTTTACTGATCAAATATATATTCTGTAAGTACTGTCTGATTTAGGGATCATTTGGGGGTGAGTGTATCTTCATACATGCTCGCCGGTTTAGGGTAGGTAACTAATGTAGGTATCTACTTCTAACCTGGCCTTTCTCCAAAATGTCCCCAATTTTGTCCATAAATGTTCGCCTAGGTCTTCCCCTTGAGATCACACTTTAACTACATAAATTTATTGAAATCCAAAACACATTTGAATTAAGTAGGTACATATTTGTTTTAGTCAAGGTCACGATCACAGATATTCATGTTCGATTCAATCTCCAAGTTAGCGAATCTGAAGATTGTCTATCTGTCCCAAGGTACAAAGTTTGGTCAAATGCCGACTTTGGAGATGGACGGGCGTCAGTACGCGCAGTCAGCGGCCATCTCACGATACTTCGGACGAAAGTTCGGACTCAGCGGGGACACTCTGGAGGACGAACTCGAGATAGATGCTATCGTGGACTACGTTCACGACATCCGCTCCAGTATGTAAACTCAGGCATCTTTACTACTTAGATCATTTATTACAGCGTTTTTTCTTAAACTTTCGCGATCACAATTCATATTTTAGAACTACACAGGACTATTTTTACAACGTCGGGATATAAATAAGGCAATTAACGCGATAAAAACCTGTGTATAAATAGTTCTAAAATATCATTTATATAGCGTCAGGAGGCAATCTTTGACTACATAACACTTAACGGGACACTGTAGTGCCTGGGACATTGTTGAGATGGAATAGGCCTAGCACCTAAACCATACTCTCAGCATAGCCGGCCATATCCACAGGAAAGACAATGGTCAATACGTGTGGGGCTGACTAGCCGCGCCACATGATGTTTTCCTTCACCGTTTAAAGCTCGTGTTAAAGCGCATATGTATAAAATTTTGGACACGAAAAATCCATTGATGCACGGCTGGATTCAATCCCACGACCTTCGGAATGAAAGTCGAAGTACCAATCCACTTAGACAACACGGCCTGGAATACAGTCGTGATAATATTTCATTTAGTTTCATTTTTTTCTATCATAGTGTGTGTATGTGTGTGTGTAGAAGCATTACTTATATAAAACGCAAAAATTGTAAAACGAGGTAAGTATAGATCCAATACGCGTCACATAAAAAGAACGCTTACTGTCAAGCTGCGTTCGATTACTGGAGAGGTAACGCGGCGCACTTTATACCATTGATTAAGAGGTTTGGTTCGTCAGCAAGTGAAATGAATTCCCAAGAAATCACCCCGTAAATTATACTTTCACCCCGTAGAGGCCGCTCAAGTGTTCTACGAGAAGGACGAGTCCATCAAGGCGGCCAAGCAAGCAGACTTCTCCAAGAACGTGTACCCTGAGTTGTTGCAGAGACTCGCTGACATCATCGAGAAGAATAACGGACATCTGGCACTTGGCAAGGTAACTTAATAACGACTAGGTATTTACTGGAGACCTTATTTTTTTTTCTACAAAATTAGAGCTACTTTTGAGTATAAAGTTCTAATTTTGTCTATGGTAACTGATAAGACTATACTTCGATGCGATCCTTGAGGTCATACCGAAACGTTTTTTTCTTTCAATGTGATCCCAGAGGTATTTTAATGTTTTCGACTTTGCAACGTGATCTCTCTATTTCTGAAAGAAGAACTTATAGTCTTGTGCCACTACCTACTTTGTAGTTGCGTGCAAATAATTAGGTACGTTACAACTTAATAATAGAAGTACTTGGGTTTAATTTAAATTTCTTATTTCCAGCTGACCTGGGCTGATTTCGTTTTCACCGGATTGTTTGATTACCTGAAAGCCTTAATACAGGCGCCAGACCTAGATACCCAGTACCCAGTCTTCAGGAAAGTTGTAGACGCCGTGCTGTCCATCCCTAGCGTCAAGAAGTTCACAGAAGCTCCTAAGCTAGCGGAATTCCCACTTTAGGAATCAGGATTCTGAAACTCATTTACCTATTGTATATTATTAAAATTATTCATTTAAACAAATGTAAAAGTATTGTTATGTTAGCTATTAAATAGTTATAATGGAATGAATATCAGCATTTTTAAAAGCATTAAATATTTCATATATCGTTATTTTGTGTGTTATAATTATAACTTGTACTTGTATAATTATACTTACCTACTTTATTATTAGTAAAGTAAAAATTTGTTGAAACCTTTAAAATCAAACGAATCTCAAATTTAAAAATATAATTGACTTGATTAAAAATAAATAAGTACCTAACATACGCAGTTGCAGTAGATTTCTAACCAATTTGGTAAAATTTACAATGAGCGCTGGCAACATTTTCGACTATTCTTAGCATCAATTTAAATTTTGGGGATCGTGTGATTGTTTTGTTTTGTTATTCATTCAGTTCGGTCGGACTAGGAAGTCGCCAACAAAACAACGAGTGAGTACCTACCTACCTACATAATATAAAATTAAATACGTTATCAAAAATTGAATGTCATTGTTGCGCGTTTACATCTTTCGTATGTGTAATTTTGTAATTTTCGTAGCAATAATTTAGTCGTATTGTCAGTCAATTTACATTTCAAACAATGACGAAGGCCGGCCGGCGCGTCCAAGGCCGCTTTTAATGGAGACCAAGTATCAATTTTTTACAGCTATAAGGAAGCTGAGTGATGTGATGACTGATAAACAGTGATCGGCGTTTTGAGAGCTAAAATAAATAAATTCATCAACGTCGAGGTAAATAATTATGATTTCAATACGCGATTAAGTCCCGTTAATATTTATAAATATAAAATATTTTTTATTTTATTTTTATTTTATTTATTAGGAAAAACAAACAATTAATTAATAATAATTAGTAGTAAAAATAAATAAAGTTCTATGAAAAAAGTAGGTACTAAGTACATAAGTATAAGATTTTTTTCTAAAATATACTTACTTACGGGACAGTTATTCCCATTTTCGGCAAAAAATCTTTTAGTAAGCTAACTTTTTTGCTTTTGTTCTTGAACTTTATGTATTTTAGCTCTCAAAATTCCGAACACTGCTGATAAATCACCGCGTGAGACACTATTTTCGCTTGATTATGGACGCTAAATACGAGCATAATCCTAACGGCTTTAGAAGTTAGAATACAGGGGCTCTAGAGGACTTTAAAATACTGTTATGTATATTGACCGTTTTTAAATAGCTTTGGTATATTTTTACCTAAGTTTATATTTTCCCAGCACAATGCCGATCCCCGTGTTCAACTATTTTCCGTGTAAAGCCCTGGGCGAGAGCTGTAGGCTTCTCATGGCTTACGGGAACTTCGAATTTGAAGACCGCAGGACCACCATGGATGACTGGCCTGCGGTAAAACCAAGTAAGTTATTCTTTGTGTGTAATCAAATGACTGATATACCTACTACATAAACCCTCTTTTTTAGTCACTTAGAAGATGATTGCTCTGAGCTTATGCCCGAATACTGAAATGCTAACTAAAGTAAGTGGTGCTTATCTAGACATCCATATAAATCTGTTAAAAAAAGAACTTCTTTAGCGTTAAATATGGACTAAAATATTGACTTAATTAGCGTTTGAGTCGGGCATTGAAGTCAAAATGAGACCACCGGCTCCGGTGACTATCCAGCCTGAAGATAATGAGTACCTATAACTTGTTAAATATTCCCCAGACACACCGTTCGGTCAAATGCCATTTCTAGAAATGGACGGGCGTCAGTACGCGCAGTCGACGGCCATCTCACGATACTTCGGACGCAAGTTCGGACTCAACGGGGACACTCTGGAGGACGAACTCGTGATAGACGCCGTCGTGGACTACGTGCACGACATTCGTTCCAGTACGTAAACTATTAGCAGCACGTCCCGGCTTTGTACGGGTGTACTATGAAACTACCGGGATAAAATATAGCCTATAAAACCATCTGGATAAACCATTCTACACATCGGTGTAAGGATTTTTTAAATCGGCTGAGAAGTTTCGGATATTACCTTCGTCAAACAAACAAACTTTACGTCTTCATTATACTACCTAATAATAAAGAATAGATAAAAAAAATCACAATGCGTAGGTATACGCGGTTTTCTGAACCGAGTTCGCCTCTAGTGAAACTCATTTCTTTAAGATTGTCTTGTAAAAGTGCCACTTTCACCCGATAGAGGCCGCCCAAGTGTTTTACGAGAAGGACGAAGCCATCAAGGCAGCCAAGCATGCTGACTTCTCCAAGAACGTGTACCCTGAGTTGCTGCAGAGGCTCGCCGACATCATCGAGAAGAACAACGGACATCTGGCGCTTGGCAAGGTTTGACAGCTAATAAACCTTTAATTAAAAATAAATTTAATAACCTTGAAAGAGAAGTTGAAAGAAAGAAAGAAAGAAAAATATGTTTATTTCGTAGGACCTCAATGATCGCTCAAAATAGTACAGTCTTAAAAGCTAAGTGACTCTATTGACTGGTCCAAAACAACTCCCTACACCAGTCCAAGTTGTCCAAGTTGAAATCATCAGTAGTAGGTAACTCTGGGATTACAATGAAACGATTTAAGAGCTAGGTAAGTAGGAAGGAAGAGAGGAAATATTGGCTTGGATTAGCACTACAGGCTTTAAGCGAAAACCGCTAATTTAAAATAAATCTGTTAACTAAATTGAAATTCCTTATTTCCAGCTGACCTGGGCCGATTTCGTTTTCACCGGTATGTTTGATTACCTGAAGGTCATTATGCAGGCGCCAGACCTAGATACCCAGTACCCAGTCTTCAAGAAAGTTGTAGACGCCGTGCTATCCATCCCGAGCGTCAAGAAGTTCACAGACGCACCTAAACTAGCGTTATTCCCATTCTAGATGGTAGTTCATTTGCGATATTATTTGGATTGCAATTTAGTTTTTAATTTTAACAAGCACGATCATGCACAAAATCTCTTATACGATGTTTATTTTTAGTTATTAGAAACTAATTTTTTTTATTTAATTATTAGAATCTTAAAAAATATACCTATTTGTCAACTGTTTATCTTGTGTGTGTCTTTTAATTAGTAAAATATTTTTGAAAATTGAATTAGTTTTTATTATTTTTACCTTCCTACATTTATAAATATTATATTTATTAAATAGGTAGGTTACCTATCTATCCGAAGTACCTACATGACTGGTGATTATTTATCAATAGCTAAGCAAGTCTTAATATATTTAAAAAAAACCGCGACGTCGAATATGATATTAGACAAAGAAGTTAGAAATCATTTATAGAAGATAAATAAAACACAAATTGTTAAACTACTGATGTTCGTTTTTTAGTGACTTTAAAAGCTTTTTGAAATTGCTTAATAACATCGTTTGAGACATTTAAAGGATTAGATAACTGCAAGTGTCTAGTGGATAAGCAACTAGTGATTTTTTATAGCATACAAATACGATCCAACAGGTAATTTTCAGTTACATTATGGTACGCATTCTCGTCAGATTTCTACCCATTTTGGTAGAATTTTACTGCGCGCTGGCAACACTGCCATCTATTTTTAGCATCCATCAAATTTAACATCGGAGGAGTGCCGTCGCCGTAGTATCAAGCTTGTTCATTTTATTACATTCATTTGTTTGGTCTAGAAGTCACGAACAACAGGTGAGTTCACAAAATTAATTTTATTAATTGTTGTTACGCGTTTATGTCTTTTGTATGTGTAATTATAGAATCAATTTTCGTAGTTTTGGCCATATGGTTACTAAATAACTCTTGATTTTAATGAATGACGTTGCGGTTGACCGGCCGGCGTTGGTAAGTGTTGGCCAACACCCGGTTCTTTTATTCAATTTTCCTTAGACCTTGCATCTATTATATTTTTAATAATTTTAAACAACACATTACTATGTGTTGTTTAAATAAATTTACTTAATTTAATTTTTTTTTATTTAATTTTGTTGTTGGGCCGACCCCACCTAGTGTGGGCTAGGGACAGGGAAATGATGATTACTATGTGTTGTTTAAGAGCAGGTAGCACAATATAAACTCTGGCGTGTTAGCTCAAATGACACCTCGGTATAGGTAGGTAGGTAAGGTACCTACGCAATCTATCGATTCACGATATCCGATGGAGACTTCTTTTTCACATTATTTATTCAGGTGGTTTACTTGTAACGTACCTACCTATAATATTTATGATTATATTTTTATAACAAGTTTTCAAATAGGTACCTATCTACTTATTGCCACATGAACTTTTCGAAGTTATTATTTCCGGTTGGAGGTACTACATATCTATCAACAGTTCAAAAGTAAAAGTTTCTCCTTGCTTGATAAGGAATCGCTGCTCGATTTTCTTACACATTGGGCGCGTCAGACATTCTGTTCTTGGATGACTATGGATAACTATCTAACCAATTATCACAGATTTATGAAGTTTATATTTCTACTCTCAGATAACGTTTAATTTAATGCAAAAGTAAAAGTACCCACATTTTAAGTAAACACAATACTTTTTATAGTACCTATCCTTGGTTAAGTTGACAAGGATAGTATGTACCAAAGTACACATATTTAAGTAGGTACTTTACCTATATTGTGTCGGTCGGTTGATCAATATCTACAAGGTGAAGGAAAACCACCAAATCGATAAACGTTACTCAGAACCAGAACCAATTGAACAGGTGATGTTTTCACGTAGAGGTATAATAAATAATAAAAATATGAGATGGTAGCACAGAATAAAATATAGGTAAGTAGGTTCAATCAAATATGGGCAGTATTGTAGATAAGTAAGTAAAGATATCGCGACCTCCAACGAATAAACGATGATCATGATTTGGCATTATTATGAGTACCTAAGTCATTTTTATACCGAATATTACGTAGCCATACGAGGTTATCATGACTTGGATATAAATATTTGATTAGGTGAATGATTCGGATTTTGAGTCAACATTTACTAGCTATAGATAAACAAAACAGAGATAACGCGATAAGCAGGTTTATTGGTTTACATCATAATAACAAACATAGGTATTGTTACTATGTGCCTAGTATTGTGGCTCTTAAGCTAGCAATTAGCGTTTCGACAGAGAATTACGCTCAAATACTGGAACACTAATTAATTTGTATGGACAAATGTCAGAATTTGACGTCCATACAAATATGTCAAAAATAACTTCCTAAACGGTTAATAAGGCCTTAATTATCGTTTGAGTAGGTATTCAAAAAGCCATCAAACAAGAGACGAGACTGGAGACGTCCGATACATCCTGAATCTTAAGCAGTTTGCTTTTTATACGAGTACATGACATTCAGGCTTCTTCGGCAACTTAAAAATAGACTTTCCGATCAGGAAGCCTTGACTTTGGTTATGTATGAGGAGACTCAATAAGGCTACTTGTGATTACTTTGACTATAAGGTCATTTAAAATTTCGCGTCGTATCCAAATATAATTATTTGGATCTATATATTTATAAATAAGTATGATGTGCATATATAAATAAGTCCTGACTGCCTTTGTAATCTTGACTAGCTGATTTATACAGCATCAGGAGGCAATCTTTGTCAACACTTAACCAACAATCATTTTAAATAATCCAATTACCTACCTACATTACCTACTAATCATTTTATATCGCTTCCACGTATTATTTGAATGAAATATGTTTTTGCGGAAACAATCTGATAAAAAATTACCAGTTCAATACAAATTTTTAAACAGGCTTAATCTTATCTCGCTGTAGAAAAACTCTGAAAAAATTAATATAATAAGAAAGTCACAGTTACTAAGCGCGCGCGTATTGCACAACCATTGTGCAAACAATTTCAATCGCTGTATTATATGGTCATCATCATCAGGTTGAGTGTGCGAACTTCTTAACCCTTTTCGGCTCGACTATTTTCGGTGATTTAATAGACGAGTGAGTAATACGCATAATAAAGAGTATGCAAGGAGAAGTTTGAAAGTAGCACCTGTGACTGAAAAGGTGAGGAGTGCCAGATTAGCATGGTATGGTCATGTAATGAGGAGGGATGAAAGTCATATAACTAAGAAAGTTATGAGTACCTATATCTAAGTGTGGATGGACAATGGACATACAAGTAGAGGAAGGCCGAGGAAGAAGTGGATGGATTCTGTGAAAGAGGATATGAATGTGAGAGGAGTGAATTCAGAGTAGACGAATGATAGAGATGAATGGAAGAAGAAAACATGTTGTGCCGACCCACCTAGTGTTGGATACGGGCAGGGGAATGATGATGATGATGAGTAATACGCGTACTTACGGCTCGACCAACTTTTTTGTCATGTGCCAGCCACTGTAAGAACAAGGAGTTACGGTTTTATTACAATAAATTACACAAAAAACCACTTGATCCATACCATACCCCCAAGGTGGTCCCTTAAAAATTGAAAACTAGACGAGGTTCCTAGAGGATCTCAGGTGAATTTTGGGATCTAGCGGCTTCCATAACAATGTTGAGGCTCTGATTTACTTAGGAGAACAGAAATGCACCTAGAAAGTTCTTTAAATTATCTCCTTGCGATATGAACGTTTTGAAAACAATTGCCACTTGTTTACGAGGAATGGTGCAATGTGCTATCGTCCGAGCTCCACAAGTAACCACTTGTTCACTTATCAGCTGATAACATCCGGAATTACCTATCTTGAACACAGGAGGTTAAGCCTCTGATAGTGAAACAGCAGAAATTGTTAACTACTACATCTTTATTCTGTGCTACTACGAGTATAAAACCACTTCATTCACGTTAGACGTCAGTTGCTCAGTAACTTTTGCGGTCGACGGTTGTTTTCTCTATTCAGTATAATCTACGATTTAAGGTAGGTTTGTGCTTACAGGATTATTGGTCTCACTGAAATATTGTGAATGGCCTTTCGTTAAATCCAATCGATGAACATACCTACACAAACAATAGGTACCTACAATGGAGGTTCTTACCTAAGATGCAAGTTTCCGTGGTCTTATTCAGTTTTATCCATTAATGAAATACTAAGTTCAAGAATTAAGCTTTAACTTGGACCCACGTCGTGGGCTCACTAATTGCCGCATTTGTGAACCATGGAACCCACTTCGAGGGCTTTTAGACTCGCCATCAACACAACATGTCTTACTAAATTTCTCACGTCTGCTTGTGTTTGCAGAACAATGACTAAGTACACCCTGAGCTACTTCCCCATCAAGGCCCTCGGCGAGGCTCCCCGTCTGCTGCTGGCGTACGGAGGAGAGGAGTGGGAGGACAATCGAGTCACGAACCAGGACTGGCCTGCCTTCAAGCCTAGTCAGTATCATCAATATCTACACACCTGTAATATTTTACTAGCAGCACAGGCTTCGCACGGGTGTACTAATGAAACAACCGGGATAAAATAGCCGATAACCATCCCGACAGTTGTGATATTTATTATTTAGGTAGTAATTTCAAATAATTATCCACAGTAAGCAAAACTTTTTTTTAATATCGATACGTGCACATACGAGTATATTGTAAATTTTGGTAGCAAAGTTATCATATTCAAATTTTGTTGACTTTTAAATAAAACATAAATAATCCCAAAGTACCTACACCGGAATATATTTAGCGGTTCGTGGCAGGATAAAGAGTTTATTGTTTATTTAAATGTCTGGCACTAGATTAGCTTGACCTTGGTATAAATCTGACTAGACCACGTCACTCAATCAATTGTGAACGATCAGGCCTAAAGATTCCCACGCGACCCTCAATTGATTGGTCTGACCATTCATGAATTCACAAGCCATACTGCGAATAGCACAATGGTACTGGATTGACTACAATAAACAAATAACAAAGAGTTATAACCAAGTAACTTCTGAAAAAAATCGCTTTTAATTTACAAATCGCTAAGACCTTTGCATCTATTAGTATATGATTTACAGCGTCAGAAGGCAATCTTTGCCTACTTAACGGGACACTGTAGTGTAGTGCCTGGGACATTGTTAAGATGGAATAGGCTTGCTAAGATTAACCATTTATAGGTACCTATCCTGAGATGTAAAGGCCAGAGTTAAGGGAAAGCAAATCGCTTTGGAGAAAAAAATATGGAGGAAATTGCAATTAAACCGACAGGAGCTGAGCTCATAAGATTTGTTTATTACCTACTAGGGTACACTATTCAAACGATTGTTTTCCCTTTCTAGACACGATCTTCGGCCAGATGCCGGTACTTGAGTTCGACGGGCGTCAGTTCGCGCAGAGCATGGCCATCTCGCGCTACCTCGGACACAAGTACAACCTGGCCGGAGCAGACATACTTGAGGATCTGGAGATCAACCAGAATATTGAGTTCTATGATGACATTCGTAAGGGTACGTACCTGGGGAGTTGCGTTGGAACAGGCAATAGAGTCACCTAGCTTATAAGACTGTACATTTTAAAGTGATTTTTGAGGTCCTACAGAAATAAATAAACACATTTTTCTTTCTATCTTTTCTGATTACTTACTCTATGTGATTAGCTATGATTCGACAATAACATATTTTTTCTATTATATTCTAAATGGGACTATGCCAACAGCTTCCCTGGTGTAGGGAGTTGTTTTGGAACAGGCAATAGAGTCACCTAGCTTTTAAGACTGTACGTTTTTGAGCGATCCTTGAGGTCCTACGAAATAAACATATTTTTCTTTCTTTCTTTCTTTCTTTTGTAAGGAAAAGAGTGCGAAAATCGATATTGGTTTTTAATAATGATTGTTTGTTTGTAGCGGCTGCATCGGTTCACTATGAGAAGGACGAGGCTATTAAGGCGGCGAAGCACGCAGACAACATCGCCAACAAGTACCCTTTCATGCTGGAGAAACTCAACGAGATTATCACCAAGAACGACGGCCATCTTGCTCTTGGCAAGGTACGTATTTTCAATGACTTGGTCATTCTAATCCTCTACACTATTGTATTCGTCTAACTATATCGTATTACTTTAACTTTGCGAGTTGTGTAGAGGAGGTATAACAAACATTCCGCGGTAGCTTCACCGGCGAAGATATATATAAAATATTTTTTGGTTATTTCATTGTTTCAACTTAGGGCTTTACCTTAGGTATAGTCATCATCATACATTTATGTATTTAGCAAATAAATAAGTCATGTTAATAAATCTTCGAAAGATCCTCATCAGATTTTCAAAACTTTTAAGGGCACCATCTCGAGTTCATATTGATTCCAACGAAAAGTCCACTATTGATATAATCGGAAACAATAATAAAAATGTATTGAATAGAAAATACAACTTTCTATTTATAATTTTAACAAATAATGTTCATTCCAGCTAACCTGGGCTGATTTCGTGTTCACCGGAGTGTACGACTACTTGAAGACAATGCTTCAAATGCCGGACCTTGATAAGAAGTACCCTGCCTTCAAGAAACTATACGACACGGTGCTAAGCTTGCCACGAGTCAAGGAATACAACGCCGCTGCCTACCCTCACCCTCAACTGATTTAGATATAAAACATCCAATTTTTAATCGTCATGTAACTTTTAATGTCCCAGGCACTATGTCCCGTTGAGTTTAGACCTGTCAACTATCTTGAGCCAAATTGGATGTAGTATTTTAGTAAACAAACTGCCAATACTTAACCTCAAAATATCTTGGTGAAAATACCTACCAACCCTTAAATTTCATGTGTGACAGTCTACATCCAAAGGTCTACATCAATTTTGGCTGAAGTATAGTAAAGATAGGCCTACATTTTCATTTTAAACAGATGCTTGCTGCTCTCCGTAATAAAGCTGAAAAAAGTTTTAAGTCCAACGCGGAACTTTTTGTAAAAATTGGTGCTAGTCATTATTCCGGCTTTAGAATCAAAATTAGAGAAATAATTGAAGTCATATCACAATAAAATCACAATATTGTTGTAGCTATTTGACGATTGAAAATGAGACTTCACGTTTTTTGTAGAGCACGATGTTTTGTTTTGTTTTGATATACTATGCTTGCATTTTTAGGTTATAGAGTCTACATTTATATAACCAGTTTTGTCGCTAAGCGTTTCCTATATCAAATGGAAAAAATCCATTCCAATGTAGTTATATTTACACGTTGCAAGTTTCTTGCCTGTTGCATGCAATTAAATAGAAACTTTTGACTTCTGTGGTTTAAACAATGCGATAATCATGATGACAGTCAATTTAATTGTATGCAAGTGGTGTACCTAAGTGGCAAGTAAGTTGCAAGTGACAAGTATAGTCTGTCTATAAAGTCGTGACAATAAATGAGGGCGCTGCTAAAATGTATATAGCAACCCTATAGTGTGACTACTGATTTTGATACTTGCAGTTCGTTCCATGTAAAAGTTCCTACCAGCTTTTAGGTGGGAATTTGGGAAGGCATGTTTTATTTTTTAAATCTTGTGCTTATCTGTGTAATAATGTTGGATTAAAAGGTTAAACTGTTGAGTGTTCATACATAGGTACATAGGTGAAGGCAAATGAAACAAAATTGGATTTCATTGTCATTTTTATAAGAATTTTATTTTTTGCCGCAGTGCACAAATATTAAAATTGTCCATTGCTTTCTTGGCAGACCATACTGTGTTTCACAGCAGTTTCAAACTTCCCATCATTCTTGAATTCGCCTAACCGTAGGTACTTTCTGATTTACCTACCTGAAAATTAAAAAAAAAATACTGAAAGTAGGTAATCAAAAGCATTTTAAACATAAAGCAATTAGTTAAAATTTTAAATACTTAGGTAGGCAGAAAACGTAGCTAGACTGTGTGCCATTTTAATGTATCAAGATTAGATGGTCTCACTACAACATGACTTACTGTGATGTTCAATCTGACGTAAAAATGTGCAATGTAAACAATGCCTTTTTTGGTCTCCAAATCGTAATTTAGGTCAATTTGTTACTTCAGGCAGATTAGAAACAACCAATAAAACAATTACATACCCGTTATAGATGCTGTTCGCCCATTTAAATCATCCAAATCCCACAAAATATGTCCAACTTGGTATTCCGCTAAACATTGCTTAAAAACTTAAAAATCACTTCCCGCGTGTCACTCTCATTTACTTTACTTATTTGTGATACTTTTGTGCGTAGTTCGGTTTCATTTCATTGCAGTTTAACTAAGAAAACAATAAAAAATAGAGGAAAATATGTTCTTGAACTCACTCGATGACAGCTGACGACAGCTGTTATACCTTTGTTTGGTGCTGCCAGATACACGAATAATTTTAGTTCCTCAAACATTCATGCCAGGACTTTATAGATAGACATAAGTAGCATCGTGTAAATGGGACTTATTTTTAATATTGTATCTAAAAATTTAAGATCTGATGGTTATCTACGTGTTTCTTTATTTATTGCTATCTTTTACCCACAAGCATTCTTTGGGCCATAAGTATCGTTGCAATTCACTAAACTAACTCAATGTGTTTAGAATAAGTCAAAAAGTATTTTATAATTAAAAATATTACACATTTAATTTTGAGTCTTATTATTTTTATGCTAAGTTTAACAGAATTAGGTATATTATATCTACTATGAGGGTTCCTTTAGACTAGAGTGATGTGTCAAATGATTATCAAACGAATACGGAGCAAGCAATCGTAGGGTGGTCAACCTTTTCATACCGCGACTGTACCATTAAAAAGCATTATTACAATAATACTGAGTAACATACGTTGATTCATGATACCCGTGCGGAGTCGGGACAGGCTGATAGTCCTATTCAATCATGAATGAATTGGCTAATTCGATCATGTATTCAATTTAGAAGCTTCCGTGCGCAAAATTGTCAAGTCACTATAATGACACAATAGTAGTATGACTTGCCTCTGAGCTATGAACTTACTGGTTTTGACGCATGACCATAATACAATTTAGAATACTCTTATGGTACAGACACGTCCGATTCTCAGAATGACATGAAAATAATGCCAATAGGTACTTACATTCTGTATATATAATTTTAGTGGCCCTTATACGTCGGTATACCTTCCTAAAGTTCCTCACGCAGAAGACAGTAGGTCGCGCCTTTCCATCCTCGCTCCGAAACGTACTGTACTGGTCTTTTGCATCTTTAATATATGATTTATACAGCGTCGGGAGGCAATCTTGCTAAAATTTGGTACTAGGGTAGCTTATATCCGAGACAAACACAAACAGAAACTATAGCCTAACCGCGGGGAGTACCTAGTTCTAACACCCCTATTTTTGGTAGAGATTTAAAAAAGGTGCGAATTAAGATTTTAGATTAGGTATCTATTTTAAGAATTAGAGCTTCCTTGTTTGGAAAAGATAACTGATAAATTAATTAATTTACTATAATCTTTGAAAAATTGTCTTGTAATAGTTGATGAATAGATAATCACACGAAAATATTCAGGCAATCTATAGATTAATAAGTTTGTATAATTTAGTGATTCCTTAATCGTCATTGATCAGCACATTTTGTGTCATCGTCCGATGCTTAGACGTAAATATACTTGTGTCTTACAAGCTGATAACATCGTGAGTGATTTGCTATTTTGGTCGTGGAGGTTTCCTCGCTCAATAGACAATTCAGTATATAACGACTTTACATTCTTGAACAAGGTCAGTTACTTCTTTACTTTTGTGGTCGACGCCTGTGTTTCGATCAGTAAGAACTAAATTATTTTTTTAAGGACTTCTCAATTTCAAGGTGGGTCAAAATATAATGTATGGTACATTACCTTACCATGTCCATATTTTTATGAATCTTATCGAAATATTCTTAATTTTAATTTAAAATTTCTTGGCTTTTTAAATGCTAACACTTAAATTTGTTTCTTATAAATTTATTGGAATATTTACGAACGTATCCTGTTGCTACAACCATAAAGAACCAATAGAAAATTCTTTAAGAACTTTCAAAGTATGTTTTTAGAATGTACGTATGGAGTGTTAGGTACCCACATTTTATAGAATGTACCTAACACTCCATACATGGCAGGTTGCACGCCTGTAAGTAACTGATGGTTTCCTTACTATGTTTTTCTTTATCGTTTAGAGTTCACAAAATTGAGTTTCTCCTAATTTAAATTTGTTTTTACTAATTTTTGCAGAACAATGCCCAAGTACACCCTAACATACTTCCCCTTCAAGGGCCGCGCTGAGTCTGCCCGTCTCCTGCTGGCTTACGGAGGAGAGGAATGGGAGGACAACCGTATCAGCTTTGAGGACTTTCCTACCACCTTCAAACCTAGTAAGTCCTAGAGTCTTCATCACACATTAAATTTCTATTAAAAAAAGCTAGGCTTTCAAAAAAAGCTAGGCCCACACCACCAGGTTCTTGCCGATTCTTTCCCTGGTGTAGGGAGTTGTGTTGGAACAGGCAATAGAGTCACCTAGCTTATAAGACTACATTTTTAAGTGATCCTTGAGGTCCTACAGAAAGAAACACATTTTTCTTTCTTTCATTACCTTCATGTTTATTCTCTCATGATTATTTTTTCTTCTTCGAAAGGAGATATTCCTAGGTTGGTCCCATAAAAAAATTATGAGGATCTGGCGAGAATCTTCAGTTATGTACAAAAATGCACTTCAATAGTGCAGAAAATTACTCGCATCATACGAAATTAAACAAGATTTTTTTAAATTGCCCCTTTTGTTATTTAACTCATCACAATTAGCTTGCTTAACGTTCCTATGAATAATAATATCACGTAGGTAACAACATGTGCGCGGTTTAAATAAAATTTACTTACAAATATTGAGGTATTCCTCAGACAGACCTATTTCGAGCAGCACATATTGCGTCATCGACCGCCACCATTGAAACTGACAAGGTCAATACGCTGATACCGCGTAGAGTTACATTCAAAACGTCTTCGTTCTTCTTCAAGTCAGTATCAGCAAACAAGAATATCCATGAACAAAAATATACTCGGACATTCCACACAATGTCATCTAGTCCCAGGCAAAGCAATTTGATGCTTGTGTTATGGTAACCCTCATATAAGTACCTACCTAATAAGTGTGTAGATAGGTATATATTTATTCACGCAGTTCAGATGAAGTATTTTTTTTTAGGTTTTAAGTAGAACATTCTTCCCCTTTCAGAGACGACATTCGGTCAGGTGCCGGTGCTTGAGTTCGATGGACATCAGTTCGCGCAGAGCATGGCCATCTCACGCTACCTCGGCCACTTGTACAAACTGGCCGGTGCTAACATCCTCGAAGATCTGGAGATTGATCAGAACGTTGATCTCCTCAACGACCTCTATGAAGGTAAAGAAGTAATGTTTATTTGTTTTATAAAGAAGAACTAAGAAAAACAAGTAAACTCGTCTTTGACCAGCCCCTGGATTGTCTAACTCGTATCAAATATTTCAGTTTTTTTGCGGATTAGGTACCTACTGTTATTTTTGATTCGCAACAATTCGAAACAAGTTGGACAATCGGGTGGTAGCTGTCGATGGTGAAGATCAGACAAAATAGTATTTCCTGCTCTTTTAAGTTCGACATTTCGAGACATTTTATTTGTCATCTCGACACGTTGCACATGTTAGAATACAGAGCACCTGATTATCCAGATATCAAATTTGTAGTGTGTGGCGAAAATTTTACAGCGGGTTTTAGTATACTAATAAATTCTTGTTTTCTTCAGCCGTGGTCGTAGTGTACCACGAAAAGGACGAAGCCCTGAAGGCGGCCAAGCATGCTGACTTCGTCGCTAACAAGTACCCCTTCTTACTGAAGAAACTAAACGACCTCTTCACAAAGAACAACGGATATCTTGCTCTCGGAAAGGTACGTATAGGACCGTCCAAATTACTGCTAGTTATGTAATAGTAAATGACTAGCAGCACTTCCCGGCTTTGTACGGGTGTACTTACTAATTAAAATACCGGAATAAAACATAGCCTATTTATAACCATCTCGACAGTCCATTCTCCACATCCATCGGTTGAAATCGGCTGAGTAGTTTCGGGTTTCGGTATTTTGTTTTTTACTTTCTGTGTGTTGTCAATAAATGTGTTCTTATTCTTATTATTCTTAATCTTATTCTAAAAAAAGAACATCGAATAAACAAAATTTGTTGGAGGTGAACCCATCTGTCTATCTACCGCTCATCAGCTGGTAACAACCAATGCAGAAGAAAGAAGAGGCCTTTACCCAAGTCTTCTTCTCAATAACGCCACTCGTGGTATTGTGACAGCAGGACCTACTAACTCCTACTAACTCTCACAATATCATCCAATCATAAAGTGTTCTGCCCCAAGTCTGGTCCATGCTTCATATTATGCCCATCATCCTTTGCAGTAAAATACTCGTAAGTTAGCCCGTCTTTAATAATCAAATCTGTTTCTTCCAGCTAACATGGGGCGACTTTGTGTTCGCCAGCGTATACGACACCCTTGCCATGTTGATGCAGATTCCCAACCTCGACCAGAAGTATCCTTCCTTTCAGAAGATCTGCGACAAAGTACTCAACTTGCCCAGGGTTAAAGAATACAACACAGCTGCCAACCCTCAATAGACCACTTAGTTTAAAATGTTAAATTTTAATCGTCACTAGCTTTAATTTAAAAATGAAATGAAATAATTTCATTTAATTGTTATGATCTCTACTGTATTCCCAAGATAGAAATATGTATTCTTTCAGATATTTGGGTTGTTGTTCCTTTGATGTGGATAAATAAAATTCTATTTTGAGCAGTGTGTTGGGGAATTACAGCACCTGAGATACAGTCCACTAGTCTTTCCTTTATACAGAGCCATACATCGAAACACAGTGAACACAAAAAGTAAACCCAAAAAACCCTCAAAGGCTTCTTCTACAAACGTTTCACTGATTTTCCAAGATTGATGTTGTTAAATTCAAAATTCGATTTTATTTTCTATTAACTGACTCGTGATTTTGTAATGAGAGATGTTTTTATGTTTTATTTGCCGTTGAAAGACTGAACACATCAGCTCTACTCGTATTTCATAAAATGTATTTCTTAATGTTAAGTATTTGACGATTGAAAATGTGAAAAAAGTGTTGTTCCACGTTTTTGTTTGGGTACCACTATTTTGTTGATATTAATTTATTGTTATAAATAAAAAAAACATTTTCCTAAAGTGAGGTTTTTAATATTCGCTCTTTTTAATGACCACCCTTTCAAATTGTCTATGTTATCCTTTCTGCACACAAGCATTCTTTATCCTTTGGCTATTTTAGCGTACGAAGGTATTAAAATAAAGCAAATATGTTGATTATTTGTTACTTAAAATTATAAGACAAACTTATTTCTTTTGAGTTTGATACATGGGCCTAACCTACCTATTATATTTTTATCAAAATAATTATGTAAGTAATTACTTATGTTCAAAAGACTAACAGACAATTTAATGTTCTTTATAACCGACTTGGATTGGTTATTACAGGATTTACAGCATCTAACTTTTTATGGTAGAAGAAATGAGTTGCGAGACTTGGCTCTACTGGCTCTACTTCGTAGTCATTAGGTTTCACTTGCTCCTTCGTGAAAACGAAGAGCAAACTCTAATCTGCCTTTATTTTAAAATTATAGCAAATGGCGCCGATTGCGACTAGATTAAAAAAGTTAAGTAGTAACAATTTTTGGATGGAAAACGAATAATGAAATATTTTTTTGTAAAGGTATCAAGATCAGGTTTGCATCTGATTTTTGCAATATCAGTTGTTGCTTGCACTCTAGGGACGCTGCCGCGCTGTGGTGCCCGCAGAACTCTGTTGAAATGAAATAGAATTGTTCAGCACCTAAACCATCCTGACAGCTGAGCCGGAAACATCCACAGGAAAGACAATGGTCTCAATGGTCAATACCTACGTTTGTGGCTGACCAAGACGGTTTTCACGGTCTTTTCTTTCAATACTCGCACTTCGCGGAGCGCATATTATAAACCTGAACCAAAAGTCCATCGATGCCCATTGCCCGGTCGGGATTCGAACCCGCTGACCTCAAAATCAAAAGTCGAATTACCAAAAACTGGGCCAATTTATGATTTTATAACCCATTCGAGGTCCAAGTCCTCCGGCTCGTCCTGCGCCGCCGCGGCGGCGGCGCGGCGGCGGCGCAGCTGCAGGACGAGGTAGTGCCGCCGCCGCAGCTGCAGGACGAGGTAGTGCGTCCGGGGCATACAACGTGTTAATAGATTAGATAAGTAATTCATCATAGGTACCTATAAATATTGATTACTTCAGTCTTATAAAGATATTGTTACTTACCTATTTACAGTTTCCTGACAAGTCAGCAATAGTCAGCACCTTTTGTGTTTTTGTTCCGTTGTTGGAACGCAACAGCATTGGGTATCTACCTATCTCTTATCAGCTGATAGTAACACCCGAAATGATAAGGTAAGCAAACAGATCAGCTTGCCTAAAACGCTATGTCCTACGTGGATGATGTAAGCGAGCGTGATATACAATACAATAAACCTAAGAGTCCAACTTTTGGCGTCCAACGTAACGGACGCATCGCATCAAATGGATCATAGTCGTCCGTTGCGTAGGTACGATGCACAGCCGATACCTATTTATGGTGGCTTACGTCACAGAATAGACGTAAGCAAACGCAAGAAGGATGCGCTGCGACGCGATGCTAGTTTGTTGCGGAGGCTATCAGTTTGCTAACTGGTTTCCTCACGATGTTTTCCTTCACCGTTTAGAGCTCGTCGAGGGTAATCTCCGAAACTTGGTACGTACTCATTAGATTTCAAATACTTGTACCGACCGATCCAATGTACCTATATAATGGATTTTTTGAGTGTATATTGGCTATACTTTATCCCAGTAAAATTCAGGGTTTCATATACATCCGTGCAAAGTCGGGACGTGCTGCTAGTCTAATATAAAATAATCATTCCGATTCATCCCCTTAGTCCTCACTATGCAGGATTTTTGCCTGTTGCATACAATTAAATAGCAATATTTGAATTCCTTGGATTACCTTTAACAATATTTAGACCAAGCATGCAAGCCATGATGACAGTCCATATTGTAATCAATAAAGTTGCACCGTGTAAGTGTAAATGGGACTTTAGATAGTGAAGCACTGGTGTTGTGGGTTGATGATATTACGAAGATAACATTTTTACAGATACTAATATATATGATTCAGTATAAAATGACTTCGCATTTGTTGAAGAGTTCAGTTGCTTTTTTACTGTTGCAGTCAGCGCTAGTGGTTCTTTCTGTTTTAATCTGTAATAACCGAAGGACTTCCATTTTATAAGGTAAGAATCCCCAAGGTTTAATTTTTATTACAAAATAAAACCAGAGTGCCGATATATTTGAGTCTTTTTAATACGTTGTCTGGAAGGCATTTTAAATTGTCGGTCTCAGCCTTTAGAGTCGTTAAGACATGGCAGAGACCTTAAAATTCCGTCACTAGAGTTGCCCACTTGCTTACGAATTTAATGAGTGAATTTAGTGAGAGGGAATGAGTGTACATTGTGTTACATGTGGTGCCATTTTCTTGCCTGTTATTCAATTAAATTAAAACAATATTTAATATCCATATTTAGATAATGCCAGTCACGATGACAGGCAATTTAATTGTATCAAACAGGCAAGAAAATGGCATCATGTAAAAGGTACTTGAGCAATTCTTTAGCCATTACCATGACTTGCCAAAATACAGTCGCGCGATCGTGTAGTTTGTTATCGTAAATCCTTCCACGCCTTCAATAACATTCAACAACAAACAATAACCACAGATAAAATAATACTATTTATTTTATCTGTGCTGATACTTAAACCTACTCGGCAACACGGTTTTTTTTGAGTTACCTGGGTTTTCATCTAGAGCTGATAGAGATGCCAAGTACCAATGCCAGTTACCAAATTACCGACATCATAAGCTTCTTACTTTACAATGATGTTTATCCTAACATACAGATGCCCCAGTACACTTTGAGCTACTTCCCCCTCAAGGGCCGAGGCGAGGCTCTTCGTCTGCTGCTGGCTTATGGAGGAGAGGAATGGAAGGACAATCGCGTCACCCGCGAGCAGTGGCCTGCCTTCAAGCCTCGTAAGTCCTTACTTCTCTCTTACCTATTCAAGTACAGATCCAAGATTATGAGGATTACAAGGTAAAAAAAAAGTCGTAGTCCATCCTGTGTGTGTTATGCCCCATAAGGGGAGAGTGGGGCGGGACAGGTTAAATCTTTGTAGAGAGGTGCGTGCCCCTATCTCGCAGATTCGGTGCTTATTACTGCAAGGTTGGTGGGACCATGGGAAGGTGGAGGGAATGATAAAAAATGAGTAGTAGGTACTTCGACTCCGTATATTTTTTTATAATAAGACCACTGATCGGGTTGTTGCTTAATTCTTTAAATTCTTTGCGTTTGGAACAGGCAGTAGACTCCCCTAGTTTTAAGAACATGACCAGTGAAAGTGCGATGCGGCTTCGGCTTTTAAGTTATATCGATTAAGATCGCCTTTTCTATTTCCAGAGACGACCTTCGGCCAGATGCCGGTGCTGGAGATTGACGGGCGTCACTACGCACAGAGCACGGCCATCTCGCGCTACCTTGGACACAAGTACAACCTGGCTGGAGCAAACATCCTGGAAGATCTGGAGATCGATCAGAATATTGCGTTCTTCGAAGATCTTCTCGAAGGTACAGTTGTCCTCTATCAACCTAGCGTCATTCGTCCTTCTTTGGCGAGATATTAGTGTTGGAGTTATACGGTAGTCGTCATTTTTAGTAAATCGTTATGTTGTTTTCTTTAGCGGCAATCGCGGTGGTCCACGAGAAGGACGAAGCTAGGAAAGCGGCCAAGCAAGCTGAAAACGCCGCCAACTTGTACCCCTTCGTCCTGGGCAAGCTCAACGATATAATTACAAAGAACAACGGCTATCTGGCTCTCGGCAAGGTACGTAGGACCGTGAAAGCTGATTTAGATGTAGAATTAGGCATATGCAGGTTTTTACCCTAATAAATGTAGCTGCGCTTATCTTATAAACTAAATAAAAAAGCCTGAAGAGTTATAGCTTTCAACTGCAGTAATATAATATTAAAATCCATCTGCGAGTTCCAGACGCGTAAGCGCGTTCAAATAACTTATCGCCAGGCGACACCTTTATACATTGCAGAAGAGACCGAGACAGGAGGTTGTCTCGGTCTCTTCTGCTTCTCCGGTCGCGGTCGCGGCGCGAAAAAACTCCTTTAAATACCTGTTCTTACAGCTGACCTGGGGTGACTTCGTACTTGCCGGCTTATACGACATCATGGAGCTTCTCCACATGCCCGAACTTGACACGAAGTATCCTGCATTCAAGAAGCTCTACGAAACGGTGCTCAACTTACCTAGGGTCAAAGAGTACAACGAAGCTGCATACCCTCAGTAGACCACTAAGTTTAAAATGTTCGGTTCCCAATTGTTGCATAACTTTATTTTGAATCATAATACTCTAATCGTCTGTTGATGTGTTCACTGGAACTTTAGGCGGCATGGGGTTTTAGGCAGAACGTCCATCGCCAGCTAAACTAAGAACTAATATTTGTGAACTAAGCTAAGCTAAACTGAGAACAATTTGCTAGGTATGAAATGAACTTAGTTCAGATGGCGATGGACCATAGGCCATATAGCTAGGTAGCAGTGCTAAGGTAGAATATAATTATTGTAGTACGTGGTTGGGCGACCGTCCAAGTGGCCAGAAAAGGTGTCAAGCTGACATTTTCAGTTATTTGGCACCCCTTGCGGGCACCACTTTCTAAGGTTAAATAAATTGGGGTTCATTATTTAGGCAACAAGATTTTCATTCCACGTTATTATTTACCTATTACTCCAGATCTGATGGTTAGTTAACTATTCTCTAGAGAGGCAATTTTTGGGTTATTGAAGTATCGTGACAATCACCACCAAACTATCTTAGCGTATTTTTAATAAGATTTTTTTAATACTTAATAAACTTTAATAAACACATTTAAGTCTTTTAATTATTTATTTTAGTTGCATGTTTGAATTACTAAACATGGATTTTATGAAGTAGGTACTAAGTAGGTAATACCACAGATTACATAAGTACAGATACCTCATCTCGAACATTGAAATCACCCCTATTTTTCTTCGGGCTATTTTTTGGTGTTTGATTTTTGGAGCGCCCCCCTAGCGGCGTTTAGGCATCCGACTGCATGCTACTTAGCACTAGATTAGATGGAGTTACTTATTTTTGATTGACAACTTCGGAACCGTTGTTGTATGTTTCTTATTAAATAAATAAATATCCTTGATATAATATATCAAGTCATGATTACTTTCTGAACTAAGTATATCTTCCATATTGAAGCTATCACCTGCATCTGAAACATAGCTGGATTGAATAATGTTGTGCAATTTCTAAGTATAATTACTGATTTATTTATGAAAACTTTAATCATTTTATTAAAAAACCATCGATATATCCCACCATCAATTACTAAGTTTCAAAATCAGTTCACCACATCAAAAGTTCTAAAAAAAACATAGGTAGGTAGGTACTTACAGAATCAAAATTGAGCGGCCATCTTTTATGCAGTCTGTAAAAAACTGATATTGTTCAAACTTCTGAACACATATTTTCATAACTAACTCGGGCCTTTACATTTTAGATTATCAGGAGGCAAATCTTTGCCTACACTTAAGGGGATATTGTTGAGATGGAATAGGCTTGTCCAGCACCTAAATGGGGCCGCGGGCTTTTTCACGATGTTTTCCTTCACCGTTTATAGCTCATGTTAATAAATGATAGCTCCAACTCAATCACGTCTAGTTTCTAATTAAAAGAACCAATTTGAAATATGTACCTAAGCACAGGTTTTCATCGCGTTAATTACCTTATTTATTCCCGACGTTTCGACTATGTTACAATAGTCACATGAAGGTCATATGAACATATTTCAAAATTATGAATTGTGATCGCGAAAGTTTAAGAAATAACATATTATATTGATTTATCCGTTCAGAAATTATTTACCACACATACTCTAGAAAAAAACTACAAACTAAATAGCCTTTTTAGATTCTTCGCGGGTGGTAAAATCGCTTCTATCGAGGGAGTAATCAGACCAAATTATCAAAAAGTGCCTTGTCAGCATCATACAGCACTTTTAGCTCTTGAGTGATAATCTTATCATTACTTGGGGACCGCCTTCACGAGCGTAATAATCGCTATCATCGTGCCACGTATATTTATACTTACACCGAAAGAGAGAAAGAAAAATTGTGTTTATTTCTGTAGAAATGTACACAAGTCTTATTAAGCTAGGTTCTAAAGCAACTCCCTACACCAGGGAAAGAATCAGACAAGAACCTGGTGGTCTAAGAACGTGTGTCCACACTGTGATTTCATCGCAGCGATATCGCAACGATACTACGAATGACATTGACAAACTTCAATTATTCTTAGGAAAATCGGCTTACCGTAAATTACCCGATTATGAGACGGACTTATCGCGATACACTCGCCCGTGGAGGCGGTGCCTTAGATAGTGGAATAGTAGATCCTTGAGGCTATTCAGATATAAAACAAAATAATTTTCGATAAATAGGTCAGTTGTTTTTGCACCTTTACGGTCGACGCCGTTACAATCAGTATTATTTACTATAAGTTTCTGGTGGGTCAAAGTGCACATATTTTAGTTTGTTTAACTTGTTCTCTTAGGACTTTTAATTTAAACATTGTTTTACGTATTTATTTTGTAGAACAATGCCTAAGTACACTCTGAGCTACTTCTCCATCAAGGGCCGAGGTGAGGTTATTCGTCTCCTGCTGGCTTACGGAGGAGAGGAATGGGAGAATAAGATTGTCGAGATCGCGGATTGGCCAGCCTTCAAATCTAGTAAGTCCTTATCTACTGAAGTACCTAGGTGGATATATTATATCTATATATAATATAGATAAATAGATGTATAGACGTGTCTAATAATCACACTTTGTCGCATGTTGGTTTTCTCCCGATTTTCGATAAGAGGACCATTTCTACCATTTTCAGAGACGCTCTTCGGCCAGCTGCCTGTCCTAGACATCGACGGGCGTCAGTACGCGCAGAGTATATCCATCGCGCGCTACCTCGGCCACAAGTACAACCTGGCCGGAGCGAATATTCTTGAGGACCTGGAGATCGATCAGAACGTCGAGTTCCTCGAAGAGTTCCGCAAAGGTAGGTACTATATAATTTTTTCTCTAGTGGCTGTAGTTACAGTTGCAAGTATGTTCAGAACATCGTGATGAAACCTACGGCTAGTCAGCTACACACGTAATTGACTACATTACCTGTGGATATGGCCTAGCTGGCCATGTGAGCTGAGTGGACGGTTTAGGTGCTGGGCCAGCCTATCCCATTCCAATAATCCCAGGCACTACAGTGTCCCATTAGTGTAGACAAAATTACCTCTTGACACTGTATAAATCATCTAGTGTAGATGTACAGGCCTGAGTACGTTCAGAGCACATAGGCGAATGCGTAATGTATTGTGTGTGTGAATAAAAATTCTACAGGGGTTTTTGGTACCTATATCAATGAATACCTACAAAATTTGCTTTCTGCAGCGGCAGTCACTGTGTTCTACGAGAGCGATGAAGCCGTGAAGGCGGCCAAGCACGCTGACTACACCGCCAACAAGTACCCCTTCATGCTGGAAAAACTAAACGAGATCGTCACCAAGAATAACGGTCATCTTGCTCTTGGCAAGGTATGTAATGTATACCGATACCTACCCAATCAAGCCTCTTTTTCATAATTATTGATGAAACTCACAGACCTCCACTTGCTACGATATTGACACTTCTTTCGCCTCATTTACTCTCATGACTGGTCTATCATCTCTGAACCTACCAAAGATTACTTTATATGTAATATTTATAACAATTTATAAGTTCGTATACTTCGCTGAAGATGATTGCTCTGAGACTACGCTCGTAGTCAGAGTGACGCATTGAGGATGCAGGAGTGACGTGACGACTTGACGAGTGCTCAGCTGTGCAAACTGGCGAGACAGTCACTTGTTTTGTTTTCTTGGCCGATTGTCCACTTCAACTTGTAGTTCTTCACTTTGTAGTAGATAATTACGTTTTTTAACATAAACATGTTTCTTCCAGCTAACATGGGGTGACTTCGTGTTCGCCAGCTTCTACGACAGCTTGGCACTTATACTGCAGATGCCCGACTTTGAGGAGAAGTATCCTTCCTTCAAGAAGTTATTCGACACTGTATTAAGCTTGCCAAAGGTCAAAGAATTCGCCGCTGCTAACTCTCAATAAAGCACTAAGTTTGAATAAGTCTTTATTTCCCAACGGCCATGCGGCAACTAACTTTAGCCAAAACTTCGGATCAATTTATCTATTATTCAATGGGACAATGTGACAAATATTTTCTACAGAAAGAACTACTTATCATACAGATGTTTGGACATCCAACGCTACATTCGAAGTTGACTTCTCAATTTTATTATTCCTCATCGCTCTGATCTTCCTGTCACTTTCCTCGACCTGCTTGATAGTGTCCATGAGAGACAGGTCCATCGTCTCCGGAGTCAGGATGAGGAGGAACCCGGACAGAACTGCTGTGCCTCCGAAGAAGATGTTAGGCAGAGATTCGGATACTTCGTTCTGAAAATTTGGTCTTTCTTGAATGGATTTCAACTGTCAATTTAAGTGTCTAACTAAACTGCCGAAAGTACGCCAGCTAAAGTTCGGCAGCTAGTTTTTACGTTCCGACGTATTTGGTTGAAATGACGATACAAATATTTGTCCCTTGGGGATCGAACCCGTAACAGGGAGGGATGCCCTGTCCCTGCAAATGATACAATCTCATAATAATGATTACCAGTATAGGTGTTATAGGGGCGAGCATGGCCCCCAGCCTGGATGCGAAGGAGCCCAGGCCGAGCAGCGAGCCCCTGGCGCTCGTGGGGAACAGCTCCATGGTGTACGTCAGCGCGCCCGTGAAGCACGCTGATATTATCATCTTCCCCACCAGGAATAGCATAATCTTCGTCCAGGTGTACGCTGAAATTAATGTCTTTTGAGAGTTGGATAGTCTACCTACACTATAATAAAGAGGAAATGTTGGTTTGTCTGTTTGTTTGACGGAGATTAACTCAGAAACTTCATAGCCGATTAAAAAAAATATTTCACCGATGTATAGAATGAACTGTCGTAAAGCCGGGACGTGCTGCTTGTCTGATATAAAGTCGTAAGCTGTCACTGCTTTGCTATGCTCCCGAATACTTAAATGCTACCTATAGAATATCAGGGTTTGAGTATAAATATGCTGACCCTGGTGACGGAGTTTAGTTTCTCTTACAAATTGAACTTACTTTCCGGAACAAATCCTGATGCAACACACAGCACCCCGCAAGCGACGTAGCCGACCATAAGCGGCAGCTTCCTACCGATCCTGTTCATCAAATACATGGCCACTAACTCTCCCGGTATCGACATCACAGTCGACAGCAGAAAGTTTGTGTACTTATCCCCTGGGAGGTACACTGAGTTTATCAACAACCCGTAGTAAACGAAGCTTGATGTAAATCTGCAAGTTGCAGCCACCAACAACCTCTTCATTATCACTTTTGAACGCAAAACTTCTCTTAATCCTTCTTTCTTCTCTGTCATTCCGATATTAAACTTGTTCTTCAATCTTTCTTCATCTAATTCCGATAGTTCTTTACGATCTATGTTTATGTTATTCTGATTGGTCAAGATGAGTAAGGTTTTCTTCGCTCGCTCAGTTTTGCCATTCAAAATTTCCCATCTTGGACTCTCTCGTATAAAGAATATGTAGCTGATGAAGAGGATAGATGGACCGTTTATGATGTAGATGAGGGTCTTCCAGAAGGGAACGAACATGGCGATCAGAGCGAAGATACATTCTCCAAAGTAGATGGCGAAGGCGAAAACAACTCCAGCCATGACCCGGCTCTTTCTACTGCAGACTTCCATCACTGCAATAATAAATATGATAATGTAAATAACTTTTAATTAAATAATGTATCAAAAAGTAGTTTGATGCAGCAAGACGATGTTTTATCAGCACTTATATACACATACATACCTACTCAGAAACAAGTTAATGATGTTATTAATAAAAATTCTGCAACTTAATAAAATAATGAGACTAGAGAGATACCAGTTTGTTAAATTTGATAAATTTGCAAATTTTTTTTCCGGGTCTGAGTAGGTAGATCTTTCTGAAAACCAAATCTTATAAAATATAATGTTGTTAATGTTGTGTAATATTAATTACTGACTCAAGACCATAGCAGCAGCATACGTTCCCCCTGACACCGCAGCCTCCAGGAGTTCGACGATGATGTAGACCGCGTAGGATGTTGCAAAGGTCTTGAACTGGCCAATGCAGCTTGCTACCACGCAGAATATAAGAGTGGGCTTGCGGCCAAACCTGTAGAAGAACATTGAAATAGAATAAAATGACCCCGACTGTGATGAACTGTGAACATTCTTTAAATCTATATTAAATTGTATTTTTTTATGAATAGGACTATAACTGAATTGTTCAATAATACGCCATGGTAAGCCCCAGTTCTTTACTGTGACCTTCGCTCCCATCGCTCCCATTCCAATTTGTGCTGTTTAATAAACTTCATTGACAGACTTAAAAGCAATTGACTTGCTTACGAAAAGTCTTATTGACTCAAATACCAAAACAAAGGCTGCTCGTTGAGTTATTGCTTTTACTCGACTGTGTTGAAGGAGGGCTATGTTATTCTGTACGATAATTTTTAAAACTCTTAACGATAGGATAGGTTTATTCATGTTATAGACATGTTTATTTTTCGACACGAATTACTCAAATTAGTGGTGGACAAATCAGGGACCCGTGTGATAAAAGGTAGGTAGCATAGGTAGCTTATGCTACAGACTTATGCCCACATCAGATATGGCCTATAGGAATGTTTGTAGGCTATATTTTATCCCTGTAGTTTCATAAGTACACCCGTGCAAAGCCGGGACGTGCTGCTAGTGTGATAAAGATCTTACTTGTCAGACATCCATCCAGAGATGACCATAGATGAGAGCATGCCCAGGTTGTGCACTGTGCCGATCAGGTTCGAGTGCCAGGGTCTACACGCCAGATCTAGCTGGAACAAGACGCCTTGATCAGATACAGTATCCTAAGGACTAACATATTTAATCACCGGAAAAAGTAGCAAGTGACAAAATATGGATTAATCTGCCCTAAAATTTTAAAGAATTGGTAGAGTGGCTAAAACTAGAAGTCTCGATCAGATGCAGTATCCTCAAAACTAATTAAAAAAATTGAATTTGTTTGTTAACCTACATTCGATAAATATTAATAATTTAGGCAAGATTAAATGGTCGAAAAAAACACGGCCATAGTATCAGTTAGTATTCATATCAGCCATGACGGGTTTGCAACTAGTCATGTGGAATACTAAGTAAGCAAAAAGTAGTCTAAATATTTAGATGTGCCTCCGAAATAAACATGAGCTAAATAACTTAAATATTTAAAGATAACTTTGGTTGTGTTATTCATTTGACTCCTAAAACATTCAAGATTAATTAAACACCAGTTTTCGCTAAACGTTCGTTCGTTCGATCGTATGAGCAAGTGGCCAACTCTGGTGACGGAGTTTTTAGGCCGCCTAAAGACCTCCGTCATGGCTTAACGACTTTAAAAACCGGGACCGACAATTCGCTAAACGAATACCTAACTCACTTCAGCTATAACAGTGTCATTGCTCTCATAAATCCAGTCAGAGCACTCCAAGAGCTCGTTACTAAAGCTGGTATTGTAACAGCTTCCTGAGAGGAAGTCACTCTTCAGCACTGGCTTGGAGCACTTGCTGATTGTGGAGTTTGGCCACCAGGTGGCGTGGAAGGTGTTATTGGGAGCTTCACATTCTGGTATACGGCATCTGAAATAGAAGATAAGAAAAAACAATTAAATAAAATCACGACTGGGTTCCACGGAAGTGGTAGAGCACTTATCATTCTCTAGGCATTTTCGAATAAATATCAAATTTTATGAATATGTCTAAGGGAATCAAAAAGAGGTGACATAAGTACCTCTGTTAGACAAACGTTTTTGGTACATGTGCTTTCCACGACTCTACAGGTGCTAGCATAGACTTGTTTAATCTGTGGTGCTAGGTAGTGCTACGAGAACATCCCAGGATTACCTACTGGATTTAAATCTCTTTTTTTTATTTTGCCTATTCGATAATTCTAGATAAACCCAGCAGTGAGCGATAGCTGAGATTTTGAAAATAAAAATACAAAACTCTCCTAGAATGATGATGATGGGACACTGATTAAAACTTGAAAACTCAAAACTCCCACCTCGTTACTTGTCCGTTTTACTTTCAATATTATCTACATCAAATAAAATACAGTTATTTACAGAAACTTACCTATAATTTATATCTCCAACCACAAAAACATAGTTTATGTTTATCATTGTGATAAATATCGCTGGTAGACATATCAATGTATATTGTATCACTTGATACCTTCCGAACTTCTCGAACACTTCACTTAAATCGACCACATCGGGTTTATTGACTTCGTTCTTAATTTTATCCATTTTTAAAACGAAACTTTAGAGCTTTTAACGATTACAACACGTGCTCACATCACATTCAAACGTTTGAAGAAATTTACATATTTATATAACTTTGTTTATTATGTTAATGTAATATTAATTAAAATGATTAAATAGTCTAACAGTTTGTCTAAACATGAATACGAGTATATCTCTAACATACCGAATATAGACTGATTTTTATAATGAACGTTGTTATGCAAAACGCAGGACGAACGAAAACACGTTTTGGTGATTATTATTTGTTTTGGGTAGGTATTTTGTGGTTATAGTAAAAATAATGTCTTGGTCGAACATTTAGGTACCTATTAAATGCATTCCGGTTTTGACATATGAATGACAAAGTTAAATAATATTATAAATACTAAATACTTATAAGTATATACTATACTATATATACTTCTAGTTTGGCATAATATTACGCAGCTGTCTCAATTTTTTTACATATAATTGAACCAAGTACTTTCAAAAGAAACGTAGTCTCCACAGAAGTAGGTATTCCGTGGTCAGTGTACTTACCATGACATGCCTCAAAAAATCTATACGCACTGTGACCGTGACCTGAACTCTGTAGAGTCATTCGGGGTAAAAGGTCGCATTGGGTAAAAGTACGCACTACCATTTTCTCGGGTTGGGGAGGAACAGGCGGGAAAACTTGTTCGACGAAATTGAGTGAGTTTGAACCGCCATTTAGGGTCAACGTCAGGTCAGCAGTGCATGGCGCGCAGTTTGAGTTTTAAAGAAAACAATCAAATTAACGTTTAATTTTGTGTTTTGTGAAACAAAAGAAAAGTGTATTGTTCCTAAGTTTTTGTATTTATGAGGTAAGTTGTATTTTTTGATTTAAATGTAGTTTTTGGACTTTCTTTTAGCCATATGTTTATAAACCGAATCTTATTTATTCCTAAGCTAAGTGTGGTTTATTTCAATTACCAGCCCAATGGGGTAAAAGGACGGGGGTAAAAGTTCGCATGCGTACTAGTACTAAAGTAACGTATTTGTATTATTTTTTTAAGACGTTCATTAACGGACATGCTTATTTCTGATAGCTTATTTTAAAATTACGGTTCGTTTTTTTTATTAAGTATGTACCTACTTGTTTACATTGAAGCTTTAACTTGAGTTTATTAAAGAGTATTTAAATTTTGAGTGTCTTATTTGTTATTTATTTAAAAAAAAACCGATTGCGCACTTTTACCCAAACGACTGCGTAGTTTTACCCACTTTCAGGGGCAAAAGTACGCACTCCGACCAAATCACTGTTTTCTTTTAATATAAAAAACCCGTATTAGTTATAGCAAAAAACATCATGCAATTCAGAAGTATAATAAATGAGCTAAATAATAACATTCATTAGGTTTCTAACAACGTGGTAGTTTAATTGTTATCCATGAAGAAAGACAAAAGTGCGGCGTTTTACCCCGAATGACTCTATTCTATTAATCAGTTATCAGTATTTGAGAATACAGAATACATTTTCATTAGTTTACTTGTTTATGTTAAGAAGTGTGTGTATTGTTTGTAAAAAAAATCCAACTACACGTTAGCGCGCGTATAGTTCGGCAAGAGTGGCCTAAAAACTCCGTCACCAAAGTTAGTCACTAACGTCCGATTAGGTACTGAAAGGCTAATTAAAGGAAGTAGTGCTTGTCTATGACATAATTTGACATTTGTCTTAAACAAATCTGTCAAAAAATGACTTCATTAATGGTTAATACGGCATTAAAAATGAATGTCATTTTCGTTTGAGTATTCGGGCATGTAACTAACTTTTGGTCTTATTTTTATAATATTTTACTGGTTCTCATTCGACATAACACCGCTCAATTAATTTCAGCATCATTCGAGCACAATGACTGAAGATAATGTTGAGCCTGACTTAGATCTGGAGCAAGCGCCTAAAATATAATTACAAAAACACATGAGCTCATGTAAAAATATCGCTGATTTAAATACCGGCAGTGTTGCATACGACGAATAATCTTCATGGGAGTCTATTGTGTCTAAAAGTCAAAAGTCAAAAGTCAAAATATTTTATTCAATGAAATCTTATAGAAGACCACTTTGACATGTTTTAAAACTAGTAGTCTGAAATAGTATTTTGATTTGATGTTCAGGATTTTCAAGAGGGGACTTCCTTGTAGTAAAAAAGTAGAAGTCAGCTTCAATTCAAATTTGCTGAGCACAGATTACACAAGTAGCTAGTTGTTTGACATTAAACTGTGGTTTGAGCTGTATAGTATAGGTATATTATTATTTGGTATATTCTGCACTCTCGATGTGTGTACTAATCGCCAAATCCTCACCATATTTTTAATGGCCTTCATTGGGCATACCTACAATAATAAACATACCTACTTACAAGGCTAAGAATGAACTTGCATAAGCTTTTTAAAGACGGTTTAAAATACCATCTCCCTAGCTCCTACACTAAGTAAAATTACAAATTATGACATCATAAAATAGGTACATTATATTATATAAGATTTGCTGAAGATTTTGCTATTTATGATTATATTTGTCATCCTATCAACAATATCTCAGACGACTAACAAATAAACTTATCTTTATTAGATTAAACAATAAAACAAATTAGAATATTCATAAAATTATTTAGCATTCACTTTGAGAAATTAACTTAGCTATCTGCATTATTTTTTATTTTATTCTCCCCCCACGGTCTTCTCTATTACTGCGCATACTTGCATGCCGAGATCCATCAACTGTTCCTGTTCCGCCCTCGAGAGAGAAACATCTGTTAAATACTTGGGCGTCACTATTGACCAAACACTATCGTTCAAATTTCATATTGATATTCTCGTCACTCGGCTTCGCAAACTTATCTATATTTTCAAAATTTTGAAACACGTAGCTGACTCTCGGATTATAAAACTAATTTACTTTGCCCTCTGTCAATCCATAGTTGAATACTGTATTACCTCATGGGGAGGTGCAGCCAAATCACACCTTCTTAAGTTGGAGAGATCTCAAAGAGCCATCTTAAAGGTGAGTGCTGGTCTTCCCTGGCGCTATCCGACTACGGATCTTTAACTTAAATGGGGAGTCCTAACGGTCAGACAATCATTCCTACTACAAATCATCCTTAGACAACATCTAATTCTGGACTACGATCCACAAGTGGCCTGGGCCAGGCGTAGAAGAGGAAATGTCTGCTGTCTTATTAAGTGCCGCACCACGTTTACACACAGTTTCTTTAATTTTCTTGGCCCCTACATGTACAACAAACTAAATAAAAACTTATCCATCTATCCACTTACAAGAGCCAAATGTAAAGCAACTGTTAGTGAATGGCTTAAAACACTGACATATGCTGAAACTGAGAACCTGCTCATACCTATAAAATAAACACCAACTAACCACCTACCCAACTTCTACTCTTACATTATCCCACTTCCCTATTACAGAATATGCATACTTACTCGTAGTTTAAAATACTCCTAACTCACGTACTCATTCTACTCAAACACACACACTCACACATACACACGTAAACACACACACACACACACACTCACACACTTACACACTCCCTTATACACACACACTCACTCAGACACTAAACCTCTCATTAGTAGGTACATCCCAACTCAACACCCCGTTAACACTTCACACGTATAATATTTTCCTATGTATCTACGTACCAACTTAGTAACCCACATTTTATGTACTTAGTATATTTATAGCTTCCATGGTACCTAAGGTTAATCAGCGGAGTAGGGCCCGGTGTCCTGTAGCACAGGTTTTCTTTAAACCTATTTCAGGCACCGGTCTCTCACAAAACAGGTTAACTGAATTATCCATGTTTCTGTTCCTTCTGTTCAATATTTTGTATCTAGTTTTTAAGTTAACCTCTGTGAGAGAAATAAATAAATATTCATTCATTCATTCATTTAAATACTTTATACGAGTCGGTTTTTATAAAATTAAGTTTTTTCTTAGTGTCTTATTTAAGTTTTCTATGTCGTCCAAATACATTTTTGATAAGTGCGTTGCGTACAAATACCTAAGAACATTTTGCAAAAGTTAACATTCCATAGTACCAGTTTGCAAGGCCATCGACTATATTAAAAAACTAACTAAAAGCTAAGTATTAAACAATTCAGTTTAGGTTCTAACTGAATAACTTTACGCCAGCAACTTAGCTTACGTCAGAAGCAGTTCAATAAAGGACCTAAACTGAATAGCTTTTAACGGACATAGTAAGCCTACAGAACTGCAGGCATTTTTAGGTTTCTTATCTTAACTACATTTGGAAGACCTACGGGATTTTCTGAATCTATTCTAGTTCTATATCTAGTCTAGGACAGAACCCTCGCTGAGTGACGATGAGCGCAGGATCTAGGCATGCCATGCACTCTTTGTTCTGATAGGTGCGTGCGTTGGACGCACATACTGGGTTCAGGATACCCCCTCAATGTGGGGGACATTGAGGACAAGTGGCTACCTCTATAGACCCAGCGTCTGCAAGCGCCAGGAAAACCAGGATGATGATGAGAGCTGTGGAATGTAGTTTTTATATCGTCATTAATGTAACGCAGTTTTTTATCGTCATCAGTATTACATGTGTGATAATACATCATAGGCTTATTATAATGCGTAATGTACGAGTTAGTAACAAGAGTCAAGTTTGATAAAATTTTGTCTAGAAGTGAGGACCGATTTAGAAAAGTATAAGTACATTATTAAATAGATAGTCTGACTAGAGATAAATGTGTATGAGTACAAATAAATATAAATATAAAATGGCAAATAAATATGGCAGTTTAAAACAGTTTTATACAATAAAATATAACTTACAATATGAAACCAGTGCAACTTATGTTTATGACTTATTACAATATGGAAAATAACTATATAAACAACTTACAGCACTGCATGTTTATTGTATCAGCAAATATCCTAGAATCTGTTTATAACCCACACCCACATCCACAAACTGTTTTACTGTAGGTACTTACACAGTAATTTCTGATGCGTTCACAGAACAGAAAACACAGAGAGTCATTTTGGTACAAAACTCTCTCCCGTATTACCACTTAACTAATTATTACAAATACTTAATTATTAAGAAAATAAAGCGATACGGTAACGGAGCCTTTGTGAGAGTTTAAATCTATGATCTCTACCCCGTAATGTAAATTTTAAGCAGAAAATAGAGTTACTTTTTTATTTAAGTTTTTGTAAATAAGTGTTAGTTAAGTAGGTACCTACCTACTTAAAAGATTTTTTTAATATCGTTATTTGACATGATCATGATTAAAAATCCTTCCACTGTCTCATCAAGAGTTCAAAAAGTTTTTTTTATCATCTCCCGTTCGTCGTTTTCCGTAACGTAGGTTCACAACTCTGGCTAAACGCTGCTTCTGCTTTTTCTACTCTGTGGCGTATTATGATAAGAAAATCATTATCAGTGAACTCAATCATTATCAAACTGTAAATCCAATGATTTACACAAGCTGCTTTCAAAACGTTATAATTATTGCGAACTTCACGTTGCTTATTCGCGTGATCTTTGTTTGATGACCTCTGATTGTTTGTTGGTTCCTTAATTCTTACGCCCGAATTATGAAATGCTAATTTAATTAAAGTACCTAAGTGGTATCTATGACTCAATTTGACATTTGCCCGTAAAAATCTGTCATAAAATAACTTCCTTAATGGTTGATACGGCCTTAAATATTTAATTAGTTTTAGAGTAATCAGGAATTAGTCTACCTACGAAATATCAACTCACTTCAGAATACAATTAGCTACTTACTTGACCTATTACTTACTTGTCTCCATATGTCCCCAATAGGACATTTTTACAGTGTGTAGTGCCGGTTTTGTTAGATTAAGTAGATATTTAAAACAACACGCTTGGGATAAAGACCACAAGAGTGTGTCTCTAAACATAAAAAGGTAAGTACCTAACCTTAAGTAACCTTAACCTTTAAATACTTTTGATTTTTTTGTGTTGGTAATTGATAAGGCTTTGGAAAAGAGACTCACGGAAAAAAAAATACTTAGGTAGGTACCTGGGGGTGATAATTTAATAATAATTCAAAGAATACAATATTATGCTTCATTTTTGCTCTTCATATTTACTTTGGATGCTAAATATATTATAAGTAGGTACTTACTGCGATGAACGTAAGCAAGTTTATCGTCATTGTTAACATTATATCGATTATTGAATGAAATAACACGATTTTGTATAAAAGCCCTAAACAATCCTTGTAATATCCAGTTTGAAAATCGAACGAACAAAATGGCGGTCTCAAAGTTGACAGTTGCATTCTTCGTGGTCTGCATTTTGGCGGTAATAGCCGAAAGTTTGGCTGAGGAAGAGAAGAAGGAAGAATTAGGAAGTCACCACCACTTTGTGAAGAGGCAAGCTGATTATGATGACATTGGAAACTTAGATGGTGACTCCGTGAACTATGAGCGTTCGTTTGACAGACCACATAGAATCAGGGTCCTACCAGGCTTCTTGCATTAGTGGATTTGACTGCAACGGGTAATTTTGTGCAATATATTTTTGTTACGTTGGTATTAATTTTAGTACTTAAGGGAATTAAAATGCTATTCAATGTCTCTAATTGTTTTTTTTACATAGATTACATTTGAGATAAGACTAAGCACTTTGTTTAGTATTTCCGTTTTAAGTTTGATAGGCTGTTTTGCTCAGTGAGTGGACAAGTATATGTATAACATTTTTTCTGAGGCTAAAATATAAAACAATAAATATTTGGGGATATATTTTATTAAATAAAAATAATGAGTACAAAATAAAGTAATTTTAAGTAACAATACAAAAATTATGTTCATCATAATAAAGTAGTCGTTTAAAGAACATCATAATACATTCTTATTCTTATACGTAACAAATAAAACTGAATGATATTTCATTTAACTTAAAATAAACTAATTTAGTAGCGTTTAAGTGTCAAATTAAGTTGTAACACAAAAACAAAGGTTTTAAAAGTGGTCACAACACAACACACAGGCTAGGTGTCTTCATAATTTATATTCTATGTTTAGGATGGTGAAAAGCAAACATACGTAAATACTAGTTACTTTAAAATTAAAGTAAGCACCGTCGATTCAGCGACACATTCTTAAAATAATAGGTTGGGTTTAAATTAAAATTTTAAGGTGATTAGTTGTAGTCGGCAAATTAACTTTAATTATAAATTTACGTCGCATATAATCAAATACTCAACCAGTATTATGTACTAATTAATAAGGCACATCGATGGCACAGCGTTACAATTTAGTAAAAAGTTACTTAAACTAAGCTAAAATTAAGTATTTGGCACGTGTTGAATTCACTGGATCTTTGGGTAAATAAAGTTTGGTTTAACTTATCGTTGGTTAAGTTTAAAAATTTAGTTTTTCTTAATTACAAAGATTTTGATGAAACATATATTTACAGGTATTTATCGCATTTACCTTAATTTAACTTTATCCCGACGTTTCAACTGGATTGCACCTGCCGTGATCGCGAAAGTTTAAAAAAGACAATTACAAAAATTTTGTTATTTTATTATTTTTCTGTCGTAAATGTAGTTATAAATATAATTTGCTTGACAGTTGTTAAATTAAATGTTTTTAGGGAATTGGATCAAATTACTAAACAGTAGTTTAACATACTGTTTAGTCGTTGTGCAAGGTTGCAAGATTTCAAGCTTAACCAACGTCCTTACTTAGAATTATCGTAACTTGCTTAGTTTCTAGTTTTTTTAAAAAAAATCTTAAAATAAAATTATAGAGTTAGAGACAAAAAAATTATATGAATAAAAGAAAAAATACTGAAATACTTATGGCAAAAACTACAAAAGATAGAATAGAAAGGAACTTTAAAAAACATAAAGTTCTAAACTGACTTATTTATACTGTTTAATTGAGGTACAATTAAAATTTTCATGATTTTTAGACAAAAATTTAATGAATTTACTTGACTACGGGATTTAAATTGACTGTTATAAACACTTAAAACGGGAAATTAATATTATTATATCCCGTTTTATAATGTTCAAAACCATGAAAGTTTAAAAAGCTTTAAATTGACTGAATATTATTATGAATACTGATTAGATACTTTTATTAAAATGTTTTTATGGGGATTTTCCAATTCTAAATGATAAACATATTGGTTTAATTTAACAACACACAACACAGACCTTACATAACACTCGTCTTATCTGATAAGATATGATAGTACTTAAGTAAATAAAATTTGATTTGTAGTTTTAGTAAAAAATCCTAAGAATAATCTCAGTTTGGCACTAAAACAATTATACAACTCATTTAAGACTAAATATACATATAAAATCCGTAAGTAACTGTCATGCCATTTGGAGTCAGCTGATAAAACTAAAGTTAGTAAACACGCAAATTAAAATTTAAAGATAATTTCTTCTAAATATACATTTCAGTTTGATTATCTTATGTAAGTAAAGCCTTATATTAAAAACTTTGCAATTACATGGAAAGTATTTTATGTAAGATGCGTGAATTTTGCTTTTTAGGTAAAAGAGCAAATAATTACCTATTACGCTTATTACAAAAAAAAACAAAGTTATAAATTTTATAAAATTCTAATAAAAAAAAATCTTTTATAAGCCTCGACTTAATAAAAAAAATACCTACAAGTATGGGATTTGCTATTGTATCATTTTTTGCAGTCACTTGAGTTCTTGTCGATCTGTTTTGCCAGCGCTTAAGCGTTCTCTAACAGCCTAAACTTTTGTGAAATAGTGACTTGTAAATATATTGCAATTTATAATTAAGAAAAAATTAGCACTGTTCTATTGTATTTATTTCGAAGGGGTAAAGAGAACATTGAATATTGAAGGGGTAAAGAGTTTTAACGTATTTAAGGGTTAATGGTCTAAGAAAGGTTAGGAACCACTGCTCTATAGTCTAATACTCGCGCCTGCAGTAGTATCCTAACGAGCGACACTTCTGGCAGAGATGCTGAGGATGGATCTTCGACTGGTCACTCACGTCAAGTCCATCCGGCTTCTCTAAAGGGCGCTGAAACAATCACACATAATCACATTAGGTCTATGAATTAAGCAGTGGTAAGAGGCATTTTTTGCCTACACTTAACGATACACTGTAAAGTCAAAGTCAAAGACAAAGTATCATTTATTGCGATGAATACATGTTACAAAATATGTTATGATTGATAATATGGAACCTATGCAATATTTATTTTTACAATTCAATCAATTTATAATTATAATTATAAAGAAAAATGTCATATCTATTAAATACCTTGTCATTAAAATTTTAAGAAACATGTCAAAATAAAATATTAAAAGTCAAAATTAAATAACAATTAGATAAGCAATAATAAAAAACCTAGCAATGATGTAGTGCAAGGGATCTCATAAGTATATTTAGCTAAAGCTAGTTAAATCGGCTTACAGCATCTAAACCATACTTTCTGCCACACGTAGGTGTAATTCTCCGTGCGATAATATAGCCGAAAGTTTTGAAAACTATGACTGACCTGTTTGTGTGGAAATACGTTAATGCGACACTTGATACACTCTTGCCCATTGTTGGCCCAGGAGTTCCCGCTCATCCACTTGCGCTTGCACTTCGGGCACTTGTACTCGCCGAAGCACCGCTTCTTGCCTTGATATGGGGTAAGACCCTCGCCTTTTGGTCGCGCCTGGAAAGGGAACAGAAAAGATCAATTAGACTAAAATTTGGTAATTTTAGAACTCTAACTCAGACTGTCATTTTGTTTTGAACTTTATTGTGAACGAAATAAGAGCTTTCGAACCAACGCTGAATCACCGCCATAGGTATGGACCTACCTGCGTCTTGTCATCGGAACTGTTTGAATATCTTTAGGTTCTAGGCCACTTACGAAAAGTCCACAATTTTTTTTTTATTCGCTAATGGTGATCTCATATGAGGAGAATGTAATATTTTTCTTAATGATAAGAAAAATCGATAAGAATTGTTTAATTGATTAACAAGAGAAATGTGGTAATACTTTATCAAAAACTACCAATTTTAATGTCGCTATTCCGTTGAACTGCGACCTTCGTCTGATATGAAAAACACGAAAATAAACATTACGAACCTGTTTAACATGTAAACCAAAAATACTAGGCAATATTTGAATCAGGTAAAGTAGATATGTGTTAATTTATAATAGGATTTATTGATTATTTTTTATTATTTTATTAATAAGTGAGACACTCTAACTCACTGCAAAGGCATCCCTTGTTTGTATCACGTCTTTAAAAAAAATTTATTTTAAACTCTATGGGAATTTTGTATGAGTAGAATGGTTTTCAATAAACATATTCGTGTTACAAGAACTAATTTGCTGTCTTGCTCATTGAACTCTTGTCTTTGAGTAAGCTCTACACTGACACTGTCAATAGAAGTATACTACTGGGAGCACATAATTTTAACAACCCATATTTTTTGTATCACTCAAAGTAAGGAAGACTACGCGGCATGCCATTGCTGACGCTTCGTGACCGTGTACATTTGAAAAGGGCCTGAGAACAAGGAGTCTTTGTAACACAACACCCGTTGTTATAATCGTAGTTATAATCTTTGTAGCAGTGTTTTGGTTTCCAATGTCCCCGAATAGTTCTGGAACTATACCCAAATAGTGGGGCCTTGTTTTATGATCACGCTTGACGAAATAAACAGCTTTGATTGCGTCATTGGTAAAAAGGTTACTTTGTAGGTTCATAAAATAAAATTAACTTTTCAAAAAAATTATAAAGTTATCTTTTCAATTTGGATCAAGGATCACCGCCAGCAAATGTTGTCACATTTGCATAAAAAAATTGCAACCTCAGACGAAGTTAAGCTTAGAGAAATACTAAGAAGTAAAGTAACCTAGGCAAGATAAAAATGGCATTATGTAAATGGTACTTTAGTTATTTTTTTGACAATAAAGGGTAGGTACAGTCCACAGACATAGATCAAGATATGTCTTGATCTATGTCTGTGGTACAGTCAGAGTGCAATGACGTGGGTAGGTAACTTATATACGGAGGGATGCTTATTTATGTCTAGCAATGGACTGGTAAAAGTTTATGATACCTACTTAGGTAATAAAATGAAAAAAGGGCATAGTAATAGGAATTATATAAATAATAAAGGACCAACGAAACTTTTAGAATCAATAACAGCTAAGAATCGAGACAACGAGCATTTTTCTGGTAAAAAATAAACTTATAACCATTCCGATAATTTGGCAACAAGCCGAATAGATGCCGATTCAACTCGTCAGACGAACTTGTTTGAGACAGGAAGCGTCTCAAATAATACATTAATTAAAAAGTTTAATGACTCCAACGTTGGAGTATACCACTTGAGAGGTAAATTTAAGAATGATTTAAGTTTGAAATGAATGTTAACAAAATATAAAATGGCGTTTTGTCTTTTCGAATCTACACCTAGTAGGTATTATAATTAGGATTTTTAGGTATTTATTCAGAAAAAGTCGTAGTCAATTTTGAGTTTTAGGATTTTAGGTATTGCGTAGGGTCAGTGTGCCGGATCGCCGGCCGCCTCTAGTTCTCGGCCTTTACGCGTTTCCGATGCATTAAAATTAGGATATTAGCGATTTAAAATAATATTACCAAATGCGTTATATGTTAACACGTCTGTATTGAATTACTCTATTCCTAACAAAAAAATTGGTAGGAAACAAGATACGAGTGATTTGTAGTGAATTATTCAATTCAGGGGCTGCCAACGCGGACCTCGCGGCGTGCGAAAACTACAAAAAAAATAGTGGCGCGTCTTTTACGGCAAGGGATGCTTTGTGCTATTTCTCTAAGTAAATAATGTTGAGAGGCGTTTATTCCATTACGGAAATACCCTGACAACATACTTATAAAATAATTTTCGCAAAATTGTATACAAAACAATAATATTTCAGAGGGCCGAGATCTAACATTGAATTTTTGTCAAAAGTTTAGTTTTCGGCCGGGTGGCCGATATCTGGTACATGAAGTCTTTTCCGTTTTCGTCTCTTTTATTTATTTGGTTAACAAATGTATCTAATTTCTCTTATTTATACGATAGTAATATACGTAAGGACCCTAACCTTCAGTTTTCGGCCGTCAAATTATGTAGCATTCATAACGAAAAGACAATAACAAGAACGACTATTTTGGTGGCCGTAAACTAAAAATGTATAAAATATTACTTCAGTTATCGGCCTGACCTGTAAAATGTATTGAAATCATGTGGCCGATAATTGAATGATTGATATTAGTTTTCGGCTGTATACGAGAAAGATTGTATTTTTTTATTGTTTTGGGTAGTTAAGTACCTGGTACCTGATAGTTTTGTCTTGAAGAATAGTTATGTCATAAATTACAAGCTTTTATTAGCTAATTTGATAGGTCCGGTTATTATTGTGCTTTTTTGACCACTTAATGTTATTATTATTAACTAGCGACCCGCCGTATCACCCGCGTAAGTCCCGTTCCCGCAAGAATATCGGGATGAAAAGTAGCCTATGTGTTAATCCAAGGTATCACCTATCTACATACCAAATTTCAACCAAATTAGTCTAGCCTCTAGCCGTTTTTGCGTCAATGAATAACAAACATACGTACACTCTCACAAACTTTCACATTTATAATTATTAGTAGGATAGTAGGAAGGATAGGTTAGGAAGTAGGATAGGATAGTAGGATAGGAAGGAAGGAAGTGGGATAGGAAAGATAGTAGGAAGTAGGATAGGAAGGATAGTAGGAAGTAGGATATGATAGTAGGAAGTAGTATAGGATAGTAGGAAGTAGGATATGGCTTGGTGGTCCCACTGCAGGGCATTGGCCTCCCTTCCGAAAGCTTGATGCGTTAAGTAGTGAGGAGTGGAATTTTTCTACTCCTCGTGAAATAACGCATCCACAGGCCATGTGCAAATTAAGAGAGGTTCAACTGATCGTGAAAGAGTGTTTCAGAGAGTACTCATTTCTGGGGAACACTGGCTGTAAGTTGTACTCCTAGGGATACCAGGGTTTGGCAATTGCCAAACCTGTAGAAATAAAGAAAAAAAAAACCCAGTAGAATATCGAGAGTAACGGCTTGCTTATATCTCGATGGCCTCACTCCCAGGTCTAAGTGACAAACTCAAGACAATCCCCACTGGAATAGTTCTGAGAAAAACGTAGTTGCCTGTTCTTCACTTCAAGATATGCCGGGAGCCTGTGATTCAGAACCTGTTCCATGGAGCTGCAGATTATAGAAGACGACTATAGGGTCCTTACGTCAAGCATTGCAAGACATTTATTCCATCTTCTAAGAAGATAGATCAAAAAAGAAGGAGACAGTTACTAAGGAGGGAGGGGGGAGGGCTTGCTTCCACTGTTGCAGCTCCTAATCTGACACAGCAAAGCTAAAAAGACCACCGTCATGGCTACAGGCTTTGTTAGCATTTAGATTAAGAAATTCTCTTGTCAGATGCGGATGTCAAAACTCGCCTATAGGAAGTGTTTGCAGGGCCGCACTGCCAGAAAACTAATAAAGTCAATAATAAATAATAATAACAATGATAAAAACGCTTTTTCGTGAGTCTAAACCAATAAAAACAGTTTAAAGTCCTTCAAATTGCAGTGGCCGATAACTGAATACCTTGTGGCCGATAACTGAATTTTGTGGCCGAAAACTAGCATTTCTGGCATTTTCACATATTAAAATGAAAATAAAAATAACTAAAAGCTTGTACTGCTTAACAGTATATTTAAAATAAACTTCATGATATAGGCTATCATACAACATCATCAGAACTAGTAAAGTAGGGTTCTAAGTATTTTTTTCGAAGTCTTAAAGTTGACGAGAGCACTAAGCGGCCGATAACTGGCACACTGACCCTACTTTAAGGCAAAACAAGATGGCCAAACGATATCTATGAGACTTGCTAGGAGATCGGAAAGAGTAACGTAATAGACAGGAGATTATATCCAACAGTGGGTGGATACGATCTGAAATGATGATGAGTAATTTCAGAGCACCTACAAATTTTCAGAAATACGTAAACACGGGATTTATCGCGTTGTTTACACTTTACGTTTTTCCAAAATAAATTGAGATCGCGAAAGTTTAAGAAAACAACTCTACTAAAGAAAAAAAAATCTTAACATTTTCATCAATCCATCCTCAAAGTTGCGTCATAAAAGTCAGTAACTTACCTACTTAGCAAAGACAGAGAGCTACACTGAGATGATTTTATTAGGATTTCCTCAAAAGTTGTCTACGAAAACAGAAAGCTATTTACCTGAGGGCAGTCTCCAATATAATGTCCCTTCTTGAAGCAAAGATGGCACATGTACGCCGGCGGAGGGGGTCTCGGCGGTCGTCTCAGAGACAGCAAGGATAGCTGCTCCGCCAGCGAGCTGGTGTCGTCTGCTGGCGGCTGGGAGGCGCCCGTCGCGGCTGTTGGTAGAGGACCCCATACTGAACCGGGCACCCACTGGAAATAGACAATGGAAATGATTTAGCTGAGTGAGAGAGTAAATTAAAATATTGTTAGGCATCTCATACATGAACCGGTTGTGTCACCTAATAATACTCGTATAATGATTGTAATAAACGATGTATAGTATAGGTAGCCTGATTTAAGCCACTTGCATGCCCAAGACACTCAGTATTGCCATGCTGAATGTGTGTTAGAGCCAAATAGAACATTATAGTGTAGTCGGAGTGTGCCACAGGTAAGTAAACGAAGGAGACGAATGAGGAAGTGAGGCCAATTCATCAATTCCAAACCATTTATAACAGCTTTACTCTCAAAAATATCTTTAACAATCTATTAAATCCTAATAAACTGAGCCATGTGTGATTGTGCTATTCGTAGACAGTATTCGTTTAATAGTAGTGAACCTATGAGACTGCATTTTATTGACAACATGCCAAAAATATCGACTTCAATCGCTGGACTCGGCTACTTTCAACGCAACGGCCTACCAATTTATTTAGCCGCTAATCAATTTATTAATGACATGGAAAGTGGAAAGTATTTAAAAATCTAAAAAGTTGTAAAGCAACGATAATGTTTAACCTTCAAATATTGTCTAACATTCCAGTTGTATGTCTAACCTTCAAAATTATGTCTCTAATTCGATTTGTTTCTGATGTATTTGTTAATTGTCACTTGATGAGATTTGGTTTAGAAAATAAAACTAACCCATATTCACTTCTCATTCCAATATCTTTAAAATGACAATACCGATAAAGATCTTCACATCAATATTCTAATTTTAAAACAATAGGTACCTAAGCCTCGAGGGCGGTCTAAATCTTCTGAATGTCCCGTCCGTTGATAAGTACTTTTTCTGTATAATGTGTTGGTCTAAATAAAATACCATACAATGACACACATAACGAAATGATCTCGCTTAGACAAATGGAATCGCGGACAATCGAGCGCCGTCATTGGACGAGAGGTGCGCGCGCGCATCTGTTACACGAATTATTGTGCGTTCCAAATACGAACGTGCGTTGACGTCTCTGATTCACCAAGATTAGAGTTCTAAGAATTATACTTAAGATTGGAATAGTTAATTATGGATTTTTTTAGGTGAATTTGCGACTTAGTAGGAAAATATTGAGTCAACAGTCAACACTGAAAGTCAGATTTCCGTTTTAGATTTTTGTCTCTACACTCGGAGCCGTAGACGAACGCAAAATCGTACCTAGGTACCTACCTACCCCTTACCTCATTATCATGTTGAATAAAATACCTATAAAAATTATTAAGTCCGTATATTACTCGTACCAGAGTAGACCGTACGGTAGGTAGTTATAATCTTTTCAGATGAAGCAATTTAAGATCCTATAAGGATGTCAGAAGAATAAAAGACAAACAATCAAAATCTAAAAAAGTAAATTAATAGTCAGTAACTTATTCGTTTGTTCGTTCGTTCGTATGAGCAAGTGTTAAAATAAGTTGTGTACAGCAACAACAGTTCATCTTACTCACATCCTGCCGGCGGCTTTGATCGCTCATCACCTGGTCGTGTTTCATCATTACCTAGACTAATAGGAGAGTTGAAGGGCCGATGGTTCATTTCTCAGATGTCATGTTCAAGATAAACGGTTAAGGAAAACATTAGTGAGGAAACCAGTAATTATGGTTGTAATCTTTTTACATTAATTTCACAAAATATTTTTACACGGTAAGCTGTCTGGTAGTAATTGAAAAAGTGTGGAAATAAAATTATACCTACCTACTTATAATTTTTTGCGTAAAATCACAGGTCTAAAATTATTAGTCAAGATTGAAAGACATATTTTACAAATTTTTAGTGGAGAGGTATTCTTTAAAAGCTTTGTTTGTTTTAAAACTCGGTATTTTATCTAGCATTCATCTTAATCTCATTTTCATCTGTTCTGTCTGTTCAATAATTGACTTTATTTAGAAATAAACGTAAAGAAAAAATGAAATATTATGACTTGTAGACTTCTCTCTCACTTTTAAAATTTTATAAATTGTACTAGGCGTAAACATTATACCTACCCACTCATGGGAATTATGTAAAAAGTATGTCTCTAAATTAAGTGAGGGATTCCCTTGTGTACCTTGTACCATGTAATTTACTTCTACAAAAAACTGCAAGATTCCTCAATGTTTCGTAACAAAACTTCCGTAAACAAACACGTAGCATTCATTGAACTCTGAGATCTGGTAGCACCATTCCACCAAATTAATGAATTCACACTGTACCGGGAAGCTGTTACTCTATAATTAGAACTACCTGTTTGTTGTACATCAGTGGCGTATTGGTTGGGGTTACAAACTACTACTTTCATCCATGCTTACTATCGCAGTTAGAAGGGAGAGTGGTCAAATCTTTGATGTTTGTAAACTGAAAATTTCAGGAAGGAACAGTTAAAAGATTAATTATCTAAGCTTGATAACGTTTTAATCTGTAAAGAGATTTGTAGATACATATTTATTTTGATAACAAATATCAAGTTAAGGCAACCAATTAAATCAAATCAATGGTACAATTATTTAGTAGGTAGTGTCAATTTTAATAGAAATTAGTTTACAGATTTTTTGCGCTTGTCTCTCAATTGTCTGAATTTCAGGGTCGTCTTCATTTCGATAATTATGTGTACATGGAAGACCTTAGTTGAACATTCATCAGGTCGGGACTGGACACTTTGGTCCACCGAAGTGTAGGTGTGCGAAGAGAGGCGCTAAGAATGACCAATTCAAACGTAAGATCGTACCGCACTCTGATTGAGTAATTCTTATGTTGAGAACTACTCTGCATAAATCTCTTCTTTGGTAGAGTCTCTTTCAGGTTTGCCAAACGACATTCTTCCAACTAAATAGACTATATCACGAAATAGACAAAGTAAAAACGGATGGGGTCGATTAAACCTCCGGTTTAATCACGCACGATATTATCCTCACCATTTTAAAGCTCATGTCAAAATTCATAAAACTATTTGGCGTGGTTTATGCATGGACGACTAGAAGCCAACTTTAGTGACGGAGTTTTAAGGCTTCCAAGATTTTAAAAGCCGAAACCGACCATTTAACGTGCTCTCAAAAGCATCATAATTAATTTATGAGGTCTAAAGTCGAACCCCACTAGTTAAAACCAGAAGCAGTTGAAGATTTCCGAAAGAGAACTTAATACGTTAGTTAAACATTGAACTCGTATTACTAGAACCAACAGTTGCAGGATAGCAGGTATTATTAGAATTGTTTACATTCCATTATTGCATTCGCTATGCAAGTGGTCTGGACGGAGTTTTTGCAAACATCTCTTGAGTTTTCGGTTAGCCCTTTTAAAAAGATGTTATGATACCGAATCATAGAGAAAGTCTATCGTACCAAGGTTGTGTGTTTCTACGCTTAGATACAGTATATAATATTCAGTTCAGTATAATACCATTACTGACTGTTTGCTAGTCGTATTGAAAGACAAGATGATCAAAATACATTGCAAAGAAATTACAGTCTCTATCTTTTCATGTCATTTCATCCTGAACCATTCTGTTACTTCCTGTAAATTTTATACAGTTCAACTAAACCAAACTTAGCAGACAATTTGAGATTAAAGTATTTCACTACTAATATTATAAAGAGGTAAAGTTTGTTTGTTCGACGGAGGTAATCTCCGAAGTTACTCAGCTGATTTCAAAAATTCTTTCACTAATGTGTGGCATGGACTGTCTGGATGGTTATAGGCTATATTTTGTCCCGGTAGTTTCATTAGTACACCCGTGCAAAGCCGGGACGTGCTGCTATCAGATATAAAAATATTTCATACAACAGTAAGTGTTCAAAATCCAAAATTTCAGGCATCATTCAAATAACAAAAAAGAGCTAAAGTTCATTGCTTTTTGTATTTGGTATAACAGACAACTTTTACCCAAATACACAAAGTCCTTGAACGGATATAGATTCATTACCTGATCGTTCTGATCGTGTGTAAGATACAGCCAGCCGAGGAGTGCTTGGGGGCAGGCTTCGGTCTTGCCCCAGGGGGGTAGCTCGGCCCCCATAGCCGTGGGGGACATTTCACTGCACTGTTTGTCAGGCCATCTTGCCCGGTAATTCGGGAGCGCGGTGCGCGTGCGCCGGTTGCGATGCGACTAGCTGGGACGGCGGCCGCTCCTTAAGACGGGAGATGTGGATTAGGGATGGGAGTGTTTGTTTGTTGTCGATTGTTTTAGACTGTTTATAATGAAGCATCACTTAAAGGGTGGACCTATTAGGTATGCCTTTAGCTCTTTTCATCGTCCTGAGATCAACTGTGACAAGTTAAATCCACCACATTTCTAAGTATTACCTTGACAAGTTTGTGAATGAATAATGACTAAATTTTTCCCTAAAAATAAAATTCATGTTTATGAATAAGTAAATCATAATTAGGTCTTGTCATTGAGTAGTTTTGGGTTTACCTATAAGTAGTATTCTATTAATTTATAAATATACCAACATAAATTCCCATTTAATTAAAAGTGGGTAAAGTAGCATTTAAACTATCAGCAATTAACTGATCATGTTAATAATAAAATAAATGTTAAATTAACTTTATCGCTCATAAGCACGCGCCTGTAATTATTATAAATCCACTGAAGTATTTACGATAAGCATCTGTAAAAGTTGCAACGTTGTTGAACGGTTAAGTTATTCATAATTTATAGTTGAATTAATTATGGAACAATTTTTTAGTAGCAAAAACCTAAAAATATATACATAGAATGGAACAAAGTAAAGTACACAGAGATAATAGAGTTATAACAGCTGTAAATATTTTCTAAGTTTTCTTTAGTTATCAAAATGACGATAGTTTAGCATTTGCGATAGTGTGAAATTTCGTGACAGAGTAAGGGCGCGTAATAACTGTCATGGCGTATTTTTATCGATAACCTCTACCATCCCATCCCTAAACGCGAACATGTGGGCGCAGTTGACCGGGAACTCACGGAGAGCAATATTTTGGTTCACCCTGTACCACAGCACTTTGTGTATCGTTTATCGCTGCGTATCGTGGTACAGGGTCGCTGAAATGTGCTGAGCTTTTGTATTGTACCACCTTCAGTCATAACACAGATAAAGGAATGGTATGCAGTAACTACTAAACTAGCTATAGGTACTATGCGATTGTAAAAAGGAAATGATTATTTTGCCTAATATGAATTCTAGTGATCTGAGTTTACAAATTCTTTCAAGGGAGAGCTGCAGTACTAATCTTTAGTCTCTAACTTAGAGGGTCTATAAAAGGTGTTGGTACAAAGTTAACAAGATTTTTGGTATATTGGTAGGAAGTCGTAGTACAGTTTTTGAAGTCTTCTATCTCCTTAGATGGTGTGTTTATCATTTTTTATACCAAACCCCCCTAAAGCTTAAAACAATAATTAAGACGTAGCCACACTGGTTTTCAAATTTATTTTTGTTGATTAAATCGTGACGGCAGGTCACAGCATAGTTATTTATTTTATACTAAGTACTTGAACAAAATACCTGATGTGTTGAAATATTCCCAAATGAAATGTTTAGGAAACACTTATGCCCGTCTATGTGTAATGAAGTGATATATTTATCACCACTTCACTCTGCCATTTTCTGTGTTTTATAATAATACCTACGCTTATAATTTGAAGTGGACTTTTTTTGTTAATAATGTCAAACGTTGCTGATATTTTTAACACTTAGAAGACATTTTTTAATGACTTTTTTGTTTTTGGATCTCTCTGTAATCTTAACACATACCTATGCGATAAGACCCTTGCTTTAGAGATTAAATATCAGAGAGATATCTGTTTTTTTAAGATTATGAGTAAGTCCTAAGTAAGGACTTACAATTTACTTACTTAGGAACGAATTTGAAATTGTTCTGTTATTTATTTTTGTTATTTGCCTGATTGTACCACTGATAAATAATTGCAGTAGGTGTATATTTCAAACACCTAAATTACCTAGTATTTTAACTCTCAATATTTTGATTACTTCGTTTATTCTTTTCAAAAAGCTACCATCCAAGTTGCAACGAAATGTCCCGAGTTGATCACAATACAAAACACTTACATCATTCTAATAAACTCAATTGAAGTGTATGCTCCCTAATTGGCGCAATAGAGCAACAACACCCGACAGAATTGAAAAGTCTATTCACTACAAGATACAATTAGATCTACCTACTCGTAGTAGGTAAGTATAGACGTCTTGGAGTCAAATAATTATTAGCTTTTTTTAAAACGCATTTTTTGTTTTCGGATCCATTGAAAGCAATTGATTACGAGTATACCTTATCTGCCAACTCTACGAGTTTTCGTATTTTGAAAACTGTTTTTTTGAAGTGTTTTGTATTTTAAAAAACTGTTTTTACTTTAAACTTTATTCTCAACATTTATCTTCCTATTTAAATTATTAAATATAAACTTTATTATGTTAAAGTTAAAGTAAATCTAATATAAGTTGGCTTTACATACTTAATCAGATATCTACTTTTTAATTTTGTCGAGCTACCTCGTGATTCCTAGATGATTTCAATAGATATTGATGGAATTATTGTGACCTGTTTGTCTGATTTAAAGTAATGTGCTCAGAGTTATGACGAGAAGGAACAATGCCTTCTGTTTGTATGTGTAGCTCTTTGTTGAATGTCAGATAAAACTGGTTGACTGACTGTCAGTTCTGAACGTAAATAATATTAATACAGTTTCATTCCTTTAGAAATAACTAACAGCACGTCCCGGCTTTGTACGGATGTACTAATGAAACTACCGAGATAAAATATAGCCTATAACCATCGCGATACACATCGGTAAAAGAATTTTTGAAATCAGCTTAGTAGTTTCGGATATTACCTCCGTCAAACAAACAAACATTACCTCTGATATAATTATAGAGATTATTTTTACCGTTGTTCAACATCTCAGGTATCTTGTAAAAGCTGTAGAAGGGCCTAAGTTTTTAGAAGGCTTACTTAAAAGTCAAAAAATACTCACAGCATATTTTTTCTGAAAATATTCGTTCTTACTTTGTTTTTTACACAGTAAAAAACTTACACAACCAATAGACCATTGTTTTTAAATAAAAATTAGTTTTTAAAATCTTCGCTGTCCCATGTGGTTGTAATTTAAAACAATAAGATACGAACACAATTGCCATAGAAAGAATCATAAAAAAGAAAGCTTTACAAGTGGAACCTACAGATGTTGCACAAATCACCAGCCATAATAGCAAGGGCCTAACACGTGTGAAGTGCAACGGTCAATAGACAATTTTGTAGCGACACCGTGGAGAATAACCAATTTTGAAATCAGTCAATAGGATAATAAAATAAACCTAACAGGCTATAGTTAGTTCTAGTTGGTACCTAATAAAACAATTAATAAAATAAACATTGAAATGTGATAACTTAATAAAATCTGAAATTTGAAACAAAGACACAATTTAAAGATTCTTAGTAGCAAAGCAACAATTCACACAAACAACAATACAATTTTAAGATATTTAAAAAAAAAGGCTCTAAATTATAATTAGGCAAATAGGTTATTTTACACTTTTAAAGACTAAACTTTTTGCGTGCCAAAACCTTTTTGTTGTTTTGTTGTAAAAAAGGATTCGTGCAATATTTAACCTCTTTGCAGAAATGAAAACCTTCGATCGACTTCTCAGTGCGACGATTTAAGAATAAAAAAAGTCATTTGATTGAACAAAAATCATCTAAATTGACAGTTTTAATTTGTCACGCTTTGTTTCAGTTTGTTAAAAGTTTTTATTTGTGCTTACAAAAAATATAAGAAAAAAGAAGAAATCTGTTATAAGTAGGTATTATAATCGTCGGTTTGTTTTATATTTTTGGTAAGTGAAATTGATATGTGAGTTAGAAATTTATTAGATGACTCGAAATTCCTTTTTTTCGTTACACTCAAGTCACATCCAATCACAAAGGTTTGGGTGTGTTTTTTTATCTTCGTTTATAATCTGCTTAATTTTTTGTGATGAACTTTTTTTTCGGCTCTAGATAACTCATACTTATTTTTGTCTACTGGCCCGCGAGCTCGCTGGTGTGATACAAAATTACCTGGATAAAAAGTAACCTATGTGATATTTTAGGTCATAAACTATGTACCTACATTTCCAGTCTCAGCCAAGTCCATTCAGTAATTTTTGCGTGAAATAATTGAAAGACTATCTAGAACGACTTAGCTACACAATAAACGTTTAAAAAGCGTTAACCCTTTCACGACCAAGGGAAATATTTTTCCCTTCTACAAAAAACGTTATGGATTATTCAATTATTATTAAATCGATATTTTTTTTAATGAATGTCAAAATAAAACGTATGTCCAAGGCGGCAAATGTATTTCTGAACGATTAGAAAAACAAAGAACAGTCAAAATTTATTGCGCCAAAATCAAAATATTCGCGGGCTGAACTCATAATATCTTGAAAGTGTTTTGGACTTAAGAAAATAAAATAACTATATCTTGTCACGTGTTTTATATTATTTGGTAAGTATAATTTTATATAATAATACAGAAAACTGCAAAATATTAGCACAAGTACCTAAAAATTGCAAATCATCTGAGGGGAAATATTTTTCCCAGTGGTCCATATCTGGTGTTTTCGTTGTAGTACAATCATATGTAGTGCTATTATGATAATGTATGGTTTTCTTGTATTTTTATAATTTACCTTCATTTTTTTACAGAATGGCAAAAAGAGGGTGCAGAGAATTTCATAAGTATTCAAAATGACGAATTTTTGCAGTTTCTTATAGCAGATTCTAGTAACGGAGAAGATGACTTACACTTAGACGAATAAGACCAGCAGTTCATAGGTCAAGATGTAGAAAATGGAACTGATCTTGTTGAAATTGAAGATTCTGTCCAAGAACCGACATATCAAACCCACTACCATTTTTGTCATTCCTGTTGTATAATTCTTTTTATGTGTCTCCTTACTGTATGTGTAATGACAAAATAAAGATTTTCTACTCTATTCTATATTTCATTTTTCAACTGGAGAAATAACTCGTACGCTCCTCACACATTCAATGATGATACTTTTATATCCTATCCAATCCTACTTCCTTCCTACTATCCTTCCTATCCTACTTCCTACTGATATTATAAATGTGTAAGTTTGTGAGAATGTACGTATATTTGTTATTCTTTCACGCAACAACGGCTGGACCGATTTGGTTGAAATTTAGTATATAGATAGGTGATACCCTGGATTAACACATAGGCTACTTTTTATACTGATATTCCAGCGGAAACGGGACTTACGCGGGTGAAACCGCGAGGCGCAGCTAGTTCAATGATATACTTCAATGATATACCTTTATGATACTTTTATGGACCACAGGGAAAAATATTTCCCATGAAATTATAGGAAATCTATACACCCTGCTATGTTTTTCTAGTGATATTCTCTTACTTTACACCCAAAATAGCTAAAATTTTGTGTTGTATTCGCATATTTAGTCTCAGGCATCTTATGGTCGTGTAAGGGTTAAGGTATAAAACACGGAAATTCAGGTGGAATGTATACCTATCTCTCCATACGAGAATGCAATTCCTTCCGGGCTTCCTGTGTCAGCAAGGGTCACTGTGCCATGCTTTTTGTCATTCATGTTGCCGCTCGCGACAAGTCCGCGTTAAGGACCATTTTCCATTAAAAAAAATCTATATGGTTTCAAAAAAATCCTTTTAGCCTCCCATTTTTTAGTCGCGTGCTCAGCTAAGTATTAATTTTAAAAGTACCTACGTTTGTATTCTTAAACAAAAGTCCATGTTATAATCCATTGATTCAATGGTCAGGATTCGATCGTAGGCACACCGTAGGATCGCAAAAAAGCTTAAATTTCAGAAAGAAAGATATACCTATGTGTTTATTTGTGTAGGACCTCAAGGATCACTTAAAAATGTACTGTCTTTTATGCTAGGTGATTCTATTGCCTGTTCAATTAAGTAGGTATTTCAATAAAATAATGTAGTTAATCTAGTTTAAAATCGTTTTGAATATTGTCGTTTTGCGCATTATACGAGTACTTTGTTAAAGTCATAACTTACGCTTAAAGAAAACGATAGCTGAATTCAGTCGAAATTAATTCTTTATTGTCCTATAAAATTTAAGTAGAACTGGTTTGTCCTCCGATGCGCTTCAGTGGAGGATTCAGGGAGGCAGCTATTTTATTTTAAATGGTACTCGGAGTGGATCAAGCAAGCGCTCCTGACCGTGAGCAATGGCAAAAACAAAGGAAGGCCTATACCCAGCAGTGGAAGTGATCGCACTGCGTATGATGATGATGATGGTACTCGGAGAGTAGAATTAAATGCTATATTGATGCTATATTAACGGCAATCCTTTCTTTTAAGCAAGCTTCTTTTTTTTTAAGGAACGAGTATTCTGGATACCTTTCTAACTTCACCGGACTTTTAAGGCAATCTTTGCTACAAACACACTAGTTTTTAAGCCATTTGCTTCAACCCTTAATTATTGTACTCCATCCCTGCGTTCTTATCGTACTTATCTGAGTAATTGTACGAAATTGCCGTGCAGTTTGTAGCCAGTAATGTAAGACGCGTCATAAATTTCATTCGTGATGTAAAATTTGAAAATGCTACTTTTTATGCTTTATCGGCCCGTGGTAGGTAAGTACTTTAAAACGTTGTAACGATTTTGTTCCTGACTTTTATATTTAAATCATTTGATTTATGCTAAGTTTCACGACTGTCAAATAGCGAGAAATGTGTCGTATAGAGTCCAACTTATAGTATAGATTAGTAGAGTGTTTATCCTACCTGTGTTATAGTTGAACCGAACACGAGCTCTAAATAGTGAAAAAAACGTCGTGAGGAAACCCGCGGCTCTACATGTATTGACCATTGTCTTTTCTGTGGATAATTATTGTGGCCGGCCCGCTAAGCTGAGAGGATGGTTTAGGTGCTGGGCAAGCCCATTCCATCTGAACAATGTCTCTTTTTTCTGTAGAGCCTTTGTAGATCACATAAATATATCAATAGTGGAATAAGCTATACCTTTCGTATGTCGAGCTTTACACAGCTTTATAATTCAGCAAATATTCATCAATTATAACGATTAGGAACACAGCATCAGCATTCCATTTGTAACCGATACTTTGTTATTCTAAATGTACTCAGCGGCACAATTAACCGCCCATCTTAATTTTTCTAGTTTTCTAGTTTAAAATTTACTCTACTTACAACTGATGCATACGAAAAAATAAAGTTATGGGGTTAGTTTTTAATGTTATTTGTACCGAAATATCGTTCACACTTGGCTAATTTATGTTCCTATAATTGCGATATATTGTTATTGGGGGATGGTTGGAGAAGTTTGGGGGAGACCCCAAACTCCCCAGGAGTGGGACAAAATAGGTTAATAAAAAAAAAAACCTTACCTACCTAAAACAAGTGGGCGGTTAATTGTGCCGCTGAGTACACTTTTAAAAATCATAACATTCGCGTTCACAGAACTCTACTTCAGCTATTTCGTCTCTCGCTTGTTGTACACACTACTAGGAACTGATAAATTAGAAATGCTATAATGTAACTATTCGTGATGACGCGACCATTTTGTATTCGTACTACTAGTTGCGCCCCGTGTTGTTACACGCGGTGGACAGTTCCCGTAGGAATACTCGGATAAAACGTAGCATGTGTTATTTACTTTTACTTTTTGTATATCTTTGTTTAACAAAAGATTAAAAAAAATAACAATCAGTCAGTAAGTCGTAACTGGTTTTAAATTAAGGTAAAAGCACCAATGGCCGACACTTTAAGGACAAATATTACTTTAATCTTTAAAAAAATAATGTATTTTTCAAAATTAAACAATTACAACTATTTCTGCTGTTAGAGTAACTATTACATTTTAAATTTTTAATGTTAAAACTTTATTACCTATCATATAAATTATTTAAAAATGTTTTTTGTCAACCTTGTCAGAGGCACCAATAGATGACAGCACAAAAATCCACATTACCCAAAGGTAGACACAGGTTGGGACCAATAGTAGACACTCTAAAATATGTGATACAATAAAGCGTTTTTTTCTCGATGTATAAAATGTATGAGATGTATGAAATGTATAAAATGTTTGAGATGTATGAGATGTATGAAATGTATGAGATGTATGAGATGTTTGAAATGTATGAAATGTATGAAATGTTTGAAATGTATGAGATGTATGAGATGTATGAAATGTATGAAATGTTTGAAATGTATGAGATGTATCAAATGTTTGAAATGAATGAAATGTATGAGATGTTTGAAATGTATGAAATGTATGAAATGTATGAAATGTATGAAATGTTTGAAATGTATGAGATGTATGAGATGTATGAAATGTATGAAATGTTTGAAATGTATGAGATGTATGAGATGTATCAAATGTTTGAAATGAATGAAATGTATGAGATGTTTGAGATGTTTGAGATGTATGAGATGTATGATATGAAATGTATGAGATGTATGAGATGTAAGAGATGTATGAAATGTATGAGATGTATGAGATGTTTGAAATGTATGAAATGTATGAAATGTTTGAAATGTATGAGATGTATGAGATGTATGAAATGTTTGAAATGAATGAAATGTTTGAGATGTATGAGATGTATGAGATGTATGAAATGTATGAAATGTTTGAGATGTATGAGATGTATGAAGTGTTTGAAATGAATGAAATGTTTGAGATGTATGAGATGTTTGAGATGTATGAGATGTATGAAATGTATGAAATGTATGAAATGTATGAAATGTTTGAGATGTATGAAATGTTTGAAATGAATGAAATGTTTGAGATGTATGAGATGTTTGAGATGTTTGAGTTGAGATGTATGAGATGTATGAGATGTATGAGATGTATGAAATGTATGAGATGTATGAAATGTATGAAATGTATAAAATGTTTGAAATGAATGAAATGTTTGAGATGTATGAGATGTTTGAGATGTATGAAATGTATGAAATGTTTGAAATGTATGAAATAAATTAAATACACAACGAACCCTTATAGTTTTGGTTTGTCCGTCCGTCCGTCCATTCGTCCGTCTGTCCGTCAAAACGTCCGAGGCTTTTTTCTTGATTGACTAGCTGCGCCTCGCGGTTTCACCCGCGTAAGTCCCGTTTCCGCGGGAATATCGGGATAAAAAGCCCCCATGTCACTCGTCAAGCAAGTCGTCATTCCTTCAACTATCACCACACGAAAAATCACGTCAATTATTCGCCCCGTTTTGCCGTGAAAGACGGACAAACAGACAGAAAGACAAACAGACACACTTTCCCCTTTATAATATTAGTATGGATGGATATGGATGGATCCATCCATACGGATTATTACGGATTGAGCTAAAAAACTTAAGCTGAAAAAATATATTTGAGAAAACCCGAATAGAAAACACATGTGTCATCTTTTGGGTTTTCCTCAGTTTTTGGGACCAATGATAGACACCCCTTGAAATTGATATAAAAACTAGCCAAAATAATTAGGAAATGACCATAAGACGTCGATAATATCATACATGTATCAGTTAAACACCAACAGTAACAATAATCAGTAATTTATAAAACAAAATCATAATCGTAAAAAAACAATGCCCTTAAGAAAATCATTAAGAATTTCCGCGCTCATCACAATCTGCACACATTGATTTTTGTTTATTTAAGCCATTTTTAAATTTTCTTCTGAAAGGGTGTCTAAGTTTTTGTCAACGCATTATTAATAGACTAATGTGTCTTTTAATATAATAATAATGGGAATTAAATGTTTATTTTTCCTAATAGAAAGCTTTTTCTTCGAAAGTGTCATCCTTTGGTCCACTGTCGGAGATTGGTGCTTTTACCTTACCTACCTTGAATAACTTTTTTGCCAAGGTTCTTTTATTTCCCTTATCAATCCTATCTTTTTAATACTATTTCACAGTCCTTCGAATGTACAACTTAGTTACTAACTTAAGTTACCGTGACCTAAATGACACTTTTTTTTATCCACAAGGCTAGTAGGTAGCCTTCATCAATCAATTTGTTTTGTGATTTTAATCTTGAAAATTGTGTTTCATACTTATAAGTTTTATTGCAGCTCATTTTTCCAATTCCTGTTTTTGTTTGCAACTTGGTGAAGTTGGTCGATATAACTTATTAGTTACATATTCATTGATTAACACAAATGTTGTTGTTGTTGTTCATAAACTTTTACATTTGAGTGAGAATTCTGAGAAATACTGAACAGAAAATTACAGTTTCGTTTCGTCTGATACTATGATAAGCTAACAGTAGGTCAAACTGCCTGTATATAATATGTTTCATAAGTTACGCCACAAATGATGCGTTCCACCCCAAATACTGGGGGTTTGTAATCTCATCCGGTTTTCCATTTGGGTAAAGGCTCGACAAGAAAGGGTGCAACAACTTTCATTTATATAGGCTTTAGTTTTCCGAATATGGACCTACACAACAACCTATACAATACATACGTGTAAATTATAGACTTCTAGCTGCGCCCCGCAGTTTTACCGTAAGTCCCGTTTCCGCGGGAATATTTTCCGGCAATTTTTCGAATTTTTCTCGCCGTAAAACCACCCTTGAACTTCAACGAACACTTAAAATAAAGAATTGGCCAAATTGGTCCAGGCGTTGTTGAGTTATGCGCTTACCAACACATTTTGCGATTTATTTTTATATTATAGATAATTCAAAGGACATATTCTTTATGTTCCTTTGAACTTAAATGTACCTATTAGACACTCATTAAACACTATTTAAAGCGATAATGTTTATTATTGATTTAAATTTTACATAAAGAGTCCGCATAAAGAGTCAAAATGTAAATACTACCTGCTTTGGTCGAAAAGCCGTCTTGACCAACCCCTTGACCGTGCCACGTAGCACGCGATGGTTCACCGACCTGTCGCGGCATGGTCACGTAAACGTAGCCTTACGTCTACGTCTACGTGCAGTTGTAACGTAATTACGGAATTTAATCGGTAACGCGCATTAGGCTTGCGGTATTTAAGCGAACTGCAATTCAGCTTTTCGTAAAATGTGGGGTAGTTTGTCGATTTTTGTGTAGACAAGCTTTCTTGTTAGGAAATTGTTAAGTTTATTTAGGTCTTAGGTAAACTTAAGTGGCTACACCTCTTTATACCTGTATTGCTCAAGTTATAAGCTGATTATATAGTTAACAAGCCGGATTAAATATGAAACTCGTATCGATTAGTAACAGTTTTAAATAAAAAATGGTGACGACTGATATGGTGACGACTATATTTCCAAGGTACCTACTGTGGCCAAATTATTTTAGATCTTTTTAGTCATTTTAGATGATTTAAAGAAAAAGACAGGCCTTTATCCACTGCGCCACAGAGTTCACATTATTAAGTATACATATACTAGCTGTGACCCGCGGTTTCACTTGCGTAAGTCCCGTTTCCGCGTGAATATCGGGATAAACAGTAGCCTATGTCACTCTCTATTCCTTCAACTATCACCATTTAAAAAATCATGACAATTCGTCGCTCCGTTTGCCGTAAATGACGGACAAAGAGACACACACTTTTCCATTTATACTATGAGGATTGATGAGATATTTTTAATGAAACTCTATTTTTCATTTATTTTTAGTAAAAAACATCGCCATGGTCGCCTATAATCGTTAACAAAACTAGGGCGACTTAACACATGGCAAGAAATACACAGCTTGTATCTAAATTATATATTTTGCCCCAGTTTTGAAGGGTCATCTTCAAAATACTAGTATGCTATTATAAACTACCCGCTTATTATTTCTGCTATTTAATATTTACAGATGTCGAACGATAAACACCCTTCTAACTTTACTTGTAGTTGTATAAAAACAAAAACAAAATTATAAGTCAATTTAAAATGTTGTGTACTACCTTGATGGATACCATTATATATTTTGTATATTTTTAACCTGTAACGAAAATAAAACTAGATAATACGTTAGTGTGTAGGTACATATCTTTTATCAGAGCTCCAGATCGGAAAAACCGATTTTGATCCTTTTTTATTTGAAAGGTTTTTTAATCGAGAGAGTGCAATAGGATTTCCATAATTTTTAATTAGTTTATTAAATAAAATTATGGTTAAAAGTTTCGGTAAATGTGCTCGCATTTCTTCTTCTTTACGGCTTGTACGGTAATAATTATATACGAACAAATGGCACTTTATCGCGTAATTACCTTCTTTTCCGTTGAAAAACAATAAAATAAAGTAATACCGTAATAAATTTATGTTAATAAGTTATATATATAGTTATAGCAAATATTTACGATTTAAGTCCAATGATTTTTGCCTAGTTGGCGTTTTTTTTTTCAAATTCAAAATGTAGAGCAAATTGAACCTTCTCGTATCAAAAGTTGGGGCCACTAACCCACTCTGCCATCACGGCTTCAAACTAGTACACAATCTGTGATTCGTTTGCATTCGCTCGCGATCTCGTGCTTAATATGATTTATAAGGGACGACGATCAGCATGACTGCTTGAAGCTCTTTAAATTTGGCAGTTTTGAGAAATGATAAACCACAAAAAATGAAGAGAAATTCCTGCGCTCTCGAAATTCTATTCACAACTCTGAATATTTTCATCAGATCATTTTTTTTATGGGACCACCTCGGGAGTATCTATACTCTTTCAAAAAAAAATATATTTCAAAATAGGTCCACTATTGACCCCGTAACCGAGAACATACCTACATAAAAAATACATACAGTGATACATAGAACCTCCTCCATTTTTTAAAGTCGGTTAAAAAAACGACTACTTCCGTAAAAATGAAAGAAATTCCTGCACTGTCGAGTTACATTTCTGTTTACAACTCCGAAGTTCTTATCAGATCAATTTTTTATAGGACAATCTCGGGAATAAACTCAAAAATACATACAATAGAACATACAATCTTCCTTTTTTTGAGATAGTAAAAAAGTTTTTCAAAATGCATTACTAAGAGCGAGGCCCCATTAGTGCGTTGCGCTGCGTTGCGTCGTAAAAAATATATGGAAACCGTCGCAGCGTCCGTCGTCGCTGCGACGGTTTCCATATATTTTTACGACGCAACGCAGCGCAACGCACTAATGGGGCCTCGCTCTAAGTGAATCAGTTTGACGCATGCCCCCTACTTATATTCAGTCAGTCTACGACAGGCCGCGTAACCGTTCGTAGCGCTACGCCGTAGCCGACACAACTTTCTTAAATAACTTAATTTACTTACAGTTTCAAAGTTATTTACAATATTGTTTCAAAGTTTATAAAGTGTGTCATTGTTGATCATAATGGAGAATACTGTTATGTCCAGTTCTGAACGAATGAGGTGAGAGTTTTATGAACAACTAGCGTCCCGCCCCGGCTTCGCACGGGTGCAATAATTATATTATATACCTTCCTCATGAATCACTTTATCTATCAAAAAACCACTTCAAAATCTGTTGCGTTGTTTTAAAGATTTAAGCATACAGAGGAACGGACAGACAGCGAATTTGTTTTTTACTTAGATTTGTAGAATAAATGAAAATAAGTAAAATAATATAAGAATTTTTCCTGAAATAAAAATTGCTTATTATGTACCTAACTTATTTGAAACCTACAAATTGAGATAGGCGGCGCTTCCGCTTTGACTTTTGGATGCTATTTTGACTCTCCACGCCTAGTACTTGAGCATTTAGTTCTGCATAACTCCGTTTGGCGCCACCGTTGCTCACTTCGAGCGAGTCGCTCGGGAAGTTTCCTCAGTAAGTCTCAATCACCACTGGTGATAAATGTTTTGTGATTATCACCATGCAGCACTTACTTAGGTTTCAAATAAGTTAGGTACATAATAAGCAATTTTTATTTCAGGAAAAATTCTTATATTATGTAGCCTGTAACTTATTTGAAACCTACAAATTGAGACCTGTTTATTCTCGCATGGTGGCGCCAGACTAGGCGTAAAAAATATAAAGCCAACTGTGAGTTCAATTAAATAATTTATTTCCAACAAAGGTAAGTAATACAATCAAATTATTATAACAATAATTATAATGTAATGGTAAAAGTAAAGTGTATTTTTATCTACCCTCAATCAAATTTATGAAAGTTACATTTTAAAGAAAAGACATTCACATGAACTTTAAACACTTGAAATATAGTTTCAAGTACATTTATAAACAAATAAACAAAACATGGTAAATGATTTTAGATTTATTAGTGTTTATGAAAATAATGTAATTAGGTTACAATTTAATTCAAATCATTCTATTTACAGATTATGCAATTACAAAGGTGTAAAGTTATTAATCAGACACGGTGTGTTTGATAAGAAAGGACACTGTTGAACAGGACGTCTGTAGAAACGAATAAGTGTGCTGGAAGATGCCCAGTTTCCACGAGCCAAGATATCTTCCAGGGGCATTTCATTCACCCAATTTAACGAAGCAACCGCGGATCTGATTGAACCAGGTGAGTCTTGAATACCTGCGTCAACTAAAACTGTTTTAACCCAACCAGCGATAATTGTCCGACTCGCTGCCTTAGGCTTTCCTCTTGTCGAGACAAACAGATTGTTGAGGCTGCCACCCTCTAACCGTCTTTGTTGAGAGATGTGTATGAGCTTTTTAATCCAGAAAACAGGGTCTATTTTCCAATTATCTCCAGATAAAAGTTGCCATCCAGATTGTTTACGATTAATTGTGTCTGTCTTTGATCCAAAAAGTGGCCAAAATGTAATAGAATCATCTTCAATAATACATTTATCTTCTTCTACAGATAACAACGTTAAGTCGTGGACCCTTCTTCCTGAGACTAGAAGGAGTAAAGTGGCGCATCGTCGTGCAACTTCGAACATACTGTCAAGGCTGGGTTCTGACTGCAGGAGCCACTCTACTACCACCTGCGGATTCCACACCGGCGGCTTGACTTTATTCCTTGATGCAGATTTATTTGCTATTCCTCTTAATGCTTGTCGTACTAATATATTGGAGCTTAGATTCATTTCGGACTGCGGCTGACAGAATGATGAAATAGCCGACTTATGTAACAGTATTGTTTTATAGCTTAAGCCTTCCATTGTATGCAGATGAATAAGATATTTTGCGAGGCCGCTGCCTCCTGGTGTTTTATTATTTACTCCATATTCCTTACACCACTTTAACCACCGAGTCCAGGCAGGTTTATAGGTTTTTAATGTACTAGGTCTCCAACTAGATTCGATTATATTAATTTCAGAAGGTGTCCAATCACCTAAGAGATCATCCCACCCTGACATTTCCATGCCTCCAATACTAGCTTGTCTACTTGGGCAGGGGGTAGATTCGTTCTCGTGTCTATTAGCACCGATCTCAGGTTCTTGATAGTGAACGGTGGAGCTATTGCTCTTTTCTTTAGGTCCGTTCTCCAAAACACGTTCTTCCATCTCGGACAAACTACAATGTATATTCCTTTGGCTTCGTTCAGGAAAGATAGGACTTTGTACATTAGGCACGGCGGTGGGAATATCCACGCCAATTGGTGATCCCAAACTAGGCTGAAAACATCGTGGGCAAGAGCTTGTTGATCTTTCAAGTCCAAGGTTACATATCTCGCAACTACGTGGGCTCTTCTGGACGCCATCAGGTCTACCTGAGGGGTCCCCCACTTCTTGAAGATCAGCCGGCAAGCTTGAGGCAAAAGGTGCCACTCCGCTAGGGCCTTGTGCCTGGAAAGGCTGTCTGCTATACCATTGAGTGTGCCTGGAAGATAGCTCGTTATTAGGTTTATGTTGTATCGCTCTAATAGGTGGTAAATCATTCGTGTCAACTGCATCAGAACGATTGATTTCGTGCCGCCTTGTCTGCGTAGAAACGCCAGGGCGGTTCGATTGTCGCTCTGAACTAGAACGGTCCTGTTGCTGCAGTCTCTGGCAATGTTTTTGTAAGATAGCACCTTGTAAACAGCCAGTAACTCTTTTAGGTTTGAGTGACATTGGAGCTCTTCTGGCAACCAGGAGCCTTGAATGTGAGTTCCGTTGACGTAAGCTCCCCAACCGCTTCCTGACGCGTCTGTAATTATATGGTAAGATACTGGAGCTGACCAAATCTCGCTTGTCGCAAGAGTGTTTTGTAGCCACCATTTTACGTCTTCTTTGGCGGCTGAGTTCATTGGGATTGACGCATTCGATTTCAGGGCCAGGTTGAGGCACAACTGGAGGTTTCGGTACCTTAACATTCCGTGGTTTATTACAAAACTGCAAAACTGTAGAGTTCCCATGATTTTTTGTAGATCCAAAAGGGTTAGAGCTTTGGATCGTTGAGCGCGAAGAAGTAGTGCTTTCAGGGAGGCTGACTTTTTTACTGGCAGGCTTTTTCTGTTTAGCCGGGTGTTCCAGAGAATTCCAAGAAACTCTATTTCCTGAGCGGGTATACTGGACGACTTTCTCTTGTTTATTACCCATCCGAGCTTCATCATTAGGTCGGTGGCCTGTTTCATCTGTTGTTGGAGAACCCGAGGACAGTGATTCACCAGGAGAAAGTCGTCTAAGTACACTATGACCCTTATTCCTTTTTCTCTGAGCTTCTGTGCTACCCAATTCGATAAGGTTGCGAAAGTCCTTGGAGCGCTCGCTAGACCGAAAGCAAGACAAGTCATCTGGTACGTTGTACCGTTGAAGATGAATCTTAGAAATCGGCGGTGCGATTTCGCGATTGGCACATGGAAATAGGCTTGATGTAGATCGATTTTCATCATAAAATCTCCAGTTTGCAGGAAATGAGGTACCCTCTGCATATTTATGAGCCGAAACTTCTTTGGTTGGAGGTAGAAGTTTAGGGCTTTGAGGTTTAAAACCGGTCTTTGAGAGCCATCTGATTTTTTGACAGGGAACATGGTTGAGAGAAATCCTGGGTTCCGTGGAGCTACCTCGATTACAGAATCTTTTAACATTTGCTGTATCTCTTCGCTGAGCTCTGGTGACGACCGCATTCGGGCTTGGTTTTTGTAGACAAGTCGTAAAGGAGGTTTCTCTAGAAAAGGTATTCGGTAACCCTGTATGATTTTCAATATATGGGCTGGAGCTCCCATTGATTGCCAGACGTGATGGAATAGGTGCAATTGACCGGCTTTGAAAATCACGGCATAGTCATTGTCTTCGTTGCTTGTCTCTGTAGCTATCTCTTGGTCTTTGGTGAGACTTGTTTTTCGCATTGGCATACGGACGTTTTCCGGCGATTGACTTGCCTTTTCCAGAAGCGGAAGCTTGCTGGTTGCGGTTGGGATTATACCCACGAAATGTCGCCGCGGGGTCGGTTGACCGCCTTGGCGCTGACCGGTTGCCTTCGGCAGGCAGGTAAGGCCGGTTGTGTGTGACCTGGCTACCCTCGGCAGGTAGGAACGGTCTACGAAACACCTTAGAGCCACCTCCTAGCTTACTTACGGCCTCGCTGAACTGCTTCACTTCAAAAACATTCTCACAGCTTGGAGGTATTTTCCGTAAAATCGCCTTGTTGTATTTGTCCTTGACGGCAGACAGGGCGTTCTCTCTTCGGTGTTCAATTATACTTGCGCGTCTTCCACACACCAACTGCAAAATATCCTTAGACACGGACATGTAAGGGCATGTATTGGAAAATAGCTCATGAACTTTGGTTGCTAGCGAGGTTTTTGTTAAATGCGTGTCGCTACCAGCGCTCCAGGTTAGCAGATCTTTTAATGCCGCCTGCAAGGCTTCTTTTTGTGTAATTAGCATATTTGTCAGGGCTCCGAAGCTTTGATCAAGAGATCTAGATTGGCAAAATTTCGTCTCAAAAGCTAGAAGTTCATCATTCATTACCAAATTAGTAAATGCGGGGGTAGAAATGTATTTTTTCTGAACATCCGTGTAACGGACGCTATTCCACTCAGTACTATCGAAATGTTGGATTTTACGCAGGTACTTGAGTTTAGATTCGGCAGTGCGCTTGACCGCTTCCGACGTAGTCGGACAGTCGTCCCAATCGAAATCTGGGTCATCAGGTTTAATTAGGTCTGAAGCTACCGAATCGTCGTCTTTAAAGTTTTCAAGCAAGCCGTCATTATCGGCTGTAGATTTTGGCACGTCACGGTAGTTTCTGGTCAATAGATATTTAAGCTCGCTAACCTGCTTTTGAAGAAAATCCAGCCTCTGATCAGACACTTCATCCCTTGTACAAGCACGTTTTGGTGTCGGTGGCACGATGGAATCCTCGATATCACCGTCGTCATCACTGCTACTGCACACCCGACGTGGCCGTTTGTAGTTAATTTTCCTACCCACGCCACTCGGTCCTGGAACCGGAGAGCCAACATCCCGTGCTTCGTCGTTGTTACTCATAATTTCACTAAAAAGAGAAGCACAGGTTAAAATAACGAAAAGAACTCTTCACTGTAATATAATAAGAGTTTACTTACAGTTTGACTTGAGTTGCACTTTTTTAAAATATACCTTCTATAAATAAAAAATATTTCGAACGACTTCGTCGTTTTACTGCACCCAACCAGTCGCAACGAAAGTCAAACGCCAACTGAGGAAACTTCCCGAGCGACTCGCTTGAAGTGAGCAACGGTGGCGCCAAACGGAGTTATGCAGAACTAAATGCTCAAGTACTAGGCGTGGAGAGTCAAAATAGCATCCAAAAGTCAAAGCGGAAGCGCCGCCTATCTCAATTTGTAGGTTTCAAATAAGTTACAGGCTACATAATAACTTAAGAATTGGTTTTAAAGGAAAAAAATATAGATTATCTTTGTTATCTCACACTGTAAACATTTAAACATAGACTTGCTGAAATGCTGAAATAACGTAAGTGGTGCGTATCTATGTAATAATTTTACATTAATTGTCCATACAAATCTGTCAAAAATAACTTCCTTAGCGGATACGGTCTGAAATATTTAATTATGTTTTGAGGATTCGGATAATAAACACACATTTTGCCTCAAAACACACAAAAATTAAAAAAAAAACAAGATAACAGCTGTAGATGAATTACGTTAAAATTTATCCCCCCCACCCCTCCGCCTAGGGCGTTGATGCTTAAATCGGTCTACTTCTGAGTAGATAAACTTAGATACAGATAAAAAGCATCCTATGTATAATGCAGTCATGCTATCGAAGCTGAGAGCGGATACAAGTATTATGATATTTAACCATAACATTATTTGCACAATTATATTCAAAACACACTGACTTTTTGAAAACAAGGCGTACATTTCAGGAACACGCAACGTGCATGTCTCCTATTGAAATTCGCTTTGCAAAGACTGAAGGGCCATAAAACTGCTTGCAGGCATGCAAGTACACATGTGATCTCCTTAAGTACCTTATTTATTGTCCTGAGGTGACACGGAAGGGGGAACATACGTTGCACATTTAAGTAACGGTAATGGATGGATTGTAACATACTTGAAATTTGTTTAAGTAAGCTCACATTAAAAATAGGGGTTTATTCTCTGCTGTGTTAACTCTTTTTCTTAATTATGTTTGAACCTTGTGAATTGATAGTAAGCTGGATAAAACACTAGATTTTTTAAATACTAGATTATTCCTGATCACATAAATTTGTTTGTAGTTTGTAGTTCAAAGTTCTGAATTCTCATCCTTTCACTCATTATTTCAAAATGGGAAAACTCTATTATAAATGAAAAAGTATGCCTACGAAAATAAAAAATAATACCAATTAAGCAAGAGCTAGGTACTTGCGGGCACATAAAGTGCTGAACTTTTTTGATTGTGTTATTATTATTAGAGTAATTTTAAAGGGGAAAGAAATTGAGGACGGAACAGTGGGTGGACTAAGTGTAGTGTAAGAGACGGTGCCTAGAAAATTACGTTACAAGAAAACTGAGATTTATGTAAAATATGCTTATTTTACGGACAGTATACAAATAAAACAGATATGTAACGATCTTTACACGCTGTATACGGTAGCAGCATTGTCGCCCAAAAAAACAATTCGAAAATATCTTTACACGAAAGATCTGAAGAAAAAACCGTGCCGTGACGTGTTCATTCTTTAGTGTTTTAGTGCTGTTTTCAACGAATCAGTATCAACACAATCTTGTTGACTATCTCTTGAACTATGTGTGCGTGAGTTTGTCTGTGAATAATGTAGAGACAGCCGGCCGGTTGTCGCTGAAGGAGAATATTTTGACAAAAATGTACAGTGACTGTTGGAAAAATTTTTTATTTACGATTCTGTTTTTAACTTTGTAGTTTTACTTTGGGGATAAACGGTGAATCAGACTCAACTAAAATTAAGGAAGCTCGTAGCGAAAGCTTGCTAAAATTTTATTAAAAAATCGTTGAAGATAAGCAAAGTTCTTAGTGAACTTGGATATGTGACCGCTAGTGGCATTAACATAATATCTGATAGCTTCTGTGCTTCAGAGAGCTCGGTTAAATTGTCAGCGTCTGCTTTAAAGTCGTTAAGCCATGATGGAGGCTTTTGGGCGGTCTAAATACTCCGTCACTGGAGTTGGCCACTTGCTCATACGAATTTACTTACTAATGGAGAATCAAAACTACTAATCTGAAAGGACGCTACACGTAAAACTGCAAGCCATTTAAGGCAAGCAATTTTCATCTTAAGGGACGAGGACGAGTTGACGAATGGAAATAATATATTTTTCGTTTTAACCAACTGGTCCGAAAAGCCCAGTTTAAAAGTGCCGAGTTGACGAATAACTCTACCTTCTGATTGGGTGAAATTCAATCGTATTTCAGCTTTTTCCCACAGCAAGTTTCATTCTATATTTAGATCCACTGCACCTTGCAGTTAAAAATCTAATTTGGTAATGTAATGCGAAACAGTATTGTAGGTACAATGTTTGCCAATTTTATTTAGGCTGTCTCCGTTATTTCGCGACAGAACCTATCCGGTGACAGCGCGGGCCAATATAAATGTACAGATACAGATTACAATAGCAGTCTCATTGTAAATATGCCGTGGAGTGGCCACGAGGCGGCTATAGGACTGAGGCCGAGCATGATCGAAGAAAACCAAGTTTTGAGTTCGTAACAGTTCATAAACTGGGGGTCTACTCTGATTTCCGGCCCAACACAGAGAAAAACGAATGAATTTTTAGTATTCACATTAATAAGCTGACTGTAACAATTGTCATGAAACTTCGTCTTCGTTGATCCCAAGTAGTGACTATGCTCTAGCTAGATGAACTATTATGACTAAAACTGCTTACGTGTTCACGGCAATGCTATAGCTACAAAATGTCTACCCCGGGAAGGCACAGCATTGAATGTCGCGTGTCCCCGGCGATTTGTGCCGCGATATCAGAAATTACTAATCAATAATGCCGCTCGCTGCAGCGGCTCTTTCCCGGCTGTCATGTGATACTTAATTCCCGTTTTTTGGTTTTGAAAATTAGTAAGTTATGTAACAATTTCTATTTTTAAAATACCTAGCTGAAACTATTTCAGTCCTTGATGCTTTCAATTTCAACAACCATAAATCATGGTCAAATATTGTTTATCAATATAGCAACCGCCATAAAACTAATTCATTGTCACCACGTCTGCGTGACACCATCCATCAAATTGTACAAACAGACGGACAACGGCTGACATTGACCCAAGCTATTACCAACACGACTATCCTATGCTTTTTATAGCCAATGTCAGTAAACGCGATATTTTATTAAAATGGATCGACGTTATACTCTAGCCTTGTATGTTCAATATCATATCACTGTAACCCGATAGGAAAGAATAAAGGCTCGAGCAGACCGGATGCGTATGCGTTGCGTATGCGTAGACGTAAGCGTAGATGTGCACGTACCACTGAGTTGTAATGTATGGAAATGTATGAGACAGGCCACACCGCTTGCGTACGTACGCGTAACGTAGACGGCGTCTACGTTACGCATCCGGTCTGCTCGAGCCTTAAAGAGTAAAGGAGGAGAAGAATGAACGGAAAACCCAAATGTTACTAGAGGTACAGAATGCATGAGGAGGACTTAGTCAAAGGAAAAAATAGGTAGGAAAAAAAAAAACATAAATATCACTGGCCATAAAAACGTTCATGCGAACTAAAAATTAGTCTAGTTTGGTGCTAAACCTAGCTGGTAATGCCTTACCTGTGTTATTACCATAATTATAGTACCTACTTAGAATATAACCACAACTGTTCATTTGACATAACTTAAGCTAGTTATGAGAAATCAACAGGATAATTGCAAAATAATAATGATTATAATATGAAGATAATTCATATGAGTTTTTAAAACGCATTGAAAATAAGTCTTTTATTATTGTGTGCATTGCGTCGTTTCTCTAAGAAAATTATTTAAAACAATGTAGTTCTTTTGATAAACTAAATCAAAATGTTAATTAAACTAAACTTTCATACAGGTAATTATTTTTCTAGTCTGCTTGAAATGTATCATAAGCAGAAGTTACATCCACACTTTGTTCTAACCAAAGTCAGAAAATAACAAAACTTAACTAAAAGCCATGTTACGTAAATCGTCATTATTTAATAACATAATGTAATGGCTTTATCTACAAAACTATCCCATTTGTCATGCTTGACGTCACATTCGATTTGTTAACAGAAAGTTGACTCTAACTCATGTTTAATTTGTCCCACAGCCGTGACCTTTGTTGTATTTATTGTTTTGTATCTAATCCATTAGCTTTGCCTTGGAAATTTGGAGGTTATGTCTAACCCTGAAATGACAGTGAACATTACGCGGTTAGTTTGCGAAGTTCAGTTCATAATAGGCCCCCAGAACTGTCAAAATGATCTTTCAATCATTAAAGGTAATTTTGGCAGTTCGGGACTTTACCACCACTTTATCTATATTTTTTCCGGTAGATTCATAAGTACACCCGTGCAAAGCCGTGACGTGCTCCTAGTATATAATAAATACCATAATATGAGGTACCTAGTACCTAATCATAGACAATAGATATGAGCAAATTGTACCTTGTAAATCATTCGTAGAATTTATAAACTGTGTCGTGGGAACTCTTACAGGCTTTGTGGTTAGTTAAGTAGAGTATTGAAATATTACTTTTATTTCAATTAGAGAAGTAAGTAAAAGTTTCTCGTTAGCTTAACTAAAAACGGTAAAATTAAATGAAATTAATCTTAGTTTTTGAAAAGCCTTGTTGGGAAGGGAAGTGAAACGTGATCCAATTAAATACATTGGTAAGGCATTGAAGGAAATAAAATACTTCAGAATGGAAAACAATATTATGTACCTAATTGTATTTAGATAATGGTTAAAGTTCAGAAAAAGGACAACGCCAATTAAAATGTATAAAATGCTTACTTAAAAAATTTGAAAAGATATCAGTTTTTGGGCTATCTGACTCAATTAGTCAATCTACACTGAATCATCATTACGATTCAACTCGGCTCCGATGACTCATACTCGTGCAAGCAATAGGCGATATTAATGCTGTACTTCTAAAGTCCAAATTGCTTCGGAAATTGTTTGTGGAAATACAGAATGAAGTCATTATACTGAATATGAGCCATGTTTTAGTCGTTTACCAATAAGACTCGTTAGCTCAGTAGGTTAGAGCACCGATATAAAAATTTACCTTGACCATCGGAGGACGGAGGTTCAAATCCTTCACGAGTCAACCTTTTATAAACAAGCTTTTATTTTAACTTGCAAAAGCTATATTTTGGATGTATTCTTGTAACTAATTTTTGTAGCATTTCATTTTTTTATTTTATTTAGAGTAACACAGATGTTGCTTATTGCATTATCTGGGTTAAATTAAATATAGGTACTTACGAAATATTTTTGGATAGTCAAACAATTTTTTTTTGTAACGTGTTTTGAGTTGGTAAAAATAGAGTAATCACGTTTATCGTGATTGCTTAATTTTTACAGCTTTTTCACTCACCATTTTATATTTATTTTGGCTTTCATTTCTCGAGGAAAACTATTATAAGTAAACAAAAAACTTAGCTATTGTCTTTATGCATGTTTTGTATACTAATGTGCATTAACTTTAGACTCTGCTCTGTTAATTAAAAAAAAATTACATAATTTACCTACTTTATTACATAATTTACCTACTATATTATACTAATTAGTACTCTCGTACCTACAGTTTTCCAAACTATACTTTATTACATAATTTACCTACTATATTAAACTAATTAGTACTCTCGTACCTACAGTTTTCCAAACTTTTGGTTGGTTACCTAAATTAATTTTCACAGTTGTATCTTTTATCATACAAAAGACTATAATTTCCAACTTCTTGCTGTTATTATACTCGAAGTGGAAGCAATAATTCAGCTGTATCTATTATTCAGTAGGTCGTTTGCGGAAATCGGTCCGATTCGGTGTAATTATTCTTTATTGGAATAACAATTTGACGTGGTTTTGCAGTGCTTTTTCCGTATTGAGGTTATTTGGGGTCAATACAACCTCAATATTCCGCTCATACGAATTTACTTACCTACATTAGTCTTGTAAAGTTGTGATGCAGTAATTAACTGTCTTGTAAGGTGGGGCAAGTGTCCCTTTTAAGGGTTACCTTTTTTGTAGTTTTGTTCTTAGGAATCTTTTTTGAAAAAGTAGGTTCAAAAAGGACTCGTGTAAATAAAAGGTGATCTTAATTGAGTCTATTTCCCACCAGGAACACTTTCCTAAAGTAATTTACCAAGTTTAAGTAAGTCGTAAGTTTTTGCAATATTAAAAAAAGCATTCCCATAAATCTAAAAGACTTTTTATTAAATCTCGTAGTCCTGCGTCTCCATTTAAAAAAAAAACCTTTATTTCCAGGTTCATAAGGTTGTGTTGTTGAAGATGCCCGGGCAGCAGCGAAATGTTGGTGAGAATGGATCGCCGTGCGCTCTCGCCGTCCACGCCTAACAGTCGTGCTATGGACAAGTACGAACAGTTGGCTGTGGTGAGTAAACCTAACTACAAAAGAAATGGCAGTACATAAGGTAAGGGTAAGGGTCCAAAAATTTGCATTCTACTCGTATAAAAGACTAGCCGCGCCATTTTCATCGCGGTGTTAACCGCAGTTCCCGTGGCAATACCTTGATGAGAAGTAACCTAAGTGTTAATCCAGGATTTAGGCTATCCTGGTTCTAAATTTCATTTAAATCCGTCCAGCGGTTTGAGTGTGAAAGAGTAACAAACACACATCCATCCAATCATCCATAGTTAAAAATTTTCACATTTATTAACCTATCTATTAGGATGTTAGTGTGATTTTTCTTTTTAATTTTGAGGTTGGTGAAGGCTCGTACGGCGTAGTGCTGAAGTGCAAGCGTCGCGACACCGGCGAGCTGGTCGCCATCAAGAAGTTCCTCGAGACGGAAGATGATGCCGCCGTCAGGAAGATGGCGCTCAGGGAGATACGGATGCTGAAGGTACGTTTTGTATATGTTGGTAGCTTTAATCATTATCATAGATCTTCATGTTTTCCCTGGATAAGCAGGGGAAGACCTCCTTTTTTTACGATGGGAAAATGTTTTTTCATGCCTTTTTGCCCGGGAAGAGCAGGAAGGGTAATTGTCTACAAAAAATTAATACATTCTATATTTCAGAAACTACGTCATGATCACCTAGTGAACATGATCGAGGTGTTTCGTCGTAAGCGTCGGTTCTACCTTGTGTTCGAGTACCTCGAGCACACGTTACTGGATGAACTGGAGGCGGCGCCGGGTGGGCTCGGCGAGGAACACGCCAAGAAGCATCTCTACCAGCTGCTGAAGGGCATTGACTACTGCCATCAGAACTCGGTAAGACAGTCCTCTTTTAACCTGGCCGCATACACACGTTTTTTCCGAATCAGAATACCTTCATACTAGTTTTTCTGCATTCGGAATTCCGATTCGAAAATAAGTGCGTATGCGGCCAGCTATGCCTGATGCTTGAACCTTAAATGGCTAGCCTACTTATCCTAACGATCCCGTAACATCAGGCTAAAGAATGTCAAGACATGACATTGTCTTAAAACAAAAATATCAAAGATGTTTGTGTGAACTGCCATCAGAACTCTTGATCTGTTTGCACAAGTCTGATCAACTCAAACCAAAGGCTATCAACATTTGTTTCAGATTATCCATCGCGACGTGAAACCAGAGAACGTGCTGGTGTCCAACACGGGCATCGTGAAGCTGTGTGACCTCGGCTTCGCGCGCGCCCTGGCGGCGCCCGGCGAGCCCTACACGGAGTATGTTGCGACTCGCTGGTACAGGGCCCCGGAACTATTGGTTGCTGAGCACAGGTACATAGATGATTTTTTTTTATATCTTTTATTTATGGGACTTTAAGTCACTTTGTGATACAAGTTCATACTAAAGAATACTAACCGCACGAGGCGAGGCGGTGCGGAGTGGGTGGCTCTAATGAGCAGTAACCTTAAAACGTCGAGCCATTGGACGCGTAGCTTAAGTCTTCCGTCCGTATCTTGAGATGTTAAAGTTTCAGGGCTACGAAGCTACGCGCTACGCTTCTCGTAGCATTATAGTAAAGCTAAATACTAATACGAGTATATTCATTGTGGTTAAAATCTTTACGGTTGAAACTGATATTTATTAAAATGGACGGAACTGAAGAAAATAATTTTTACTTTATAAATCTACTTAGTAACATTTTTGAAGAAATTTTCTTACTTTCCGTACTTGTTGTAAAATACTTAACTAAATAATTGCTTTGTTTGCCGAAGAATTTAAAGACCATATTTATTGGGAAAAATAAACGCATCATAATCTTCAAGTTCACAACTGAGTATATAAAACACAATCATAGTTTGTTGTTGATTACCTTACACGTGAGTGGTTAGAAAATTATTTTTTAATAGGTGGCTGGTGACACTTCCTTCATTAATTTTGTAAAAATGCAAAACAAGAATGACTCGTGAAGGATTTGAACCTCCGTCCTCCGATGGTCAAGGTTAGTCTTATATCGGTGCTCTAACCTACTGAGCTAACGAGTCTTATAGCTGAAGTCCTGAAACAATGTTCACATTTAGTTTCGTGACATCATCCTGTTTTTCCACCTACAAGGTGCTACAAGTGCCGAAGCAATTTAAGCGTTACCTTCATAATTTTAGAATCATCTATTGCTTGCATGAGCATGAGTCATCAGAGTTGATACCTATCTGGAATTGTATTGAAGTGTAGAGATAAGTAATTTCTGTTTAAAAGTAAAAGTGCCTACAAGCGAACTTTTGGCTGGTATAACACTTTACCTTCATTATTTTGTAAAAATGCAAAACAAGAATGACTCGTGAAGGATTTGAACCTCCGTCCTCCGATGGTCAAGGTTTGTTTTATATCGGTGCTCTAACCTACTGAGCTAACGAGTCTCGCAACAATGTGACTAAAACAAGGTTCACATTTAGTTTCGTGACATCATCCTGTTTTTCCACCTACAAGGTGCTACAAGTGCCGAAGCAATTTAAGCGTTACCTTCATAATTTTAGAATCATCTATTGCTTGCATGAGCATGAGTCATCAGAGTTGATACCTATCTGGAATTGTATTGAAGTGTAGAGATAAGTAATTTCTGTTTAAAAGTAAAAGTGCCTACAAGCGAACTTTTGGCTGGTATAACACTTTACCTTCATTATTTTGTAAAAATGCAAAACAAGAATGACTCGTGAAGGATTTGAACCTCCGTCCTCCGATGGTCAAGGTTTGTCTTATATCGGTGCTCTAACCTACTGAGCTAACGAGTCTTGCAGCAGTGTGACTAAAACAAGGTTCATATTCAGTTTCGTGACATCATGCTGTATTTCCACCTACAAGTGCCGAAGCAATTTAGGTGTTACCTTCACAGTTTTAGTATCGTGTATTGCTTGCATGAGCATGAGTCATCAGAGTGTTGATACCTATCTGGAATTGTATTGAATCAGTGTAGAGATAAGTAATTTCTGTCTAAAGGTAAAAAAAAGTACCTACAAGCGGACGACACGCAGCAGCAGCAAATAACGTGTCGTCGCTTCATCTCATTTCGTGATGTCGCTGCAGTCATGATTTGGAACTCGAATGCTATCGGCAACAGCAGATGTCAGTGAAACAAGATGTCTGACTGTTCTGCGCCGCGGTCGATGACACTTCGCTGACTATGGAGGAAATTTCATAGAAATGCATTGAAACTACTAAGTTATGCTGTTGCCTGTTGCACACACAGGCAATAGAATCCCCTAGTTTTAAGAAAGTGACTATTCAAAGTGGTCTGTAAAAAGATTTTATTGAATAAAAATATTTTGATTTTTGTTTTTCTGACATCGTCTGCTGCTGCTGTGTGAAGTCGGCTGTCAACTTGTAGAGATACCTTTTGCTTTTACCTCACCTATATCCTCAGGTACGGTCCCGAGGTGGATATCTGGGCCATTGGCTGCCTGTTCGCGGAGATGCTGACGGGAGACCCGCTGTTCCCCGGAGACTCGGACATCGACCAGCTGGCGCTCATCATCAAGACTGTGGGTCAGTTGGAGAAACGGTTTACTTTCACACAAATACATTCATTTCTTAATACTTTTGTTTGTGGTATGTCGTGCTTGGAACTGGTAACAGAAACATGAAGCGTTTAAGACATTTTCGTTATGATCCTCTCAGGTCCTATTGAAATAAAGGTTTTTCTGTCTTTTTTTCTGTGAAAAATAATATTTATTTCCATGGATTATGCATTTAGTTTTATACTATAGCCCTACCATCAGTTCTCGAGTTGTATAGCTAACTATCCTCGCTAACGGGTCAAGTATTTCAAATGTATGAAACTATTAGTTCATGCAAGTTACCGGGGGTGGCGGCGCTGCGCAGGATTCATTCTCATACATTTTGTGATACACTTGACTCGGTATCCAGGATAATATCAATGCTATAGTAAACTGGTGGTAGGACCTCTGTCTATGTATCCATCAACATCTGGTAATGTTTCCAGGGAAGCTAGCTCCACGTCACCAGCAGGTGGTGTCCCGCCTGGCTGGTGGCGCGGCGCTGGCGGGCGGCGCGCGCGGCTCGCTGCCCGGCGCGGGGCTGGCGCGGGACCTGCTCGCCGCTTGTCTGCGGACTGAGCCCAGGGCCCGACCTCCGGCACATGCTCTTTTGAGGCACAAGTATGTGGGACTAGATAGATACCAAAGCTGCTAGACGCACAAACAAGTGTGTGTATACAGGGAAGCTAGCTCCGCATCACCAGCAGATGGTGTCTCGACTCGCTGCACGACGCGGGGCTGGCGCGCGACCTGCTCGCGGCTTGTCTGAAGACTATGCTCAAGGCTCGCCCACTAAAGCACAGATTAACTAAAGCACAGAATACAGCTATCAGGTAGTATTCCGGCTGAATGATGGTGAAAGCTGCTCGCCGCTTGTCTATGTTCTGAGTCCAGGGCCCGACCGCTAGCACATGCTCTATTATGGTACAAGTATGTGAGAGAAAACTAGTTAAAAGTAAAAAAGTTAAAGAGATGTTTCCTTCTTTCAGATATTTTATTCAAGACGGCTTTGCTGAAAACTTCAACGCGGAACTGAGAAAGAAACTAGGAAAAGATATTGAGGTGAATATCACTACAGTACAATAATCATTTTGCCTAGTGCTGGCTCATCTTTACAGTATCTCTAGTTCACAGTACAATCCCATATCGATTTATTTATTTAATTCAATACACATGGCTTCTATGTATTGCTAATGTAATACAAGGCTTCTAGCGACATTTCAATCTTTCAGCCATTGCCAGCGCAACAGAGCGCTGCCAGAGTGACCGGCAAACCACGCCAGCAATGGACATTGAACATTATACCAGTGAGTTGATGATAATAATATTAAGGCATAATGTGTTCTGTTCGATATAATATGGACTGAATATTATGTACGGTGAACAGTGGATCGAGGCGAATGGCAATCACGAAGGAAGGCTGATGCTCAGCAGTGAGTTAAAAATGGTTGATGATGGTGAATGGTGGACAACGATTGGTGGTTTAAAACATTTCTGCAAACTTTGTAGCGATATTTATTTTATGACAGTTGTGATTTATTTATTGTGAATGTTCATTTTGAATTCTGATTCTAAAATAAATGTCAGGCTTATCAGGGGTAACAGTCTTCAGTAGCTAGATGACTAAGAAACAAGAAGTAAATAACGTTAAATATTTGAATATCGTTTAGGACCACAGCAGATCTAGAACAGACAGCACCGCCGGGGAGTCTCTCATTGACTACAACTACACGCCAAGTAAGTTGACAGAGTCAAAATAAAGTCATAAAGTATTGTCAATTATATTTTGACGACGACCTCTGTGGTGCAGTGGGCTACGTCCCGGCTGAGACGCGGAGGTTGCGGGTTCGATTCTCGCTATAGGACAAATTTGTATATGTTCAGATATTTGTTGCGTGTCTGGGTGTTATCTATCTATATTCAGTATGTATTTACAATTTAAAAAAGGATCTAAGTAGTCATCTGGTTACCATAACATAACCATTTTGTTGCTTAGCTGGAGTCTGGAATGTCGAAGGATATTTATTTATTTATATTATCTTTAGATTCAGAAGGTACTGCTGAGGCGGCGCCGGCGGAGAAGAAGAACCAGCCGCAACCAACTCCGGTGATCCAACCACAAGATACCGGAGAAGTGAGTTATATAACATGAGAGTATAGTAGTTATAAAAGAAACGAATTTATTAGAAACCAGTACGTCTCGGCTTTGCACGGGTGTACCTGAGAAACTACCGGGATAAGCTTTATTTGATCTCTCAATAAATATAGCCTTTATCCCGACAAACCATTCTACAAATTGGTGAAAGAATTTTTGAAATCGGCTGAGTAGTTTCGAAAATTACCTCCGTAAAACCACAGATTACATAAGTACAGATATCTCATTTCGAACATTGAAATCACTCCTATTTTTTGGTGTTTGATTTTTGCGGCGTTTTTTTTTTGTTAAGAAAACAAACTACTTAGTTTCATTAGTAGGTACACACGCACAAAGCCGGGACGTGCTGCTAGTTTTTCAATAAAATCATAACGTACATACTTAATATTTCAGGGTAACGCCATTTGTGGAGTGTTGCCGCCGACCGCGCGGCCGGCGCCGCCGCGCTCTCTAGCGCGCGCCATCAACGATACTTTTCAAGTATGTCCAAACTTCAAAATATATAGGTAATACCTAGTAGGTATTTGCAATCTATGTAGGTACCTAAAAATATTGTTGTATCTTGTTCCAGACGTTTCCGGTACCGGTGAATACTTATCCAAGGACACCGTACATCAAAAAGTAAGAATGCTTTTGAACTAAATTAAATCATAACTTAACTTAAAAATCACCAATGGACGTTCATTGCTTTAAATACATACACACATAAAATCATACTTTTTTCCCATAGGGGTAGGCAGAAACCACGGACCTCCACTTGCTACGATCCTGACATACCTCTTTCGCCTCATTCACTCTCATTACATTCTTCATACATGCTCGCCAGAGCAGACTCTCTGACCTGTCCTTTCTCCAAGACGTCACCAATTTGTTCCAAATATGTTCTCCTATGTCTTCCCCTTCCAGATGTCCCATTCACACTCCCCTTATACTTGTACACCTATACTTTAAATTACCAGATAATGATTTTAATATATTTCTATTCATCATCAGAGTGAACAACAAGTTGGTGATGGATGAAGAGTTGCTCCGAGGGCGCGCTGTCGCCAAGAAGATCTCCAAGAAGCCTTGTCCTGAGTTCTCGCTGCCTTATGTTCCTGGAGGTAAGCTAAACCTGGGCTAATAAATTTTAAGCGATTGCATAGCTTTTATCGTGGGACCGAATCCAGAAATTCCGTAACGAAAAAACCTAACGCTGTCACTTTAGTTCAGCACCTCGCCTCTAGGTGGCATGCAATAGCTTTACCGCGGCAGTCCCGAGTGCCACACGTCTTTTTTTTGTTCGGATTTCTGTTCAAATATCCTCTTCTGTTCCCCAGCAAGCAACAGTCCAATGAAAAAGGTGAAAAAGCCACACGCGGTCCACCAGCCGACCACCAAGTCCTTCGAGTCCAGCCATTGGGAAAGTACTGTGAGTATTTATTTAGTTCTATAGAAGGAGATTAGTCTAAAAAACCTAAATAGTAGGAGAAGGACCTCCCTACTATTTAGGTTTTTTAGAAAACTCAGGCCTTTACATCTTTACTAGTAAAGCCTCATTACTAATTAAGCCTTATTGCCTCCTGACTAGGCAATTGCCTAGTCAGGAGGCAATTGCCTACACATGACTAAGACATTGCTATGATGGAATAGGCTAACCCTAAACCATCCTCTTAGCTTAGCCGGCCATATCCACAGGAAAGGTCAATAAACTAGGGCTGACTTAAGTCGCGGATTTCCTCACAATGTTTGTCTTCACCGTTTAATAAGATAAAATGGGCAGTGTCGCCAGTATGACGCATACAATTAAATGGTAAAAAAAACCTCGAATAATGTTTTTTCCAGCGAAGTGGCGTGGACCTGGGTGTTTTAGCTCACACGCCCACAAACCTGCCGTACATGTGACTGTTGCCGCGCGGCTTCTGGCAAGCCGGCCATTACTGACCATAGACAAGTTGCAATCATACATAGTTACAATCAAACAACGATACGAAAGCAGTCGCGGTCGCAAACCGCTACTTTTATGCGACAAATAAGTTCTCAGTTCCTACAGATTACAACTTTTTTGTCGCGTACCTATTGTACCTATCACAACATTAAAAAAAACGAATAACCAACTTACGCTTTGATTGCAACTTGTTTATGGCTATCGATTACCTAGTGGTTTGTTAAATAGTGCTGTCTAAAAAGTATCCTAATATCGATGAAATTATCGTTTTAAAGTAACAATCAATAAAATCTTATAATCCCTGAAAGATTTTATCGATTGAACATTAATTTATTTTATTTTATGAATTAGTTTTAATGTGTGTGTGTAATTATTTTGAGAAAATAAATATCTAAACACAAATCGCGATATTAGGATACGCTCAATCTATATTAAACAATTATGTTAATCACTATTGTTTAGAATAGAAGACTGTATTTATATTAGTCACCAAATAAAATTTATCGTTTTTGTTTTTATTATTTTTTCTTGCAGTATAAATTTATGCTATTAGCTGTGTGTAAAAAGTAAATGGCAAGTTTACAGCCACTGCCAAAGGGGGTTTTATAGAAATTGTTTTGTTGAATGTTTTGACGAGTTTTGTGTAAGTTGTCGGATATTCGCGAGATGTTATTTGTAAATATTGTATAGTGTTACATTTTACACGCAAATTTAATAAACACTTTTTTTAAATATCGTACTTTTTGTCAACCCAAAAGAGTTTTTTTTTTCAACTGCAGAGTATTTTTTTTCTCTTCGTATCTCTGCTACTAAGCAATTCCACTATTCCAATATTGCAATACCACTATTACCTACAAATAAGGCAAGAAAAAATAAGAAAAAGGTATATTTTTACATTTTTAATGCATATTGTTGGCAGTTATGACTAAAATAATAATATCATAGATCTATAGGTTACCTACAAACGAAACAAAATGGCATACAATCATTTTAAAGTAACTACAAACCTAAGAGTAAGCGGCATCCGATTTCTGATGATTTTTGACTTTGGTTTTTGTCAGATTTCGGATTATAATAGCGATAATACTGAGGCGCAGATATATGGAAGCGCAGAAAGACCTGGATGATTATCACACACCTAAAATATATTTCAACCTTAAATATTACATTTTTTAAAGAAATGATTCAATAACTTTATAGCAAAACTTATTCGCAAAAAGGAAGACAGAATAAGTTTTAAAGCTATTTGAATCAGTTCTTGCAAAAACATTGATGTCCTAATTATTAATGGAACATTAATCAATTTGTTCAAAATTTAATTTCTACGAAAATGCAAGATGAGTTATCGAACTTAAGAAATAATTTAAATTAGGTACAACGAGATCATTCTCGTTACTAAATAACATATTCGAATTAGCACCATCGATAGTTCAAATATCGACAAAGGCACATCCCTAGATGTTTTTGATACTTAGTCATTTTATAAAAACACAAATTCGACGTGCCATGTTTGTAAATAAACTGTCAATAGGTACCTAAAAAATAACTTTCTATCTGTTGATTTTACACATAATTTCTCTTTGATTGGATTATTTTTGTGACCACTCCCTTCAATATTACTCTCAACTCAGTCCAAAGACCAAGCTGGAAGCAAATCAATTTTATGATTGTCAGTTTGTTTACAAACATGGCATTTCGAGTTTGGCTGAAGTATAGGTACCTACCCTAACTATAAAGTTGAGAGAACTGCAGAGTACCTGAGTATGTCTTATTTCCATGAAACTGAATTGTTTGACAGAAAGACATAAAGTAAGTACATAAAATATTCGAAAATCTCTATTACATATAGGGAAAAACTTAGCCTGAAATAGTTCAAACACTATTTATATGTCCTACAATTTTCTTCACAAATCAATCGGACAAAATGTAGGAAAACAAAATTATCACGTCTTTTGACTAAATCGTGACTTAAAATTGTGTTTACTTGTAGCAGATTAGGTAGCAAGAACTAATCATTTTTAATTTCACACGTTCATAAAGTTTAAGCTATCAATAGTGAGTGCTTGTAATGAAACGTAACTATATAAAGAATGCAACCGCCATTTTGAATATTCATGTCACAGATACAGCTGATACCACTGATTACATAAGGTACTGATACTACAAAGTTTTATGGAACAGTACTTTCACATTGAAGACAGAAAATCACTAGCACTTTATAAACCGAGCTCATAAAAAAACCAGCAGCTGTGGCGTTTGCAGCGTGTAACGGAACGAAAAGCGTGTCACTCACCTAGCCGTGTAGTATGTAATGTATCTAAAATTACGAGTATATCAAGCCTGACGAGCCTACGTTCCTACCATAGCATACAGTATCAGATACATTACATGCTACACGACTAGGTACCCTGCTTAAGAATTATGTCAATTGTAGCGTGCAACGGAACGTGGTAAGATGGCGACCGTTCAAAATGGCGGCCGTTCAAGATGGCGGCGGCGCGCTGAGTATGATCGGCTTGAGCGGCGCACACGGGGTGAGTAGGAGTTCACCACCGGATTCTGTCATTGGGACAGTTTTATGGTAGTTTATGAGATCAGCTGAAACAAAATACGAAGGCGTTAGTATTTACGTAAATACCATTACGGAGCTTCCACTTGACTGTAATTCCAGTGTCCAGGAGTAACAGTTAAAATGAGGTAAGTAGATTCTGGGTGCAATTCAGTTTACAGCTTCAACAGAATTCGAACCCCCGAAATACGAGCGATCGTTGTCCAGCTGGCCTTACCATGATAAATGATGGTTTATACAGCTTAGTGGGTAAAAACGCAGGCCTTTGCATCTTTACTAGGTTATTTATACAGCGTCAAGAGGCAATCTTTGGCTACACTTAACGGGACACTGTAGTGCCTGGGTCATTGTTTTAGATGGAATAGGGGGATGAGTATTCTCACAGTCACAGCTAAAATAATATTATTTTATCTGTGGTATTATCTATAACAATAAACCGATGTGAACTATCTTGAACTTCCATGGGTAGTTATTCCATCAGTAGAGTTAGTTACCTAGTTGTGAGTGAGTGTGCAGGTGTGCTCCCATCAGTCTGTACCCTTGCTGCGCACTCTCCACAAGGTAGTGCTTGCAGCGCGCCGCGTCGCGGTACGAGACGGCGTACCCCCGCGCGCGGCACGACAGACGGACCAGGAAGCTGCCTGCGCTCTGTGGGGACAAGGCCTCTTCCGCTTCTGATCGGCTGATTAGACCTGGATTAAACACAGTAGGTACTGTCAGACTCAATAATTATAATCTTTGGTTTTACATTCTGGATGTCGATTCTCGAAAGTACGGCAAAAAAAGTTTTTGTGAGAGAGAAAAGTGGGCATGCTTTGAGAAGGTATGGGCATGTACCAAATATGGATTTGGACATACCTACCACTGACTACCTTCGACATCTTCGAAGAATCTAAAGAATTAAATAAAGATCTGAAAGAAATGTCTACCGCTCCCTGGGATACAGTCGTGATCATATCATTTCATTTGATTAAAATTGTACATTTGAGGGGGTCTTTACAGTGAATACAAAGCCAAACGTAATGTTTGCTCACCATGGAACCAGTCAAAAGGTTTGTTGTTCTCATCGAAGCCAACTCCACGCGGCAGCTCGTGAGTCCTGAACCACTCCAGCACCTCGTCTGTGCTCGCTGGCTTGTCCGCTGAAACATACCAACATCTAAATAAAAAATCTTACTAAAAGTTTTGGGCTTCGGCGGGATTCGAACCCGCGAGATACAATGCGATCGTCCTTAATTCGGACTGCCTTAAGACTCGGCCACGAAGCTCTAGTGTTCGGTAAAACTATAAAAAATACCAACATCTTCTAAGACTTCGACCGTGAACAGTGCTATCATGGGTGTGATGAATAGTTGATTAAATGAAAACCATTCGTTCGTTCGTATGAGCAAGTGGCCGACTTTGATGACGGAGCTTTTAGGCCGCCTAAAGGCCTCCGTCATGGCTTCACGACTTAAAAACCTACATTGAATAGATATTGAATTATCACAAATATTGAATTTGCGGTTGAGTAGGTATTTGGGCATTAGAGTTTCATATAAATCTCAAGAGCTCTTGTCGATGTACTGTTTCAGTATTTGAGCATAAGAGCTATAAACACAATGCGACTTACATTGCGGAGTATCGGTGATGTGCGCAGGCGCAATGTCAGCGCTCCGCCGGTGCGCCTCCCGCGCCGCGCGCGCTATCTGACGCATCGCTGCTTCGGCTTCCTTCGCTTTGCGCTCTGGAACATGGACGTACATTGTTATTGCAAATGCACTTTCGGCATAAAGTACCATAACTCCACTATGTAGCTGGCCAATTTTAACGAAGAGCTTTATCGCTAGATTAGCCCATAAGCAGTTTAAGCAATTGCCCGTCTAAGGGGGCACCAGAGATGACCAAGAAAATATAATAGGTACGACGCTATATTTGCTTAGGGAAAGAAAGAAAGAAAGAAAGAAAAATATGTTTATTTCATAGGACCTCAAGGATCGCTCGAAAATGTACAGTCTTAAAAACTAGTTGACTCTATTGCCTGTAGGGCATCAAGCTACCTTTATCTGGCACTGGCTATTATGACGAAACACACTCCCGTAAAGTCTACTTACCCTGTTCTCGCCAAGCCTCATCATGATCAGTAGCATGCAGTACAGCATCTCTCAAAGTCCTGGCGCGTCTGGCTCGTAGCGTCCGTAATATGTCGGTGGCTCGCGCGGCCGCCACGCGTCGCTCCCACGCGGCCACTTTCACACCCACACCGTCGCCGGTATTTGGCATGCCTATCTCCTGAAACACGTTCATAATATGTTTGAAGCTTGTAGGGACTCAAGATGATTTTTAATGAGTGACTTCTATAGGGCCAGTGAGGGTGTAGGTCGCTGTTAGAGATCGAAAAGTCATGTTGAGGTGGGTACCAAAGTGGCACAAGTAAAATCTAATAGAGACGCTGTTGCCTCATCAAGCAAAGCGTTGCTAAATCCTATATTCTACCTATTGATGCAATTTTTTTGCCTTTACTTTTCTTAGTTGAAAATCCTATGTTCAAATACCAACTATGTCCTTAAATTCATAGAAGGCAAAGGGATATGACTAAAAAATGTCTTACCTGTAAAACATCCCTTTTCCCTTCAATAAAATTAAAATGCAGCGAGTTCTTGTTGATATCCATCTTCATATTCTCGCAGTAATCCGACTTGTCGCCATCATCCAGGTCCACTTTCTCCATGGTCTTCACTTCGGGCTCCAGCGCGTCGATCCTCTGCCGGAGCTCGTCCACCGTGCAGTAGATCTCTAAGTTCTCTTCCATGGAGTCTATGCTCTTGGGTGATAGATCGAACTTCTGGAAATTGAAGAGTGGGTTTTGAGAGTGGAAACAGAATTGAACTTCACACTACTCTGCAGTTCAAAGTTGTTTTTTTTTTACATTTTACTGATGAAACAGGGATTTTTAATGTCTTATTGAAACTTGAATAAAGAAAAGAATAAATTCAATTTAGAAGAACGCTATGTTCTGTAAATTTAGCAAGATAATTTATAGTGCAGTGTCGACCCAAAACAAGTTTTAGCAGCTGACTCAAAAGTGAGAGATGAATAAAAGATACAAGACTATTGCATATTCATAAGTATCATCTGTTCCAAGCTGAAGTCGATCAGCATCGTCAGTCCCTTAATCAATAAACCTCCACAGATGAGGCGTATGCTCTGGCTCTGGCTCTCTTTCAACATGTTCTGAGCATGCATACCTGTTCCAAGCTGTCCATGGGCTGGTAGTCGATGAGCTGCGTGAGCTCCTTCTCCACTGACTTCCTCAGCTGGTGTGCTTCCTCCCGCGCCTGGGACAGCGCCCTCTGTCGGGCTTCCTCAACCAGCATGCTCTCTATTGACTTGTCTTCGGGGTGCTCACCCATTACCCACACCTGGAAAAATTAAAACTAATTTATAATCGCAGCTTTTACGATTGAGGCCGATGCGTTAACATAAGGGTGTATGGATAGGTCTCAAATGATTCAAACGATCTTAAGTTGTTTAAGTAACTTATAAGTATTCAGGTATGGTATGAGTTTTCTAACAGCTAATAGTTTTACCCAAGAGTTGGCAGAGATCACAGACTTTCAAAAGCCACATACCTATGTTTTTTTCTTAAGTGACCTACATGCTTGTCAGTTATAGTTCTCATGACCTGGCCTTTTCATGTTTTATTGAAACGCAAGAACAATGCCAAACAATACAGTACATCTGGTTATTTACACTGACCGCACTTTTCACTGTATAAAACCGTGACAAGCCTTGTTTTAAAAGGCAAGCCGTATTCCACAGCCGTAGAGTCTGTAATACATCCTGCTTTTCAAACAATGGTAGCCGTTATGTCCTTGTTGGTTTTAGTGTTTGGACATTGAAAAGAATTCGTTGGAGTTGATGGTCGCTTTCCGGCGTTTTTCGATTTCGATTGTTGCAACTGACCCGGTTTTATGGTAAACCTTGAAACTGGCTAAAGCTAATTCCTTTGTTATTTGTTCTATATTGAATAGTTGTTTTGCATAATACGATTACATAAGTAGGTATAGGTAATTTATTTAGAGGTAGCATAGCGGCAAGAGATTTGCAATCTGTACAATAATGGTTTTCAGAATGAAACTAAATTGAATTTTGAGTCAGTTTTTAGTAAACACTCTGACTTTAAAAACACACTGAATGTTACTCGGCTTCATAATTTTTTTAATATTGTTTGGTTACGTAAATACTTACTTTCAAATGATTTATTTTATTTACACTCTTAAACATCTTAGATAAATATCATCTAAGGATATCTTTTAGTGAAAATAAAAGTTAGATATAAAGGTATATTGCCTTATTTCTACTTCAATTTGTTTTTCCATTAAAATATCCATCATTCCATCCGGTCCATGCTTTAACTCCTAAATTGCAGGAGGAACAAATTTAAATAAAATCCAAAACAAATCTGCACAGCACCAATTAAAAGGCTATTGACCAAAAGTTCATTGCCAACAATAATCGTAGACCGTGACCGACGATTGCTTTAGAAAACGATGCATAATTCACCAAGGTCTTCTATTGTCTCTCGTATCATCTCCAAATCGTTTTTGCGCTTTATTTATTTTTATTTCTTTCTAGCCCACTTTTATTAATTTTATTGTTTTAAAATCACAGTAAATTCACTCACCCATGGTTCGCCATCTTCTCCCTTTAGGAACTGCACCTGCTTCTTGCCATTCTTCTGGAAGGTGGGCCGATCTTCATCTGGTCCCACTTTCTGATCCCACTGCTGCCATCGACGCACCTGAAATTTATGTAAGTCCGTATGAGAAAGTGTGTACAAAATGTTGTCGGCTGCTGTCTCTACATTTAGATAGGTGCCTACAGAGTGTCTGTCTAACGTTCTTCAGGATAAAGTCGTGAGTCTTTGCACGTTGAACGCAATTACTGTCGCTGAAGAGATCAAACCTCAAAGCATTGCACAAGGTAACCATCAAATCGTGCTTGCCTTTAAACCAACTCACGACCACTTGAAGGACTATTGTGAATGATGGTGGTTCGAGGAATATTAGAGCTAGAAACTATTTAAAGTCAAGTTTTTTACGGTTTGTTCAGTTATTATTACGATCCACTTTCTGAATTATATTCATCGGATATACGTTTTGGACAGCAAATTTAGATTAAGTAATGTGTAAATTTTCAAGTGCATTCTAAATTTCTAACCATCCTTTCAGTTAAAAAAAAAACACAATAAGATTGAAAAACTCTGCTCGGATACGGAGTTGGCACATGGCAGGGCAGGCCTAACATTATACGTTTTTGGCAGGTGTCTGAATCATAGGATCACTTCGACAAATAAGATTTAAGACGTGTCAAGATAAGGCATCTTATCTTTGGATAAAGAAAGATGTAGAACGATGATCTTAACTTGAACGTGACCTTTGAAAGGCAGATTGCGCGCCAGATGGCCTGTATAAAGTTACTAAACATGCGAAACTTCTGGGTGGCCAACATTTTAAATTAAACATTGCTTGGGAACGGGAAATAAGCAACATGTTTGTCTTTATTACATCCAACAAAACTGTAAATAAGCTAAAATAGCGTCTGGTGTCTATAGGTCCAAATCATGATCATCATGATCATGATTGATGTAGGTACGCGTTTTGATTCTAATATTATCTGCAATAATCAGCGTGCCTATCAGACTATCCATTTAGGTCGAACAAAAACTAAATTAAACATAAACTTGGTACGAGTCAGTGACTGTTCCGTGAACTATATTTAGACAATTAGCCCTCTGAGTCAGTACTCTGTACCTACCACAGTCTACATCCTCTCTCAGACGAAGATAAAAATGATTGCGATTACTTTATCCATTGGAACCTATTACTTCCTTACAAGACGTAGGTATAAGTGTGAAAAAGGACATACCTACGAGTAAACTTGTCAAGTGCACTAGGCATAAAATTTTGGTAGTTTCCTACTTATCCAATTACCTACGTAAGTACCAAATTAAGAAAAAAAACACGACTATTATATATGATTACAACAAAGGTTCCAAGCCCATCAACGCTGCTAGCAAGCTAACTGGTTTTCTAACTATGTTTTCCTTCACTTAAAGCTCGTGTTAAAGCGCATATACCTACCTAATATTAACTTAAAAACAGGTATGAAATTTCTTGTAAAAAAGCTGCTATCTATCATCGTTATCTCAGCGGGAGTTTAGGGGATAAAAAGTGCCCTAGATCTCAAATAAGTTTATTAGTTAGTATTTGTTTTTTGTCTGCGCTCCATGTAGGACATAATAACACGTGCTATTTTAGCATCGGGTTGAATGACACGACCGCACATCACTCGGTAGATTTATTAGTCTGATGCCTTGATTATTCATATCACATAGTCATTTAAATTTTTTTTTCTTCGAACAATTATATTTGGTATACTATAATACTTTTAATATACCTACACCTTTTTTTAATAATGTGTCTAATAGTGGAAGTTAAGTTCTAGGATTAAATTAACACTGGAAAAGTAGGTATGTATTAGTTTTATACCTACATAATTAAACTAAAGAACTTTTGTATTTAACTTTTTAATTTAAGTAGTAATATATGTTTTTTAAAATAATCAGTAAGGAGGCGTTGATTGTTATAAGATATATTTATCTAATGTGTTATCTGAAACCGTTCGCCCATTTAAGGTGTCTACTGGGTATGATCTCGATAGTGGAAGCTTACCTGCTCCTCCCGCATCTTGCAGAAGAGCGTCTGCTTCTGCGTCTCGTCGAGCTCGGCCAGGATCTCGGGGTCCACCCACATGTCTCGCAGGATCTGCTGCAGCATGGCGCCGCCCTGCAACAAACAAACAAACTATTATGTTTCTTTAATTTCTATTTTTCATGAATAAAGGTTTAACTATTCTCTGCTCTATTCTTCTATTCTATTACGACTATTGTAACATAGTCGAAACGTCGGGATATAAATAAGGTAATCAACGCGATAAAAACCTGTGTATAAATACATATTAGTTTTAAAATATTCTCTGGTCTTCTTTGAATCACGCATAGTTTCTTATACCTACCTATGCCTAATACATATTCAGTAAGTAATAAAATTCAATATAATATTAATAAAAAATTTCAAAATCACAATAGAAAACAAAAACTTTTCTAACGATAAAGAATTACACTGTACTTTCGCCTATCTTCATGAACTTCTATAATTGATAACCACACATTTAACTAAACTTTACCACTTCGGAACTAAGTCCAGTTTCCTTACGTGTAAAAATCCAGCTAATTAGTGGCTAATAGCTGTTTCATGCCTACAATCTACGAGGTGAAAGCGAAGTGGTAGTGTTAGACTACACTTTAATTAGAGCACTTCCGTAAATCGTCAGTCGGACGGTCGAGTGGTGGGTATGATGACCTGTTATTGTAAGGGTAAGGTAGATTTTCAATGGAACGAGAATTAAACTATACCTATACTTCATAGTTGGTTTGTTTGACGAAGAAAATCTCCGAAACTACTCAGCCGATTTAAAAAAAATTCACGGATTTGTAGAATGGACTGTCCGAGATGGTTATGGGCTAAGTATATATTATCGGTAGCTTAATTAGTACACCCGTGCAAAAAAAACTTTATTTGAGATAGGTAGGAGGTAGCAAAGAATTTGGGAAGCGAAATAGGATAATTTCCGAGCCAATATGATTCAAGGGCTTATTCAAAAATTTACACTCATACGACCTTCCGATCGGAAGTCAGGTACCTCTCACTATACCGAGATAATTACAATTGTTATTAATTCTTGCATCCAGACGCAAGGCAACCCAGTCGTAAGAAGAGCCGGGTTACATTCCTATAGTTAGCATTTGAGGTCAACAACTACCATACGGAAATATTAGTAAGGCTTTAACGCTTCATACAATAGTACCTAACTTGTGTTAGGTGCAAAGATATAAAATGTTTGGCTTATGTATTCCTTAGTGAGTGCAGAATATTCTATTTTTTATTTTGATGCTGTAAAGTCGTCTAAAATATTTTAATATTCAAATATGTAGTAATAAATAAGGGAGAATCTCATTTTTGTCCAAACGTCAAAGTTGAATAGGATACTCAATATCGCTAACTATAGGAAACCGATTTTTTTAAATAACCTTAAGTACCCAACAACGGGTAAAAGCACGGCTAAAGGTTAACTATTTGGTAAGTAAACTCTAGCAGGTAAATACACTTTCGTTTCAAAGAGATTACGAGATTGATCGAGTGCTAAAACCAACAAGGATTTATGATATCGCTCTGATAAATCATGTTATAGTTATCTATATCTATTACTATAAAGGGATGTTTAAAGTTGTTTTACGTTTATATATGACTAGCGACCCGCCCCGGCTTTGCACGGGTTCATTAATTCACAACAAAATGACAGTCTGAGTGACAGTTTGAGGTAAATGTGTGTAGTTTTAATCGAGACTAATCAAGGCTACTTAGGTACTAAAATTACGTAATTTTAGAACTTTATTGAGAACGAAAAAAGAGCTTTCGAATTTAGGAGTTTTTAGGGCTCCCACACAAAACCGCGACGTCGCGTCGCATTGTCAAAATCTGCGATATCGCGCGAATTCGCACGATGGCATCGCAAGAATTTGCGATCTGCTTCGCATCGCACATTCCTACATCGCCCTACTAAACGGCTTGTCGCACAAATTCGCGCGACGTCGCATCGCGTCGCATCGCAGAAACTTGCGATGCGAATTTCTGCGATGCGAGCTCGCATCGCGTCGCATCGCGGATTTGTGTGGGAGCACATAATTAGTCAGTGCAACACCGAATCACAGCCAATGTATCATTTACCTACTTTGTATTTACAAAGTGCGTTCTATTGACAGAGCAGTCGCCTGACATAACAACGCGGTCCTTTGACAACTTCTTGGTAATCGCACAAAGGCTGACAAACGTGTTCGTATCTCACAGAGTCGTAATAGAATCTACAGCATATGACAGATTCTTAAGAAGAGAAAAATCCCAGATTAGCAGGACAGGGTGTCGATTTCCGATGACTTTCATAACATGATGCGGGAAGATATTGCACGTTATCTAGCTTTTGTTTTGTGAAATCCATCGCATTATTCAAAAAACCACGCCCCCGTGTCGTGCTACTTAAAAAAAAAAAAAAAAAAAAAAATAGCCTTTATTGCTGTTTCTTTTACATCTTCTTTGAATATGAATATGCCTACTTCCTAAAACTAAAAGTGTACTTATTCTACTTTTAATGTAAGTGTGCTACTTAAAGACATGTCATGGTTATTTGGAGAATGAGGCGGCAGATTTTCAAAAAAATAACAAACCTTTGCGGCGTTATTATCAATGCGTGACCTCTTTGCTTGAAGGCACATGTTAATTTATTATATAATTAATTACACAATATAATTAATGAATTCTATTGTGCGCCAAGGATACGCATTGATATTGTGCACCCCGTGTGTGCATTGAACAGTTATTGGGTTATTTAAGTTCATTCACAACAATACTTTGTTTGACTAAAGGTTCGTACCAATCTAACTCGGTTGGTAGCCACGTGGCTCTGAGAATTGACGCACAAGCATGCTATATGCATACTAATAAGAACCACGCCGTGCATTCATAATACTTATGCATATTCTACACGTTATTGTTCAAGCTCAGTATAAACATATCCTGTGTTGCCATGCTATTTACATAAGTATACAAGATTTGAGCTTCAACCTTTCAATTTGTTTAAATAAAATATGGTACAAAAAGGCTATAAGATAGGGTCGCAAGAGGAATACGGACAACATCCAATTACTTACCTAAGTTATCGAGAAACAAAAAAAGTAGAAAATTAGAAAAGTATATAAATGAAAAATCTTACTAAAAGTTTTGGGCTTCGACGGGATTTTTTGTAAGATTTTTTATTTATAAATGAAATGCATTTATAAGTGTGGTTTAACACTATCAAAATATAATGTACCTATATTATGCTATTAGAAAAGTAGGCACCTTATCTGCATACCTGTCAATATTTATTTAAGTCTACTATTGTAGGTAGGTACTTAGGTATCTTCAATCTAAAAAGCCATTAAAATACCTAGATTTTTAATCCTCTCTTTACCAAACTGTCTGTAAATAACATCTTTTTTTATTTAAATTCAAAGCAACATCCAGCCCGCATGATGGAAGGCAGTTACCATAGCTATCACAGATCTTGCTATCGATAACATTTTTCAATACACGTGTTCCGTATCAAATGAGATTGAATGACATTCTAACAATACCTACCACCTATACCTACCACAGAATAAAGGTAATACCTACGTTCCGTACTGTAAAATCAATGCTTAGGGACAAATCACGACTGTAATTCAACAAGTGGCAAGAGGTCGTTTTTTATGAAAACCAATTTTAATTTCTTAAGAGAGTAGGTACCGAATTTCCTCTACTGTCGAGGTATATTACTGTTCATAACTCTGAAGATCCTTGTCCCATAAAAAGTCGAATATGATCATGCGTCACACTCACGGATCACGATACATCGCGTCAAACAGTGTCGAGCGTGAGTTAAAAGTGCATACGAAGCTGACCCATAAAAAAATTTAAGCTCTCTAAGGATGCGAAAAAAATAAATTAATAATTAGTCCTATATTGAAGTAGATAATCGTTGAAACACCATTATTTATTCTAAAAAACTTAACATAACTAAAAGGAGCTTTATTACCAAAGGTCAATCGCCTAGCATAACGCAGTAAAAAATAACACGCGATTGAAAACCTTGACGTTGCTTTGTTCAATAAAGGAATTGACGGCGATGAAGCGAGACGTGCACAATACCAGGATATACTTAGCTGCAATACTAAGTACGTGCCACCAGCGTATCTGTTTAGTTGACAGAGGATATAGTAACATAGGGCAAGCCACATAAGTTCTCTACATTAGATGCTGCGAAATGTTGAGAAACCTTACATAATTTGTATCCATACAAACAAACGCAAGTCGAAATAAAGTCAGCTAGCCATGAACTAACATGAACACTATCCTTGCGTCTGTAAACCACGCTGCAATTTAGCTGACTCACATACTCACTCACTCACTTACTCACTCACTCACTCACTCACTCACTCACTCACTTACTCACCGACTCACCCGCGACTCACAAAAACGTGCTGTGCCTGTGACTGTGCTATCTAGCTAGTCCAACGAAATACGACAATGATACGTTTACAAAACGGAAATGGTAATTAGATCAGGAAAATTACACATAGCTGTACTCAGCTAATTACAGATGGCATTATGACGTAAACTAATTAGTTTTGCTGTGCATCGATGCATTTTTCGCTATGGAAAATTTAAATACTGACCGCATTACGTGAATCCTTAACAGTGAAGAACAGTAGGAATCCAGTTAATAGTTATTTTATGAAGTATCCGAGGGCTTATTTTTTACATGAAGGGAGTACAAGCACAGTATAAGATGTAGGTATGTGATTTTTGATTATAAATTTAAAATCTTTTTTACAGGTAAGATTTTTTTATGTGGTTTACCTCAGAACTTTCGACTGAATGAACCGACTTTGATGATTCTTTTTTTATTTTTAAGCTAGTGCTTCCAAATAAAATAATAATCATGTGTGTGGTCCCTTGACCTTTCTTCTCTTGATAAAGTGCTACTTACCTATATAAGTATCTACCTACTTATAGGTACGCGTTAAGAAATCTTTGGATATAAAATGAGAAAAATAAGCGACTTTCTAAGCCAACTGTACAAAGGCTCGTCCAAATGCCATGGAATCCTGCTCGAGACAATGACAAAAGCATCGTGACGAGGACTTGCAACATCACTTCGGCTTGCGAAGACCATGCAAGCAAACTGAAATAACTCAAATGTATTGTTTTATAATTTTAAACTCAATTTTTGTTAGTATTAAACGATTTACGTTTACTAGCAAATTGAGCGGGCTAGAAAGGCCGGGTTTGCTATACCATAATTACCGATGTTAATATGACCAAAAATTACCTATGTGAGATCATTAAATCCTCTATAATTATTAAGCTAAAGTAGTATTATAGGTATATTTGTACATAAACATACGCAATACTTACATTAAAGCCAATGGGTGACAAAAGCCTGATAAATAACTACAAATTTAAGAATAACAAAATATGACTTCCACTGTTTTGCCACAGAATGCCCTTTCAACTAGAAGGTATACAATAATATATTTACTATACAGCAAAGATACTTAGGTTGGTACTAATATATACTTACTTTACAGTATAGATACTTATAGATAGGTACTTAGGTATAGTTCAAAAGTGAAGGTGATGCAAAATGCCAAGTTAGCTTATGCCTTTGATCACTTAGAGCTTTTTGCGCATTGACAGTACACGATTGTAGATAACCAAGGCTAAAACTCTAACACTTACTAACTAACTTATTTACTGCCAGTCGATAATTCTTTAACGGTCAGTCTAATTTATTTAAGTATCTTTGGTTTGTCCATACAAAATGTGTTAAACTATTTGTCAAACATTATTTATTTTAAAGCGCAAAATATATCTTAGAATCGGAAACACCGCAACTTTTATTCATAAAACAAAAACCTGTAAAAAGGTTTTAGGTTAGGTTTATTTTTCTTGCAATTTATAAACCACAAACTAGTAAATCTAGATTAAATACCTGAACACTATGTACCTACCTAGTTATTGAACCTTGAATGTCAACAAGTACCAGTAACCTTAAGTATGCGATCCTTGCTCAACGAAGAAAGTTAGCTGCGCCCGCGCAGCCGGTAAGCAAAGAGGTCAAGGGCAGATCTTACTCGTTTTATTTGCAAAGCTTCTGTTATTTATCTGTTCAGTCGAAAGTATAGTTAAACAAACCATAAAATATGGCAATAACAAGTAAATAGTTTTTACTGCTATGCATTTTTATTGCTTGCTTTAACTGTTATTGAAGCTTGTTAAAAGTAAATGGGAGTAAGTAAGAGTTCTATATTTAAATGAAAATTTATGGAATACAGAACCTCCTATAAAAAGTCGGTTAAAAATATCTTAAAAGGAGAAGACATCCCTAATTAGATTTAGTAGGTAGGTACCTAAATCATAGAATTAAGTGTGTAGGTAAATACCTAGACTTGCTTGCCTACTAAAACAAATATTTAAGTACATATGTATAGAAAAATAAAGTCGAGTCAGGTTCAAGCCTATGTATAAGCCAGGTACCCCGAAAATACCTATGTTTTGAAAAGTTGAAAAAAAGGCGCCGAAAATTTCTCTTTTCTCAATGTCAGTTGTCACTCAGATGACACTTCAGCTGGCGCGAAAACAAAGCGATCGAAAGTAGGTTGCATAAAGGAACCTAATTGATAAAACAAATAACTTTCTCAAAAAGTGTTTTAAGCAAAGAATTCTGAAACGCCCAACTTAAGTATGTAAGTAGTAGGTAAGTTTATAAATACAGTTCCATCACAAGGCCATACCAACGTACTATTTTAAAAGAGGATATGTACCTATATGTAAATGTCATTGGCAAAGCAAGTCCTTGGGCAGCACGTGATTTGTAAAAAATAAAAAAACAATTGCGCTTGAAGTAAAACCGTCAAGTACATTTTTGCATTCGGTCAATGAACTGCAATTTCCTTTGTGGCAATGGACACCGCGTTTTGTACATTTTAGGCCACGAGGAAATGATTAAAATAACGCTCAAATGCCTTTTACGGTTAACTTATTTTTATGCTTGAAAACGTAGACACGTCGTATTAGGTACTGAAATAAGTACCTAATTTATGTATTTAGAAATTAAGAATATGTATTATTTAAAGCCCTAGATTTTGAATACCTGAACACTTTAAGGATTGTCTGCATGACGGGGAGAAACAAACTTAGGTACCTATACTCGTCATTAAAAAAGACAAAGTGATTACCTACTTTGTTTCAATAAAAATAAGTCTTGTCTATGGGAATAACTGTTTTAAATTCACAAGATTACCTTTCTTAATTGCTGGAAACGCGATCTCATGTCGGTTATTATGAAGAAAAAGCAATTAATATGTAGGTGAGTGTTGTACTGTTACCTTACTGACACGAACTAAATGTGCACTCGGCAGGTGAGGCTCTGATGAAATACTTCGCTCTTAAAAACACTGTAACATTATTTTACTTACTTATTCTGGGATGATTACTGAGTAGTACTTGATACTTCCATGCCAATTCCAGTAATCATCCCAGAATAAATAATAAAAATAGAACTTCACTTCAGGTAAGTTCGTTTAATCCTATTATTATAAAAGACTGGCTATGTTTACGACTTGTGTTTTCACGCTTACATTAGAATAATACCTAACTGATTTTCACGACGTTTTCTTTTAGCATTAAGATTTTCCATAAAACACTTTTTTTAGATTCCAATAGTAGGTAAGTAGGTACGTATGGTAAAGTTATGTAAATATCCAGTAGGTAGGTAAGTACTTAGTTTAAATGTAGGTAAAGTTAATAAATAACAAATATTATTTTTAAACAAAAAGTCGGTATTCTTGCTCAACGTCTTTCGTAATGGCAGCCTAACTTTCTGAATATTCTAGAAACATGAATTACGAGTTACGAGTGCAAATATAATTAAATAATAATGAATCCATACTAATAATTATAAATGGGAAAGTGTGTGTGTCTGTCTATCTGTCTTTTACGGCAAAACGGAAAGACAAATTGACATGAATTTTAAGTGGTGATAATTAGTTGAAGAGAAGAACGAGACTTACGCGAGTAAAACCGCGGGTCGAAGCTAGTGCATTATAATTAATTCGCAAAATTATAAGAGTTATTACAAACGGTCATTGCTCCGACAGTTTCGTGCAGAAATTAGGAAAATTCTGTTATGAACTCGATTTCATAAAGCAATTAAAATACGGTTAAGTTGAACGCATTTTTATGTTATGGCCGTTTTTACAACGATAACGGAAATATTATATTAAATCAAAGTTATATTAACAAGCGTAACACAGATAACACAATACAGAATAGGTACATAGGTAAAAGGGAAAGTAGAAAAAAAATGTTTTAGCTGCTAAACTTACAAACATTGAATTTTTTAAGTATAGTACTACAGTCTTTGGTATCCAAGAATTGGAATGGTGTATTTTCTCCTCGAATTAAAAGATTTCATCTTTTAAGCTACGGGATACTTGACAAAGTTATTAGGTACATTATTTTTTTTTTTAGAAAAGTGGAAAACCCCTTTTCTCGATATGAAACAAATATCATCTCTATATGGGGTAGGTAGGTACTTTACGTAAGCATAGACAATATTTCGTCTATGATGTAGGTAAGTAAGTAGGTACCTATATAAGGAACAAAAACATGACAACACAACAAGCCCTAAGCTTAAAATTACACGTAATTTTGTTTAGAAGTCAGCATTTCATCGCTTATAAAGCATTAACCTTAGTAATTGTATCAGTATTATCTCTAACGTAATTGGAATACATTTCCTTAATACAATTGTCTTTTTAGCTCAATGTTTCAATTGATACAATTTTCTTAGGCTTCCGTGTCACTTCCTTCCGTGTGATAAGGCACAGTTTCCTACAAAAGTTTGTCATTTTGAACGATAAGCATTTGAATGTTAACTCAATTAAAGGATGATGCATGTTTTATCAAATTTTGTATTTATACAGCAGGCAATTTTGCCTGTCTCAGTTGATTCTAGCATCAGTAAGGTTTAGTGACGGCAATCGAGAAAGACAGTGCAAACACAGAGTTATATGGCATTAGTGGTACAAACAGACCGACAACACTGGAATGTACACAACTAACGATACAACGATGCGATTCTGATAGGTGTCACATCACAACAAAGAGATTGAAACAAGAACAAAAATGTTGTATTGTTCTGCAGAAGATGATACTGCTGACGTGTTCAGGTAACTTTATTGTTTGAAACACGTTTTTTAAAATGATAATGGCGATAAAAATATGTCATTTAAAAAAAAATATTAAACTAAAATTATGGATTGAGAAAAGTGTGCTTAATTTAGTGCCTTCCTGTTTCTATCTTTATTTGTGGACATTATCATGTTTGCCATTAGGTACTTCCATATAAAGAATGAAAAATCTCTACCCGTAGCACAGATAAAATAATACTATGTACAGATGGTGGAAACACAAAAAAATAGCCCGAAGAAAAACAGGAGTGAAATTAATGATGGACCTGTACTTAGTAGTAGTAATATGTACTTAGTATTATTTTATCTGTGCCCGTAGTAAGCAAAACCAATGATGGATGGTCCGTAAATAGTTGGCTATTGTCACAGCCACTATCTATTTAGAGATTGTGCAGATCTTTCGAAAAAACTTTTTAATTCTATCAATGCTTCTAATTTAGGTTCCTACATCTTAAAATGGTAGTCACATAACGTCCACTCAATACATATCTATGTATCACAGTTCACGCGCAGCAGTGAAGAAAGCTAAGTGACAACCACTTTATTTGGACTTTCTCTCAATTCTGTCAACATTCACAATTTCACCAACACATGACACTTGTATGACTTGTATTATGCAATTTGTTATGTTATGTTATACATTAACATGAATAATCCTTTCATAATATGATGTTGTACATGAACATGGTACTGAACCGACTTTTTCGTAAGAAGAGAGCGATTTCAGCTCCCTCGAGGTGCATTTGTGTTCATAACTCCGAGGTAACTTTAGGCAGGTAAAAACTTAGACGAGCATAAGTCTCTCTATGAAAATTACCAAGATCGTATCTATTATCCTTATATTTATCTTGAATTTGAACCCTCAGGCAGGCCCTTACACCTCTACTAGATGATTTACGAGTATATAGCGTTAAGGGGCTGCTGTGATAATGTCGAGATGGGCTTTCCCAGCACCTAACCATCCTCCGTAATAGGTACGTGTAGAGATGACAAAGCCGTGGTTTCCTCACTCAGGGTGTTTTCCTTCAATTAGAACACAAAATCTTCAAGTCCTGCACCAACATACCACGATGTATTCAAGACACATTATTTGTCGTAAATAGCCGCTAACCGATACAGTTTAGCTCGTTCTAAGTCCATTACCCGTAACTCAATAAACGCAAAAAGCCTACAAGTGCTTTAAATGGATTGCCGTTAAAAGACACTGGTATTCCAATCAAGTCTGCTAATGGAATCTAAACTTTAACACCTTGGAATAGAGAGAGAGACTTATAGATGACAATGTTAGCTTTATTATCTTCAAGTGTATTTTCTCTGAGGTTTTTTTTAGAACGATTTCTAGATGCGGAATGTTTAGGTGTGGTCTATTTTAGGCTTAAGTGGCGTCCATCAAACTCAGGACTGTAGGATTTAATTATATCTAGACTTTATGAATGTTTTTTGTAAAATCACCTTAGGTATACTCTGCAAGACGTTTCGCATCCAAATTCTGATCGCTTTAAACGCTGCTTAGCTTCAACTATTTATCAAGGACTTGATCTACAACACCCAAAGTAACGAAGACTCTAATCCCAAATTAAACTATTTTTTCTTTCTTTCTCTTTTTCCTTGCTCTATGGAAATTATTTACATTAATAAAAGTAAAAATTATTTCGCCATATTAAATCATCGTCACACTTTATCTGTCACTTTGACAGTTGTCGGAAGATCTTGTTCTGGCAAATGATGAGTCATCAAAACAACAAACCCATCACTTTGCTATGGTGAAATCGCTATGAATATGAAATTTGTAGAGCAATGACTTAGGACAGTCGGACAGACAAGTTTATGAACATTTTTATTTATTAAAAGTTTGTTAACGGAATTATTCGCTTTGTCCATTGTCGTTACTCGTTACATCAAAAAAAAATCTCACTAAAAGTTACGGCTCTCGCTTTCGAACCCTGAACGCTCTGAAGACAGCTCGGCCAGAGAACGACTAACGTGGAAGACGAAATGTTCATTGAGATGATGTTTCAGTTAAAACACCGAGAGATCAATACCTATGTATAAATAAATATAAATATAAATATAAAATAATTTTCACTCTTGTTTGTTGATGACTGTACCTACAGCCTTTTGCACTGGATAGCGTGGGTTTATGTAGCAATGGTACTAGGTATAGTAGGACATTCTGATGACGAAAGGGCTTGCGAATAGAAAGCTTGCGAATAGAAAGACACAGACACAGATGAAATACTTACTACAAAACAAATGTAAACGGGAAAAGGTGAAGGATTTTTCTAAATAATTTGGTAGATGACTCGGTTTTGGCCACTAACCCCTTTTTGGCCATTTAGGACTTCAAATGCGCTTTGTATTATTGAAAGTTATAAAACAAAATCGCAATAATTATTGTAGTTGATCTAACGTTAGCTAACCTACTTTTGAAACTAAAAACCAAATAAATCAAAACAATGTTCATGCATTTGTTTAACATTTTGAAAGAATGGTTTAGGTGCTGTTGGGCAAGCCTATTTTATCTCAACAATGTCCCAGGCACTACAATGTCCTACGGGACACTGCAGTGCCTGAAGGTTGGGTCTTTGTCTACGGACAAAGATTGCCTCGTGACGGTTATAAATCATCTACCTAGTAAAGATGCTAAAGTAAAGTATAGGTTAAACATTTATTTTAAATAAAATGTTCTAAATGTCCTTCAACTTTAGGCATGTATTAAGTGCTACCTATGTATTTAAAACAAAAACATTATTTTTTATTAGTTTTCTCTATTGAATGTTAAGCATTACGTCAGTCGCGTCGGCTTGGCCCGAGCTATCAAGGTCAAAACGAAGACCAGTTTTGTTTGTGAGTGTCAAGGGCTACCGAATAACGAATACCTATGCCACACCCATGATGTCTCATAGATATTGAACAAGCTCACGTGAAGCACCTAGGTAAGTCTATTCTTAGAATATTCAAATACCTAATCATTAAGAAAATAAATTTCTTTCGTACTTTGGAACTCTGTTTTTGAACTTGTCTCTGACTGGACCTAGACCTTTTTAAGATATTTTAATTTAGCACCTGAATACGAGTACTATAGATATACAAATCTAACAAGTGTGAGCGTCTTATATGATTAATTTTGGTACCTATAAAACATTAGGCATTTCATTCAGTAGTCGAGCGTTGACCTATGAAATATTACCTTAAGTATTTTGTTTGTTTTCAAGATTAGACATTGTTTGATTAGGTAATTATTTAAATAAGTATTGCGTTGTAGTATTTTGTTTACAAAATAATTAGAAAGATCCTATTTTCTACAAGATAAAAAATAATTTTTACTGCGCATCATGACTCAATTTATTACCGAATTCATAATAATTTGATAACATTGTTTGTACTTTTTCCTTTTTCCTATTACCTACATAGATAAACTATTTTTAAGTAGGAGGTACCTACTAAAGACCATCGGATAACATAATAAAGTAATATAATTTAAATAGATCAATTACTACCAGCTTTAGATTACTTTAAATGTTATCTAAATGTACTTATGGATCAGAATATTATCAATAAATTACTTACTTACATTTAAGTAGCGGAACAATAATACATATTTATGTTATAACGCGTTACGAAGAAAATGAAGGCGGCAAGCTGTAACCGTGCACACTATTCTTGCGTTTGTAAAACGCTCTGCGAGCAGTAACGCGATAGGTACACAAATCGTGCAGTGACTGCTCTTTCGAAAAACGTGGTGTGCATAGTGCTTCTGTAGTCTCAAGGTTTTTAGTACACGGCGTACACGCTGCAAATACAGTGTAAGGTCTACCAGAGGCCTTACCATCAGAAAGTAGTATTGATATTATTCGAGTGTAGCGCCTCCCCCAGTAACTTGTGTGGACCAATAATTCCATACCTTTGAAATACTCGACCTATAAGTACAGCTCTAAAACTGAGGGTTGGGCTACAGCTAGTCTCTGGTATACCAGATATACCTACGTATTTTTCAGAGTTGTATAATAGACTCGGTATTTCCCTACTGTATAATGTTATCTGCGCATGCGTCGACTAATCGTCCCGATAACATTATGGCGCGGAAATGGAGCAGAAACTGAACCGACATTATCGCCAACTGTACCTAGTGATGGTCACTGGTTTTTGTGAATGAATTGGTCTGGAATGAACTTATAAGCATAGTTTTTGATTCTTTTCTGGCATACCATTATGTACCTATACCTACCTATCAGAAACTCTGTTAATCTATATTTTTGGCCTAGGAGTGCCTGAAGCATTAATTCAAAAGAAATAGGTTTTTTTTTATATTCGACACAGATTTATTTGACAAATCTGGATACCGTTAAAACCGATCAGCCTCTTTTTAAACAACAAATACCTAGAACGTTATGCGGGCTGACTTTACTGATCTTTTGAGTGTTTTTACTTAAAGGTCGTCACGCTATGGTGCAACGAATACGATAAAAAACGCATTAGGTGGCCATGTTTCTAAATTATGGACATTCTACGAGACTGGCTAGATTCTAACTGTTCTAGCCGTGAACACGGTAACTATAACTACTGTAAATGTTAAAAAATATTTTTTTCAAAATTTTAAGTTCAAATAGTCGTGTCGTGGAGCAAAGCTCACAAATATACAGTTTGACAATAAAAAATAATCTATTCTATTCTATTCTTAATACGCTAGAACCTAGCTAAATCTATCATGAATCATGTCATGCACGACTGGGTCTAAAACCACAACCTTAGGATCAGATGTCACTACTCCGCCGGTGCTTCAGTGTAAAATACAATGATATTTACTATAATAAAGATAAGTAATAATGTCTTTGTGTACGCGTTGAAGGCTTCCCGGAAATGCATGTTTTTTACGGAAATGGTTTTACTGAATGAAAATTCTAAATATTATTCCTACCTATAGATAGTGATAGACTGTGCCATATTTAATTTCCAAAATAATACACATCAGCAGCTTTTAAAGAGCGCCTAACGACAAGTCATAATAACCTAATCTCTCTCTGGTTTTGCTTACTGTCTCTAGCTATTTGACACATTTTGTGTTAAATAACTTAACTCTTGCCTTATCTATTTGATTTTAAATATACTACCTAGCAATTTTAACATTGATGTACCTAGATAATATTACAAACTATTGACATACCTTTTTGTAACTTCAGGGCTAATTTCAAAGAAATCAGGGCATCAATACCTGAAAAAAAAACATGAACATTACACAAGGCAAGCAATTAGGTAGGTACTTACCTATACATTACAGGGTTTACAGTCGCTAATGTAAGTTTTAAAAAAATATACTGATAGGCAATTTATAACATTCTAGTTTTAAAGATATTATTTAAATCATTTTTCTGCAAGATGTAGGTAAAGCGATTCACAATTACAGCCTATAAACTCCATGACCAAAGCTAGCACACAAACCTACTTTATTAGGAAACTTACTTTATCAATTCAACCGTTTTTGGCGTTGTGATAAATAAGTGAAATTCGTGGCAGTTGGAAACTTGGAACTTAGTTTAGGATGCGTTTTCACTAGGAGACTGGTTGTGGAGACAATTAAATATCGCCCAACACATTCAGGGGGGTTAAATGGCTCAAATTGATCCGTTTTACCAAATTTTGGTGAAAATTCATGAAATAAATGCACTTTATGAATTGCTAGCAGAAATGCTCGAAACGGCTTTTTAAACCCCCCAGGAGTCTCTGCGACTTTTTTGCCCATTTCACTCGACATTTTCCATGTGAACACCATAGACATAAAGTCCAACATTCAAAATGTGTTTTTTTCAGACAATGCGACATTTTCCGAATTCACATTACCACACATTGAGCATCTAACTTGCGACAAGAACCCGACCCATGTCGAAAGCAATATCGGGCGATATAGCGCGGGACAGTTTGAGCGACAAAGTCGCACGACAAATATGCCCAATTGAGAACGCAGCTTTATTTCATGACTAAAGTAGGCTTGTACCTATCCTAATTCAGTATGTAGGGCACGTTTCTGGTATATTATTTATTCCATTGACTGGGTGTTTCGCAAAATGTTACGTAAGTCTTCAAGCATTTGTTTACTCGACTCGGTCGCCGTCATTTTAAACGAAGCGAAACCATACCATTATTGTTTTGCCCGACTTTGCAGAGAGAGGGGTAATGTTTTTACTGGAGATTAGCCAACAGTGGAAGGTACCTATGTGTCTGAGATTTTTTTAATGAACTACAATAACCGCCGACACTTAGACCTACTTGTGACCTACATTTATGATGCTACATGGAAACCATCTGCGTCAATTTCGCCTCGCGTCGTTGTATCTCAAACAAGCAAGACTCGACGTCACATCGAATAAGTGCAATAGGGGAAAAAGACGTTGCGCAGGTACAGGTATTATAGGTCTATAATGCTAATTTAAAGATACAGACAGCGCTTTTTATAAAACATGATGGTATTCCAATCGACACATTTCCCAAGTCGTTTGCGATTCTGACGAGCGCCTAACAACTAGAATACAGCCTCATATCTAATTCTAGCGGGGTTTGGTATATTTCCTTGTAAGTGACTTGAATTGAGGTAAGTATGTAAACATTCCGTTCTGTGACAGATTTGGTTAAGAATTCATCACGAACTGAATTCAGTCCTCCGTCAAACAACCATTTGTTTGACGGAGGACTAAACTTCAGTGTTTTTTACTCACACAATATTTCAAGGTGCGGTAAACTAATTTTCTTAGATCTTTTTAGCTATTTTAGATCTTTTGTATATGTCCAAAGGATAGTCTGAGGTATTTCCAATAAATACCTACTTACTTACTTACATTTTTGGTGCAAACCTACCACAATTTAACTTTACATACTTAACAGGTTGATAAGAAAGTACCTAACTAAGTAGAATATTATATTGTGAAGAAATTAGGATGTTGAACGTGGGAAAAAACGAAAATGACACAGTTTTGTTGACCGCAAAAAAAAACAATGGAACATTATTTCCGTAGGAAGTAACTAACAAAAATATAGGTCAAGAGCATGATTTTTATAATACTAAAAAATCATAGGGTCAAGACAAAAATAAAGGCCATTGACAGTATAACTTTTTTTGTGAACATTTTTGGCTACTGAGTAGGTATTGACGTGGGTATCACTTGTCCGTTTATGGCCACTGATGTTCTACGACTTGTCACGTCTGACATTACAAAGTGACAGCAATGACGTTTTAAGTGACATAACTAGTGTAATTTTCAATTGTTATTCATGGGTCTGGTTATTATGTAAAAATCGTGCGAAAGCGTATACAAAGTTATATAACTAGAGTATCCTTTATTCTTAAATTAGCATTTGTGTAGTCTTCTTATTGAAATATTAGTACAGTCACGGAATTAAAAGTAGTCAACCTTTCAGTCAACATTAAGATCTGCTAATGCTTGCTACGTTTGACACAACACTCATGTCTTGTACACAGTTTAAAAAGGTAACATGTGCAAAGCGTCAAACGTATCGAATTGGAAGCTGGTCATCTTTTTCGTTCTGCAACTGTACTGTGCTCCCACACAAATCCGCGATGCGACGCGATGCGAGCTCGCATCGCAGAAATTCGCATCGCAAGTTTCTGCGATGCGACGCGATGCGACGTCGCGCGAATTTGTGCGACAAGCCGTTTAGTAGGGCGATGTAGGAATGTGCGATGCGAAGCAGATCGCAAATTCTTGCGATGCCATCGTGCGAATTCGCGCGATATCGCAGATTTTGACAATGCGACGCGACGTCGCGTTTTTGTGTGGGAGCCCAGACACTCAGGCAAAAGGACGAAAACACTAGGTATTCATTGCCAATGAGTGGTTCAAAATGTGATAATTTACCAACAAACCTTTTACACCAAGCAAAGACTACAATTGGATTAATTAAACACACACTAAACAGCATATTTACGGGCATTGATAACGTATACATTTCAACTTTATTCACAAGGATACAAGGTTAGTATTCAGTTGCAGGTGGTATCGTAAATTGGAGCGTTAAATATTTGCTGAAGAATCAGCCTTGAACTCAAAACAATGGTGGAATGTTTTGACGAAATTGAAAGTCGAATGGAATGATACTGGTTTAAAAAAGAGAACATTAGGTATAGGTCGCGCCACGTAATAAGAGCGCTGAGGGGAAAAGCTGCGCAGTAGGTGATTTTAAGGAAGTAATCATTCATTCATTCATTCATTCATTGATGTAGCGCGTGCTATTGGTTCGTTAGCGAGTGACCCGTGCGCAAACATACCCCCCCCCCCTTTCCCCTCATCGTTCTTTTTACGTGGCGTGACTTATACCTATGTAACTATGGCGTAGTAATACTTGTCTACATTAGATATACCTTATTGACATTATTCTTCGCACTTGACAATCAAAAGTGCCACATCAACAAAAGATTATACCGATAACTAGCTGTCATTGAACACAATAAAACACATAAAGTGTAGGTATGTATGTATATTTAATAGTAGTATTCAAATTTAAGTAAGACTAAACTTATTTATGAAAGAATGCGTGCATTTAATTTGACATAATATTTTGCAACAAAATACCTTTAAAAGAACGAATATCCCATGCAAAAGACATCAACGCGCTACTCTTACGAAAGATCAACTCAACTTACAAGTTTCTTTTCTTTTTTAATTACATGTAGCTAACCTGATGAACATCGCACCTCTCATCTCAAAATTTAGGGCATCATGAAAATCATCCATGTTTAAGAAAATAAGTAGAATTATTGTACCTTTCTTTCTAAATGTTTTTTTTTATTATTCGATAAGCGATGAATCAGAAAATCAAAAATCATTAATTCATTAGATTATTAAGGTGTAGCTATAAACCAACTTTGCTTGATAAATAAAATAAAAAAAACTAATTTGGGATGTAGGTAGGTTATTATTCTAGTATGTATTCGTTTTTAAAAGGTTTTCAAAGCAATTATCTACACGATGTTTGGTTACCCGGCAAGTACCACCCTTGTATCAGCCACCTTATCAATATTTACTTTCCAAATGCGATTGTCCTATCTCGTCTTGTTTTTCTGAAAATGTAAGATAGTCGTATCTTTAAATTCAAACCAAACAATATATTTTTAGCACCACTTAAGTACTACCATTTCAGTATGAATTAATTCAGGTGAATTAAGTCTACTGTGCCTGTTTTTCCAGTACTGTGTATAATAAGCACGAGTTATATTGTAAAGGAATGTTAGTATCGGATGACACATGTGATTCATTATAACGGGTACAGACCTACCTACATGCTATGTGAAGGACAGAATGGTTAGAAGCTTGTAATGTGTGTCTATCTACATAACAAGTAAGTATTCCATTAAAAATAAAAAAATACTTACTTAACTTACAAGTAGTATTATTATCAGTCATCTGGTTACAATAATAAGCATTAACCCCCTTATGCATATTGAACTAGTAAACCTATATTAAATTGACAAATCTTATGAATAAGACCATAAGTTGCTTAGCTTGGGACTAGATGACGCTGTTTTAATGTAAAAATTATAAAATAAGTACCTACCAAGTAGGTATTTTAATTTTTGAGATAAGTAGGTAAGTAAGTTATTATACATTTTTTTGAGAATTATTAAAGGGCTTGACTGGTTTACAAATTATTTGTCCTACCTATTTAATAACAGATACGTGAGTAATTATATCACTTAGGTATAAAAAAAAAGGTGAAGGTATTTACAAGCTTTCTAGATGTGTTAAGCTGATGGTAAACAAATGGTTAGAAAGTATGTACGCAGAATCACAAAAGTTGTAACCCATGTGTGTACAATAAACAAAATATTAAAACCTTAATCCCGAAAGTAAGATTAAAAACTCACCCTAAGCTCTTGAAATAAATCCTCTTTGTTTAAATTGCTGGCACTTCACAAAACTCACAAAAGAAAACTTATTTAGAACGTATTTTTGAAATTGGAAATCGTGGAACGCAGCGCACTCGGAGCGCGCTCTCGGACGACTGGCGCGAATTCTCTTGGTGATCGAAATCGCCGGACAGTTTAGACAAAGCGTCTGAGCGTTATACGATATCGCTATCCGCTATTCTCTTTAAAATCCAGTCTCAATAACCTACCTGTAGAGTGATTACTTAATAATTACCTCCTATATTTTCCTCTCCATTGTTAATGTTTAACTATGTAAATTTGGGTTTTTAAAGCAATAAATGATTTTTTATTTTATTTTTTATTTATTTTTTTGGGAAATAATATTTTTTCTTTCTTTCTGTCTTTCTTTCTTTTATTATGTAATTGACTAACTAAATACTAAAAATACCTACTAAATTAATTTATAGGTTTTTTTGTATTTAACCTCTTAATATCCGGAGACTGTTTAAATTACTAATTGAAAAGTCAACAAAGGCAAATATTTTAAACTATTCAAGCAAAACGACCCATTTATGCACTTTTTATGAAAATTAGTTTCACGCGACTCTTAATCGATTACAGATTGGAACTTAACATGCTAACATAACATGAACAATTATGTTGATTTTCTAAATGTATGTCACTTGTCTATAGGGATCATAATGTTCCCAATCAAATATGAGCATAAAAGTTCCATCTGCTATGTTAATTCTTTATTGTCTTTCCGAATTCACTTAATTGTTGTTTGTATTTTTAACTTCGTTCATAAATGTATCATTATGTATTTTTAAACGTAAAATGAAGAAATGGCAAAATCAATAAAAAAAAATGGACTTCACTTTCTTAAGAAGATATCAATTTCCACCACCTCGAGATAGGTTATATTTTCTGTTAATTACTCCGAAGATTCTCATAAGTTTCACAATTTTTGTCTCCTATCCATCCTATGGTTCTGATAGTGTTTTTTAGTTTTAAAATTACAAATCTCATCGATTTCTTTCCATCCTAAGGTTGTCTGGAAGAAATCGCTTCTTAGCGATAAGACCGCCCAATGTACAATTATTTTAAGGATTTTTAGTGTGTAAGTTCCTTTCTGTGTAGGTAATTACAATAAAGTATTTTCATTCATTCATTCATTCATATATCTTTCATGTAGGTAGGTAGGTATTTAATTTTTGCGTACATTCATTACAAAGTGAATTCTTACGTAAAGTTTCTCATAGCGCACGGTACCTACTTTCACCGCTGTCAATAGACACAAAGTAGATACATTTTGTACAGCACTCTCTTTTGAACATCGTCATCATCATCTATTAAAACAAATATACTTTATAGAATCTGGAAGATATTACCTTAAGCGATAAGACGGCCCATTATACTAAGATTTCCCTGTTTTCAGTATTACTGCGTGTTTCTGTTATTTGGTGTAAGGTAAGTATCTATAATTATTTGTTTTAAAACTCCCCACCACCCGGTCACCCATCCATGTTGCGACCTCTCTGACTGAACGTTGCGATCAATTAAAAACGTCTTACAGCTAACATAAATAATGCATCTTCTATCAAAGTGTAAAATCGATCTCGGATTGCTGCACATCTGCAGATTGATCTCCTATTCGCGTGCCAATAACTAATCTGCTATGCCAATCCTTTTTGACGGTACCTAAGTAGATTACCGGCGGCGTTTAGCAAGTTTCGCCACGAGCGATATAAGCAACGCTTCTATTTTTCTATTTCTATTTTATTATTCGCAAATGTCATAAAATAGAAAGAAAGTTTGGCAAACATCTAAAAGATAAACGGATTCATACATAATTTTATGCAAAAACTTGAACCCATAAACAAAACCGGCTTATTGCATAATGCATCGTACCTATGTCGCTCACTGATTCATCATATAAAAACATTTTCAAAACCTGTTTTCGGACGTGCAATAATTTAACGGTTGGAATGGAACAGACATACTGGCGAAGCAATTTAAACTTAATCGAGTTTTTTTAAACAATCGTTGGCAGAATGAAAAAAAATATGACAATTTGGGAGAAACATAAAACATGAACTGATCATGACTCGCTCGACTCTCGACACAGATTCTCTGAGAAACATCAAGATATTTGATTGAAGAATATGTCTGTACTTATAATGCTTTTCCTAAAGGAAAGGTACCTACCTACTTATTATATTTCTTTCTAAATAGGCAAAAGCTACAGGAAACCCATATTGGTAGTGCTTGGACATTTACTTTGGCCATTAACTCCACTCAAAGGTTGCTTGGTAGAAATCTTTTAAAAATAAAGCCACAGTAACAAGTGATAATTTTAGACGTTGCGCCTACTCGGCCTGCTGTTAAAATATTTTAATATCTAAACCTATAGGTATTTAAAATATTATATTGCGATCTTGAAATGTCCAATACTAACAAACACACAACAATCGAAAACGAAAGCGCATTCCACTAGGCCTACGATGCCATTTTTCGAATCATTACCACCCACATAATTTAACTTACAAAAAACCTACCTATTCATTTTCTGGTAGGATTGATGAGTTTGTTGAATCGGTATGTAGCGCGCAATGCTCAATTACCTACTGACTGGTTTACAAGAAAAACCTGGCGAAAACCTGTATAGAAAGGAAAGTTGTCGACTTGTGGATAACATAAAAAGTTGTCAGTTAATATTGATTGTACGAACCTAAAGGCCCTAAAGCACACATTCTTATGCCTATAAGCATATTGGTACAGTAAACCTATATTAGCAATACCTAGCTTTTGGTTGGAGTAACATGACATCTTATAGTAAGGATCTTATTTATGTAAATGAATACTTTTATATTTTCCTTGAGAAGCGGATGTCGGTTCAATTATTTAAATTTTTAGAAAAATGTTTTAAGTATTTTTGTATTATTTTGCCAAGTGTTCAATTCTTGTAAAAATGGTACTTAAGTACCGTTTATCAATGATACTCGCTATGTGGTGCCGTAAACAGCTAATTACATACAATATCTAGGTCACCACATCCATGTCACATCATGACATGACAGTGTGACACGTCACGTCCTCATCTAATTCCTTGGAGCGTGATGGATGGTCTGCGTAGCCTTGATTTGAAATAAGTATCTAGGTATAATAAAATGATGCTCTACCTTTTTAGAAAATGGAAATAAATGAAATATCTACAGTTATCCTTCATGGGTCAATAGCGATCCTGATGTCATGTCGTCGCCAAAATTAAAACTAAACTAATTAAATGATGCCATCTTTTCGATCGTTATGAAAGGGACGGCAACATCATTAGTTAGTTTGGAGACATCTTAATACTGCCATTATCAGAATAGTCATTAAAAATTATTTTTTGGGTACTACCTTGTTTGCGGTGTACCTAATGTCACTAAAAATGGTCGATATTCATTGCAATTTTTAAGAGTCAGTTTAAGTTCATATTAATTTGAAGCTCAAAGTAGACCTAAACTTAGATGTTCTTGTTTTGTTCTAAAGATAAAAAAGATAGCACTGAATTTTAGAAATAGTAGATGCCTACTACAATAATAAATAAATAATAATAATAATAAATAATAAATAATTTCTGGCTAGCAACACAACCTTCTACCGAAAAACTAAATTAAATAATATAACATTACCAAACAACGGTCACTTTTAATTAATAAGTAATTACAAAAATGGCGGCAACGTGTAATAAAATGTAATTAGCTGTTGCGCAATCACTTTCGCCGGACAGTCACTTGCACTTTTACTGGCTGGATTCGGATGCACTTTGACCATGACCATGGTACCTACCCAGGTAGTCTAGGTACCCACTGATCTTTAAGATTTTAGGTAAATATTTACTTAAAGGTATGCAATTTAAGTAAGATACCTACCTAAATCATAGACTAAATAGAGCTACTTACCTATGCCTAAATTGTGTTGGTTCAATTACCAACACACGTAGGTAATTACAAATAAATACTGCTTGCAGTTGCAACAGACAATTTGAGCAGGATTTGCTCCAAATTACATTCTACGGAAAAGGATCTAAATCTTATTATGTCCATTCGTGTTGAGAAACGTCCTTGGGAACTCAGTTTAGATTTATTTCCTACAGCTAAGGGCCTCGCTAAGCTACGCGGCGGGCGCTGCGTGCGATGCCGCAACGCAAAGCTATGACTAAAATCTAAATTTAATCCATTCTTTTCCTGGTAGTAGGGATGGGGAAGGGATGGTAGGCCGTACAACTGTCAGTTTAAAAATAAAAAATCAATGAAGTACCAAATTTAAAACGGATGATAACTTGATATCTATTTTATATTGGTAACTGCAAGTTGGACAAAGTTCGTACGCAAGATAACTTGCCTTTTTGTTTACTACGATTTCTCCTTCTACGTCCTCGCGGTCCTCCGTCACCCACCCCTTTGGCCCAAACAGGTATCATATTGGCAGTTCAGGCACCGCACTGTGTGGCATGGCTTTATCATTAATAACGTTAAACGTGAAAGGTGTTTCGCTGTCAGTTGGCAAAGCCGCAAAACGCTGCAAATTCCACGCACGAGACCTACTCTATATACGTGTAACGGAATGTGTGATGCACTTTGATGAACTAAATTAAATACATACATGATTCCTAACGCTCCCACAGATAAAAAATCGACACTACTACTCGACACAGTTTCGCTATGTAATTTCTTCCAATTTAATAATATTCCAAACGAAAATAATAGATATCTTGATCTTGTTTTTGCTACTTTGGAGGACACTTGTGTCTATGGTGCAGAACCTCTTAGTCGCTTAGATAAGAGTCACCATCCGTCACTCGCTATTCAAATTTCGTTCGATAAACCTAAATCATTCAAACCTAATAATGATAGACAAATAAATTTTAGAAAGTGTAACTTAGAAAGCATCAAAGGTGAACTAAACAAAGTTAGCTGGTCTGAAGTTCTTCCTCCAAACGATGATATTGACACTTGTGTCGATAATTTTTATTCCATACTAGACACAACTATTAGTAAAAATGCACCGCTCACTAAGCGCTCCAACAAGCATCCTACTTGGTACAGCAAAGGACTTATAAAATCTTTACAACAACAATCTAAGTATCACAAACGCTTCAAACTATATAACAACCCTCGAGATTATGATGCATACTCCCTTCTACGCGCAAGGAATAAGAAGCTATTTAACGAATGCCATAATAAATATAGATTATCTGTAGAGGAGGGTCTAGTAAGTAATATAAAAGGATTTTGGAATTACGTTAAGAACCAAAAAGGTACATCCACCATACCTCAAGTCATGAATTACAACGGTCGACAGTCTACAGATAGTGCGGGTATTTGTAATATTTTTAGTGAATACTTTGGTTCTGTGTATGAGCCTAATGACTCTGTTGTATCTGATTCTCAAGCATGGTGTTCGACTCCGCGCTTAAGTGAAAACAATAATATCTTATCCACGATACACATAGAGGAATCTGACATTACTGCTAAAATCAAACTACTAGACATAAATAAGGGTGCTGGGCCTGATGGAATCCCCCCACTATTTATAAAAGCTTATGGCTCAGAGCTATCTGCGCCTTTGTCTTTGCTTTTCAATAAATCCCTCAAGGCCGGTTCTTTCCCTACTAGATGGAAGACGGCCCACATTATCCCGATCCACAAGTCGGGTGATAAAACGCAGTGCGATAATTATCGTCCTATAAGCATTCTTTCGTGCTTTGCCAAACTATTCGAGTCGTTGGTCTATGACCACATTTACACACTCATCAAACCATTAATTTCAATAAATCAACACGGGTTTGTCAAGCAAAGATCGACTGTTAGTAACCTTCTGGTGTATAAGAGCTACTTATGCGATGCCTTCGATTCATCTGGTCAGGTTGACTCTATTTATACAGATTTCCGCAAAGCATTTGACAAGGTCAGCCACTCTATTTTATGCGCGAAATTGTCACAGTGCGGTATTCACGGAAGTCTTCTGCGTTGGGTTTCTTCGTACCTTAATAACCGTAGTCAATTAGTAGCTATTAAAGGGTTCACCTCATCTGAGATAAAAATCCCTTCAGGAGTCCCTCAGGGATCACATTTGGGGCCCTTATTTTTTGTACTGTTTGTTAATGACCTAGCTGATAGCCTCGAATCTCCATGTTTATTTTATGCCGACGACTTGAAGGTGTATAGTAAAATAACCTGCCTCGAAGACTGCGCTAGGCTACAACGGGATCTAGACGTAATAGTTAAATGGTGTAATCACAATCGCATGTTCTTGAATATTAGTAAGTGTTTTGTTACCACTTTTACAAAAAAGCATAACAAAATTAACTTTAACTATTTAATGGCGGGTACCCATCTGGACCGTAAATCTGTCGCTAAGGACTTGGGCGTCTATTTTGACGACGAACTAAGTTTTAAAAATCATTACGACTACATTGTAGGTAAAAGTACTAGACTGCTGGGATTCATCGCCAGAACTACAAAGGGCTTTAAAAATCCAAGCAGCTTACTTTATCTCTTTGACAGCCTCGTTCGGCCCATTCTTGAATATGCTAGCCCTATTTGGTCACCATACTATGCAAACCATACTGAAAGAATTAATGCTATTCAAAATAAATGTCTAAAGATAATCTCTTATCGCCATAGGCTTGGTCGTTCGTTAACGGGATATGAAAACAGATGCAAACATTTTGAAGTTAACACCTTATCATTTAGAAGAAACCGTATTGATATTACCTACTTACACAAAATTCTCCACTCTACTATTGACTGTCCTAGTTTGTTGGCGTCAGTAAGCATCAACATACGTCATAGATTCCGCAACCCTGCAATATTTCCCTTATGCTGCTACAAAAACAATGTGTCATTTCATAGCCCCATTCCCCGTATGTGTCGTCTATTTAATGAGTTGGCTGCGACTTACGATATCGATATATTTAATATCAATGCTACGAAGTTTAGACGGTGTCTTCATGAAGTTTTGCTTTTATTTGATAATCATGAATGCGTTGTTTAATTGTTTCTATTTTTGTTATTTTTATTGCTTTAATTTATATGATTTTGTTTTTCAGTAATTAGGGTAAATTAATTTTTTGCATGCAACACTTACCATTTTCACATAAAGAATTACAATTAGAACAAAACAAATGTACTTAGATTTAAGGCTTCTATGTTGTAATTTGTTTTGTGAATTAATAAATAAATAAAAAATAAATAAACTAGTAGCCAATGTGCTGAATTAAGGCCATTAAAGATGTGTTTTGTCAAAAGTTTAATACTTTATAAGTAACTTGTGGTATGTGGTAACTTTGCCGGTGATCTATCGCCATGGTAACTTTGCCATGGATACTAGACAAAGTTGATATGGCGATAGAATTACCTACGTCAAATTGTCGAGAGTCATTTCCTAGACCATGAAAGACGCCTTTGGGCGGTCTAAAATCTCCATCGCTAGAGTTGGCCACTTGCTCATACGAAGTTAAGGTTTTACCTATGGGCATGCGTAAGTCGATAGTCGCCTTATCTCCAAGGTATCCTTAGTCTCTGGTTTTCTTATTACTTAAATATACTTGTTGGCTTCGTTGATGATGTAAAGTAGGGGTAAAAACGATTATCTCTGAACGGACATTATACCACAGCTACACGAAGATAGTGTATCTAGGTCCACCGTTCGCGGCACCGTTACAGATTGCGCGCGCTCGAGCGAAGCAAAACGCATAATTGTTACGTGGGAATCGGACTAGTCCGGGTGATATACCATCGCATCCTATTTTAGGAGTGGTTAATGAATGTGGAGACATCCCGTATTTAAACATCAACAATTGACGAACATAGTAGGAGCAATTTTATACCTAACCTATGCAATGCGCCTACAACAGCGCAAGACATGGTCAGATGACGCGCATTTAAATAAACTACCTACCCCACTATTGTCTACCTGTATCTAATTGTTGCGAATCAAAAATAACAGTAATCCGTGAAAACAACGGTTTGATTTTAAGCTAAATGTATATTTTTGTTTTGTAGAGTAGAGGGCCCTTCTACTCTCCAAATCGAAAACAATGCATTCGTGACAATCATCGCTTCAGCTTTATGTTGGTTAACCTTCCTAATTCAGTTTCCACGAACTTACACTGACCTGCGATTTGATGCCGAAATTTCGTTTTTCGCTGTGCAGAGTACCTAGACCTTTTCAAGAATCTTTCGAGCTTTGGACCGTCCATAGGTAGGTACTACCTACTACCTAGGTACTTATATACTTTTTACACCTTCCATTTTTCAGAAAACTTAAAAAGCTTTCCCTTTAAAGGCGTCCCACGTCCTTTCACGTCGTAAAAATGTTTTAACACTTTCTAAACGTATTTCTTAATAGAAAAACTTAAAGAAAGTCGAATTATATTCAAAACATCTTTAAAGACATTTTATTATACTTACGTGGACACTATAAAATTAGTCTAATTGCTTAGAACAGTCTAATTAACTCATTAGTATTGACATTTATACGAAACGTATCATAACGTATGCATATTACTCACTTTCCTTGTTTGAATAAATACCTAAGTAATAATATAATAACCTATTATGCGAGTGTATAAGACTATGTTTAACCATATTTTTGTATGATAAGTAAATAGATTTTTAAGCGTTGTGAAATGTGGTGTGTGTTAAAGAAAGTAAGTAGTTATAACGTGATAAACCTAGTGCTTAAATCCTACTTAACATCTAAAGAGTTTACATAGCTTTACAAAATACCTACAAAAAGTTGTATTTCAGGTGATAAAGTCATTATAACGATCGATAGATTAACTGATCCAAGCCACTGCCAGAGAGAAGCGTATGATTTTCCAATGTAAAGGCAGAACATGTTCGCAAAATCGCGACATGCTTACTTGAGCTTTCAGTGTCTAAATAATGGAGAAAATAATACAAAATAATTACTTCTGCACGCGTCCACTCTCGAATAGCCTATCACACTTTCTTATTTTGATTTACGTCCAATGAAACTGATCCAAGCGCGGCAACAAATCATAAAGATTCTGGCAGACAAGAATTATAATAAGTGTTCAAATAACTTGCTTCTTTCGTGTGCGTCTCTTCTAATTGCCTCGTAGAAAGTACGTGCGTTTTTTAAAGATCTGGTTCGCTCGCGATTTTTGTGCATTATTGTTATTACGTGTGGATTCCTAGCTAACGAGACGAAAGTACGGTCGCACTACCTCTGCATTCTTTGCGGAGACAGGCGGAAAGTGTTTCGGACTTTTGGTCGCTGATTTCGCTAATTAGGCGCTGTAATTAGGTAAAATAATAATTACGATTACGCAATCGCATTATTACTTGTAATTTATGAAATGTGTTCACTAAGCTTCGCGATTCGTTTTGGTTTTCGACATGCATTTCATTGCATGTGGGTTGGTATTAAAACTCAGTGTAGGAAATCGTCATTAAAACGGTAACACACGTTCATATTACTTGAATCAATTAAATTGATTAAAATAGACGGGTGAAGCATTAGAAATTGAATTTCAGTTAAGTACCTACCTAATAGAAAAATACAGGGTGTCATAAGACAACTCCCGGAAAAATATATGAGAGTTCCGATAGTTATAGATGGCAATTTTGTCTCCCTGGAGACTAATTTCGCTTGTTTGTAACGGTCGATGTTGGTGCGAAAACTCTAGTTTACCTCATTAAAACGGTTTAATAATGCATGTAGCAAAAGCAAAGAGAAATAAATATAAAGCAAATAAATCATTATTAGAAGATGATTATAATCTGATTGTTATTGGACATGAACGCATTGCTTTTATGAAAGTCTACAAAATTTATTGCCTGCTGATTAAAATAATTGGCATTCTTCATTTTAAGACGTTTGATTGATATTAACTAGTTGTCGTTTTCCTTTCTAATTGGGCTCGTAGATAGTAGTTTTTAAGACATCCCTATTTTATTAAATGTAAATTTAATAATAGGGATGTCTCAAAAACGTTTTAAATTTTTGTTTATTAAATATTCATAATAGCACTGTTGTAACTGAGAGATACCCATCTAATTTAAGTGTCGGTTTTTAACGCCGTTGATAGATTCTTAAAAGTAGTAGTAAGAATGGACTTACTTAGATTTCTAAAAAGTGGACAATATCATCCAAATCTATTTATAGAACAATAAACTCACCTCAATTCGAGTGCATCCGTTCACAAACCACGATTTAAGAGTGTTTATTGTACCCCCTTCAGAGGTACCGCGCGCGACGCGTCGGCACGCGGCACTTCAACTGACTATCTCTATAGGAGGTACGTCCCACCAGTATCACTCTCATCCCTACATGTTCTAAAGATTTCGGAATTTATTTATTTATTTACCTATTTATTTATTTATATATTAGCGCATTTAACTGAGTCTCTCTCTCTCACAATAAAATTACAAGGAGACCACCCACCAGTAGTTATCACTCTCATCTCTACATGTTCTAAAGATTTCGGTATTAGGGCATCTGTGGCCGAGTGGTTGGCGATTGGGCGCTTTAGCAACGTGGGTTCGAATTTCGTCTAACTCGAAAATTTTAATATGATATTTCAGCAACCTATTCATATTTTAATTTAAAAGAACTAGTAAATAACAAATAATTTTATTAATCGTATTAAATGTCAAGTTAAAATATAATATAAGTTATTCATTGAGGCCATATACTATTATGTCAATAGATACAAATACAATTACATATTTAGAAAACTAAAATCTAGTTTCCTAGCTCATCTTATACCTACATGAAATTAATTATACACTGAGGTAACTCTTTGATTTCATACTGTATTATTTCAATTCTGCCGGCATATCTTTACCGTTAAGCGCGGCTAGTATGTTCCTAGCAGTCAATTCACCCATAACATTCCTAGCTTCTATCGTAGCGCTGCCTATATGAGGCAGAACCACACAGTTATCAAGCTTAAACAGCTCGCTATCCAACGGCAAAGGTTCAGGGGTAGTCACATCCAAACCAGCTGCTCTTATAGTCTTACTTTTCAAAGCTTTGATCAAAGCGTTCTGATCTACAGTGCCACCTCGGCTAGTATTAACAAAAATGGCCGTTTTCTTCATCTTTGAAAACGCAGTTTCATTGAAAATCTCTTTCGTCTCCGGTACTAAAGCCGCACAACAGATTATAAAGTCGCTTTCTGTCAAAATCTCGTTGAAGTCGACTTTGACAGCGCCTGTTTCTGCTGCCTCCGGGCGTTCGCTTCTGTTGAAATAAAGTATTCGTGAGGTGTTGAACGCTTTAACCCTTCGTGCGACGGCTTGGCCGATGCGACCGAAGCCGAGGATGCCGACGGTGGCGCCGGCGAGAACCGGGCCCGTCATCCACGTGGGGGCCCAGGAGACCCAGCCTCCGCTGCGAGCCGAGTGGATGGCTTCGGGGATGCGGCGCGATGTTGCCAGGAGTAGGGCTAGCTGGAAATAAAAGTTATAAAATTATTATTGAATAATAATATTATTATCAAGACTGAATATGAGATTATAATAAACTGCACTTAAGCACTGGAACCTCATCTCGAACATTGATTTCACTTCGTTTTTCTTTTTTGCGGCGTTTGATTTTTGCGGCGCGGCGCCCCGAGCGGCGTTTAGGTCTTGTCTGCAATCAAAAATAAGTAACTCTATCTAGTGCTAAATAGCATGCAGTCGGATCGGATGCCTAAACGCCACGTGACGCCGCAAAAACAAACACCAAAAAATAGCCCGTAGAAAAACGGAGTGAGATCAATGTTCGAGATGAGGTACCAGTGGTATAGATTAGGTATTTTGAATTCTAAATTCTTACAGTCAACTCAGCAGTTGCATCGGTCAGCACATCAGGTGTATACCCAATCCGGATCCCTCTTTTTCTGCACTCTGTCACATCAATATGATCGACGCCCACTGATATAGTAGACACCACCTTCAAAGAAGGCCCGGCTGCATCCAAAACCTCCTTGTCAATCTTGTCGTTGAGTGAACAGTAGATACCGTTGACACCTTTTACATTTTCTAGTAGATTATCTCTGGATGCTGCTGTTTTTTCAGATATGGAAACTGTACATCTGGAAATAAATAATTTAGCGATATAGACATACCAGCAGTAGCTGCTCGCCTTTCAATGTTAAATAAATAAACAAATAAATAAAATATGCTATGCAGGAATAAAACCATGCAGTTAACAGAACTGTGTAGATAAGTTATTAATTACTTATGTACATTAATAATAAGATAAGTTGCTACACTTTATACATAGAAAAATAGCTTGGAATTTACTTCTACTGATTTTGAATTGAGGAATTGTAGCCCTCAGTAGGTAAAAGATTGTTAATGACACATTAGTAATAACATTCCTCGCTAAACGACATTCAGAAATTGCACCAGATAGACATTCAAGTTTGTAAGTATTTTGTAAATATAAGTTATTGAAAGAATCACTATGTGTAGGTAGGTAGGTAAGGTGTACTGCTGTCTAGGGTATATTATAATACTGCATGAATTTAAATACAATTAAACAAGGTAGCAACAGCTGTTTCAACAAGGAAGACACTGAATGAACCTAACCTCAATCAAAAAACTAAGGTAAAATAAACTTACTCTGCATTTAACAGCTCCACACAGTTTCCAGGCATATCATTCCTAGTGATAAACACATTGTACGGTTTTGATTTTATTCCACTCATTTTTCTAGCAGTAAATATACTATTTCGCACTACACTACAACCTTTCCACACCAAACTTTTGCACAACATTAACGAATAATTTCAACTCCGTGATACCCTAACGACCTCAAGGTCATTAGTTTTCCGGTAAGTATTTTGGTGGCGCCGATACCACCTTTATAACAACTTCACTTTTGAAATACGAAGGTTTTGCGAAATATATCGTCAGGTGTAGCGCAGCCACAGTTGCTAATAAGGCTTTGCCTTTTGTTGACTTTAAAAAAGATACCGCAGCGCTCATATTATCGTAAGTTGAAGTTGGTCATCAATATTTAGGTATCTATCTATCTCCTGAATACAATTACATAACTCATCTTAGCTCACTAAATAATTGCGTGTAAAATCAAACATTGTTCATAAAATTTTCACAATGAGCGGCATGAGTCTATTTACACTCACCGCTCTACGTATGTTGATTCGCTATTATACCTGCATCTGTGGCTGCAGTAAGTAAAGTAACAATTTTATTTAGCTGTCAAAATGTAAAATAAAAAAATCTTTTAATACCTGGTGGAGATACTACCTTGCTCTTGTCTTGGCATAATGTACTGTACTGATCCTGTTCTGCTGGCTATATTTTAAACATTAATGCCAGCAGAACAGGATATGTGTATCCTACACAGCCAGAAAAAAGTGAAAACACTTAGCTACATTTTGATTGGTCAGTCGAATTATCATATTGTTTAGTTTATAGACTGACACTATAAACTAAACATTATGCTATAACATAGTAAGATTTAAACAGGAAATAAAACAACCAAATAATTTGTTATTTACAAAATATTGCATTTAATATAAACCTGGCAACAAAACACTTTACTTAAAATATAGCCTAATCATTGTGTTCATGTTGAGCCTCCGATTCTCTCCAGTTATTCTGCACCATTTCCACTATCATCTTCCACCATTTAGACTGCATGAAGTAATAAACAGAACAGACTATGATGAACAACCAGGAAAGTACTAAGAAATAATCTGTTTCATTCTCTACTTCACTTGAAACTGGTCCATGAAAGTCTTTAGAGGTCACAATCAGCTCATTGGTGTACTGGCCAGTTATAGCATGCACAAACTTGCTGAATGATTGTATGTTGTACTCTGTGCCATTGAATTTTCCAACTGGCCGGCCATTGTGAAACATTTTCAAAGTCGGAACACCAACAATGCCATACTGGGCATTTATTCCGTGGAATTTAAGAGCATCTAGTGCCACCATTTTGACATTAGGGTACACTCTTGGTAGAGCATTGAAATGGGGGGCAGCATGAGCACTGAAGGGGCATGCTCGTGCATAAAATAAAACCAGAACACAATCTGCTTCAATATCTCTGCTCGTGATTTCAGGGTTGACTTGAAGTAGCTTAGCAAGAGCCGTACCATTTACAATTTCCACTGATGGTTCATAATCATCATTCACATACTCAATAGACTTACATTTGACTAGTTTTTTTGTTTCATTCACAACCTGTGTGGTGTTCTCAACAGTTACATTAGCTAAAGTCACTGTATTGTAGATAGAAGTGAGTGTTTTGTTAACATCGGAGACCACATTTGAGAGGAGAGATTCTGTATCAGTTTCTGATTCATCCACATTGGGAATGTCTATGTCTTCTTCTATTTTCACAGCCTCTTCTTCATCAATATCATATTGTGTAGTTAGCTCAGCTAGGCCTAAAAAATTATAATAATATCAATAGGTACATGCCAACTTATGTAATATTTTTTTTAATCTGTAAGTACTTAATACGTTCTCTTTTGTGTACAATATAACAGTTAATTGTTAATATAATTATGAATTGGAAATACAGTAAACAAGACACAGGATATGGGGTCACAAGCACCTGAAAAGTTCACGAAGACCCATCATCTAAGTTGGTAAGGAATATATTGAATTTTCAAAGATTTTTTTTTCATTTTGTATGTAAAGTTCCCGAAAACAGATTAATCAATGTCTTGAACTGCTAATTCATGTATGCTAATCAATATAACTATTCTTTTTGGTCATTGAACCACACATTTCTACAAAATCTAAATTGAAGTGCAATTAACTTACTCATTAAAACAAATATCACCAAGAACCAATTTTTTCTCAAACATACAATCATTATTCACACTAATTAGACAAATTTCACTAAATTCTATTAAGTTTCGGTATTAGAACTAATATTTTAGTGTTATAGATTTTACAATGTTTTGTTTTGATTCAACTATTTCTACTACGTCAGTCAGCCCAGCCAGCCTGTCACAGTCAGTAACGAGCGGCTGTCATCTGTCAATTTCAGTTATAAATGAATGAATGATCGAAAAACTGTTGACATTACTGACTTATTTAGAGGAATATATAGAATTTCAGACATGACAGTTACAGCTGACAAACCAAATAGTTTGACTTAATAAAATATTTGACACCGCGGCAAAGTTGAATTTTTTAAACAGAATGGGTGCCGTACTGTACCGTCCGTACACAACGAGTGCGATGCGATAGCGAGTGATACCAGCCAGCCAGACGTAGGCTTGATCCATTCCCAAGTGCCCACTTATGCTAATGAAGGCAGTCAAATTATTAATTTAATTTGAACGTTTCGATTGTTCTAAAGAATCTTTACTGGGTGTGACTGTAATATGAGTAGGGTCACTCCTCGCTAGAGAAGAAAGATTATTATGTGTGTAAGTTTATGTCCTCACTCTCAAACCGCTGCACCGCTGCACGGATTTGAATAAAATTTAGTAGGTATGTATCATGATGATAGCATACATTCTGACTTAACGTAAAGGCTACTTTGATCCCGGTATTCCTACGGGAACGGCAAATATTCACTGAGGGTATATCTTAATCTTCTGAGCTTATGATAGGTAGGACTTAGTAAATTTTTTGTAGATAAAAGTAAAACATTTCTTAAGTAGGTTTATATAGGTCCCTACCTACTTAAGAAACATATTAAGTGCCTCTTTCAAATCTAATGGTTTTAGTTACAAAGCATGCTATACAACTCATTACCTACTCCTCTAACACATAAAAGCTTCTTAAAAACAATGATATAGACGACCTTGAATGTTGCATACGACACTATCCTCGTCAGAATCCCAAAATGCTCTACCACAGTATAATTTATACCTACTAATTTCCACGTCGAGATGATGACGTATCCGGCGAGTCATAGAGACTAGATTCGTTGTCTCAAAGTGAGAACGCAAGCGGCGGCCGAATGCGATAGGCAGTAGCCAGTCGCATCCAGACCGCCGCCGCGTTTTTTACTCCGAAAAAAAAAAGTTTATCACATTCAAACTTCGAACACAAACTCAATTTCGAACAATGGCCTATTCCTGGGATAACAGAGTAGCATTCGTAGTGCGATACCTCTACGGTAAGTTTTCAGTGATTGGCTTTTGTGTGTGATCGAGATATTTATTGATAGGTTAAGAACATTAGACTCAACTGATTCCGGCGATACACCGAAAGCTACACGAAGTAGGTAGTCATTTGCTAAGAAAAGTTTTATAGGTCCCAAGATGCTGTAGAGTCTGCTACGAAATGACGTAGAGCCTCTACGAATAATGATTATGCCGTTTCTAAGGTTTTTCTCATTGATTTAGATTAATTTAGTACCTATAGGCAATCGAGTTAAATGTTTGTTTTTAATAAAAGTAATTAAATACGTGTAACTTAAACCCAAATAATAAAAAAACATTAAATTTGATGCTTTTTCTGTCGTAAAAAAGAGCTTTTTCGTCAAATTGATTTTGTATTGGACTAGAACCAACAACAGTGTGATTTTGTGATATTTTTATTCCTTTGCTCATAATTTACGTCGACTGACGTTAGTCATCTAATTTTTAGTTTACATTACAACGTTATTTACTACGCGTTTTTCATCACATTTCGTATCGTCGATAAACTTTATTGAACTATATCGTTACTTATTAGCAGTTAGTTTCATATCTTCTTATCACGCCAATTAATGAATTGTCCATGCTTTCAAAGTCGTTAAGCCATGATGGACGCCTCCATGCGGCCTAAAAACTCCATCACCAGAATACTTGTTCATATGAACAAACGAACGAATCAAAGGGCCGTTATGTCTAAAGGTCATTTTATAGATTAGCTTTTTGGTCAATAGGTAGATACTTATGATGACCGGGCTGCGTTGACTTGAGTGCAAGTAAATAATTAATCGGTGCTAGCAAATTACAATGCATTGTTATGACCTATATTACAGCTACATCTTTTCAAACAGTTAGAACAGTTTTAGAGAGATAAAAGAAAGAACGAAAGATTCAATGTCAAGGCTAACTTCCCACTTTACTAATAACAGTCAGTGACAAAAGTAAATAAACATTCGATGACTATTAAAACAAAGACTTGTGACAGCCACAAGACCACAAAATGCAAACCCATAACATGATAATGATTTTATGGGATCTTCAGGGGTATTTATAATAAAAATGATCTGTACAGGGATTGTTTATCTTGTATCAAATTGTTGCGAATCAAAAATAACAGTTATCCGCGAAAACAACTGTCAAATGTGATGGTATGTAAGTCACTTAAGTACTTGCATATTTAGCGTAAATCTGACCGTTGTTTTCGCAGATTAGGAACTGTTATTTTTGACTCTCAACAACTTGATAAAAGTTAGACAATCGAGAAGCTATCGCATGGACGGCTTAAGAAAGAACTACCTAGTGAAAAAAAATAATTAAATGAAATAAGATCACGACTGTATCCCAGGGAGCGGTAGACATTTAGAAGGGAGTAGTGAGCCCGTTTAATTGTTTTGATGACTGTACTAATTTGAGTCGTAGTAAAACAATGATGAATCAATCATCGGGTGACGACGCGTGTCAGTCTGCCAAGATTTCACAACAAACTCAGGTGTCTCATCAACAATTGGGCAATGCATCACTCCCACTGTAATTAACGACCTCGATATAGCTATTAAGATATTATCAGACAATGTAGATCACGAAAAAAAAAAGATCAGAAAAAAGAACGACAACTGAGAGATGTAGTTAACCTAAACAAAACTAGAGATAAAATTCATTGTTGTCATTCAAACTGTCATCTTTCTGATTTGATTGAAGTCGAAGCTCTAACTCACTCGATCCTAGACTCGTCGAGTTAACTCATAAATAACTGACCTAGGTAAGATTAGGATTTCGGAGTCCTTAGAATAAAAGATCTCTGCCAAAAGACAGCTGTGAGTGAGTGCTTTAAAAACTGAGTTGGGTCCTGAAGGCCTTCCTTGCCTTGGTGAGCAAAACGTAGGCACTGGCACTGGTAGTACACTATCTAATGCCACATCATCATCATCACGTGCAGCACGTCTCATCCTACTGCTGGGCATAGGCCTCACTTCGCTTGTGCCAACCCTCCCTATATTGTGCCAGTCTGACCCATAGAGTAGGCGGACGACCTACTTTACCTTGACCAATGTAATGCCATGATTACAAAATTGTTATTTATTTTTATAATTTTACACATTTAAACTCCGGCCTCCCGCGATTTTCAATAATTAAGACGATTCACGAGATCATTAATATTACCAACTAGTATTTTGATTGAATTCTTCGTCTGTTGTTTTCATCTTAAATGCTCGGATATTTTGGGCTGTGAACAAGATTTTGTCTGCTTAGTTTTTCGTTTATTTGATACTCTGAGGTATAAATCAATCAAATCAAACAAAACAAAACTGTACAAGTACGGTAGCACATAGCGAGTTAGATTGTAAAAAATATGATAATTATTTATACAGATGCTGTTTCTGTCGGGTACAATGTTGCAATGGCCCCAGACATCGCATCAATTTGACGGCTATTAATGCATGCAATGCACATCGATGATTGATTTCTTTGTGGGCTTCCAATCAACTCTGCGCAGTGCATGCGCACATGTTTGGATAAGTTGCTCTGTATCGAAGCTGTTGCCTGCTAATAAACATGCAAGTAGCGATAAAACCTACAGTTAGCATTCAGACTTAATCTTACAACTTACCAGCTGGTTTATTAGTTTTGCGTCCACGGCGCGGAGGCCTAAAAACTCCGCCACCTGAACTTGATGCTTGATCATACAGACTTAAGGTTTGAAAAAAAAATGTAAGTAGATAAAGAATACGAACTCACCGAGTTTTGCGACAAAAACTATAAAAATATCCTAAGTAAAATCCCAAGCAGTTTAACAAAATAACATGGTAGGTACGTACCTAACCTACCTATACAATCGACCGAAAAGAGAGTTTCTTGTCAATTGCTGAATGGACCTAATGGGTTCAGAACTTCAGAACATCGTATTACCTACCTACCTACTGTTCGAAAAGCAAAATTCACCTACTTAGTGAAAATGAAGAAAATTTTAAATGGATTCTTCGTAGTTCCTACCTAATTCTTTCAAATTCTGGGTAGTCCTAAATCTGCAATCTTCGAAATAACCGAGCTCGATAATTGAAAATAGTCGAAGCATGTCATCACGACAAGACGCATCCGAGCAGCCAATCAAAACTGCATTCATTGCCAATAAACAAATATTCGCACTAATTAGAAGGCATTTGCTATTTCCCGTGTAGTCGGCAACACAACCGTTAAAAAGGGTCATCTCTAAATATAGGTAGTGATTTGATTAGGTGGTCTAAAACGAATATAGAGAGAGACCACCACTACCAATTACAGAATCAAGATAGGTATTGTGCTTTGATTAGGTGGTCTAAAACTAATATAGAGACCACTACCAATTACAGAATCAAGATAGCTACTGAATGAGTAGTTTTAGACAGTGGTTTGAGTCAACTTTATCGAGTTTATTCATTTAAAAAAAAAGTTTTGGAAAACCTAGTTTTGTTTTCAGACACCCTGTTTCACGATAGGCTATTTCTGTGGTCTTTATTTACGATTGGCATCAATGCATCGGCATCGGTTAGCCTTGACTTGTCGTGACCGACAAAGATAGTTAAATTTCTGTTAGTTTTCTAACCACGGCTTTAGGACTCTACTTTCTTACCAAGAACTTCACAGAAAGTTTTTGTGTTGCTTTACCAACTTGCAAACTCGGAAATTTTCATACAAAAGCATTTAGTTATATTGTCTCTTGATTAAAATATAATTTGCGCAGAAAACAAAATGTCCTTTCATTGACAATCAATTAGGTAATCGATTTAAGTAAGATCGAATATTTGCTATTATAAAGCCACCTCGTAGTGCATTGTTGCCTGCAAATTTTTCAAAACTAAAAATCTTGCAGACCTGAGATTCTAACCAGAGACCTTTAAATGGAAAGTCATGGCACTAACCCCTAGGCCATTCTTAGTAACTGGACTCCAATGATTGTGTTTGGACAGTTGGCAACGGAGCCAAAACAACACAACTCGTAACGCGCGTGATCAAATATATTTGTACTATTGTTCATCAATTTATGACCCTTTTGACAGCGAAGAAGTAATTAAAACAGAAACAACGGCTGTAGGTATTGTCTGCCGGATTTAAACAGGTGCTCTGTTAAATCACTTGGTGCTCTAAACAAGAATCAGGCGTAGCTCAGTTGAAATACGAGTGGTACGGTAAATTGACGGAATAATGCATTTACCTAAGCCCTTTGCAATCACTTCCAATTCAATTCAATTCAATTCAATTCTTTATTTCAAAAAAAATTAACTATAACATAACATTATTACTTCCATCCTTGTATGTGGCCGGGTTATGTATCGAACCAACAACTTTTAGAACCTAATAAGCCAAGTATCTATGTAGGTATCATCTAGTTCGTATGAGCTGTATGGCAATCTGAGTCACTCCATGGTCTAAGGATCTAAAAGCCGGCCAATATCTACAATAAATTAAAATTTTTGCCTTAAGTTACATAGGTAGGTAAGGCATTTTGCCTATAGAGAGTTTTGGCTAAATGGATTTTAATGTTTTGTTTTCTTCAGCATTGTAGACAATACAAAGTTACGCTAGCTCATCGACCAATCGATCGATGAAACAAACAATGCGACCGATTCGTTGCCAGATTTGTCAACGAGGCATCTCAGTGATTTAAGAGATTTATGATCCCCGGGTCGCTTACAATGTAATAAGCGTAATAAAGATGATGTAGAATGATTTTGATTTGGTATTTGCTTCTGTATAATGTAGGTATCTAACCTACTTTATAGAGGAATTTTCTGTATGCATGACAGATCTTCTGGGGACAACATTCGTTCATACGACAATACTCATTTTATTACGAACTAGGTATATGCCAAAAAAAAACAAGAAATATAAAGCATTTGCTTTACTTCTTCCAGATATCGACAACAACGGCTTCCTAGACGCTCGGGACTTCAACTGCCTAGCCCTCCGCACGTGCGTGCTGGAAGGCAAGGGCGACTGCAGCGCTGCAAGACTGCAGAAGTACCAGCACGTGATGCTATCACTCTGGGAGGAGATCGCCCAGCTCGCTGACTTCGACAAGGTTCCTGATTATGTCGGTACACTTTACATTACATAGCGGTGTCGTTGTTGCTTGGGCTTTCTTTGTTGTCGTAGCTGTAGTGCTTTTAGTCCTTCTCTCGCAATTTTGTAACGTTCTTCTTTTGTCTTTTCAACAAACATTGTTCTGTCCAATCAATTTGTCTGTAGTTGTACCCACTTGGGTTTTAAACTCCTCTGTATCATGTCTCTTGTTTAATTATTGTGTCATTCACTGATTTAGGGAGTTTTAGTGTCAAAATCGTTACCAGATTTGTTCTGATCGCCCTTTAATTTTAATTTTCCATATCTAACTAAGTGTCTAACTGTGTGTTAGTGTCCAAACCCCCCTTAAAATCATGTATAAGTAAATTTTGCACCTGCGGTGAAATTAATGATTTATGAATTTATGAATCTCGTAGTTTTAATACTACGCTTTAATATGGTTGATAATTTAAAAAAAATTATACTCTACCTAAGTACCTAAGTAGAGTAGGTAGATAATCTAGTTAGTAGATTTTCTTAGAGAAATTCTGGCTTTTAGGAAATGTCTTTGCTTATCGACGTACCGCTCACTCACACACACTGCACATGCAAGCTTTGCACACCTAAATGTTAGTTTTAGACAAGTTTTACTCACGCACACGTAATTTTTGCACACAGCTTTTTCATAATACCACTCGTAAAATGTCTGTTACCTACTACTGTTTTGCACAATCATGTTAAAGAAAAATTTTAAGCAGGTATCCCATTACTCATAGTCACCTGTCAATTTTAGAAATAACGAGATTTTTTATGTTGACTTGTCACACATACGTCTTCTCTTTAAAATGTGCAGACAATAGCCCGTTACAAAATATTAACACACAAACACAAGTGGCAATAAATTTAAGTTCCAATAACGTAAACTTAAGTAGTGCAACAAGTCAGCTAGAAATGGTCAAGAGGCATCTGGCGATCTTTAAACAAAACTTATATAAATTAATTTTTTTTAAAGCATGCCATTTGGTTTCTATCTTGCCCCTTCTTCCAGGATGGTATGATTTCAATCGACGAGTTCAAACAAGCGGTGATGAACAGCTGCGTGGGTCGCAAATACGAGGATTTCCCTCAAGCCATGAAGGCGTTCATCGAAGCCAACTTCAGAATGATTGACATCAATAGCGATGGAGTGATGGGCGTCGAGGAGTACAGATACGACTGCGTGCAGAGGATAGTCATTGATGATATCAAGGTTATTGATGACGCGTTTGATTCTCTGCTGAATGTGAGTATTTTTGATGATTTTGTATTGACTTCACTAATAACTAGTAGAAATTATCATAAATGATAATATATAAATAACATTAAATAGGTGCTAGTTGTGTGAGGGATGACATGACACATGAGTAAGAAAGGTGTGAGTGCTGAGATGCCGTCTGATAGAGGGAAATGGAAGAAGAACACATGTTGTGCCGACCCCACATAGTGGGATAAGGGCAGGAAGAAGTCTTCTTTTTAGAAGAAGAAGGTGCTAGTGGCGATTCTGATGTCGCCAAAACTAAAACAAAACTGAATAAAGATGATGCCAATGCCATCGATCGTTGTGAAAGGGACGGCAACATCTATATAGTTTAGATAGTTTAGTTTTAGTTTTGGCGACATCAGAAGTGCCACTACTGACTCGTTATAAAAACTACCTTAATTACAAAATAGTATTCTGAAAATTTACAAGTTACCTTCCTACACAGAAAAATACCTAAGTAAAGTTATAAAATTATCTACAGACAATCCAGGGTTAAAAACACAATTGAAGTGCACTGACCCGCATTTATTTGCCAAGTGCTCAAAAATGCGAATTACGTGTATCTGTGATGAAGAAACACACAATTAGCTTCGCATAATCTTAATTTACGATGAGGAATAGCATTTTAATCTCTGACAATTTTAGATTTGCTTTGTTAATGATACAGAGAAACAGATGACTCCAACTGCCAAGTTCCTATGAAGTCTTTCGTAGAATATGATTTACGCAAGACTTCACGTTTTCACATTTATGAATTAGCTAGGTTGAATAATATTTCTGCTCGAGGAAATGACACTTTTCTTACAACAAAAAATCAAAATTTAAAAACTTTAAAGTTACCATGTTCATAAATCTTAAAAATGTAGGTAAGTACCTACCTAAATAAAACGAAGTCGACTTCGTAGAGTAGGTAACATGTCAATTACAAGAAGTAGGTATACCATAACCAAAACCATTCCAGATTTTAGTACTTACTAATAGTAATATTATTTTGTCTGTACCTTAGTAACGAAAAGTTTGCCGGGCAGCTTGTTTTTAGTCTCAGAGCAATCATCTTCTTGTTTTTAGTATTCAACTCACAATCAATTTCAATCAGTCAGTCTTCTACAGGTAGATATAATGTCAGTGTCAAAGCTGATTCATCTCAAGAGCCGATACGGCCAAGAATAGAATAGTGACATTGAAATGTAATCACCCATTAATTAGACCAATCCAATCTAATTTTTATTATTCTTCGACTCGGGCGGGCGCATCGATATTGGAACCGTTGCCAAACTAGCTGTAGCTACCATGTCTTTATAGTAAAATGTTTGATTTAGGTACCTATATAGGTACTATTATAGTGAGATTGTCTTCTAAATGTTCCTTTGTTTATTAAAATCATCTTTGTTGCACCAACATCTTCATTTGTAAATTAACTCCATCTAATTTTAACATCCGAATTACAAATTGTTTGTATGTTACCTATGTACATCATAGGTACCTCCCTCATAACTTTTAGATAAGTATAATCACAGAATAAAGGTATAAGTAAGTAATTAAGTACATTAGCTATTTGTAGATATTAATATTCAGATTTAAATTATGAGTATTATTATGAAATGTTTAGAAGTTCTGACGTTAAAATATTTATTGTTAACTATAAAATATAATTCCAAATGCAGTTCGTGCATACATTATATTTATGTAGAGTCATAAATTCGATAAGACGCTAAAATGGTGCGTAAATCTGTTAGATTCCATCTGTGTTCATTCATCTAAATTCTAGACTTCCGTACCTAAATGCATTACCTACTAATTATGTTTTTTGGCTCATAAAATACCTAATAGAATTAAAAAAACAGTCTACCTACCTACCTACGTAATTTATATGAACCTATTTTAAAATAAGCCCGTTCATCTTCATTACAAAAGATGTGTTTTCTAAATACCTATAAACCCACTTCATGGCTACAGTCCACTGGTAAAATATCCATTATCTATTATGTTATGAGTAATTCAGTCGCAAAAGACAGATACTTAAATACAAATTATGTAGGTATTCATTAAGTACCTACCTACCTACTAATAAATTTAAGGGTTTTCCACTTAAGATGCAGGTAGCCTAAGTCCACCACATTCTTAATGGTATAGATTATTTATTTTATAAAATATACGAACCTTTTTTAAAAATTAAAATAGGTTCCAGAGATTTACCCTTCACTCAAAACCACAAAATCCCTCGTTCTCTTTGAAATATTATTAAACCTACCAATAACTTTTGTGAATGACTGTACCAGATCAAACAGCTAAAAATAAGTAGGTAAACTATTCCGATACGTGTGCATTATGAACGAGATGAAATTATGCAACATGAATAGAAAACAAACTAGTCTTTCCTTTTGGCACGGAATCAAAATACGATAAGTAGTAAAGTGGAAAGTGGAAGAAATCTGGAAATCGGAAAAAGATCTACAAAATGAGTTAGAATCTAAAACTTAAATTAGGAGACATTTGTTTGTTCTTTTGTCTAAAAATGTTATCTGAAAGTTCACCCTTTATAAGTGTCTACTGGGTATTTTGTCGATGACTGCCCCTATTTCTAACATTCCACCTACACCATTGCGGAATACTGCGGAAGCACAATCTAGAAATAAACAGGTGTCGGCGAACTGTTGACTGCTTCATGTGTTTATCAGAGGCGACGCTATTTCATAACTTTACTGGAAAATACCAACACATTCGTATCAATAATTATTTGTTACAGTATAAATTTATGATAGGTATTCATATTATCAATTGTTATCAGGATGATGACAGAAGAAAAGGCGGACTCACCCTCTCCAGATACCAGGAGTTGTTCGCGCAGTTCCTAGGAGACCACGGTGATGACTGCCAAGCCAAGCATCTCTTTGGACCACTTGATATCTAGAATTCTAGACATACACCGTAGTAAGTTATCTATACTAAAGTGGCGGTTAGATGTCGCCAAAACTAAAACTAAACTAACTTTACAGCACTATAAACACTTAAGACGGGTGTGATTTGTATTTTAGAATCATGGTAAATATCCCGTTTTAATTGTTTATAAGTAATGTTCAAAACCATGATAGGTATTTTGAAAAGATTTACAGCACTTTTTTTCGGATGTACTAATTTGTTAAGTGATCTTTGGGACCTTTAGAACTTCACCAGACTTTGGAGAAGGTAGAAGGACTCTACGCCGGAATTACAACACTAACATCACTAAAATTGACGCCATCCTTTTTATTTCGATCGTTATGAAAGGGACGGCAAAATTTTGAGAGCAGTCAAATAGTTTAGTTTAAGTTTTGGGAACATCTGAAAAGCTATCATTATATCAAATTAAATTACATGTTAAGTTATCTATAAATGGTTATTTTTACAAAATAATAGATTTGGTAATAACAATAAAAAGTAGATACTTACTCGTAATCTAATTACAGCAGTTTTTAATTGTAAGACGATTTATAAAATTGAACGCTAGGAAACGATCTGAAAAAAAAGTTCTAAAAAGTTCTGTAACTTGATAACTCTTTCACATAAACATTTTTTTTTTTTTAATTTGTTACATGCATAAAACTAACAATTAGAAAAACAATAGGAGCATTACATGCAACTCTTAAATTAAATAAAACTGCTATGAAATTGTTATATTATTTGAAATACCTATTTTAAGTTAACGAATAGGTACTTACTTACTATTTTTTTATTAAAAACACTGGAATGGGTCTTCAAGTGAATCCAAATCTTTCTTCTTTAAAGTCATCTGAACATAGGAACTGACAAAAAACTTTTATTATTTACTTTTAAAGGAAGGGTGGATATTAATTATAATTTGTTTATTGTTGTTATTCTACGTATATTTATGTTTTACACATGTTATATAGTTATTTGTCTAAACTATTATATTATACGTCTATTAAACTTTTTGTTGCTTCTGTTGATGTTTTGTTATAAACTTGTTTGTTAAATTTATTTTCTGGAATGTTTAATACTCATAAAAAGGTACTCCTGTCTGTATGTTTAAACTTGTGATATAAGTGGACTTTTATTTTATAAGTACTCTCTTGGAAAAAATTACTTTGAATTAAAGAAATTTTGTCCTCGATTGTACATTAGTTTTAAGTTTGTATAATTTAATGAAAAATAAACCGACCGGAAAATATATAGTTTCTAATCTAAAAAATAAATAAGGCTTACACTTGTTATCTTTAATGATAATAATACTAAAGAAATAATTACTTAATACCTAAAGATAACATTATTATTTTTGATTATTATTAGTTAGTATTATTAAAAATAATAATACAAGCAGGAACCTTGTTATTTTAATTTCTAAAGTTTCCATCAACAAAATAAACTGTATTTTCCCATCGGTTTATCATAATTAGGACAGTTTTACACAATATTAGATGTAAGGGATGTGCATGATTGCGGGCTCAACATACAAAATGAATCTAGTCGTTGCTGAATTGTAAATATTACTGTTATCATATCAATAAATTTGTTTAACTGGAAATACTATTTCATTTGACACTAGCACCAGCTTCCCACGCGTGGGATCAATAACGGGAAATTATGTAAAAATACGTCTATTTATACCTATACCGATATTTTATATTATGACTGTCTTGTTTTTCCAAAATCATTTTTACAGTAATTTTTTGCTAATCCAACTCAAAGAATATCAAGAAAAACACTTAACTATTTTAGTCACAATGTTTATTCATAAAATTCAATCACAGCCCCCTTAGAGAAATAATAAAATAATAAAAGAACATAATTAACTATGGTAAGATTCCATACGTGGAAATATCGAAGATAATGTTCTTTAGACATCAGTTATATAAAAATAACCATGTAAGTAATCCATATATTTAAACGTAATCAATTTCAAGTTAATACACAAAACCATCAAAATTGAAGTTGAATAGAGCCTCATTTTTTTTTACTTTAATTGTCATAAAACATGGTCAAACTTGTAAGATCTTTAGGATCTAGAGGAGGAAAAATAACCATTTTGTTAATAAGGGTGTACTGTCATTCACAACAACCTATTACCTATTTATGTATTTCACATAAAATATCTAGATCTATATGATAATTAGATAATCTATAATAATAATAATATCAGTTTTTACTTATTTTATATAATAGCAGGGTTGTTATTCACTACGTTTCGCGTTTTTGTTGGTCATAGCATAGCGAATAAACTTCCCGGAAGAGGTAGTTTATAGATGAAGTGCTTTTGTAATTTTATTGGTCAATTTAAATTTATTTTATTTGCTAAACATAAGTTTGTTATGGTAGTATATACATCGTAATATACAGTGTATTAGGAAAACCCTCTTATGTATCGACATTCGATTTAATTTACATTTCATTATTTAAAAGTATCTCCTCAAAAAGGGTGGAAATTAAACCTCGGACAGTAAACTCAATCACAATTTTTTTTTACGCATGCTCATAATTACAGACCACTTTGATGAATCATTAGATACAACAATCACTAAAAATATAGGGTGACTGATAAATGATAGATTTAATTCTTTCTTTCATTTATACACATTTTATTAAATTTTATTTTTTAATTGTCTTTTGGAATTCGTATAGACCCTCTTCGAACTGTACAGGGTTTTCCACACTGTATATTAAATGACTTGTACATTACTCGTAAAAGGTTCGTTTCCTAATATTACTACCTATATGTATTTCCATGGATAAACCATAGTAATGATTAGTAAAATATTTCTTTTTTGTAAGAAACTTTCTTACAAACATTTTATATGTTAAAAAACTTTGCAACTTCACACAAAGCGTAAGCTTCTTGCTTTAAAAGCCCATTTATTATTTTATCTAAGATACTGTAAGCTTTCAAACGCTTAATTTTATTGAAGTAGGTACCTATCCCAATTTTTGGAACGACATTCAGTTATATTAACAATACCATGTGAGAATCGAATCGGCTTACTAGGATCAGTCGATTGACGATACAAAAAGTTGCGAGTTCGAATCCCGGACGTGCATCAGAAGCATGTTACGGAAAGTTTAATTGTTATGAACTCTCATGATGACTAAAAGCACGAGCTTGAAACAGTGAAAGAAATCATCAAGATGAAATGGTTCAAGTACAAGACAAGTCAAATCTTAAAAATGTCCTTACTTTAGAAGGCCACTAACGCTAGGCATAAGTTGCCATTTCACGATGAATTAATCTAGAATTCTAGAATATATGCGAAGTCCTAATTACACCGTGTATATTCCAAAATCAGGTACTATACCTACCTTTTATCAAACCTTCACAAAAAGTCACAAATGTCCTCGCAAAAAATATAAGAAGAAAGCCGTAGGTACTCTACAAATGGATAGCAATATATCGTGCCAATAATCGCAAATTTCTGAGGCTTACTGCGGTTCGAAGAATTAAACTGAGGTTCGAGTTCGACGGAAACGAAGTTTCGTGTTCATTTTCGTGGTAAGCCCCTTTACTCTACAAACCGAAGATCATGCATCGGGAAAATCATTGCAGGTAAGCTTATGTTGGTTTATCTTGCTAATTCAGTTTCTACCAGCATACGCTGACCTGCGATAAGCATGGTGCATCGTTTTCGGTTTGTAGAGTAAAGTGGCAGCTTATGTTGGTAAATACTGAATTCCTAACAGTTCACCAACATAAGCTGACCCCGAAAACTTTCACGAAGCGCCGTTTTCGTCCAAACCCAGTAAGGACGACCTCTGTTCGTGGAAGCTAAATTCTGAAGATTACATAAAATTAGGTAACTACGATTATTAACACGATATCGTTCTTATGTATCGTTTGTAAAGTAGATGGTCAGCTATTATGAATATAATAGAGCTATTACACAATTACCTCACTATCCTAGCTTAGCGTCAAATTGACATTTGAAGGCACAAAAATATGATTTTTGTCGCACAAATATTGAAAATTTGATACATAAACACACGAACGTGGCTAATCCGTTCATAAAAGCTAGACACATCGAGTATATTACAGACATTTAAAGCTACTACAATAATATAACGTTATATCTAAGCTAGAATGTCGCAAAATAAAACTATTCTTATTTAATCGTGAAATAATGAAATTCTGAAAATGTTGCCGTCCCTATATTCGGTTTGAACGAATAGGTTAAATGCCAGCCTTAGGATTAGGTACTGACTACCTCAAGGGGATATAGCTACGATTTACTAAGTACATAGTAGCAAGATCTATTTTAATATCAAATTACTTTAACAGTCGAGCCTCATTGAATTATGTTTAAATTAATTTATGATAATTATAATATCCCTCTGTCAACGGTTCACTTACGACGGCCAGTCTCAACAACCTATCTATCATGCGTTTTGCTTACCAGCGGTAGAGAATAGAGAAGTAATGTGAAATATCTACCAACAGTAAAGAAAACTAAAGATAGATAGGTTATTAAGACTGGGCGTTGGTAGTCGGATGAAACGTATCCTATAAAATATTATTTACAAACCATTTAAATATTTAATAATGACTGGTATTGAGGTCAATGAACAGTTACAATAAGTTTTTTATAAACAATTAAAACTATTTCGTTGTCGTCCATTGAATCCACTTGCAATTTTTAATGATAGTAAAAAATGCTGTAAGAAATCTAGACTGACAGATGATGTTAAAGTTAAATAACATAGTCAATATGTTTTATACCTACCTTAAAATTCCCTTAATTTATAAGGCGACCATCACACGCTCATTCAATCAGTCAATATCAAATCTTAGCATCAAATTTGATAGTTTGATCTAATCCAAAATATCAAACAGCCTTACCCTTGGTAAACACTTGAGTATCTAATCTACTTACATTCATGAACAATCACCGTTTTAAGTAATCGCTAAGTTAATAGCCACATCAGTCAACTGCCGAGGAACTGAGCCACCATTTTTTATCTATCTAATACTCAAAAGATTAGATTAGGTATTTATTTGATACGCTTTAGGGTAGGGCAGCTGTCCCAAATCTCAACTCTATTCCTGTAACAATGATATGCTACAGAATTCCATAACATGGCCGCCTTTGAATTACGAACAAGGAACGCCGCACGCCGTCATTCCACAGTTCAAATTTCCGTCAAGCACGTCAGTCACTACATTTCGTCAGTGAATGCGTTGACGGTACCGCTGCCTGATGCGAGTGGCTCAGTTTCGTCTAAACTGCCGTAGGTGGTGGGGCCGCGGTGCCGGTAACGTTCGCGCCCCCTGCTTCGGGTTATGCCTGGTGGTAAATGGTAAAGTTCTTAATCTATTCTACTTTAAACTATAGTGCGTTGAGTATGAAAGAAATAAACATGAGTTCAGTCAGTTTCTTGTTCAGTCACTCTTTTTAATGGTAAAATGGAATCAGATTTTGGGCGTTTTGGCTTTGCTAGGTATTCAAAAAATACGCAATGCTGCTCAGCGCAACAGAGTTAATAAAATAGATAAATCTGATTCATTTTACACGAAAAGAGTGAAACAAAAAAACCTTACTTTGTTTCATACTCACCTTTCGTTACCTACAATATTTATTTCATTTACTTTTTTTTGAATTTTTGAAATCGTCTGTGTAGTTTCGGAGATAACTCCGTCAAACAAACAAACCCACATTACCTCTTTATAATATTGGTAAAAAATAAGTATTTCTGTTCTGTGATTTTATGCTAAAAAAACTTATTTACTTATTCAAGCGACACCAACATAACTCTATTACGACTACCTACCACTATTATTCTTAGAAATGCATTTATTTTCAAAAACCACTACTCAATATTGATAAACATGACAAAAGTTTACCTATGTACAAAAATACAGAATAATAAGTAACTGGTAATTTAGATTTTACGATTTGGAATGAACGGGATTCGAACCCATTACTTTAGGGAACTATTTTTGACAAAAATGTAGACAAGCACCGTTGTATAAAAATATTGCGACATGTGGACATATTGGTCAAAAATAGTATAGACGTAGAATTTTGAAGACTAAATCTATAGTACCACCAGCTTATATGTTCAGTTGAAATATTGTATGTCACTTTAAAATCTTACATCTACAACCTATGAAGTTGTATTGAACGAATAACGGAACGAATTACATATCAAAGTAACTGATATGCACCCGAATACTCAAACGGTTTTTCAATACTTAAGGCATTATTAACCGTTAATGAAGTTATCTTTTGACAAATTTGTATGAAACAAATGTCAAATTATGACATTGATCCCACTTTCTCTAATTCAGTATTCGGGCGATGGTCAATTTGAAGAATATATTCGGCAAACAGTTACTATTGTCAATTGAATAGATAGGCTGATGGGGCTGTATCTATAAACATTTAGGACGTTTTGCACAACACAAAAGTCGCTAATAAATTTATTGAATTATCAAAGCTTTGAAACTAACAGGCCTTTTACATCTTTGATAGATGATTTATAGTGTCAGAAGGCAATCTTTGCCTACAATAATGCCATTGTTGAACCTAATAAGGATAAATGTATTTAAGAAGCTTAAATACAAGTAGCAAACGTTGTGCAAGCCGTCTTAAGACACTAAGTTTAGTTTAACGGACATCAAATGTTATTCACAGACGACGAGTTCATAATTTTCACTTTGATGCAAAAAGCTTGTGCAGTTTGTGTAAAAACAAAATTTTATGTTATAGAAACTAAATAATTTAGTTCTATGGAAATTTAGTTTCATTTTCAATCAATGAATACTTAATGGAATCAAAAATTTTCTTTCAAGTTCTAAAATTATTTAACAATAATAAATTAGTTTTAAATCATTACAAAATTGATTGTTGAAATTCAAAATTTTTTGCACAAATATAAAAAGGTACCCGAACATTATAATGCATTTCATTATACCCATTGTGATAATCAACTCTACACGTACGTGATAGTGTATTATTTGCAATAACAATTCATCCTTACGTTGTTTTGGTTCGGACTCAGAAGCTCCTTACGCAAGGCAAGAAAAAAAACAAAATTAATTGTACATTGGACCTTTGTAAATATGTAGTGATGAGTTTTTGGGATATATAAAATCTCCATGCAATAACCTTCTTAGATCGGATTCGACAGTTTTTTGCTTGTTATTACTGTGGGCGTAATCAAACTATCCTGGCTGCTAAGCAAGTACCTATTTTAAAATGTATGAAAATAATAGTAGTTGTTTAGAAAGAAATGAACAGACGTATACACAGTACGTAAGACAGAGATAAGTAATATATCAGACCACTGCGTTGTTAGTTAAAATAACTATGTACCTATGTTCTTACGAAAAACTTTGATTGCGCGTACCTTAATCATATTTCATTGAACAATATAGAAACCGTAGAGTTGTAAAATTAACAATCGAATCAGATCTTTAGTCGAGTATTTATTGCATGAAAATTAATATCAATGCAATACATGCTACAGTATAAATAAGACGTTTCACAGCGAGCGCCATGCAAAAAAAATACCCAAGCGGGTGCTAAATAAAATAAAACAAATAATAATTAAAAACATACATTTATTTCTATCACAATAATAAAACTACCGGTACATACCACAAGCCATTACCTTTGGATAACTACACCCTCTAGTTTTAATTTTAAGTACTAATTTAAGTAGAGATTCGCTGCATCTAATTATTCTATTACAGATTATTATGCAGTAAAGATTTCGAATGTATTTATAATATTAAATTATTAGGAACTTAGAGGGGGCTTCTGAAAATCTCTTTATAATAATACAGATCATAGCAAATTAAAATAACCCTAAAAAATACTTCAATTTGCAAATAAATATAATTTTTCATAAATTCCGTGCCGTTTTACAGTCGTACCTGTAAAAACAGAGCTCCTTGTAGGAATTTCATAATTGAAGCTTATTAGCCAACACCTTACCAATTAACAGCATCCAATGTTTACAATCACCCAGCGGGTTAGTATAAATAACTTAAAATAAAAAGTAATACAGAGTGCGTCAAATAGCTACATCGAGAGTGCTCAAGTGGAAACATACTCTATCTTAAGAAATTAAAACTTTTATTGTTATTATGTTACTATTATTATATTAATATTAATATTTATGTTATTATTCCATCACCAACTTTTAACGAAGTGCGTTATCAACAAAAATATGCGACGAATCTCAGCGAAGCGCAAAAAAAATGCACCAATAGGATCTCTTCTTTGCCTAGCGTCACTGAATGCAGGTCTATGATTGGTGCATTTTTCGAGTTTGTCAGTATCGCATATGTGTAGTAAAACACACTCTAATATAGCAATAATTATGTCTCAAAATATCTATGCATTAAAAGATAGAGTAAATATTCCACTAAACAAAAAAAAATGCCTAAACATCGTAACACCAAAACGTGAAGCAAGTGTTCAAGCAAAATGATTATGAATTTTAGTCCTTATGATGACAATTGTAAAATTAAAATGTTAAACTATTTTAATAAATTAATTAAAACTATGTCCGGTCACCGACCTTTTTAAGTACTGAGACAATAAGTACTGTTTCTTACAAGAGAGTGATTGTTGATTTGTGGTATTCGATAAAAGATTATATTACAATACAAATGAGATAACGTATTCGGTTGAAACAGATCAACTATTTTGTGATATAGATCTTTTTGTAATATAAATAGTATGTTTTATTAGTATAAGTTATTCGAGGACTATAATGTTATAAGTACATTGGAGAAAACTTAAAGGCAGTGACACAATGACATGAAACAGAAAACAAAAGTAAACTTTAAATTCGAAATGTATAGGAATGATCGTTATAGACCTAGCTAATGCCCGGTTTAGACGCGTAGTAATTTTTAAAGTATTACAGTTCTTAGTAAATTAATATTGTTAATGCTTTAGTCTCTGCCTACACCTAAGGAAAAGAGGCGTGATTATGTATATTATGTATGTATTTTTGAGATTATGTTATCACTTTTTAATATGATTTTTTTAAATTGTTAAACACATACATTCAGATATAGTGAAGTCTACTGGGCAGACTTTTCTTTTGTTTTTAGGCACTTATGATACTTTAAAAACTTAGCGTCGTCTAAAAAGGGCTAAACTTAAACGATCTTTACCATGCAACTATTAAATATGTATAATATTACATCTAAAAGGTCCCGTAACCATTATTGGTTAAAACAAGTCCCTTTTATTAAAGCGCGCAATATTAATTGCAAGCTTACACAAGTAAATGCTTAGAAAACATGAAAAATGTTCATGAACACTACTTTTGTGACTTTTAGCTACCCTTGTGGTTGTTATGATTATGTTATCACCTCCACCAAGGCAAGTACATGCTTGAAATTATATCTAAGGGTTGGAAAGAAGACACAAAAATAAAACTGATTTAAAAAATTATATGTGGGATCTTTATCGTACAAAGAAAATAAAAGTATAATAAAATACTAGCTTCCTTAAGGTATTTGATAATTTTATAAACATCCCACAGATAAATCATACAAAAATACATATGCGTTAGTGAAAACAACACGAGAATGAACAAGGCACTATGTTACTAATAATTAGCCGAGAAAATATCTACAACTAAAGTTAGATAATACTGATACTAAATCACGCGCACACGATTATAATAAATAGCATTTCAATGATTTTTCTCAGCCAATAGTAAGCTTAAAAAACTGACACAACATGTATTATTTTTTAACTGGATCATCCCACCGGCTGCGCCAGAAATATGATAATCATCTTAATTACAAGCATTTGATGTGTGGTCATTTTGAAAAATGTGATCACAATTAAATTTGATCTATGAAAATTGCAATAAAATCAGCGTGACCTCTTTGTATACATGATTATGTGAATTTAATAACATAAAAACTATTAAAAGTTGTCTAAGGTAGAAGTCAGATGTCTAAATACATTTTGCAGAAGTTAAACTACTAATAAATGCTCATTTCCCAATACATGTTGTGTCGCAAAAGCTAACACCGGTCCATTCTCGAGCCGAAGCTCACGTCAATGAATCAAAGTTGTAATGCCGGTAAGACTGCCGTTGTCTTACTCGTGTGAGTGAAGTTTCAGCCACGGGCGCCTCCTTGCCTCGCAACATCTGATTGGCTAGCTTCTGCTTGTTGACCGGCGAACCTGGAAATTGGATTCAATTCACCTGCCTGGTTAAAATCTACTGGTTGTTTTATTCAATTCACCTGCCTGGTTAAAATCTAAAGTTTTTTAAAGCTGTTTAAAGCAAATGGTTGTATGTATAGGAGCGATATTTATAATTACGATTCTTGTTTTTTACCCTGACTCGGATCAAGGGTTTTTTAATTTGGATTCAATTCGTAATGGTATTGAATGATTGTTTTTTAAAGCTGTTCAAGGCAACTCTAGGTTGCTGTATGGTAATATTTATACCATATTTTTTACACTGACTGTCAAGGCTTAAGGGTTTGCAGTTTGAAATGATAATTTCATAAAGAATTTAATAAGGGTCAGAACATTTTTTTTCTTGTTACTCTTATGGTTATGAAGAGATAGCAACAGATTTAATAGCTGTTTTAGCTAAAATTTACTAGTCCTATATGAATAAGATAGAATATAAGCTGAGAAGCGAAGCAAATACAATATTATGCGTTTTAAGACCACCCAGTAAATGGATGACGCTAACCAAAATCTCAATAGATAGCTTCTAATTTTTATTTCTATAGGCTTACGTTTTTTTTTAATAAATGTATTTGTTCAGCAATATATTCTATAAATATACTATAAATACATAAAAGACGAACGTAACATAAGGCTGTTTCCCATTCCATTTTGCATCCTTCTTACCTTTGGTTAGTAACGACACTACGATGGGTTAGGAAGCATAATATGCCAAAAAAATATATTTTTCGTGTCTTTGCATCAAAAAACAAAAACAAAAAATTCAAAAACGTACATAAAATCATACATGGCAATACTTTTTACGGAGTCAAGTTGGTCAGAGTAATATACTTTTTTATTAATTAAATATTGAGAAGTATAAGAACAGATAATTCAGTATTGCCATGTGCAATATGTAAAAAGGTCCAATATACAAGCAAAAGTTTCAAAAGAAACTGTGCAAATAAAACTATACAACGAAATCGCATGCGAGGCCGAAACAAAAACGAAAAAATAAGACTAATTATTGTTAGTGTAGTAAAATTAGTGATTTTTTACATTTCATGGATGAAGTATATCATAATATGGAAACATCAAAAGAATTTGAATGATTATTTCAAAGTCAGTTTCAAATCAAAAACTTAAATTAACTACATGAATTGATTGAATTATATCCGTTTTAGCTAAAGTTTACTGGTCTGGTGTACTGGTGGTGGAAAATAATTGTCTTTCTCGTGATTGGCTAGATTTGACAATTGACAATTGATTTGACAATCTAGCCAATCACGAGAAACACAATTATTTTCGACGACCAATTACGTGTGTTTATTTTTGTTCCTATTAGCTCGCTACAAGTAGCCCTACCATGAGTTTTCGAGTTGTATAGTTAACTATCCTCGCTAACGAGTCAAGTATTTCAAATGTATGAAATTATTAGTTCATGCAAGTTACCGGGGGCGGCGCTGCGCTGGATTCTCATATATTTTGCGATACTTGACTCGGTATCGAGGATAGTATCAATACTACAGTAAACTGATGGTAGGGCCTAAGAAATGAAGTATAGACTAGACTTCTAGAGTATGATTGAATAATCGCAGTATTTACAAGGCGTGGTTACAATGTACTTACCGATATAGCTGAGCATGACGGGTAGGAAGATGAGTCCGTGCGCCGCGCCGAACAACACTATGCCGAGGTACATACGGAAGTAGAACACCTGTCGAAGATACATAGGTTATTATATATTTATTTCTGACATAGGTATTTCATCAGAAAAAAATACTGAAAAATCTTAATACGTCGCTTCTATCGCTTGTATCATCGCAGGTTCGAATCGAAGTCGTAACTTTTATTAAGATTTTTCAGTAAATTTTTCTGATACATACATAGGTTATATCTAATAGAGACTTGTGTGAGGCACTTCGTTCTTTCGTATGATCAAGTGGCTAACTCTGGCGACGGAGTTTTTTAGGCCGCTTGAAGGCCGTCATGGCTTAACGATTTTAAAAATCGGGACCGACAAACGTGCCCTCCAAAGTACGGAAGCGCTCAGTTGATCCAAGTTGTGACCGCTCAGAACGTTGCAGAAGAACAGAAACTTCGACGATCAAGACCGTTTCAGCAAGCTTCTGTATGAATATTAGGGGCCTCTGTGTGAATGTTAGTTTACCTGGAAGATCTGACTCTTAGCCGTGCCGAGTACAATGATCCCTCCAAATTTGGTGAGCGTGATCCCGCTGAGGACGGATGATCCCATGCGAGTGAGCGAGTCAGCCGCGCGAGTGACTCGGTACCGAGGATAGTATTACTACAGTAAACTAGTGGTAGGGCCTGTATGTTTGTTTACCTGGAAGATCTGGCTCTTAGCCGTGCCTAGTACAATGATCCCTCCGAACTTGGTGAGCGTGATCCCGCTGAGGACGGATGATCCCATGCGAGTGAGTGAGTCAGCCGCGCGAGTGACTCGGTATCGAGTATAGTATTACTACAGTAAACTAGTGGTAAGGCCTGTATGTTTGTTTACCTGGAAGATCTGGCTTTTAGCCGTGCCGAGTACAATGATCCCTCCGAACTTGGTGAGCGTGATCCCGCTGAGGACGGATGATCCCATGCGAGTGAGTGAGTCTGCCGCGTGAGTGACTCGGTATCGAGGATAGTATTACTACAGTAAACTAGTGGTAGGGCCTGTATGTTTGTTTACCTGGAAGATCTGGCTCTTAGCCGTGCCTAGTACAATGATCCCTCCGAACTTGGTGAGCGTGATCCCGCTGAGGACGGATGATCCCATGCGAGTGAGTGAGTCTGCCGCGTGAGTGACTCGGTATCGAGGATAGTATTACTACAGTAAACTAGTGGTAGGGCCTGTATGTTTGTTTACCTGGAAGATCTGGCTCTTAGCCGTGCCTAGTACAATGATCCCTCCGAACTTGGTGAGCGTGATCCCGCTGAGGACGGATGATCCCATGCGAGTGAGTGAGTCTGCCGCGTGAGTGACTCGGTATCGAGGATAGTATTACTACAGTAAACTAGTGGTAGGGCCTGTATGTTTGTTTACCTGGAAGATCTGGCTCTTAGCCGTGCCGAGTACAATGATCCCTCCAAACTTGGTGAGCGTGATCCCACTGAGGACGGATGATCCCATGCGAGTGAGTGAGTCAGCCGCGCGGGTCACTCGCGACCTCCCGCCCGACACGCTGAAACTGTGGACGAGATGCGAGCAGAACTCTACAGCTATGCCCACTGCCATTACCTGAGGATATAATCATAATCTTTATTTCTCTTTCGACATATACCATGCACTTAGATTCGTCAAAAATTCCATAGTAAACAAAAACAAAACATCAATAAAACATTATTAAATCAAAAGCTGTACAAAATAAGATCTTAATTAATCAAACAGTTAGATATAAAGTATAAAGTTAGATATGAACTTAGGTCATTACCTGAGGATATATTGTTTGATATAAAAATTTGTTTAAGAGCCGTGATGGCAGAGTGGGTCAGTACCTCGACTTTCAAACCGAAGGTCGTGGGTTCGAATCCGGGGAAGAATCAATGGATTTTGCGTTTAGATTTATCAGGAGGTCTAAACAGTGAAGGAAAACATCGTGAGGAAACCCGCGGCTAGTCAGCCCCACAAGTATTGACCATTGTCTTTCATTTGAATTTGGCCGACTAAGCTGAGAGGGTGGATTTGGTGCAGGGCAAGCCTATTTGCAATTAAGACTTCTGAGTAAGTACGTGCCTAAGTACTTCATTGTTCACCAGCTATGTATTACGCCTGTAGGCAGCAGTAACTCACCAAGTTGACGAGAGAGACCGCGTTCAGACTGATTCCCCACCAGTACATGAGACCGCCGATGTTCACCACAATCATTGTGATCGTTATCACCACAACCTGGAGATAATACTTAGTTATAATACGATTATATTTGTTAAGCTGGGATTAGAGATCTGTTGTTTAGACACCTCAGGAAACTCGGTTCTTGGAAGAGATCAGGGCTTAATAGGGATTTTCCGAGAGTCGATTTTTGGGAGTCAATTCCCAATTTTGCATCGCCATTTAGACACAGACACGCGGTTCAAATCGCTTTAAGTTACCCGTCTTAACACCATCATTACTCATCCCTGTTAGTCAGCCCTGCTTTGAATGAGTTATTTGTACATACAATTGTTTTGAAAAATATTCAAATGTATTAGGCAAAGCTCTGTGTTTCGTTGGTAAGTTTACACATAGGAATAACTAAAAACATAAATTTAAACAATACTCGTTGATGAGTTTACACATAACAATATCTATTCAAATGTATTAAAATTACTCACCAACGCCGAGAACAGATCGAAGCCCATTAGCAGGAAAGTCACAATAAATATAGACAGTACAGATATCCCCATAGACTTGAGCGTATCTGGCCACATCGTTAGATACTGTTCGTAGAAAACGTAGAACACCGAGTATGGGAACACGTTCGCTGTTATATTCTTCCCTTGTTCTAGAAGGTTTCTGTTGAGTGTTTCCGTGAGGTTAGCGGCGACGTCGCGGGCGGCGCGCAGAGACGAGTAATAGTCGTGGCTTGTCTTCAGTACTGTGTGGTAGCCTGGGGAAGAAAGAATACATTTATTAGCAACGATACTACCCACGGTACTACCTTCTTTGCATAGTACAACTACGCGTACGCAACTGCGCCCGCGCAGCAGGTACTCGACCAGTGCGTCCCGGGCACCCAACGTGTTTAACTTAAAGTAGAATTTTTCATTTATGGTGAAATACCTAAGTATAGTTTATTAGTACTAGTTGAACACATTTCCAAGTCGCTATAGTTTAAAATAATTCTTACCCGAATACAACTGCATAGTTACTGGTTGTTAATGCTAGGTTGTCAAACAAAACTGCACGTTACTACCAGTATTGTAGTTTACAATTATACTACTAAGTTTATTTTGAATTAAATTGTACAATCAACGCAGCAAAGTTTAAAAATAAAATGATTTAAAAAAAATACAAAAAGTAACACATACCTTGATAATAAGTAGCGCCGAGCTTCGCCTGCGTCTTATTAACCATCTTATAGTTAACAGCTTGCGCATACGCCGCGTGCCCGCCTTTAACACAGCCACTGGTCGCGGAGGGATTGTCTTGAAGGAAGTATGGAACGTATCGAGAGAAATCTTCCGCGGATGGTCTTTGTTCGAGGCCGACGAGAGGTATGTTGCATTTAGGGCACGGTGGGTTGTTGTTTGCTGAAACAAATACAACGAATAGTTAAATTACATACTACTAGTTACTTTTACTACTACTAGTTTACATCACTACTAGTTACTTTCACTACGTTACTTTTCGTATAACTACGAAAAGCAACGTAGTGAAAGTAAGATTGTATCCACAAAAAGCGGCAGGCATTATCCAACGCCCGGTTCCTATAACCATAACATAACCATTACTTACGGATGGCCGTAGGACTTTCGCCATAGCCACGTTATCTGTCAAAAAGTTACATACATTTTATGTTGAAATAACAAAGTGGCTATGGTGATACTACGGACATCCGTAATTTGGTTATAAAAATCGAGCATAAGACATAATGCAATATCGTTTACCGCTTTAAAAATTGAAATATTCAGTAATAATAGGTACTCAGCAAACATAGCTGACTGAAATGTATGATACTATGCAAAGTTTATTCTTTAAGTTGATAGTAATAAGACTTACAATCGCTAGGACAGAAGCTGTTGTTCGAAGCGAAGTAGTGGCAGCAGTCAGATATTGATGTCCAGTCGAAGAAGTCATCGAGCCAAGAGTTCGGCGGTTGGGATATGTAGGACACGTTCGGTGATTTTGATGCTGAAACAAATATGATTAAATACTGATTTTGTTTCAATGATAATGTTTCTCTGTAGTATTTTGTTTTTCAGAATTGTTTTACTTTCTGGTGTGTTTCAGAGGATTTTGAAAACTAAATTAGTAAATAAATATCCTTGGACATTCCACACAACAAGATGAGTGTAATTAGGGCATAACTTACAAAGGTAAGAAACCTTGTAAGTTCATTGTAGTACTTCTAAAACAAAATAAGGGTTCCTAGTTTACTTCGGAACCCTAAAAACAATCACGACTGTATCCATTAGCTTATTAAGTAGGAACTTAATCACGCAAGGAAGTTATTATATTTACGCCATTTGGGACGTCACAGTCACCGTAGTCACAAGGAGACTGGGATTTTAAAACACATTTTCAAGTCGCTATAGTCACTACATAGTATAAAACAAAGTCGCTTTCTCTGTCCCTATATCCCTATGTCCCTTTGTATGTATCTATAAAACTACACAACGGATTTTGATGCGGTTTTTTTAATATACAGAGTGATTCAAGAGGTAGGTTTATATGTATAATTATTGGACCCGTGCGAAGCCGGGGCGGGAAGCTAGTTTAAAATAATTCTTACCCGAATACAACTGCATAGCCACACTGTCCTGTCTACAGAATCTCGTGCCACATATCATATTCTGAGTATCTCTATCCGAGTAATTCAGTCGCTCGTCTGTAGAACTAACGACGAAGTAAACCGGCGGTCCGATGTTCAAATACGTGTTTAGATGCTGGAAGTATTTTAACTGGAAGCTGTCTTGAGGCATCGATAGTTCTTGGTCGAGACCGATCTCTATGTGTGGTGCGACCTGGGGATAATGTATGTATTATTGTTTAAGTCGCGCTAGTAAAAAGATGTGTTAATCCAGGATATAAGATATCCTGGTACCAAATTTCATTCATATTCAATAAATAGGTATTGCATATAAGAGTAACAAAGATACATTTCTTTCGCATTTATAATATTAGTACGAAGTAGGATAGTATGTTTTATGTTGACGCAACCTTTTTTTATTTATTTTCGTTTTTTTTCAGTAATCGTTCGTTCGTTTGTATAAGCAAATGGCTAATTTTCTCTCTTTCTCTCAGCAATGAAACCAATTTAATAAAGTAAGTGATTGACACAGGCCGTTAGCTTCATTACACACTTCTAATCACTAGTACTAGGTTAGGTTAAATAAATGTATTTTCTTTTTTTCTAATCACACCGTATGTAAAGTACTTACAGCGACAGATGAGCAAAGCCAGGCGAAGAATATGATCATGACCGCCGCCCTCACTTCCCTCTTCATGAGGAAGGGAACGTAAACGTTCTTGAATAGATTGTAGAGCGCGCCCTCTGTGCCTTCCGCGGGACTGTCGATCTTGGTGCCTTGCATGCAGCATAGCACGTCGAACCTTAAATAATGAATATTATATAGATACTAGCTGCGCCCCGCGGTTTCACCCTCGTAAGTCCCGTTCCCGCGGGAATATCGGGATAAAATGTAGCCTATGTGTTAATCCAGGGTATCACCTATCTACATACCAAATTTCAACTAAATCGGTCCAGCCGTTTTTGCGTGAAAGAATAACAAACATACATACATACATTCTCACAAACTTTCACATTTATAATATTAGTAGGAAGTAGGATAGTAGGATAGTAGGAAGTAGGAAGGATAGACGTCCAGCAGCACGATGGGTCGACGATATTGCCAACGTCGTGGGCCGGCAGTGGATCAGGCAAGCGCAGGACCGTGAGAAATGGCAAAAACAAAGGGAGGCCTATTCCCATCAGTGGGAGAGATCGTGCTGCGGATGATGATGATGATATAGATTCATATTGTTATAACATTTTCTTAGTAAGGTTCTGCATCCGGTCGTGCAGAAATACTCTCATAACTTTATTTTTTCGGATGCATCAGTTGTGAGTAGGGTAAATTTCAAACTTACAATTGTGATAAAATCAAAACTTGCTACTTAAAGCAGGTGGGCGGTTAATTGTGCCTCTGAGTATAGTTATAAGTCGCTCAGTGCACCGAGGAAGAAACATACTGACTCCGATACTGAGGTGAGGAACATTATCCAGCTAGTTACCTGTTAGCATTCTGTCTGTAGGTGTCTATAGCCAGTAGCGCCACAAAGCAGGTGACCTGCAGTATAAAGTCGACCAGTAGCGCGACGGCGGCGTATAGCGCGAAGGCGCGCACCGCCGGCATGTCGCTCAGAGCACCGAGGAAGAAACATACTGACTCCGATACTGAGGTGAGGAACATTATCCAACTACTAGTTACCTGTTAGCATTCTGTCTGTAGGTATCTATAGCCAGTAGCGCCACAAAGCAGGTGACCTGCAGTATAAAGTCGACCAGTAGCGCGACGGCGGCGTATAACGCGAAGGCGCGCACCGCCGGCATGTCGCTCAGTGCGCCGAGGAAGAAACATACTGACTCCGATACTGAGGTGAGGAACATTGATGGACCGACTTGGCCGAGCCTGTGGAAGATACAATATTTATTAGAGTCTTGTAAATAAAGGGTAGAATTTTATAAAAAAAAGCGGGACTCTATTACTATGACCCTTATTCAGAGTCTGCACTCAGGCTTGAGTTTTAGCTAAAGTATCGTTTTTTGACAGAGGCCTGTTATGGTAAAAATGAATACTAATAGAACAGGTAGGTAGGTATCGACCTAGTTACAAATTTATGAGAATTCAGTACAACGCCGCCCCCGTAACTTGCATCAATTAAAACTTTCATACATTTAAAATACAGCCCTAGAAAAGGAACGGAACATTTTTAGTGCTGTCAAATAAGTTTTTTTAGTTTTAGCGACTTTTGAATCGAAACGAATTATTAGTTAAATCTGGATAAAAGGAGAAACCAGCTACCAAACTGTTAAATACTAACGTCCTCCCAATATGCTGCGGCACGGTCTCATTAGGCCTCCTCGCGTCCCTCTGCCCGGTCTGCACCAGTATGAAGATATTGTCCACGCCCACAGCCAGCACTAAGAACGGTATCACTTCAACTATGATGAGGGTGGCTGACACTCCGATGAAGCCGAATATACCGATCGAGCATACAACTGATGCTAGTACGATTAGTACGCCTGGAACAAAAAGTTTTTATTAATTTCTTAGTTGATAGTTAAACTTTGTGGACATAGTTCGTTTGCATAAATCTCTAGCATGTTTTCGCTAGGTAATTATAACTCTGTGAACATTTTCAAAAATCAGAGGCGTTAAAATAATTTGCAAGGACCCCCAAGGATCGCGTCGATCTTACAAGCTAGGTTATTCTATTGCCTGTTCCAATGTGACTCCTTATCTCAGAGAATCAGGCAAGAACCTAGAATAGCCAAGACAAGCCATTGTGCATTAAAATCCCGATTACCGAAAACAAGCGCTAGCAACCTTATTCATGTCATATTTGACAGTAAACATAGTTTTACTGTCAAGTTGGCGGTTTTCTATCATAATTACGGTATATTCGTGATGCGACAAATTTCGTTTTGCCTCTACAGAAAAGAGGCGTGATTTTTGACAGACTTCAAATAAGGAGGAGGTAATAATTCTACAAAACTCACCTCCAAGTCCAAGCGTAACTTTGCTATCGATCAGCAGTCTCGACACCGAAGTAATATGCCCGAGCGAGATGGCGATATACGCAAACATTATGAAGTACGACACGAGTATAGTAGACACGTCCGATTGCGACTCCCTGTCCAACTCGTCTTCGATAGAACGCTCCGAGGTGTAAGCGATGTCCATGTATGAAGGCATCTGGGTCTCTGTGTAGTTCTTCATGAATGTTATGAACTCTTTCTCCCATGCGAGCGCTGGTTTTAGCTGGAAATAATAAATTATTTAAGTATAGGTTAAGTAATAAGAAGTTTGTGACATTAATAAAATAAAGTAGGTAACTCCCGAAACTACACATTCAATTATTCATCCCGACTTTCTCCAGCCATGTCTTGAGAATGGCTCAACAGATTTCTATGTTACTTAAACCTTATCCCCATTATGCATATTCGACAAGTAAACCTGTATTAGTTAAAATGCATATTAAATCTGTTGCTATCTCTTTTCGTTGACAAATGGGTGACAAGAAAAAAACGTTCTTTAAACCTGTATTAAATTGTCAAGTTTTTATGAATGTCTAAGAACACTGGTATTTTTTTGTCTTTACTTGTAACGCAAATTAACAGACAATGGCGGTGATTCGGCGGGGCACTGACTAACTAAAAATTCCTAAATTCGAGAGCTCTTATTTCGTTCACAATAAAGTTCAAATCAAATAGACCGTCTGAGTGACAGTTCTAAAATTACGTATTTAACGTCAAATTGAGGTAAATGTGTGTAGTTTTAATCAAACTTATCAAGGCTACTGACTAAAATTGCATACATTCACTTAAATTTGACGTAAAATACGTAATTTTAGAACTGTCACTCAGACGGTCTATTTGATTTGAACTTTATTGTGAACGAAATAAGAGCTCTCGAATTTAGGAATTTTTAGTTAGTCAGTGCCCCGCCGAATCACCGCCAATGTTTAAATTTTTACGGTATATTTACAGACTCTACAATAATAAAGAACCCCCACCTGTTCCTTATCATGTTTATTGTTGACCAGTATAGTGATGATGAGCGCCGTGGCGTCGTGGAACCTGGATCGTTTGGTGAGCGGCTCGCCGGGCGCCAGGAACCCGCCGAGAGCCACGCCCGGCAGCACCGGCCCGCCGTACTCTGACAGACATTCTGGGAGGTATGGGTTGCTGGAACAAACATGTACTGTTAGAATAACTTGACAAATTATAGGGCGCCCCTCCGTAGTGTGATACTATCTATCTGCTCACTTTTTATTGGTATAAAAAATACGTACATAAGTCTGATACATCTCGAACATTGTTCTTTTTCTTCGGGCTATTTTTGTGTTTGATTTTGACAAGACCTAAACGCCCAGAGCGGCGTTTAGGTCTTGGTCTGGAACATATGTCTACGTTGTATATTTACCTAGAGCAGGTCAGTATCTGGTCTAGATACGAGTTATCGTCGGTGTCGAAGTTGTCCTCGCTGTTCTGGAACCAGCCCCAGGCGGTCTGCACGGCGCACTCGCGCGGCGTCACTCCGCCGCGGAACTAACATATGTCTACATTGTATATTTACCTGGAGCAGGTCAGTATCTGGTCTAGATACGAGTTATCGTCAGTGTCGAAGTTGTCCTCGCTGTTCTGGAACCAGCCCCAGGCGGTCTGCACGGCGCACTCGCGCGGCGTCACTCCGCCGCGGAACTAACATATGTCTACATTGTATATTTACCTGGAGCAGGTCAGTATCTGGTCTAGATACGAGTTATCGTCGGTGTCGAAGTTGTCCTCGCTGTTCTGGAACCAGCCCCAGGCGGTCTGCACGGCGCACTCGCGCGGCGTCACTCCGCCGCGGAACTAACATATGTCTACATTGTATATTTACCTGGAGCAGGTCAGTATCTGGTCTAGATACGAGTTATCGTCAGTGTCGAAGTTGTCCTCGCTGTTCTGGAACCAGCCCCAGGCGGTCTGCACGGCGCACTCGCGCGGCGTCACTCCGCCGCGGAACTAACATATGTCTACATTGTATATTTACCTAGAGCAGGTCAGTATCTGGTCTAGATACGAGTTATCGTCGGTGTCGAAGTTGTCCTCGCTGTTCTGGAACCAGCCCCAGGCGGTCTGCACGGCGCACTCGCGCGGCGTCACTCCGCCGCGGAACTAACATATGTCTACATTGTATATTTACCTAGAGCAGGTCAGTATCTGGTCTAGATACGAGTTATCGTCGGTGTCGAAGTTGTCCTCGCTGTTCTGGAACCAGCCCCAGGCGGTCTGCACGGCGCACTCGCGCGGCGTCACTCCGCCGCGGAACTAACATATGTCTACATTGTATATTTACCTAGAGCAGGTCAGTATCTGGTCTAGATACGAGTTATCGTCGGTGTCGAAGTTGTCCTCGCTGTTCTGGAACCAGCCCCAGGCGGTCTGCACGGCGCACTCGCGCGGCGTCACTCCGCCGCGGAACTAACATATGTCTACATTGTATATTTACCTAGAGCAGGTCAGTATCTGGTCTAGATACGAGTTATCGTCGGTGTCGAAGTTGTCCTCGCTGTTCTGGAACCAGCCCCAGGCGGTCTGCACGGCGCACTCGCGCGGCGTCACTCCGCCGCGGAACTAACATATGTCTACATTGTATATTTACCTAGAGCAGGTCAGTATCTGGTCTAGATACGAGTTATCGTCGGTGTCGAAGTTGTCCTCGCTGTTCTGGAACCAGCCCCAGGCGGTCTGCACGGCGCACTCGCGCGGCGTCACTCCGCCGCGGAACTAACATATGTCTACATTGTATATTTACCTAGAGCAGGTCAGTATCTGGTCTAGATACGAGTTATCGTCGGTGTCGAAGTTGTCCTCGCTGTTCTGGAACCAGCCCCAGGCGGTCTGCACGGCGCACTCGCGCGGCGTCACTCCGCCGCGGAACTAACATATGTCTACATTGTATATTTACCTAGAGCAGGTCAGTATCTGGTCTAGATACGAGTTATCGTCGGTGTCGAAGTTGTCCTCGCTGTTCTGGAACCAGCCCCAGGCGGTCTGCACGGCGCACTCGCGCGGCGTCACTCCGCCGCGGAACTAACATATGTCTACATTGTATATTTACCTGGAGCAGGTCAGTATCTGGTCTAGATACGAGTTATCGTCAGTGTCGAAGTTGTCCTCGCTGTTCTGGAACCAGCCCCAGGCGGTCTGCACGGCGCACTCGCGCGGCGTCACTCCGCCGCGGAACTAACATATGTCTACATTGTATATTTACCTGGAGCAGGTCAGTATCTGGTCTAGATACGATTTATCGTCAGTGTCGAAGTTGTCCTCGCTGTTCTGGAACCAGCCCCAGGCGGTCTGCACGGCGCACTCGCGCGGCGTCACTCCGCCGCGGAACTAACATATGTCTACATTGTATATTTACCTAGAGCAGGTCAGTATCTGGTCTAGATACGAGTTATCGTCGGTGTCGAAGTTGTCCTCGCTGTTCTGGAACCAGCCCCAGGCGGTCTGCACGGCGCACTCGCGCGGCGTCACTCCGCCGCGGAACTAACATATGTCTACATTGTATATTTACCTGGAGCAGGTCAGTATCTGGTCTAGATACGAGTTATCGTCAGTGTCGAAGTTGTCCTCGCTGTTCTGGAACCAGCCCCAGGCGGTCTGCACGGCGCACTCGCGCGGCGTCACTCCGCCGCGGAACTAACATATGTCTACATTGTATATTTACCTGGAGCAGGTCAGTATCTGGTCTAGATACGAGTTATCGTCAGTGTCGAAGTTGTCCTCGCTGTTCTGGAACCAGCCCCAGGCGGTCTGCACGGCGCACTCGCGCGGCGTCACTCCGCCGCGGAACTAACATATGTCTACATTGTATATTTACCTAGAGCAGGTCAGTATCTGGTCTAGATACGAGTTATCGTCGGTGTCGAAGTTGTCCTCGCTGTTCTGGAACCAGCCCCAGGCGGTCTGCACGGCGCACTCGCGCGGCGTCACTCCGCCGCGGAACTAACATATGTCTACATTGTATATTTACCTGGAGCAGGTCAGTATCTGGTCTAGATACGAGTTATCGTCAGTGTCGAAGTTGTCCTCGCTGTTCTGGAACCAGCCCCAGGCGGTCTGCACGGCGCACTCGCGCGGCGTCACTCCGCCGCGGAACTAACATATGTCTACATTGTATATTTACCTGGAGCAGGTCAGTATCTGGTCTAGATACGAGTTATCGTCGGTGTCGAAGTTGTCCTCGCTGTTCTGGAACCAGCCCCAGGCGGTCTGCACGGCGCACTCGCGCGGCGTCACTCCGCCGCGGAACTAACATATGTCTACATTGTATATTTACCTGGAGCAGGTCAGTATCTGGTCTAGATACGAGTTATCGTCGGTGTCGAAGTTGTCCTCGCTGTTCTGGAACCAGCCCCAGGCGGTCTGCACGGCGCACTCGCGCGGCGTCACTCCGCCGCGGAACTAACATATGTCTACATTGTATATTTACCTGGAGCAGGTCAGTATCTGGTCTAGATACGAGTTATCGTCAGTGTCGAAGTTGTCCTCGCTGTTCTGGAACCAGCCCCAGGCGGTCTGCACGGCGCACTCGCGCGGCGTCACTCCGCCGCGGAACTAACATATGTCTACATTGTATATTTACCTGGAGCAGGTCAGTATCTGGTCTAGATACGAGTTATCGTCAGTGTCGAAGTTGTCCTCGCTGTTCTGGAACCAGCCCCAGGCGGTCTGCACGGCGCACTCGCGCGGCGTCACTCCGCCGCGGAACTAACATATGTCTACATTGTATATTTACCTGGAGCAGGTCAGTATCTGGTCTAGATACGAGTTATCGTCAGTGTCGAAGTTGTCCTCGCTGTTCTGGAACCAGCCCCAGGCGGTCTGCACGGCGCACTCGCGCGGCGTCACTCCGCCGCGGAACTAACATATGTCTACATTGTATATTTACCTGGAGCAGGTCAGTATCTGGTCTAGATACGAGTTATCGTCGGTGTCGAAGTTGTCCTCGCTGTTCTGGAACCAGCCCCAGGCGGTCTGCACGGCGCACTCGCGCGGCGTCACTCCGCCGCGGAACTAACATATGTCTACATTGTATATTTACCTGGAGCAGGTCAGTATCTGGTCTAGATACGAGTTATCGTCGGTGTCGAAGTTGTCCTCGCTGTTCTGGAACCAGCCCCAGGCGGTCTGCACGGCGCACTCGCGCGGCGTCACTCCGCCGCGGAACTAACATATGTCTACATTGTATATTTACCTGGAGCAGGTCAGTATCTGGTCTAGATACGAGTTATCGTCGGTGTCGAAGTTGTCCTCGCTGTTCTGGAACCAGCCCCAGGCGGTCTGCACGGCGCACTCGCGCGGCGTCACTCCGCCGCGGAACTAACATATGTCTACATTGTATATTTACCTGGAGCAGGTCAGTATCTGGTCTAGATACGAGTTATCGTCGGTGTCGAAGTTGTCCTCGCTGTTCTGGAACCAGCCCCAGGCGGTCTGCACGGCGCACTCGCGCGGCGTCACTCCGCCGCGGAACTAACATATGTCTACATTGTATATTTACCTGGAGCAGGTCAGTATCTGGTCTAGATACGAGTTATCGTCGGTGTCGAAGTTGTCCTCGCTGTTCTGGAACCAGCCCCAGGCGGTCTGCACGGCGCACTCGCGCGGCGTCACTCCGCCGCGGAACTAACATATGTCTACATTGTATATTTACCTGGAGCAGGTCAGTATCTGGTCTAGATACGAGTTATCGTCGGTGTCGAAGTTGTCCTCGCTGTTCTGGAACCAGCCCCAGGCGGTCTGCACGGCGCACTCGCGCGGCGTCACTCCGCCGCGGAACTAACATATGTCTACATTGTATATTTACCTGGAGCAGGTCAGTATCTGGTCTAGATACGAGTTATCGTCGGTGTCGAAGTTGTCCTCGCTGTTCTGGAACCAGCCCCAGGCGGTCTGCACGGCGCACTCGCGCGGCGTCACTCCGCCGCGGAACTAACATATGTCTACATTGTATATTTACCTGGAGCAGGTCAGTATCTGGTCTAGATACGAGTTATCGTCGGTGTCGAAGTTGTCCTCGCTGTTCTGGAACCAGCCCCAGGCGGTCTGCACGGCGCACTCGCGCGGCGTCACTCCGCCGCGGAACTAACATATGTCTACATTGTATATTTACCTGGAGCAGGTCAGTATCTGGTCTAGATACGAGTTATCGTCGGTGTCGAAGTTGTCCTCGCTGTTCTGGAACCAGCCCCAGGCGGTCTGCACGGCGCACTCGCGCGGCGTCACTCCGCCGCGGAACTAACATATGTCTACATTGTATATTTACCTGGAGCAGGTCAGTATCTGGTCTAGATACGAGTTATCGTCGGTGTCGAAGTTGTCCTCGCTGTTCTGGAACCAGCCCCAGGCGGTCTGCACGGCGCACTCGCGCGGCGTCACTCCGCCGCGGAACTAACATATGTCTACATTGTATATTTACCTAGAGCAGGTCAGTATCTGGTCTAGATACGAGTTATCGTCGGTGTCGAAGTTGTCCTCGCTGTTCTGGAACCAGCCCCAGGCGGTCTGCACGGCGCACTCGCGCGGCGTCACTCCGCCGCGGAACTAACATATGTCTACATTGTATATTTACCTAGAGCAGGTCAGTATCTGGTCTAGATACGAGTTATCGTCGGTGTCGAAGTTGTCCTCGCTGTTCTGGAACCAGCCCCAGGCGGTCTGCACGGCGCACTCGCGCGGCGTCACTCCGCCGCGGAACGGCGACGAGAGCGGGGCGAAGCATATGTCCGCTATGTTCGTATCGTTGCCGAGCTCTGGAAATAACAATTGTTATACTAGCTACATACTACATACTAGCTACATTTCGCCGGGCATTGTCAGTGTAGTGTGTCGCACGTAACCCTAGTAGTAGTTTTCTGTTGACTGATTGAGGGTAGTCGAAAACCACGTCAGTCGAAGATGCGAGCGGGTGCCGGCCTTCAGTCTACTCGTGACCACGGTGACTGTACGCCACCGAAGCGTCGAGGTAAATAATATGATTTCAATACGCGATTAAGTCCCGTTAATATTTATAAATATGTTTCCAAGTCGCGATAGTTTAAATAGTATACTAGCTGTCCAACAACTCTGTCCTAGAAATGACACCTCAGTAAAATACGCGAAACAACTTTAGTTGCTACCATGACAGACATGACAAATGAGATGTTTGACTTGAGCTATGAAACGCAGCCAGAGTTATAAGATACTGCGCCCGCGTTAGTCCCGTTCCCGCGGGTATATCGGAATAAAAAGTAGCCTACGTGTTTTTTCAGGTCTTTAGCTACGGTGTGTTGTTTGGTTGATTTTGGTATTCCCACGGGAACGGAAACTATGCACCGCCATAACACGGGTGCAGCTAGTGTGATATATAATTACCCATAATTTTGTTCTGTAACTCCAACACCTCCAACATGAATGTTGAGTTGAAGACTGGTCCGAACTGGTAGGAGACGCCTGATGATGAGTTGTGCTCGATCTTAGGCAGACCTTTGGAGCTTATGATCAGCATTTCAGTTCTGGAAGAGATATGACAGTTAGTTTATGATGTAGGAATGTTGGAGAAATGTTTCTGAACAATCTGAAAATATACATAATAATATTAGTGGCAATAGGCTACTTGACTCATATCAAATTTGACCCAATAAATTAGTATTTCCTGAAGTACTGTCCTTGCAAAACCAAAATATAATAATTTCAGTTAATGAAAGTCCATGATGCTTGCATAATTTCAATTTAAAAAAAGGTTTCTTTTTTTTTTAATTGGAACGCTGAAAACGCTACGGCCATTATGTTGACGTCATCATTATCGGAAATAAACAAATGTCACATAACTAAAACCAATTTACAGTAATGCCAACTTTTCAAAATGTGCATGTTCCCTAGACGTAAATCACGAAAATTATTGTTTTGGTTAGGAATGACGTCACAGCACAGACAATTCCATAGACCAATATGGCGGTAGCGTTTTCACCTGTTTTTGAAAAGTAGAACTTTTAAAATAAAATTTTGCGGTTTCTTAGGTCCAAAAAAATATGGTAGTATTTTTTTTGGTCTAAAAGAACAATTATTTATCATATAAGAGCTACATAAAAATAGAGTCAACTAGCCTATTCTGCTGTCGCCAAAGCATAAACTAAACAAACGAAGATAATACCATCCTTTTTACTTCGATCGTTATAAAATCGAATTATTTTGTCACGTGGTTTGATTATTGATCAGGGGGGTTAAAATGGCCGTCCAAGCATTTCTGCTAGCAATTCACAAAGTGCATTTATTTCATCAATTGTTTAGCATTTTCACCAAAATATGACAGTTTATGAATTGCTAGCAGAAATGCTCGAACGGCCATTTTAACCCCCCAGTTCATTATGAAGATGATCTGCGCTCGATAAACCAGCTAATACTGTTTTAAAATAAAACGAAAGAAGAGGCGATTTACACTTATGCATCCGATACGAATGTTTTCATTTAAAAGTTGACGCTACGATTCCCAAACAAAAAACACGTCAAGCATTACACAAGCTTCATAATATCTGCAATCGAGATAAATAACTACATTACCTGATTCGATACAATTCATTTAATTCCGGTCGGCAATGCAAGCATAGGTTTGGTTAGTGATATTAATTCTAAGTGAATATGGTTTTCAACCATTACTCAATGCGAATTTCGTGGGTTCGAATCCCGTAAAAAGCTTTTTATATTATAAACTCGGTTTGTATTGAACAAGTGTTTAAAATGGTGAAGGAAACATTGTAGAATGACTATTTTTTATTTATAAGAGATCAAAAAAGCTATAATTTTTTTTTATTTATAACAGATCGATAAAGCTATTACTTTTGTCCTGAGCAAGCTTAAAGTTTGTGTGTTGTTCTTCAAAAGCTAAAACCATGTGGTTTCAAGGAGCAATCTTGTTTCTAAAAGCGCTGGCAAAAAGCGCTGTACGATTTTTTTTGTTCCTAAGATTTCCCAATTCGTTTACACTAACTTATTTACACACTCAAAATGATAAGTACTTAAATATTACCTGTAGAATGGCTCAAAGTGAGAATCAAAGTATTCCCTCTCGATTCTCGACCGCGAGGTGGGCGAGGCCCAGAGCTCCACCGGATTGGTGGTGACCTGCATGTACTTGATGCCGTGACCCAGACCGACCACGAAGCATAATCCTGTGGGATAACATGTCAAGTTATTGAATCTAGAAATAAATGGCTTCTCTTGATACCACTAAGTTTACAAGAGCATTATCAAAAGACGAAGCGAGTGAATTAATACAAACCTAAAAGATAAATAATCCACAAAATGTATTACAATTTGGTATTCTAACATTTGTTATGGTAGATTGGTGGTGTAAAGAATACTTTAATTTCATAACTGCCCTTTTCTAGATGACTGATAGACTTTAGATGTCGATCTCTTTAAAATAACCACTTAGTATGATGTTTTTATTAGAGTTAAAAACCGCGTAATGTCAATGCTCAACAATTTACACAACATCCTGCAACCAAAGAGTTTTACTACCTTTTGTAGTAAACTCTGAGTAGTAAAACTCTTTGGTTACTCAGTACCACAGTTTCCTTACCCAAAAACAGCACGATCCACGGCCGAGACGCCATAAGCGTGCCCCACCACTGGAAGAAGTCTTCGAGCTTCGTCTCAGTCTTCGCTCCGAGTCGTTCAAAGAACGTGGCGTCCGCCGCGCCGCCATCCGGCTGGTCGATACCCCAACCGGCTGATGTTGGATTCGTGGCCATTTCTTGGTTATGCTCAGACGCGACACCTGGCGGGCGAAATGTGCGTTTAGCTATCAAGATCTGCCGGCTTACTGTGACCGTTAAAAGCGATTCAGTTTAGGTCCTCTAATGAACTGCTTTTGACGTAAGGCGTTGACGTAAAGTTTTGACAGTCAGAACCTAAACTGAATTGTTTAATAATACGTCATGGTAAGCCTCCAGTTATGCCCGTATCCTATAATCAACGTACGGATGTCCGTAGGCCCACCCCCGTAGCAACTTTGTTTTTACAACATAAAATGTATGAATCTTTTTGACAGATCACAACGTTGCTGTTGCAGCCTATGGCCATTCGTAAGTTGTATTATAATTAGTCAACTCTATTGACGGATTTTTGAGGCTTTAATTCAGTGAAAGAACTGCGGAATTAGAAATGTGCGCTATTTCACAAGTCCTTTAAAATATGTTTATTGTTGTGCATCATGTTGAGTAAGCCTGAATATTTAAAAAACCAAATTTCTGCGTATGTTGGTGAACTGTATGTATATTATTATTACCAACGTAAGCTGAGCTGCGAATATCGCCACGAAATTTAGTTTTCAGGTATTAGATCAGACTCAGACGCACAGAGAAGAATGCCAGAGAGAAATGTAAGAGACAGAACAACAAGCAAGATGGATTGATTGTGCCACGAGTAAAGGAGAAAGAAATACGAAAGATAAAATTAATTTTGAGCACCACATGAATGGAATAAGCAGGAAAATAATGATGATATTGAGATCTCATCTTTGACTCCACAAATGTCAAGACTAATGTGTGTGTATATGGACAACAAATAAACATAGCTTTAAGGATATTTGCCCGGATATTAAAACGCTAAGTAGTATGTAAGATATTATTTGACGTTTGTAACAAGTTTCTTAACAAATCTGACATGTTAAAATATTATTTATGGTTAATACGCTCCTAAATATGTACGTAGCGTTTCATTATCCGGGTGTTAGTAAAATGGAACAATTCTAACCCCCTTATGCATAATCGACCAGTAAACCTGTATTAGCTAAAACACATATTAAATCTGTTGCTATCTCTTTTCGTTGACATATGAGTGACAAGAAAAAAACGTTCTTAAAACCTGTATTAAATTGTCAAGTTTTATGCATAAGGGGGTAAGAGTATTATATCAATTTTGTTCGAAAAGATTAGGGTCCAAGAATAAGTCCTTGGAAGGAATTAAGTTTCAGTGTCCTCTACATAGTCTAGTTTTCTTGTAAATAAAATGTGGATTTAATTAAGTGTACTACAGTTGCATTCAGGATTTAAATATAGTTGATATACATTCACAATATTGCTTAATAATAAAGAGGGTGTCCGAAATATAAAAATATAATAACTACCTACGAAAATAATCTAGTGAAAATATTGTTTAGTAATTATTGAAATATAAATTTTAGTTCTATTGTTTCTTAAATATAGTTACTTATTTTAGTAAAAATAAAAGCCATAACACTCACGAATGGACAAAACAAAAGCGTCCGAGAAAGTTAATAATGATAACTTTTAATTTATTAATAATGATAACAAGTTTAAAAATCATGATATTACATTAAATTCAATGATTAAAGCATAAATAATGAATTAACTTTCAAACACGTCTTACAAAATACATTTGATATTACATTGAATTAAAATACTGAAAATACTTTGTTTTTTTTACATTATCGACGCAGTATTAACTTAATACTAAAACTATTTATTAAAAGTAACTAAGTGCTTCTGTGATGTTATAATTTGGTTAGTAAAATAAAATGAGAGTAGCAAAAGTAAAGCATGCTTTACTTATGCATTAAATTGAATTGGATACTACCTACATAACTTAATATTTTATTAAAAATAAAGGACTTTGCCGACTACAACGTATCATACCATGCTCGCTCACACATCTGCCACTCTAGACAAGTTATATTTCTACTATTTTCTACCATCGCTAAAGAATAGAAAAAAAAACAAGCACAAAAACAATAGAAATTGTCTTTTTGACGACAAAAAGAAGCGTAGATCAGAAGTGTAAAAAAAGGTATAGAAATAAAGAGAATAGAAACCAAGCTTTTGCTACATTCTGGAGCACGAAAATAAACCCGATACAGCACTCTGTAGTCTGATGACATGGTGAGAGAACGGTCTAGTAAACGTCTATTATTCAATACATGACATTAAAGATAATAAATAAGACTATATTTCAATATGTTTTTTTCAATGTAAGACTATATTTTTTTCCTTACTCGTTCTGATCATAATCACGGTCATGGAATGGCACGATATAGTCGACAGATACCTTTAGAATAAAAACAGTATTCTAGCGACAAATCACAACATTTCCAGTACGTAAGACATAACAACAACACTACAAAAAGCTAAACTAATTTGTTAAAATATAAGAATTATGTGCTTATCCCAATTACATAGAACATCAATTACATGAAGCTACAACTGTTACAATTGCCAACAAAAACTACACCTTACACCACTGAATTTAAGAGTTAAGCTCGATTCTCATTTGAAAAAGCATATTCGAGCGAATTAAAAAACTTACGTTTCATGTTTAACATTCAAAGATAAAAGTTATCAAACACAATAAAAAAATTCAGATAGTTCGCTCCAACATGCAATAGAATCAAACATTACACACCCCACAACAATCTACAACATGTAACAAAACCCTGTTCGATCCGAAAGAGCTATGTAGAAGTTCCAATTAATTGATTACTAAATAAATACATAACTTCACTACACTTTTTTCCCAATCAATTTCAATCGTATCTAGTAGATTTATAGTCTAACAAAACCTTAACGATTTTTCCCAATTTGACAAAAGGTTCGGAAAAACAGTCTCCCATTAAACTCAGGCAACAAATACAAGAGGCGCGTGTTTGTATTTGTCCCGCGCCTCGAATTTCTTTAACCTTTAATAAGAAAAGAATCACAGGAATCAAATCTCAGTACCTATAAAACCTGCACGGATCGAATAGGGTTCATCACACACCATCAATGCATGTGTAAAGTATACCTTACCCCGTTGTAATAGATACGTACTAGAGCGGTGCGAGTGTAGCGGGCTGGTCTCTGGGCCGCCGCGACGTACGTCCGTCCATCCGTCTGTTCCCAATCACCGGGGTTAGCATGCTATTACTATTATATCTATGAGCCTATGCACGTGGCGCATGGCGTTTTAACTATTATTTTTTGCTATTACGACTGTATCTGAGCCTATGCACATGATGATTTATAAGAATGACTTTTATGTTAAGTGATCGAGACTTTATAACTTCACTGAACTTTAACGTTTTAACGAGTTACTGTGCGTTTTGTTAGCAAACACCGTGTGCATAGGCTACTTATAGCTATGGGATTTTATTTGTAGTGTATTATTTATACTTCATTGTGACTATATCATCGAAATACATTCGGCTCGGTACTATAAGTTATCTTAGATCTTATAGAAATTGATAATAGTTTCAAGGTAAGAGCATAACTGTAGATCGAATGATTAATTTATTATTTACATACGATACTATTCGTAGTTTCAATCTTGAACCGACCAGTTTACCTATCTTTCTTTGTTTTTTCTTACTGTAGGTAGGTATGTCATATTTTATATGAAAGTAATGTCAAATATCTACCCACAATAAGCATAACCAAAGTTAGCAATAGTTACGCGTATCACGTACATGCCACAATTTATTAGAACGGTTATGATTCAGGACGTCTTATGAATATTCCTAAAAATACACATTTTCCTAACTTTTCCTCCAAGTCACGTAGGCAGGGCAAGGTCAATGCTACCGTACTCATAAATTTAGTTGTAAAAGGTGTAATAAATTCACATACTAAAACTGAAACGGGGAATAAAAGAAACAAGAAAACAGTTTTAAAATATCACTCCAGAATATGGGTATATAGTGAATATGCAATAGGTAACCAATATTTGGTGTCTTTGACGCACAAATATTGTTATTTATGTTTAATTAGATCGCATTTTACACACATTTTTTTTTAAATCATTAAATTAAATTACCTGGTAAATTTCTGACCAAGGTTTTAGTTCCTATCCTTTCTATGTACATTGCCAATCTGCAGTGTGAAACTCAAAACTCGTATTAAAGACAATGAAACGTGCCGTGGCGTGATTGCTCAAAACCCATAACCTGAACCTTGCCAATGTGAAAAATTCAAATCAAAATTCAGTTACCAAACTTTAAACCAAAAGGTTAAATTGTCATACCCTGAGCCTATTTTAGTAGTATTTCAGTTGTTATATTTGAAACATACTATTTCACATTATCTATTATCAATCCGAAGGTTGTCTGGTAAAGATCGCTTCATAGCAATAAGACCGCAGATTGTATGTCATAATATCTAAAATTAGTTTATAATCGATGTTTTTGTAAATATGGTGTGCAATAGTATTTTCTATTCTATTCTATTCTAGTAAATATGGTGTGCAATAAAGTATTTTTTTTTCTATTCTATTCTATTTATTCTAGAAGTCTTATTACACCCAGTACAAACATGGAAACCCATAAACCGCCACCTTCACGCGATTTCAGCATGCAAACGAATCCCGTCCTAACTTATATTCTATTAGTTTGGTATAGAGTTGAATTTCGTGTATCGTCGTAATCTAGTTTGAGTAGGTAATTGAAAACGGCTGTTGGCTGAAACGCGCAAAACATTTATGTTCTGGTATATTAGTATATTGATGATTCTGAATAATATCTAAGATTAGGTATAAATGATATATTCACAAAAACATGTATCTTAGTCATATATCGATCATCTCATCTTGTTACCATAACACAAGCAATAATTTGCTTAGCTTGGGACTAGATGACGCTCTGTAGAATGTTAAAGTATTTACTTATATTTATTTATTTACCATAGCGTTCGTCAGATAAACTTAATCAACATGAACGTTCAATCTCTAAAACTGATTATAGGTACCTTTATAACATGTAAGCATATGAGTCTACCTTATCACCTGATAAAGTAGGCTCATAATTTGAAGTATTGACACTCACCAACAGAATTCTCCTGCTGCGCGCAACAGAACACACCGCTGAGGAACAGCGTGGTGAATATAACGAAGACAATCGCCATGACGACCGCGTACCCGTCCGCGCCGTGGATGGAGAAGGGCTTGGGGGGCGGCGGGAGGGGGGGAGGGGCGGGGCACGACGCGGTGCAGTCGAGGCAGCTGCAGCCGGGTTGCTCCTGGAAGGTTGAACTTATTGTTATACCAGCTGCGCCCCGCGGTTTCACCCGCGCAAGTCCCGTTCTCGCGGGAATATCGGGATAAAAAGTAGCCTATGTGTTAAAGATGTGGCTCGAATGCATCCAGCACGTTGGGTGAAGCTCGACACTCAGTGGGTGCCCGAAGACAGTCGGAGACGACGCGGCAGACCCAGTGAAAGATGGCGAGACGATCTGGATGCATTCGAGTCATACTGGCGGACAATGGCTTTGGATCGCAAGGAGTGGAAGCTGAAGGGGGAGACCTTTGCCCAGCAGTGGGACACGATAGGTTAATTAAAAAAAATGTGTTAATCCAGGGTATCACCTATCTACATACCAAATTTCAACCAAATCGGTCCAGCGGTAGGAAGTAGGTAAGTATAGTAGGATCGGATGCCGGTTGGCGGGAAACTTTGAAATAAGAACTGACATTTTTGACTGCCGAAAGTTAAGAGGCAGCCTTATAGCTAATAGCACAGATAATAAATAAAAGGGTGCTCATACACAACACTTATCTTAGAAAGAAATAAGGTAACAACTCGCAAAAAAAAGACAACTTTCGTACGTTCGTATGAGCAAGTGGTCAACTTCGTCAAAGAAAAAAAAAACAAGTATGTTTTTATCAAGCTAACTCACCCCAATGCCTTCATTACACCCTCTTGTAACAGGATCATAAGGTGTAAACCCATCGATTGGTCCGTCCGAGTCTATATAATTAATCTGGAACGGAACGTAAGGTCCGTTCGCATCTCCCATAAACTCGAACCAACGCTTCGGCGTGCAGTATTCAGAACCCCATTGACCGCACATAAGGTCTAATGCCAGTTGGTTCGTAGCTGGGTTTTGAACCTGGAACAGAATTGAGAAAGTTGTAACTTTATTTTAAACTAAAACGAGTCCTGCTAATATTCAAAATGTTGTGTTTTAAAATTCGGATGGTAAATAATAAAGTGCAGATCGTGGATTGTAGCATAATATGTTTTTACAATATTATTATTAGAACAACGCTACAAAGCCATTGACGAAAACTGTGTAGTCAAACCCTAATTAAAGTTAGAGTTTTAACAAATTCTTCGAGTGTTTTAGAATACCCGTGAATCTCAAAATTTAGTTAATGTCACTTTGCTTTCAAATGTCATGTGAAAGTTACAGCATGAATCGTTTATTTACCAATGATAAGTTTGTTTGTTTATATCAGGTGTGTTCTAAAACGATTACAGTAAAAGATAACGGATCGCGTGAATTGTTATCAACACCTGGTTGATGTCACAATCATTGATTAAATAGTATATATGTTATTTTATTTGATTAATCATTACCGAGTTGTTAGTGGTATAAAGTGTTAATTTAGTGCCACGTTTAAAGCCAAAAGGTTAATCTTTGAACAGAATCAGGTACTTAGAAATATCTTTTTTAGCTACTATGATACTAACAAGTTTGTAAAATTAGAACAAATACTTATATTTTCTAATTATACATGATACCGTTCAAACTTATAACATCCCTTTTTTTTGTTTCGAGGGTTAAAAAGTAAATGAACATAGTATTGTATATTGTCTTACCTGCGAACAAGACTGGAAAGTTTCGTTGATGTAACTAGTAGTGATGTGGTAGTCAATCTCCGCGACCGCCTGATGCGTGGCTGAAATAAAAATGAACATTGTTTACATCTATATTTTGATGGTAGAAACTGTTTATTCAATAAAAAAATATGTACCGCATTCGACTTTATTCCAGGTATATACAATGAAACGGTACTCTAAATGTAACAAGACTTTTTAAGTACTCTGTTGAAGACTTCGACAGTCGACTGGCCCACTTCGACTCGAAATAATGATCTGCCAAACAAGTGCATTTCGAAGTACTGTCTGTCGAAGGAGTGAACTGTCGAAGGTGTATGTTGTCGAAATTTTTTCTGTTGAAGTAGACGGACATTTCTTCTGTCAAAATAATGATCCGCCGAAATACTCGTTTAGTTGTTTCAAAGTATAAGACCTGTCGAAACATAAAACTGTCGAAGTTCAGAGGTACAATCACAGGAAAGATAGGATATCAATAACATTCTATGAGTGAAAGTCACACGCAGTTGCCGAGCTATGGATTAGTGTTCATCTAATTTGTTATTAATAATGTTTAGCTAATATATCGAGAGGCTTCTCGAAAGTTCTAGAAAGTGTACTTTCAATTCCTTACTTAATATAACATATTTGCTCCGCTAGATGCCAAAGATCAATTCAGTAGTGCTTGAAGTTTCATGACGGAGCAGATTTACCTTTCCACTATTATAGCGAATGCACACAGACTTTTACTTTTAAGCCGAAGATAAAGAAAAGTTTTACTTTGTAGAGTTCTAGAAAGTTCCAAAACGTGCAGTAACCTTGGTGTAATAGCTCTAACAATTACCACAATGCCTTACAACATGTTTAAAGTCCTTCGTGCATGACTAATACCGGCGAAAATTTATATTTGCTTACCATTTTTCTTGCTATTCGATATGTAAAATAGGTGACAGCTAGGAAAGTTAAAGAGGTTAATTCTAGAGAGCTCTAGAGAGTTCCAGAAAGTACTCTCACAGATCATGACAGGATGTTGCCTACCAATCTGTTGATAGTGTCTAATGTCTTTGTATATGTTTTAGGAATACGTGCTGGCCACGATGTTGGCATGAAACGCTTCCTGGCACTGCGCTAATAGTGCCCTAGGCATCTAGTAAGTTCGTTGGCCTGAAGCGCCAGCCCTGGCACCGCGTAAATAGCTCCCAAAGTCTAGAAAGTTCCAGAAACTACTCACAATTCCACGGCTTCAAAATAGCTGGCTTGATGTAATCGCTCTGATGAATGCCACAGCTCATCCCGCAGATGTGCTTGAGGAAGTTGTCCATGCATGACGGACACCGAGACAGAATGTTGCCGGCCAATCCGATGTTCGCTTCGAATATCTTGAGCTGGTCCGTGTCGCAACATGATGTGCCGGTAGCTGCGATGTCTGGGCAGTATTTTTCTATTATATACTGTAACAAGGGAAATTACAATTAGCATGAAATCGGACCAAATCAAACGACAGTTTTAACACCAGACCTGAAAATAACTAGTAGAAAAAGTACTATAACAATTTTGCGGTGAAATTGGAAGGGCATTTCTTAAGATAAAATTATCTATTGTAAACGTGTGTGTGTGTAAACGTAGAAAAAACAGCAAATTCCTAATCAATAGAAACCATATCGTTATATTACTTAAAGGAACGTAAATTATCCGTTGTCATTATCAAGATATGCTCAAGTTTCCTAACAGTAATGCGAGCCGTGAGACGTTCTGGAAATATCTTACTCTTATTAAACATGCTTGGTGACTCACGCAATATAATTATAATGGGTGTAAAGTTCATCATAGGTATGCCGTATCGATGTCATGCCGTAAATAACAATTCAATTCAAAATGTAATTAAAACCCCCCATGTTACTACTTCATCAACTAGAAAAGAGGTGATTTTTAAACGGCAAAGCATACTTTCTTGAAACAGTTAAGTCTAGACAAACACAAATAACTACACACTACAAACAACATCGTCAGTCGGGCCATCAACATAAGACCCCTTGCACACTGCAATCTTGTCCATCACTAATATTTTGGTCGAGTCGCTCTACTGAGGGCATAATATCATCAGTTTCCAAGTGGTAAGTGTAGTTAATATCTTCGCTACCGGGTAAAGTATTTCAAATATATGAAATGATAAGTTCCTGCATTTGCGGGAAGCGGCGCTGCACTGTATTCTCATACATTTGTAATACTAACTCGATTTTGCGGATAGTATTCAATTTCGATTCAATGTTTTGTGCGCATTAGAATTATCTTAACACTAATTAAGAGTCCGACCAAACGAAATACAATAGCAACTATCAGATGAAACCGGTTCCGTGAGATGCATCAAAACAAAGAAAATGATTCATACTCTTATCGCTCTGATTGAACTTATAAAACAAGAGGTTTCTTTGGGTGGTAAGTCTGAACATGACTTTATAGCTTATTGACCTCGCGGTTATCACTGAATCATAATGGTTGTATCACAAGATTCAGCTTGTTTACAACTTTATAGAAACTAATATTATTTTTGCTGTCGAGACATAATAATGGCTTGTTTACTTCCGACGTGATATATCCTGATATAGAAATATAATACTTATCAAGAGTGAATTATTATATTATACAAAAAATACCTTATTGCCCGTGTTGATATTTTTATTTATGTTAAAAAAAATGTGCATGAAATGTGATGATAAAACGCAAAAACAGAGCTAGTAGCTGGATTTTTCAAATTTATAACATTTATTATGATAGTTTTAAAAGGCCATGATTGGGTTTTTAGCTCTTATCAGTTGCATTATTTTTAGTTGGAATTTGATTTGAACGGAAACTCTGGTTGGATGTAAACAAAAGGCATGTTCAACAATATGAGTCATTTCTTATCTATAGTCAAAACATAAACAGGGCCAAGACAATACCCTTGCTCTACCAATACCTTAACCAACCAGTTAAGTAGTTCAGGGACGGTATCTGGTGGATATGGATTGAATTAAGTGTTTTTTCAACTTAAGTAATCTTTTTTTCTGTTTAAACTGCTGACTCACAGCTTCACATTGACGGAAAAAATATTATTCTGGTACAAGTGTTTTGATGGAATACTCAGTTTTCGGTGAAAGTTAATAATTATCTTTACTTTTTATTAGTCCATTGAAATGTTACAATTTGAGGGCCGAGTATTGCATTTGTTAGAGGACGCAATTTTATTATTGGGACATGTGTGGGGGGTCAATAGAAGCTTAACCTCAGGTTTGTAGGGTCGCCACCCTTGTTTCCCGGCCGCCATCTTGAAAATAGTGGTGAACACGATATCTCAGAAACTATGCGTCTTACAAAAAAATTGTCAAGCTATCATTTGTAGTAAATTGTTTTGCCTACAAATATGTTTCTATAACTTTTTGCCCTAAATCAAATATTTAAGAAGTAGGATGAAACCGCGGGGCGCAACAACTTAAACCGGATAAAAAGTAGATTATATGTTAATCCAGGATATCACCTATCTACATACCAAATTTCAACCAAATCGGTCCAGCCGTTTTTGCGTGAAGTGATAGAGCAAAATAGAAAGATTTTCTCACTTTTTTGCTTATAACTTCTTAATTATTTGATTTAGGGCAAAAAGTTATAGAAACATATTTGTAGGCAAAACAATTTACTACAATTGATAGCTTGACAATTTTTTTGTAAGACGCATAGTTTCTGAGATATCGTGTTCACCACTATTTTCAAGATGGCGGCCGGGAAACAAGGGTGGCGACCCCACAAACTTGAGGTTAAGCTTCTATTGACCCCCCACACATGTCCCAATAATAAAATTGCGTCCTCTAACAAATGCAAAGCAAATGTAACATTTCAACGGACTATATACAAAATTCTCAAAAAGGTTTTCAGAGGAACTACCGGAAATTTTAAGTTTCTATCATAATTCTAAGAACTCATGAGTCAAGTAAACCAGTATTTTATAGTTACGTCGGTATGTGTTACGCATAAAAGATAACAGCTAACGTCATTAAACTGTAATAGAAGGATGAATATAGAACTCAACTTTATTACTCATCTGCTAAGTTTTATATTGAAACAAAAACCGAAATTCTCGAAATCCAATCATCCAATCTCTTCAAAATCTATAAAGTACGACACACATAGAAGGCGACGAAGTGTGACTAGTAGGCCTAACATGACGACTTCAGTATCTTGATAATGCCAAACTGCTCTAACGTACTATGCTAGAGCAGCATCATACGAATACATAGTTTTAAAACACAATCAATTTTCTGTTCGCATCAAGAGACTGGCGTTAAAATAACAGTCTCGGTTGTGCGAAACAGTTTTTTTTAGCAAAAATGACATGTCTTTAGAAACACGCGCTGCTAGTGTGACCTTGTCTACTCTATTAGAAATACCTGTTATGTACTTTTTTACAAAAAGCGTAGAAATACGACCATTTTATAGTCGGCGATGTTTCTTCCTTAACTTAACATGAATTAATTTAACTAGGCGCACATAGATAATATAACATGTATGTTAATCACATTGAATGTTTCGTTTCAAATAATTGTGGTGAAAAATTGAGTGAAAACATCGTGAGGAGGCTTTCCAAAAGCGTCGATGGTCTCGCAATATTATCAAAACCAACATATTGGAATGTTAACTTCCTATTATTATTACGTGATACATTTCAATTAACGTTTTTGACCCGGGTAACTCACAGGTATTGTCTGTGAATCTGTCTTCCATTACATACATTGTATGCATATGGAATCCGAATTCTCGGTTCATACAGAAAATCTGGGGCAGGGTAGTTATGCAAATGTATTTAGGGTCATCCCTAAATTACAAAAAATCCAATCAGGGGTTGGTCTGTTCTCGGGGTGTCTGTCTGTGAGACTAATGTCGAACATAATTTGCTTAATTTACTACGTGATAGATAACGTACAGACAGACAGATGTAGTAGGCCTCAAAACCCGATAGCAAGTATCTGTCTCGATAAGAAATTCCTTCAATATAACAAGTAGGTACCACCTGTTCATGTTCAGACCCACCTGTCAAAACAATACTTAATCAGCGATTAAGATAAAATACGTATCAAGTGCTATTATCATGGGTTATCGACGGAATGTTGGTATTCCGTAGCCTTATCAGTTTATCCTTCGGAATTCAATCTTAAGGAACTAAGTAACCTACACAATGATGTAACAAGGTGGAAAATTTTACAGTCCGAAGTGTTATGGAAACCTTTGCTGCCGAATTACCCAGTGGCCTTGATTTGCTATTTTTATTTGGCTTCGACCTTTAAGAGGTTTTTTTTTTCTCAAGTTTTCTCAAATCTCATAAAAATAAGAATGGCGCGTCATTCGAAATCAGAGTTAAAAAATCTAAATATATTCGCCATATAGATTGTTAACGGCCTCCTTCCTTATGCCAGTATGTAGTAAGTATAAGAAGTTACATTAAGAGTTATATTAATTTAAATTCTAAGCCACATCGTGTATCGTTATGGCCATGTTGACCATGGCCTGACCATGGAATTCATGGTGCTTCCAAGTCAATTAACAAAGCAGTTATGCTATATTAACGTGCACATCTGAACAGCGAGGCAGGGCCTTTCTAATAGGCTACTTGACTCATATCAAATTTGACCCAATAAATTAGTATTTCCTGAAGTACTTTCCTTGCAAAACCAAAATATAATAATTTCAGTTAATCAAAGTCCATGATGCTTGCATAATTTCAATTTAAAAAACGGTTTCTTTTTTTTTTTCATTGGAACGCTGAAAACGCTACGGCCATTTTGGTGACGTCATTATTATCGGAATTATACAAATGTCACATAACTAAAACCAATTTACAGTAATGCCAACTTTTCAAAATGTGCATGTTCCCTAGACGTAAATCACGAAAATTATTGTTTTGAATACGAATGACGTCACAGCACAGATAAATCCATAGACCAATATGGCGGTAGCGTTTTCACCTGTTTTTGAAAAGTAGAACTTTTAAAATAAAATTTTGCGGTTTCTTAGGTCCAAAAAAATATGGTAGTATTTTTTTTGGTCTAAAAGAACAATTATTTATCATATAAGAGCTACATAAAAATAGAGTCAACTAGCCTATTGAAGCCATACGCAAAAACATAAGTACTACATACTCGTAGTACATAAGAAAGTAGATTAACACATTTTCAACTCGTAGTCACCCACTATTAGGCCTCGTCCATCATGCTACCTGGTATTGCCCAACGCGTCATTTATTTGGTCCCGTACCTGCAATAGTTTCTCTAGGTTTTGTAAGAAGACCTCCAATGCCACCATGAAATGAAATTGATGAGATGAAATATTGGCAGAGACTGAAAACTTGGTGTGATTAGAGATCTTAACGAGATCATACGGATAATTTCGACACGAAATGAAGAAATACGACAAAGTGGTAAGACGGCAGGTTGTGGTAATGCTTTACATTCGAATCGTTTAGAAAGACGACATCGAAACTTCACAATTCACAACTAGTTCCACGCACTACCTTAAAAAGCTTATCCTAATACCCTAAATCCCAGTTACGTAAGCAGTAACTCTTGGCAAGCCATTTTGAAGTCTTTACATAACAGGGTTTGAATAACGAAGCTTGCCGTGACAGAATAATTCAATTTAAGCCTCAATTGCTTTCATAACAAGGTTCACAGTTATAGTCAGTCGGAGTATTGCGTCATCCACATGTTCCCCTGGGAGCTTAACGTTGTTATTTCGCAGAGATTGGATTTTATATAACATCTATTTGACCTATACAAATATTACTAAGCAGTGCGATGTATTTGATAAATATAAAATTGCAAATTGATTTTATAAACAATTTTGCACTGAGATGTCTTGAATTTTGAAGGTAAAAGTACAAAACAAAAAGAATACTTCAGAGGGCTGATTGGGAACCGTTTTTTTGACGGAAACTGAAAGCAGTTTCAGTCAAATTTGACAGATTTACTATAGAAAATCTGTCAAATTTGACGGAAACTGAAAGCAGGCATTGTCAAAGAAACGGTTCACAATCAGCCCTCTGAGCTGTATGACGTGTTTAAAATATCGATTGCAAGCCCTATGTGTCGTTAGTAATAAGTGTAATAGGATTATTTTGAGGAGACGCCACAACAAGCAGAAATCTGTAAGAACAAGTTCACTAGGTCAAGGCATTCAAAAACAGGCCTTCAACTCCACAGACGTAACAGGACCTTGGCGAGGCAAAGTTATATGTTACTCCGTTATGTTATATACTCAGGAAATTAACTGCACGAACAAAGTCTGTCAAAGGAATACTTCGCAGAATGGAAGTAACCCTTGTCTGATGTTGAACAATCAAGGCAGGGAACAATGAACGGCAAAGTCGTCAAGAGTGACGTGCAAGAAGCTTATCAAAGCTATTAGCCCCATTGTCTATCTTCCGATGAAAAAGTCTAAACGCCATCACGACCGAATATCGTGTTTGAAATAGATGGGATACAATACGGTCTTGCATCAGTCTACTTTTCAAATAAAAACAATCGAAGTCGTGGCGAGAATTTTTGTTACTAACCTCGAAGAAACAAAAACTCTACTCTCTCACTCTTGCGTATTTTATACTATGTGACTGAGCGTACATAATGCCTTGCAGTATCACTATAGATTCTCAGCTGATGGTTTGGTCTCATAAAAATGTACGGCACACACGACATGCTATCAAACGTCTCAGGGTGACATACGCAACGCGAGCCTTGTAGGTCATGTCCTGTCCTACTTGTCGTAATTAAAAATGTATTGATTCTTCTTCTTAGCGATAAGACCGCCCATTGTACAATTACTCTTAAGGTTTACTAGTTCATAAGTTTTTTGTAAATGTACATTAAAGTTTTTTCACTCAATTATTCATTGATGATTCTCTTCGAAATTGTACTAAAGATTATAGATAATCAAATAACAGGTCACACGTTTGGAGGTCACACAAGGAGACCATGGATTATTAAACTACCCTTTATGATTTATGATATAGGGGACTGATACTGTTTGTCAACGGAAATTGACGAAAGTAAGTAAGTAAATCAAGGTACTATTATAGTGTACTATGTGGGAGTCTACGCGTAGGTTTTACTGTTTTATTTTTCTTTGAGCTATCTTAAATCTTTGAGTATATATAAAGCTACAGCTCTCATGTAAATATGAAGTTCTTGTATTTATAACTCATCAAAGAGAATTCAATATCATTAGGTTCTATGAAATATGAAGTGTAAAATCATTGAACAATTATTGAAGATTATCTAATCAGTCAATACTTTATGGTTTTATTTTGCACATTGTTGATTACACCTAAAGATAAAGTTTACAAAGATTAGGAATCTAACACCTGCAGACAATAACAAAAGAGATAAAACATTTAGTCACACTTCCTAATGTGCCTGTTACGGCGAATTCCGTCATTAGACTGACTTAATATTCTTAATATTTAATCATAATTCTCGTAATTGTTGCAACTGTATCCATAAGAAGTAATTAAGTTAACTCAGTTTGTATAGGTATAGTCGGCTCGCTCCAAATACTAAACCGGCTAGGCACGATCGATACCACGCGGCAAAGAGGCTGTCTCAAGGTCGGCAGATTCAGTGACGTTTGGGACACTCTGGAGGCCCTGTCACCAGTTTACCGTACCATTTACACTACTTTACTTATATACAGAAAATAACAAACACACACGTCTTACTGATGCTCTTAAACAAACAATAGACATCAAAGAACGCGATAGATTGAACCGTTTCGATGCCCAATTAAATTGGTTGCGTAAATGATTTGACATCAATTTACAACCGTTGAATACGCGAAACAATTTATCGGTATCAACTAGTTGCTACCTAAAACGACTTTAAACGATTGTCAATTCGCAAAATAAACTTGAATTTATTAGGCCTTGGAGAAATATTGTCATAAGATCCTACTTCCTGCTAATGTTATAAACGCGAAAGTCATTCACGCTTAAACCGCTGGATTGATATGAATGAAATTTGGTACCTGGATAGCACGCATCTTACTTTTGATTCCGGTATTCCCAACTAACCAAACTAAACTAAGCAACCTAACTATTCACTGCTACATATGCAAATACGAATGATAATATGAACGAATCAATAATAAACATATAATTTATAATAACCTTTATAGCGGATACGTTTGTTTTAAATTATTTTAAGACCGGAAACTACAAGTCACTAATATGTCGAACTGTTGCATAATTTCGCCAAAAACATTCATAATAATTGTTTCCGCAATATTAAAATAAAATCAGTAAGTTATTCAAAATAAGCAAGTTTACAGGTACAGACAATGGTAGATTTTATGATAATACGTATTAAAAGAGCATTAGGCGTTGTTTTGTTGAAATTATGGTTTATTTTGATACGACATAGGTATATTTTACGATTTGGCACATATCCCAATTTCGGTGCGTTAGTACCAGGATGAAAACATACATAATGAGACAGACAGCAAGATAATGCTTACTTTCATCTGCAAAAAGCATTGGTAAGGTGACCTATTTTTTAACATCATTATAATAATGTTTTAATGGATAAGTCGTCTTACTTTCATCTGCATAATGCATTGGTAGGTAAATGGTGGCCTATTTTTAGCATCATTATGACAATGTTATCATTAAACCATGACTTGGCCTTTAGGGGCCCTAAAGACTCCGTCACTAAAGTTGACCAGTTGCTTATACGAACGAACAAGACACGGGGTGTATTTTCAAGGGCCACTGAGAGGTAGTTTGAAACCATGAGTCATGTCAGGAAAACAAAACTCGATTAAAAAACTAAGATCTCCACTCATAATTTTTATTTTTATTTTTTTATAGTCTTGAAGCATTGTTTGAAAGATGGATGGATTGTGTGAGAGATGACATGGGTAAGAAAGGTGTGAGTGCTGAGATGACGTCTGATAGAGGGAAATGGAAGAAGAACACAATATGTTGTGCCGACCCCACATAATGGGATAAGGGCAGGAAGAAGAAGAGTCTTGAAGAATTTTTTTACCTTATGTTCCACAGTATAAGGTCTACGACATGCACAAGTTGCCTAATATTTTGATTGCATGTATTACGAACAGACTATGCAATAGGTAGATGTAGTGGGAAATGGTGTGAGGTGTTTGTGAACTTAGCATAACTTGTTTTGTTACAAATAGCTTTTTATAACAAAAATCAGGTTTAACCTATAAAACGGGTGAATAACTTGTTTATATTTTATTAGTGGAAGAGTTAACTGCGGCTGAAATACCTTTATTAAACTCAATCAATGTACAGTTGGTGACACTATGTAAGTATTTAAAAGTCAGTTTGACCGTTATCATGGCGCATGCAACTGTGCTCAAAAAACAAGATCAAATTAGCTCGTTGTCAACTCTACCGCTCTACCGTATAAAAAAAATTGTTTAAAAAAATATTTAAATACTTAGGTACCTTTTTTGACGTGACAACGTCTTATAAATTGGTTTGCCGGGTGACACTTCAAGAAACTGCGTTACGCTCCGCTCACGTTATGCGCTCACAATGAGAGCGAGTGAGAGGCACGCGCGAGTGAGAGGCACGCGTTGTCACGTAAAACTTTCGCCCGTATACCGACTTTACAGGCAACCAATTTTTTTTTAATTAAATTCATCATCTGCTAATTTAAAATAAAATAATATAAAAAAACCTTTCCTTAAACATTGTGATATCGATTTATCCGGTATTATGTTTATAAATTGCATGTATGGATGATTTATTGCTCGGTTCCTCATTCAAATTGCCGAATCATACAAGGCTGCGTAATCATTTAGCTTCTGAACAATGTAATAGCGGAAATGATGAAAACGTTATAATGGCCTAAATGCCTTAACACGTGTTCTTGTGGAACAAAACACACGTGTAAAGTAAGTAAATGAGCTTGGGGCTTATTTCGATGACTAACTTTTAAGCTTACTTCGAAAGGTCGCTAAGCTCTGTCAAGGGTACCGACTTCTGTGCTCTCCGAAGCACGGAAGAAATAAATAGATGACTACTTTACGAAACAACATTAAATGAATACTGCTTTCTATGGCCTAAATGCCTGCAACATTGTGTTCTTGTAAAGCAATATACACATGTGAAGGTTTTTAAGGCATTTTAACATTTGTACAAATTAAATTTTTTATCTTTGCTTTTCACTAGATATGGCGCTAGTAAAAATGACCCGATTCTAGATCGCGCTGACGAAAACGTGCGGCGCGGAATGACCTCCCCATACATTCAAACCAACGTTATCTCTTTATAATATTAGTAGAGATTAGTAGAGATAGTAGAGATAGTAGAGATAGTAGAGATAGTAGAGATAGTAGAGATAACCACTTTAAGATCATTATAGTTCAATGATCGGGCTTGAATGACATTCTGAATTTAGTTTCTTATGTACACTGACAGGATAAAGAAGCCTTTGCTCTGCAGTGGGACACCACAAGCTCCATATAACAACAACACAGATATTCTTAGATATAATAATCAAATAAAAATCACCAAACAGACGGAGCAGTTTTTACAAATAAAAGAAAAACCGGTTCACAATAACGCCAAAGGTGACCTTAGTCCAAACTTGATAAGGTAGGTACAATGTTGCAAATTAATCTGCGATTAAAACAGACCACCTTAATGTCATTGAGTGAAAGATGATGCAAAGTTAAAACAAAAAATAAAAAACACAGCTTGACTATATCTCTAATTAGTAACCACTACGCCTGTATGAATTACGTTTTTAAAATCAATGTTTAATTAATTACTTAATATCCTTGTCAATTAAACAGAAAAAATATTATACTTGAATAATATCAATAACCTATCAAAACTATTATTTATAACCAGTTAAATTCTTGTAAATAATAAATCATACATTAACCTTTTGTAAAACACAAATGAGTCATTAGTATTTTAAGAGCAAAGGAAATAATGCAAGCAACAGTTGCATGTCGGGTCAAGTTTCTCGTGCAAACTAGGACTCGATGACGTCACAGATGCTAAATATAGCCTGACCTGCTTACCTGCTGAATAAAGCGTAGAACCCCGAGCAATGCGCCCTTGGTACGAGGGTTGAAACAAAAACTTCGGGCAAGAGGATTTAGTGGTTGGGAGAGAGCCAAATTTTTAAATGTCAACCTTTTGAAGGACAAGTCTATAAAAATATAATTTAGAGCAGGACAGCGTTTATACAGATACATAATAGACTCTTTCTTATTGAGGTACACCTCATACGATCCTTTAAAATTTCCGCCTTATCGGTTTGATTGATTGTATCATATTTAAAAATTATATTCGACGATAAAAAAATAAAGAAAAGTAAAGCTTTACAAAATTAAAAGAACACAATTGTCATGGTTTTAAAAAAACTACATGAATACTTGATACATTTCTAACTGAAGTCATAAAATCATAAACAATAAGAAACAATCAAATAAGATAAAACACGGCGAACGGTAATCGACAATCGAAGAAAAATTACGACTTCCATTCATAAAAGGATAAGGTCAGGTCACCTTGAAGAGAAATTAGGATCCCTTGAGTAATGTCGATGTTTTTTGCAAAATGGAAGCAAAAAACTAGTTATTTTAAATTCAATGAATCGTCAGAATGCTTCCAGTATGAGAATAAACCTAATGTAAGTAAATAAAGTTGCAAAATAATTATTTTGCTTCCTGTTGTAATTATTTGACGGACCCGTAATAAAATCTCAAATCTTTACCGCATCAAAGCCTTATGAGGCTGTATGAGATCTTGCAAATGATTTTAAAAGTAGAATTAATTCAATTAAGGAAACAATTCATAAGTAAGACTTACCCGAGATTCTTCTTGTATAGGCGGTGCTGTATCATTGTAAAAACAGTTCAACTTTTTGAAGTCAGTTGGTTTGGAGCACACCCCATACCAAATACAATGGCCTTCTGCCGACGCTGACGGAACCTGCAACAGACAAATTATTCTTAAGAATATAAAACGGTTAAAGACTAAACGCATCAAAACGGAGGTGGAGAAACGCTCGATCAGGAGGCTTACCATGACGTATTATTAAACAATTTAGTTTAGGTTCTAACTGTTTAAACTTTAGGTAAGCGCCTTAGCTTACGTCAAAAGCAGTTCATTATAGGACCTAAACTGAATCGCTTTTAACGGTCATAGTAAGCCTTCTGTTTTTGCCGGACTGGAGGGTAGTTGTAGTGTAGTTGTAGATGATAGTAATATGTGGAAAGCACTATTTTTCTTTTTTTCTGACTTTTATACAGACTGAAAACAACGGATGAAAGGTCATGGTGGTCTTGGATTAATACATAGCAAAGCCTTTTTTATCAAGCTAAGTACAACGCGAGAATAACCGAGGGCCATTAGCTTGTACTTTAAAATCAATCACTAATACAACTCTACTTTTTGCAAGACAACAATCTAATTAAATGTAATAATACAAAGCAGAGATCCGATTCGAGAAAGTCAACACTCAGATTTAGAAACTGTCTATATAGACGTCATTTGTTTTGGCAGAGTCATGAAGGCCAAATGCAGTTTATGTACGCACCTCATAAACACCATGTTTACAATATTTACAAGATGTGTGCAACGTAACCTTACTCAAATGTAATTAATGTGGTTGCTGTGATTTCCACATAATTATATTCATAAATAATTAAACATCATGTTTTTATGCTAGCATTGTTTTACTTAGTATTTTTCACACTGATATTTTTAGGTTCTAAATTCATGTGTACTATTTTTTGCCCGCCAAAGACCTTTGGAGCTGTTTTAATATTTTACAGCCTGGTTTATTTATTAGGTACGCTTGCAGCTTGCAGCATAGTAGAGGTCATACAAATTACTACAACCTACTAACACTAGGCAACAGTTCGTAAACAAAGAAAAGATATCAAGAATCCATTAGCCAAAACCATTTTAAAAATCATCAGCAGGGATCAACGACTGAATGAACATGCCCTTCGAAGTACGGAATCGCTAAGCTAATCAATGCCACTGGCGATTACGAAGATAACCGCTAAATGTAGCTAAATTTAACGATATTAAGAACGTCTTAAGTGCTCCCACACAAATCCGCGATGCGACGCGATGCGAGCTCGCATCGCAGAAATTCGCATCGCAAGTTTCTGCGATGCGACGTGATGCGACGTCGCGCGAATTTGTGCGACAAGCCGTTTAGTAGGGCGATGTAGGAATGTGCGATGCGAAGCAGATCGCAAATTCTTGCGATGCCATCGTGCGAATTCGCGCGATATCGCAGATTTTGACAATGCGACGCGACGTCGCGGTTTTGTGTGGGAGCCCTTAGTTCCAAATTTAATACATGTCACGTGATTAGATTGACTAGTTAATTCTGGAGATGATCTGCGTTCGAGAAACCGGCTGTAAACAAATTATACCACAGCCGCTTCTAGTAATCTACTCGTAATCTAAAGAAATATATTAAAGAGGTAATGATGTTGTTTGTTTGTTTGTTTGACGGAGGTAATCTCCGAAAATTCTCAGCCGATTTCAAAAAATATTTCACCGATGTGTAAAATTAACTGTCGAGATTGTTATTAAACTATATTTTATCCCGGCGCCGGCGGGAGGCAGTTTCAATTAGTAAACCCGTGCAGGCCCGGACGTGCTGCTAATCGATGTATAAGGCATCATCGATTTGCTTCAATACAAATCGCGTGATGGTAGAATCAGTACACAAATGGTCCGAATAGTACCTACCACGCAGTTGATTTATTCATAGGCTAGTATCACAGTGGACACGCGAACATCAGATATCGATATTCCACTTAAAATTATTACTTTCGTAGCAACATTGTTTGGCTATAGATTTGATATGAAGAGTGAATTGAAATTGGTAATGAGGTAATGAGGAATTAACCATTGACGTAGCGATGACGTCAGGACTGTTAAACGGAAGCTCTTCATCTGATTTCGAAAAATAGTTTTCTTCGAAACTAGCAGCTTAATACTAATTACTAAAGGTTGATAATGGACTTTTACTAGAACTGTTGCTTCTTCCAACGATACAAGAGTGACAAGAAATATATTCTAAGCCTTGTTAAAGACAACTAAATTAAGAATAAAAGGAGAGCCTTTGATACTCATTTTATTTGGCGAAACAAGTTATAAATCCTTCTTCCAGATTTACCAAATGCTGCTAGGGATAAAATGCTAGAAACAGGGAGGGAGGCTTAGTTCTGCAGTGTGTAAATTGATTCAATATTAATAATGGATATAAGGACACTAGCAATATCATTTAGGTACAGTCAGATATACGTTCGACATATTTATATAGCTACCTATTAATAATTTATCTCCCACGCCGTCACAATGGATGTAAGCGTGATAAAGAGTACATAAATTAAAGTACTTACCTACATACATACAATGCAGATTTTATACAATGTATCGTAAATAATAAACATCATAGATAAATTAAAATAAGAACGTCTGGTACCACACATTCATAGTTTTATATCCAAAATTTGTTTTAAAGTTAACAATCAAAGTTGTAAGTAAATAAATAGAGCATTTATTATGAAACTCCAAGCGCACAAAGCTAATTTTTATTGAATATTTCATTTACTTCCATTTAATTACCCAAATCTAACGACACCTCATTGTGTCAAGGCATCAAGGCTTCAGAGCGTGCCAAAGAAATATAAAACACACTCCTTTTGAAACAGTCGGGTAAAACAATACTAATAGCAATTATTCACGCGAAAGACTCTGTATAATACTTTGTATGTATGTATGTAAACCGATACCACTTTCAAACATGCTCATAAAATATTTTGACTTTCCAATGAAACTCTGTGCGTCATTGGAACCACGGTCAAAAACAAATCCTCTATGAAATATTTAACAGCATATCCATCTTATTGGACTGTATCTATTAGATTTAAATTCGGGATATTATACCGAATTCAAAATGTTAATATTTGAATGGACAATCGGATTTGGTCCGTTAGATGGAATTTAAGAACAATGTTTTGGGAAAATTTTCAATTCCATCTCATGTCAGGATACGGAAATTTGCAGAACACCAAAATTTGACAAAACACATCTATTTTTGAGGAATACAAGCATAGCCGCTGATTAGAATAGTCGACATTGTGTTACATGCACTTATCATAATTTAGAATACGATAAATGGAAGGCTAAATGTTATATTCGACCTCATAAGAATAAAGACTTGCTCTCTCAAAGGAAACAAACTATAAATAATGTAATATTATGGTAATAGCCGCATACTGCCTTAAAAGAGGTCATATAATATGGCAGATTATGCATTCTATACCGACCGAAGAAATAATAAAAAGCACGAAATCGAAGGCGATAAATAATTTTAAAGAAAAACTTTGGTATAACACAGAACAGAACAAATCAGATGCACATTATTTTCAAAGATGTATGTACGTAAAGAGCAAATCTTCAATGCGATAAGGAAAGAACAACGAAAGCGAGTAAGCAATATGATGTTACCGGTTATAAACAAACATTTTGTCATAAAAATATACGTGTGCAGAATACACTTAAAATAGGTAGGTACTACGAGTATATTATGTTTTCTGACTAACCAAGAGTTCGAGTATGATGCGAAGTGCGAGTAAAAAAAATATGCAGTAATGCGGCCAAGGTTCTGCTACAAGGGCAGAATTTTCTTTTAATTGCATGACGATCGCACAAATAATTTCAGTAGAACAAAACTCTGAGATATTTGTGAAATTGGTCAACAAGGGCGACTCATCAATCAAAACCCGTTGAACCTATTACTTTTCTATAAAATTACTAATTCTAAGTGAATTTAAGTACAACGACCTGTTCCAAGTTCAATACAGTTTAGTTACCGAACTGAATTTAGTCCTTTCAACATTTGTAAAGAAAACAGCCCAATAACCTTAGAAACGACAAACAATGAACTCTCGCAAATATTTTGTAATGATAGTGTTTCTGACGATGCCTTTCCATCAGAGATGTGCTACGCTATGTTGCTATAGATGCGTTTGATATCCACCAATCGTGTCACTTAGCACATCTCTGCTGGAAAAACACAAGGAAGTTAACGTCTACCGATTGGGGGCAGATGCTAGATATGCGAACTGGGGCCTAATATTATGAAGGAGAAAAGAGGGCAATCGCTAGAATACATTGAGGACACAATCGATAAGGGTCTTGGCAATAGAATCACTTAGAATTTAGGGCGCAATGTATTTTTGCGTCTCGACACTTCCGAGCCTAAATGTCTTCTTTACATGCCTGATACGATCGTGCTATAAACATGGTCATGCTATTGATATGGTAGACGGCAAAGTCTTTGATACCAGAGAAGGTGACGTTATCAGTTGATAATGATACAATATCTATCCGTCCAGTCTGACAATACATCCGCTTGGTATCTCCAAGGGGATGTAATGTCAGACTGGTCTACAGTTCACCGTTTTATCGAGTTCACAAAGGAAATCGAGGTTGAAATCCTCTTTGGTGTTGTGTAACTCAAATAAATAAAATAAATATTCTTGGGCATTTCACACCGCGTCATCTAATCCCAAGTTAAGCAACTAAATGCTTGTGTTATGGTAACCAGATGGCTGATATAAAAGGTCCATTTTTTATAAAAACAGTAGAAATGTAGGTATGTACGTAAAATAGCTACTCATTTTAGGTGGTGGTCTCAATTTTGCAATAATTTGTTTTATGTCTAGCTCGTAGCCGTCTCGCCGCACCCCGTCTGCCATTTAAATGAACGGTGATCAATAATGACCTACCCTCAACAATGTCACTGCAAAACTGAACTTTAGTAGGACGAACTAAGAGCGATATTATTTTGGCCAGTGCTTTCAATATCGGTCTTGTTCTGCGTAGGGTTCCAAGTTCCAATTACATTGTTTCGGCTTGCTACTGTATTATGAATGTGTCAGGATTTTCCTGTGACAGAATACTGAGTCATTGTCAACGCTTGTTATTTGCAATATCCTTGATTATTTCAGTCGCACAACGGGCAAAGGACCAACATGGAAATACGACGTCTCGTACTAATGTCTAGGATCTGGTAATGTAGGTGTTTTTTTTATGTTTACCGATTATTCCGTCAATATAGTGCACCGATTTTGAAAAGTTAATAAAGGTGGTCCCATAAAAAATATGAGGACGATAATGAAAAGGATCTTAGAGTTATGAACAAATTTGAAGCATTTTTGTATTACGAAATTATAGTCTGTTTAATATTCCCGTACATGTCCTTAGAGTCTGAATCATAAGTTTATTATTATCAGAGGTTGTTTCGACCTTCATCTTATCACCTTCGAAATCATCTTTCAGGCAGTTGCATCTTTGTGCACTCGCACTTGACCAGTTTTTATTTGTTGTCGTCGCTATTAACTGTATAATTAACGTGTTTTTATCATAGTATATTATTACCTTGAGATATTATATGTGCAAAAAATTCAACAATGACGTTACTTGGGAATGGTCCGGGTTGGTTACATTTGTATATACGAGTAATATGTGAATAAAAAAGACTACCTGTATAATTTGAATAAAAACCAAGTTTAAAATATTGTTTATACTCGTACTAAAACCAAAGTTAATAAACACATGCTATAAACTAACAAATTTTTGGTTTGTAAATTTTTACGACGTGTTAGAATTTGGCAAAGATTGCCTGACGCTGTTCAAATCATCTGGTAAAGATCATCTGGTTAAGGCCTAAAATTTTTTTAGAATTTGGCTGATTCGCATCCACCCGGTTTGCGAATACTAATTAAATTATGATTTAGTGAACATTCTTAAAAGTATTCAGTTACAGAGTTAATGTGAAATTTTTCGTCTCGTCTCTATAATAGCTCTATAATAGCTAGCGAAAGATGTATGAAGTTCGAGTTGTTTAGAATGATCTTTATTTATTACTTATTTTATTAAGAAGAGCTTTAGAAAGGAAGCCAAAAAAGCAAAAGAAGGACATCACTTAATAATTAGATATTGTTATTTTATTACATATCGACTCGGATGTATATCTACTGTTTTGATGTAATTTTAATATTCGATTGGTCGAAAAATGGAGCTTTTTCACTGTACTTGTTTCATTACTTAGTGTTGCTTTTATCATTGGTGATTTAATATTTTAATATTATCCTGCAATCATTAACATACCATCATTGTTTATTTATATCTTACGCCTCGGGGCGTAAGCTTGTTTCTCTACGTTCTGCAGCACGGAATGTCGACTCAACCTACGAATTATTAAAGGAAAAATATTCAAATATTTTATCTCAAAACTTGCTAATTAAATCCTTGACCTTATCATTGTATTTTAAATAACGGAAGTGGTCATGTAAAGGCAACTTTAAGTTATTACATTCAAATCATCGTTATTATAATCGACATATTATTTGAAGGTGAGATAAGTGTTCACTAAGCATTTTTTAAGATTCAAGAGCGCTGTAATTGATTATGCATTCGTTTTTAGCACAAAAAAATTACACTCAATCTTCTCACTCAATGTAGTTTTACTTTGAAGCTAGATGATGCTGTGCGAATATCGGTTTATTGTCATAATACCTACCAGCCAGGATTAAACATGATAATGGGGAAAACACCAAAAATTTTGTAGATCGTCATTGTGGGGATTACCCACCAGTGGGGAAAGTAGTTAGCTTAGAGAAGATTATTTGCCTTGTTCATAAACATTTGTCAGTTTAATATAGGTTTAAAATAATGTTTATTTTTATTACTCCTTTGTCAACTGAAAAAGATAGCAACAGAACAGAAACGGTTTTAGCTAAACAGAAGTCCAATATTCATAAGGGGTGTATGACAATAAACCTAAATTTCTAGCATTTTTTTATCTCGTTAACAAAATGGTTTTCTTGTGGCACTTTCTAGGCTTGCCATAGCTTCAATACCCCAAGGTTCGTGATACTAAATACGTCACTCGCCGTTTAATGAATACTAACCAGTTTCCTTATAACAACTTGTCAAGGCGAGACGCGATCATAAAACTATAGAATTAAGTCGGCATTTACAGATGCATTTGATGGCGAGAACACGAGACTATCATTAGTGTTTCAGTTTTTCTCATAGCTTGGTATTCTGATAGCAAACTACGCTGTATTTCTCATAGAGATTACGAAATGACTACTTATCTGTACTAATATTATGAAGAAGTTCCTTCAGCGTTCTTTGTAGGTGGCGCGCACCTACAAAGAAACATGCTGCTAATGTTTTGAAAATCGGCTAACTCATGTTTTGCCGGATGATAATATGCAACATGCTTATTGTAAAATGTTTTTCATCAGTTAGGTACATTTTGAAAAAAAACCCTCTTTTGGATAATTCCCCAAAAGGGGTACTTACACTGGAATTAATACTAAAATTAATTATTATATTTCTGACTACCAATTTCCTTCTATTTAACCTGTTAAAATTGAGTAAACAAAAGGAATTTATATTTGTTATCCTTGTAGGCAGGCATAACCGGCACTAATTCGCGAATTAAGAATATTATCCATTGTTTAATTTTATAATTATAGGATCTTATAGGTTTTCCAGGTTAAACGGCAATAAACATTATCCTTATGTTATCATTATTAGGTAGGAAAATCTAGGTACAAAAAGCTTGATTCATATTTTATAGCAGACTAGCTGCGCCCCGCGGTTTCACCCGCGTAAGTCCCGTTCCCGCGGGAATATCGGGATAAAAGTATTATTGTGTTAATCCAGGGTATCCTACCTATCTACATACCAAATTTCAACTAAATCGGTCCAGCCATTTTTGCGTGAAAGAATAACAAACATACATACATTCTCACAAACTAGTGGGATAGTAGGAAGTAGGAAGGATAGGATAGGATATTAAATTAAATTAAATTTATTTATTAATTCAGATAACTTAAGATCCATAGATTACACAGTTAGTAGTAGAAATACAAGTCACAAAGAAATTACAAGTCCAAAAAATACAAGTCACAAAGAGATTACAAGTCCAAAAAATACAAGTCAAAAACAAAACATTCAATTTTGTACTCAGTAGATATGAAGGAAGGACTATAGAGGACTATTTTTATTATGTTTTTTAGAGTTTTCATTAATCAGCCTAAGTTACTCAGTGATAATGTGGTTTTTTAAAGCAAATTTTTTTTTACAACTTTTCAACCATTTTTAAAAATTGGAAATATTAAGTAATAAATAACTATTATTACCAACTGATATGTCACCACACAAGCATGGAAAACATTTAATATTCCCTGATGCAGTTGGATAAACAAAACGCACATAATAGATCTATTTGGTATGTTTAAACAAGACGCTTGCTGCCGAATTCTTTAATTCACAATTCGTTAATGCGTCATAAAAATTTCTATATATTTCGAAGAGTTAAAGCGTTGAGTAGTTTCTAGACATTTCGAGAGGTCCTACCACAGTCAAGTATCACAAAATGAGAATCCAGCGCCCCCGGTAACTTGCAAGAACTAATAATTCATACATTTGAAATACTTGACTTGTTAGCCTTCCTTCCTTCCTTCGTATGAGCAAGTGGCCAACTCTGGTGACGGAGTTTTTAGGCCGCCTAAAGGCCTCCGTCGTCATGGCTTAACGATTTTTAAAAGCCGACAATTTAACGTGCCCTCCGAAGCACGGAAGCTAAGCTTGACTTGTTAGCGAGGATAGTTAACTATACAACTCGAAAGAAAACTGATGACTAACCCTACTGGTAGCTCTATGGTTTTGTTTGGACGTATCAAAGGCACAATGGTAGCACATCTCAAACTGATGACGTAACTAAGTGCTTACGCATTTTGTAGGGATATTTCGTATTCATAGTATGAATGTCCTTTCTATACGTACATACGTACCCTTTATTCAATTCATCCTAAAATATTTTCTTAACTCAACTCACTTCACTTCTTTGTTACTACGACTTTACTTGTCGACTAATAACTCAACTCATTAGTAAGAGTAAAATGTAAAAAGTTTTCACACTACTTGCACAGCCGCGGTATAAAATGGTTGACCACCCTAAGATCTGTTATTGCTTTAGTAGGTACATAGTTTAAAAAGATAACATGTGCTTGCAATGCGACGAAGCGCAAGGAATTGATTTGAAAACTGGTCAACTTTTTCGTTCTCTGAGTGTACATGCAGTAAAAGCCGGCTGTAGGCAACAAATTTTAGATCGGCACTAAAACTTGGGATTGACCTCCAATAAGCCCGATTGAAGTCGTAAAATTTGTGGTTTTTATTTAATTTAGCATCACAATATTTCCTGACTCAACATGGTGTATGGATGAGAATCCAGAATCAGACACTTAACAGACCATACTATTTTTAAAAGACATGTATAGATAAAATTCAGCTTTAATATGGTTGTGGCTCTTTTACACAAAAACTACTAAACATTTTTGCTGAAACTTATTGTTGCTTGTGTTTGATAGAATTTCAAAAGGAAAAAACCAGTTACTTCTTAAAGAAAGTTGAAAATGAAAATAAGCAAAAATCAATGGACATTTGAAATTACTTAAATGCAAGGTTATTGCACCAATCCATAAAGGAACCCACATCTCATACAATACACCCACATTGGTACTTCCCATCTAATAATTGTACATTTGTGGGGCCAATAAAACTCCCATGCCTACTCAATTGACAAGCTCAGTTATTGGTTTGAATTAATTTTAATTGTCCCGTTGCGTGACCAGCTGTGTAGGTCAGTTGGAGCAATTAATGCTTTTTAAGCAATCATTTTGATAAAACAGCATTCAGTGCACAAGCCACCATTCATTTAATACTTAGTTTTCTGAATCTTTTTGTATGGACTGTTATCTCTTTGTCTGCACGCAATGCAACACACTATATTCATTGATTTAAAAAAGAAATATACATTTGTCACAGAGACAGGATTTTAAACAAACTAGCATTACAGTTGTTGTACCTGCCTGGATTAAAAGTAGTAGGTAGTAACAAACATAAATCCAAAATGTATAACATTTTTTAAGGAATAACTTATTTCATACAATTTTCAATATTAAATGAGATTAGGATAATTCAGTAAGCAGAAAGATTTAATCAGTTTAGAAATATAATGGTAAAGTACTATAATAAATGAGTACATTCATTTATTATAGTACTTTACCATTATATTTCTGCTAGCTTGTAACAAGTAGCGGTGGAGATTATTATTTGTGATGGATGGATGCCTTTGTTTAATGAACTAGAACTCTCGTACAGATAATTATTAAAACATTGAGCAAAATAGACTTTAAAGTGAGTCGATACAGTCTGTTATTCACCAGTCAACTTTGATTTCACATTTTATGTGATCACATGATTTTGTTGATTAATAGAAGAATTTCTTATCTTAGATATTTATAAGCTCCATGTCCTGTGTTAGTATTTGAAGTCAACTAATGATAAAGTGAAATTCAGCACAAAGCAATCAAGAATTACTTAGAAGTTTGAAAACTAAAACCACTATAAAGAAAAGACAGATTAGGAAATCACTAAAGTTCAATAGCCTATAATACAACAACATTCTAGTACAAATTGCAACAACAAGATTGCAAAGTCTTTCTTTTCCAGAAGATTTATTTTTTACCAGTACTTCAGCGCATTTTTTATACCGTAAGTTAAGTTCAAGAGAGAGAGAAATACTAATAAAATAAATAAAGTACTTAATACAAGTCATTGACTGTGTGACTATGGTTGACTTTCACAAATCTCTGTGTACTACATTGTGCTAACTTTTTAAGGAAAACCATGTCTTTTGCATAATTTTAGGCTTTGCAGGATGAATTTTATGCTGACGATGAAGTAGTCTATTATAGACCTACCTACTTCATTAGACAAACACATGACGAGGTCAAAGAAATTATACAAAATGGAAACAAAGAGTACAAGAATGATCACTAAGCATTGTTATCTCATTTACTTTCGAATGAGTTACTAGTACAGAGGAGAAAATTTAGATCAACTTACGTATTCGATGAGATGTAAAAGGAGAAGACATTCCAAGATAGCTGGTAGAAATCGGCGTAATAACCCAGGTAAATCAGCCATTGTTCCTCACTAAATTTCACTAGTTATGATTAAAACACCAATTCAATATCATAACATAATTATTCGAGTTATTTATAGCGATTGCACGAAATACACGATTTGTTTTATTTTATTTTACGGCGCACTTTTACTTACTTCCCGTTACGCCCGATGAAACAACAATGAATGATGAATGAGTGAAATGAAACGTGATGAGAGTGAGTGGGAAAATCGATCGATCGTCAACCTAAAAAAAGGAAAATCATTGCCATTACAAAAAAAACTTGTTTTAGTAGAAATATATAGTTATAACTTTATTCCTGAAACAGAATCAAGATTAGCAGCATGAAATATTTTTGACAGTTACATTACTTTCTCACTCACTCCACTTCTACATAATCTACTCTCTCTATCTAATAAAATGTAAAAAAAAACACCATCAGCCAGCTGATTGATTTGATTATTGGTAACTTTATTTACGGCGGCGCTTCTGCCTATCTACAAATTCAATAATAATTCAAATTCTCTATTTATTATATAGTAAATCGTTATTTTAGTGTGATCATTTTGTAATAGGGCTTACTAGCTAATACAATTACAATATAACACTTGCACAGTGAGTGTGGTGCACGAAAAAGGAGAGCCAAAACACACTGAATCTCTGAACTGGATTATGATTGAAAAAAATCATTTCATTAGATTGTGGCGACAAGTTTAATTAGGAAATGAAAAGATGAGACGATGCACGGTTAAATAATGAGCATTAACGTGATGACCGAAGTGTGGTAGTGGCGGATAATTTCCATTTTTTTACATACTTCTCTTTGTAGGTATCTCGGATGTTTTATTCTAAATAAGATATAAGTACCAACTACTACAACATGATCACGGAACGATGAAGTTAGTTACAAGACGCTAAAAGAGCACAGTTGCAGAATCAGTCTGTTATCTACTTAGAATGGAAACAAAAACAAGGCAAAAAAGAACTGCATATCCCACAGCCAAGCAAAAAAGGAAGTTAATTTCATTGATGGCACAGCACCCTCAATTAATTTCTTTCAAAGTGACTCAAGATTTCAAACAGAGAGATTCACAACTACTTTGGAATAACATTGCCGCTGAGTGTAATTCTCTTCCTGGAGCAAGAAAAACTTGGAGACAATGGCGTAAGGTAAGACTAGATTAGAATAGGTAGGTATCTGTAGTCTTAGTGCCTTATTACAGTCGGGGAATACTAGCATGGTAGTAGTAGATAATGTAGTTATGAATTATTAGTAGTAGCATATACAAATATGTAGTATTATCTCTTTTAAGAGCACAATAAAGAGCTCTACTTCATTTCAGAATATGCATTACTAATATTTTAGATAAATTTTATTAATAATAGTGTTTGTTGGTTCACAGACATGGCAAGATATAAGGTGTAAAATCAAGAGGAAACAACAACTGCAGGCTGGTGAAATTCCCACGTCAGTAACAAGACTCTCAATGGAGGAAAGGGAAGCTTTAGGTCTGAAGAATGAGTCTTCTAGCAGCTATCAGGACACTGAGTTTATAGCACCTGAGGAGGATGAAAGTACGGACATGCACTTAAATGGTTACAATGATTCAATATCATTCAGTGAACCTGGATCGCCCGCTGATGTGAAACTTGAAGTGTTAAGGACTCTCAAATCTAAAAAATCTAAAAGTAAAAATAATGTTCATTCAGATAAATGTGTGTTCAACTGTGATAGACTAGCGGCCCAGGAAGAAAGAAAAATACAAATGAAAGAGGATTATTTGAATTTTAAAAAGGACTATTTGAGGCAGAAGCTGCTATTGATGAAAGAGCAAACAGAAGCATTGAAGGATATTGCAAGTTCTCTTGCAAAGTGATTTTAAGTGAAAATAGTGCCAAAAGTAGCTAAGTTACACTTTTAAATTAGTTAACCATGCTAATATTATACTGTTATTGAGTGACCAAATTATTATTATGTTTTTATTTTCCAATGACATTGACTAAAGATTTTTTGTGTATAATTATATTTTTTAAGCCAATTTATTTTGGCCAAATTCTGTAATTTAATTAAAACATTTAAAAAGCAAAAACAATAATCTTTTATAAAACAAGTGATATAAAAAATGGCAATACTGAAAATGTTCCAGATTCCATCAAAGGTTGACGACTTTTTTAGCATCACAATTTCGAGTTGTCTGTCTGTCAAATAGCAGTCAATGTCACCTATTCATTTACTTGGCTACGGTAAGTTACGAACGTACGTACGTCAGTCAATCCAATCAAACGAAACGTCACAAAATGGATTGTTGTTGTCTGTGAATCGCTGAATCGCTGTGCGAGGTGTAATTAGTTCTAAAATCAGTAAAGAAAAACTGTGGTAAATAGGTAACCAATAATTGTGCAGAATGCTTAAAAAACGTTATAACAATTTTGTGAGGGCTGGAACTCCATCAGAAACAATCGTTGAACAGCCTTCACTGACTGGAGAACAAGCCCAGGAAATTTACTTGAAAGAAATCAAAGATGCCAAAAATTGCACAACTTTTGCAAGACATAAACGCCCGCTAAAACGTCATGCTCCAGTGCAAAATGAAGACATCTCAAACAAGGACTTGTTTACTAGTATTCAAAGCAATGATGTTACTAAGCTAAAAAATATATTGGACTCTTGCCCAACTTTAATAAACACTGTTGACGAGTACGGATGGAGTTTGCTCATGATAGCGTGCCAAGCAAACTCTGTTGACGCTGTAAAGGAGCTGTTGAAACGAGGTGTTGATACTTCAGTGAGAGATAAAGGAGGAAACTCCGCCACAAACTTAGTCATTCGTAACAAAAACTACGTACTAGCAGAAGTTCTCATAAGCCACAGAAAAGATAATCAAGAAAGTAATGAACCTCCTAAAAAGATAAAGAATAGAAAAGGTAAAATAAAAGAAAGTTATTTGTGTGATATTTGTAATAAAGCCTTTCCAGACAAAGAAGAACACTTAGCATCAACAGTACACAATATAAGTGCTAGTAAAGATAAAAAAATACCTACAAACTATGTTATACCCCAAACAAACAAAGGGTATCAGCTAATGTTAAAAGTTGGCTGGGATCGGGAATGTGGGTTGGGCAGAGATGGAGCTGGAAAAAAGTATCCTATCAAAGCCATTCCAAAAAAAGACAGAAAAGGCATTGGTCATAAAAAAGAGAAATCAGAAGAACCATGTAAAGAATTTGATGTAAGGAAAAATAGTAAATTGGTAAGCAGTAAATCAAGAAGTGAAAGAAATATGGAAATAAACTTTAGAAGAGAATTTTATTGAAACATTTATGTGAAGAAAGAAACCCCCCCACCCAGGGTTTACACTCTATACAAATTATAAAAAAATCGGAAAACTTTTTAATCTGAATAAATATTGACAAGGACAAAAATGTTTTTATTGCATTAGGCTACTTTTTAGTTAGGTACCTACCATAGGGGGAAGCTACTGCCAAGTACTCTTATATTACTAATAACATAGGTAATAAATAAGTAAACAAACAAAATAAATGAATAAACACTTTATTTGCTCAAAAGGCACAACACAATAATTATTTTTTGCTTAAAAAGTCTATAAACAGTAAATAATACAAAGAAACATCACTTTTATAAATAAAAGTAGACTTCAATACTTCATTGAACTGTATTATTTGTGCAAAAGATAAAAATATCTGCTTGTCATGAATAAACTAGATTAAAACATATTATCACTTTATAGCTCTGTAAATCATCTAAGAATAGGAATTACAATTCCTTCAAATGAAGGTACAAGTTTTAAAACTATTTACAATCATCAGTTTCTTTAGTAAAATCATCATCAGCATTTAAACACTGTAACTTTCAGGACCTATAGGGTTAGAAATCCATGACTATGTATTTACAAACTAGTAATTCATCAACAAATTGAACAGTAACAACAGCATTTCTTCAATATTAGATTTCCACTTACAATATTCTTAGCACCTACATCTTATTTCTACATTCTCGGTAATCAATATTTACATAGTTTTATCTATCTATCAAAAGTTTGGTGAAATCCAGTTTAAGAAGTTTATAGCTAGCTCAAAACCTACAAAACATGCTGCATTAGCAGGGAATGCCCGAAGCATCACAGGTGTCACACCTTTGTACAATGCAGTCGGCCCTTCTTTTTCCATCAGTTGTTTGAAAACATCTCTCATGCCTCGAGGGTATGTGCCCTCAGGTGCAGTTTGTAGCCGACTCTTCAGTACATCAGCAGGCATGGCCACCAACCAGTTAGCTATTCCAGCGCAGCCTCCAGCCATAATAGTTGCTCCCAGCTTGACCTTGGCAGTGGCATCTTCAGGCACTAGGACCTCCTTCACCCATTCATAAGTCATGAAGTACATGCCACTGGCAGGTACATCCCTCAGTATGGTGGCCACACTACCCTTGTAAATACTCTTGATCCCTCCCTCTGAATAAAGCTGCCTGGCACAGTCGACCATGCCATTGTACTTCTGGGGCACATTACCCCCCTGTTGGATTTGTAAAAGGCACTTGATGCGCTCTCCTGGTGCCATTATGGACGTAGTGAAGATACCTGAGAACGCACCTGCTGCAAACAGCTCAGGTTTAGTCAAAACTTGATTTTCATCATTCTTAATCAACCTTTTTCCGAGGCCAAAACCGAAGAAGCTGATCGCGAAAATGGGGGCTACTCCAGTGAGGGGTGCTGACATTCCCTTGTAAAGACCCCGAAATCCTTCCTTCTGAATTGTTTTCGAGAAGCAGTCGTATGTGCCACCGTAGAGAGCGACGTCGCCAGGTTTTGGCAAGGGCATAGTTTGTAATCTCACTTTTATCGTATCCATGGGATGCCCAGCTAAAACTGTACATACTCCTCCAAAACCACCACTGAGGAAATATTTAATAGGGCTGCTGTTTTCAGACATTTTCGCTGTCGTTCGTAGGAAAGGTAGAGCAAAAGTTAATTCAGAAAGGAAGGTAACGTAAACTAGTTTGAATCTACTTTCAATACAAATTACACTAAAAAAGTAAAATCCCTGTCAGTCAGGCCAGCTGTTGATGTTGATTAGAATGTCAAAGTCCAAGATTTACGTTCCATTCCATCACTTGCTTTGCCTATCGTCAACGAAAGTTGGTTGACCTTGAGATTTTACTTTCCTTCCATGTGGAAATATTTAAAAAACGAGACATGCAACACAGTTGTGTTCCATTTCGAATCACATTGGTTTCGGACTTCGGTATTTCTAGCATAAAAATACAAAGTCAGGCTGGCATGTTTTTGTTTTGGTTGTTTGTGCAAAGCAAATGCAAACCGTTTGCTAACTAAACTTTGAAAGTAAAAGAAGTGTAGAATTTCCAAAAACAACACTTTTGGTTTGGACTATGTGAAACTTTAATTTAATAACAATGTCGTGCTCCAGAGAAGAAATTGAACGAAAACGCCTTGCCGCGCTTCAAAAACGACAAAACAAAATTGTGGGGCAGAACACTCAAAATTCTTCTATTTCCAATGGGTATCAGCCAGGTTCTCCTTCCACGTCTAGAGCTGGTCCCATGAAGACTATAACTAGCAATACACCGAAAACATTTCATCCTTACGCGAAACCTAAAATTGAGACGAACAGCGTTCCTGTCGGCAAAGTAGTCAGTGGGACTATTTATTTGATATCTGAAGACAGGTTCGAAGTGAACCCTAGTGAATTCTGTACTCCACTTATCAATATCTTTAAAAGCTTACCTTCAAAGAACTATGGTTTGTTTATGCAATTTTTATAGTTACCTACTAGATATATTGTTGATAGTTTATGATCATGTAGACAAAACTTTTTTTATCAACTCAGATATTTTCTATAATCCTCTATATCCATAATTTTTTATGACTTTTCAGATCCAAATTCAAAGTTATGGAACTTTTCAATAGACGATTATGAAACTTTGATGTCAAAAGTGGCTCCACTCGCACCACATGTGGTGCTCGGCCCACTTCCGGATTTTGTTTTAAAGGTACAATTACAATTAAACTGTTATTACATTGTTGGAAGCAAAAGAATTCCCTAGTTTTAAGAACGTGACTATTCTAAGTGGTCTGTAATATGATCTTATTGAATAAAAATATTTTGACTTTGACTTTGGTCACTTACTTGTGGTAGGTATTAACTTTTAAATTAATTTTTGTATATATTATTTGAAGGACCCAGCTTCTTGATATACTACTTATTGCTTCATAATACTTAGATTTAAAGGCTCCGTAGAGCTCAAATGGTTTTCTCAATCTGATACCATTTCTGCATTGTAATGAAAATGAGTAATAATGATTATATTTAATTTAGCTAGGTAAACACAAACACTTTTAAGTCAAAACATTCATATTTTTCTTTTAATATATAAACAATTTCAACATACTTTTGAAAGTAGGTAATTAACTCTTATTTTGCAAAGGTAAATATAAACCTAATTTTTTTTCTCGCTGCAGATTCTCAGAGAAAACACAATGGATCCTAGTAGCATTGATCTCTCCCCTATAGAATATACACTCAGACACAAACTAATGCCATTTCAAGAAGAAGGGGTAAGGTAAGAAAAAACATTCACACATACTCATTCTAACAAACACACACAATATACTTTACACTGTAAAATTAGTTTCATAAGGTTCTACAGATTATACAAACTGATAACATTTCAGGAAAGTGGTAAGAGATAAGAGAACATGTGTGTTATTCATTCACATACACCCACTCACTCACTCACTCAAACTCACACACGCACACGCGCAAACACACACACAACTTATTTCCTGTAATATTTGTTTCAGATTTGCCATTGCCCAGCGTGGAAGGTGCATGATAGCGGATGACATGGGACTAGGCAAGACATTCCAAGCTTTAGCTGTAGCCAGCTACTACAGACACGATTGGCCGCTGCTTATTGTCACTACTTCTTCAATGAGGTAACAAACATAACCATGTCTCAAATGGTGAAGAAACTGTTAGAAAATCTAACTTTCATAGCACAGAAAAGCTCATTTGTTAATTGTAGTGGCATGGCCATTGTTGAGATAGAATAGGTATTTTATATTTCCACCCTCTCTTATATTTTCAGAGAGACATGGCAGAGTAAAGTGCACGAGTTACTGCCATCAGTGCCTCTTATGAACATCGTAACACTCAGCACTGGCAAGGATTCACAGCTAGTGGCTGATAGACAGGTAATCTTCATTTATCATTTATCTTCATTTTACATTGCATTTAAATATAGCCTTAGGTTTTTACAAAGTTTTCATCAATATGAATAACCTATGGTCACAGTAATACGAATATAAAATGAATTAGAATGATATTTAGAAAGCATTTTAATCAAATAACTAATGCAATTTTTTTACAGACTGAAATAGTGATAGTCAGTTACAAGATAACGACAATGCATACAGAACTATTGAAGAATAAGAAATTTGGAGTTGTTATTATTGTGAGTACATTTTAGAACACTTTACTTACCTAATTTTCCTATTTTGATGTGGTATTATTGTTAATTTATCAAAATCTGTTGAGGAGAGAATCATCTGCTCTTTTCTATTATTATAATTGGTTCATAATATGTCCATATTTGTTCTTATCTATTTTGTTGGGTCCTTGTTTGTTTCGTATTATGTGCTAATTTATATGTCCTGTCGATTATTTATGAAGGGAAAAAAATTAACACTTTCAATGCCCTGCCCATGAACATACGCTTTGCGAGAGAATGCAAATGATAAAAGGCAGGAGCTACTTTTTTTTTTAGGCTTTCGTGTCCCACTGCTACTATTACAGGGCTACTATAATTTTTTTATTGTATTTGTATATAATTTTCCAGGACGAATCACACTACCTAAAGTCGCACAAAGCACAATGCACGGTAGCCCTTCGAGGTATAACCCGTCAGAGTTCCCGCTGCGTGCTACTGAGCGGAACTCCCGCGCTCAGTCGTCCCGCTGAGTTGCACGCTCAGTTGGCTCTACTACACCCTCGCCTGACCCCGCCCTATAACGAGTATGGTGAGTAAGTTAAGAGCTCCCAACACTATTAAGTTAAACTCGTGTACCAATAAAAACATTTTGATTTGATTTGATTGAACAGGCAATAGAATCCCCTAGTTTTAAAAACGTGACGTTTCAAAGTGGTCTGTAATAAGATTTTATTGAATAAATATTTATTGACTTTTGACTTTTGATTGAAAATAATGATTTATTTATTTATTCCAGGTAAAAGGTACTGCGACGGTAAACCTACCAGCTTCGGGTGGGACATGTCTGGTCAGTCCCACCTGGCGGAGCTGCAGGCTGTACTGCAGAGGAAGTTCCTCATCAGGAGGACCAAGGAACAGGTGCTCACCAACCTTGAGGGGAAGACGAGGTATATATCTATATCTATATCTATCTATCTTCGGGTGGGACATGTCTGGTCAGTCCCACCTGGCGGAGCTGCAGGCTGTACTGCAGAGGAAGTTCCTCATCAGGAGGACCAAGGAACAGGTGCTCACCAACCTTGAGGGGAAGACGAGGTATATATATATATATACATCCATTGGGTAAGAACCCAGTAGACACCTAATAAAGGTGTAGGGAGTTGTTTTGGAACAGGCAATAGAGTCACCTAGCTTATAAGACTACGATTTTGAGTGATCTTTGAGGTCCTATTATTATTTATTATTATTATAAGCCTGATGTTTCCCACTGCAGGGCAAAGGCCTATGAAATAAAAATATTTTTCTTTCTTTCTTTTTTTCTTTCAAAGGGGGAACGCTTTTAGTTCACACTAGTAGCACGTCCCGGCTTCGCACGGGTGTACTAATAAAACTGCAGAGATAAAATATAAGCCTATAACCCTCCCGACAGTCCATTCTTCACGTCGGTGAAAGAATTTTTGAAATCGGATGAGTAGTTTCGGAGATTACCTCCGTCAAACAAACAATCAAACTTTACCTTTTTACAATATTAGTATAGATTATTGGTGCCGAAGCTACTAGTTCTAATTAAAATACATGTAATTCTCTCAATGTTTTCCAACCAGGAACATAACTTTAACACCTATACTTTACTTTGTTAGCTTATTTATTTATTATTATTTATTTGCCTTGTTATTGTACATATTTAGTATTAGTTTAGTATAGACACAGCACATTTTATATAGACATTGGTAAGTACTTTGTTTTGTTTAGCTTTTTTGTATTTTGTTTTAGTTTGTGTGTTGTCAATAAACTTTTTCTTTCTTTCTTTCTTTATTTGCAACATTCTGTTATTTAATAAAATTTCATTTGAACTTCCAGAGAGACAGTGCTACTAGATCGCAGTCTCCTACAATTCAGCGCGGAGAGTCGCGGTCTTTCCGAGATGGCAGCGGCCTACGAGCACACGCGGCCTTCAGACAAACACTCAGCACTACTCACATTCTTCTGCGAAACCGCTAAAGCCAAGATACCGGCTATATGGTAAATATTACATAATTTCACTTTCAAAACTATCGTGAGTTGTACTAGACATTATATTAAAACAACGGGACATTACTCACGTAAGATTACTGTCGATTTAGATACCGACAATGTTTCGATTCTTCCGGAGAATCTTCATCTAGGTAGGTATCTTACCCAGATGAAGATTCTCCGGAAGAATCGGTATCTAAATCGACAGTAATTTTACGTGAGTAATGTCCCGTTGTATTAATATAATATTACATAAGTACAGATACCTCATCTCGAACATTGAAATGACTCCTTTTCTCGTCGAGCTATTTTTGTGTTTGATTTTTGCGGCGCCACCTAGCGGCGTTTAGATCTTGCTTGTAATCAAGCACACGCGCATCAAGAACATCATTTCTTCCCACTAATCTCCACTTTCGACGATCCTGACAAATTTCACCCACTCTCATTCACATTCTTCGTACGCCTCGATTTACATACCTTTTATATTACAGCAAATACATCCGTCAACTGCTAGAGGCCAAAACGGACAAGTTTCTTGTATTCGCTCATCACAAGAACGTTATAGACGCGATATGCAACACACTGGACGAGGCAGAGACGCATTATATCTGCATCACTGGCTCCACACCCCCGCCGTCTAGAGCCGTGAGTGTATTGTATTTAGTAAATACATCCGTCATATACAAGACAAGTTACTAGTATTCTCATCACAAGAACGTTATAGACGCGATATGCAACACACTGGACGAGGCAGAGACGCATTATATCTGCATCACTGGCTCCACACCCCCGCCGTCTAGAGCCGTGAGTATATTGTATTTAGTAAATACATCCGTCATATACAAGACAAGTTACTAGTATTCTCATCACAAGAACGTTATAGACGCGATATGCAACACGCTGGACGAGGCAGAGACGCATTAAATCTGCATCACTGGCTCCACACCCCCGCCGTCTAGAGCCGTGAGTATATTGTATTTAGTAAATACATCCGTCATATACAAGACAAGTTACTAGTATTCTCATCACAAGAACGTTATAGACGCGATATGCAACACGCTGGACGAGGCAGAGACGCATTATATCTGCATCACTGGCTCCACACCCCCGCCGTCTAGAGCCGTGAGTATATTGTATTTAGTAAATACATCCGTCATATACAAGACAAGTTACTAGTATTCTCATCACAAGAACGTTATAGACGCGATATGCAACACGCTGGACGAGGCAGAGACGCATTATATCTGCATCACTGGCTCCACACCCCCGCCGTCTAGAGCCGTGAGTATATTGTATTTAGTAAATACATCCGTCATATACAAGACAAGTTACTAGTATTCTCATCACAAGAACGTTATAGACGCGATATGCAACACGCTGGACGAGGCAGAGACGCATTATATCTGCATCACTGGCTCCACACCCCCGCCGTCTAGAGCCGTGAGTATATTGTATTTAGTAAATACATCCGTCATATACAAGACAAGTTACTAGTATTCTCATCACAAGAACGTTATAGACGCGATATGCAACACGCTGGACGAGGCAGAGACGCATTATATCTGCATCACTGGCTCCACACCCCCGCCGTCTAGAGCCGTGAGTGTATTGTATTTAGTAAATACATCCGTCATATACAAGACAAGTTACTAGTATTCTCATCACAAGAACGTTATAGACGCGATATGCAACACGCTGGACGAGGCAGAGACGCATTATATCTGCATCACTGGCTCCACACCCCCGCCGTCTAGAGCCGTGAGTATATTGTATTTAGTAAATACATCCGTCATATACAAGACAAGTTACTAGTATTCTCATCACAAGAACGTTATAGACGCGATATGCAACACGCTGGACGAGGCAGAGACGCATTATATCTGCATCACTGGCTCCACACCCCCGCCGTCTAGAGCCGTGAGTATATTGTATTTAGTAAATACATCCGTCATATACAAGACAAGTTACTAGTATTCTCATCACAAGAACGTTATAGACGCGATATGCAACACGCTGGACGAGGCAGAGACGCATTATATCTGCATCACTGGCTCCACACCCCCGCCGTCTAGAGCCGTGAGTATATTGTATTTAGTAAATACATCCGTCATATACAAGACAAGTTACTAGTATTCTCATCACAAGAACGTTATAGACGCGATATGCAACACGCTGGACGAGGCAGAGACGCATTATATCTGCATCACTGGCTCCACACCCCCGCCGTCTAGAGCCGTGAGTATATTGTATTTAGTAAATACATCCGTCATATACAAGACAAGTTACTAGTATTCTCATCACAAGAACGTTATAGACGCGATATGCAACACGCTGGACGAGGCAGAGACGCATTATATCTGCATCACTGGCTCCACACCCCCGCCGTCTAGAGCCGTGAGTATATTGTATTTAGTAAATACATCCGTCATATACAAGACAAGTTACTAGTATTCTCATCACAAGAACGTTATAGACGCGATATGCAACACGCTGGACGAGGCAGAGACGCATTATATCTGCATCACTGGCTCCACACCCCCGCCGTCTAGAGCCGTGAGTATATTGTATTTAGTAAATACATCCGTCATATACAAGACAAGTTACTAGTATTCTCATCACAAGAACGTTATAGACGCGATATGCAACACGCTGGACGATGCAGAGACGCATTATATCTGCATCACTGGCTCCACACCCCCGCCGTCTAGAGCCGTGAGTATATTGTATTTAGTAAATACATCCGTCATATACAAGACAAGTTACTAGTATTCTCATCACAAGAACGTTATAGACGCGATATGCAACACGCTGGACGAGGCAGAGACGCATTATATCTGCATCACTGGCTCCACACCCCCGCCGTCTAGAGCCGTGAGTGTATTGTATTTAGTAAATACACCCGACATACAGAAGACTAGCAGCACATCCCGGCTTTGCACGGGTGTACTGTTTAAACTACCGAGATAAAATATATAGCCATATATATTTTATCCCGGTATATAGGTATATTCCTGGCTTGGCATGGCACGGGACCGAGTATTGTGGCGTTTGCGAAGGGAGGCCTATACCCAGCAGTGGGTGCCTATGGGCTGTGGATGATGATGATGATGATATATACAAATATATAACCATCCCGACAGGAGTGATTTCAATGTTCCAGATATGGCATCTGTACTTATGTAATCTGTGCTAATACTTACATAATATTATTTTGTAAGTTTCAGCCAAATCCATTCTGTAGTTTTTCCAAGAAAGAATCATACTTCAATCCATCCTCATCTCAGTAACTAGGTATCACTTTTATAACAGTCTATCACCTTTATAATATAAGTATGATTTTATTGTATCATTATCACGTATATTTCCAGGATCTAGTAGACAAGTTCCAGCACAGTCCATCGTGCTTGTGCGGCGTGTTGTCGGTGACGGCGGCGAGCGCCGGCCTCACGCTCACCGCCGCCAGGATAGTACTCTTCGCTGAACTACACTGGAACCCGGGGGTAAATACTATACAGTAACATCCTACTATTCTACTCCTACTAATGACGAACTCTGTGGCGCAGTGGGCGAACGCCCGGCTGAGACACGGGGGTTGCGGGTTCGTTTCTCGCTACGGGACAAATGTTTGTATGTTCTGCAGATATTTGTTTCGTGTCTGGGTGTTTTCTATCTATAATATGTATGTACATATGTATTTACATAAAAAAATTCTCTAAGTATTATATCAGTCATCTGGTTATTACACAAGTATTAAGTTGCTTAGCTTGGGACTAGATGACGCCGTGTAAAATGACCATTTATTTATTTATTAGAAAACCAACAGCTTCATTACAGATAACAAACAAGTATAAAATCAGAAATAATTATTAATTAATTTAATCTTTATTATAAACTTTACATTAATGCTTATTCCATAGATATTAATCCAAGCGGAGTCGCGGGCGCATCGTCTCGGTCAAGTGGGAGTGGTGCGCGTGAGGTACCTACTGGCGGAGGGCACCGCAGATGACCACATGTGGCCATTACTACAGAACAAGCTTAATGTAAGTTATAATTAAACTTTCATTTTATTTATTTGGAAAAACAAACAATTATGTTCTATTGTTTTTAATTTTTTGTTTTTTATGTTTGATTTATGTGTCCTAGTTACCATGCCTTAGAATAAGAATTCTGTTATGTAGTACCTACTTACCTAAGTTTTTTAATAACAAATAAATTAAAAAAAACTAATATTATCAACACTTAAAACGGGATATTTACCATGATTCGTAGAGAGTTTCCCGATATTTCGTTAAAAATTGCTAGATATGTACCATTAAATGACTCTAGCTTTTCCCCTAATAAGTAACTGTTTTTTAAAAGTAACTGTATTATTTTCCTCTTTCTAGGTACTAAACAATGTGGGGCTCAGTGGGGACTCATTCAAGGACACTACTATGAAACATCAGGTAATTATTACAAATATATTTAAAAAAAAAAACAACTTAATGGACATTATTCAATACTGCTGGGCATTAGTAAAAAAATGCACAAATTAATTTAGACAAAAAAGCTCAATTTTACTTTATTCTGAGTGTCCTCATGATGTTTTCATTTGTCTTTATTATCGAGTCGATATTCAATTGAGGTTGATATTTTTGAAGATGTTGCCATCCCTTTCATAACGATCGAAATGAAAGGGACGGATCTTTAGTTAGTTTAGTTTATGTTTTGGCGACATCAGAATCGACACTAATAGCTGTCTAAAAGCTTTTATTTACTAGAACTTTTCTTTACAGGAAAGTAAAAGCGACATATCAAGGTACCTATCTCCATCATTACAAAAAAACAAAAACGATTATATTCCTGGTACGAATATTCGAAAGAATTCTATCAAAACCGATACAGTGAAATCAAACGAGACGTTAAGTGCGCTAAGTGACATTAACGATTTTAGTGAATGTTTTCTAAATGATGGTGAAGTGTTGGAGAAATCTTTTTTGGATGATAACGAGGATGATGAACTTTTAGCTAATTTAGATTTATAGTGAATGTGATAAAAGTGATTATATTTTTCTACTATTTATTAAATAGTTGTTTTTTAATAATTATATCTTGGACCTTTCCAAGCCTAAGAGTGAACAAGTATTAGGTTCCATCATACTGTCGTTATTATTATAAACAAAGTATTTTAGGTACACCAATAAAACCACATGCATTTGCCTGAACAAAATGTATATAATCATAACAATCGTAACAGTCAATAAAACTTTTTAAACTATCAGGTTTTCAACATTATAAACACTAGAAACGGGATATTTACCAATCATCCATCATCTACGCATCATAGTAAATATCCTGTTTTAGGTGTTTATAAAATCGCAACAGTTGTATAAATAAATTATCAACAACTTCCGTATCTCGCCACACTCTGTCCAGCGCATTGAAGCAGACAGATGTTATTGTATGTTTGACCGTTGGTTCCACAAACAGGCGCGCGGTCTCTGGTACAAGTGCATCCTTGAGGTATGCTTGGGTTCGCCACATTCACGTGTCCACATGCACCAGCATGCGAGATCCCCAACGAAGGGTCATTAGCCGTCGCGCAGTTCAGCAAACAACCATTGTTGTACGTCTGTCCGTTCGTTCCGCAAACAGGGCTCACGGTACTAGGGCAAGTGCAAGCCGGCAATCTCGGCAAGTTAGCCACTTGCACAGTTAAACATTTACCCGGATGAGCGATGCTTAAAGTGTTGTCGGAAGCTGTCGCGCAGTTAAGGAGACAGTCGTTGGCGTAGGTGTTGCCGTCGCTTCCGCAGACTTCGCTTAAGTTCTCGGGACAAGTGCAAGGGACGACGGCTACTTGGATTGCGTCGCTGCTTTTGCAGGGACCGTCGAAGGCTTTAGTGACTGAGTTGCCTTTGGATTGCTCGCATCGTAGTCTGCACTCGTTGCTGTAGGTGTTTCCGTCTGAGCCGCAGACTGGTCTTAAGTTGCGCGCGCACACGCAGGGCCGTTGTGCGCTCGCGGCGAAGGCTTGCAATGCCACGAGGGCTAGGACTCCTGTTGAAGAAATGTTCATATTAATACCCAATTGTAAACCTATCACTTGGAGATACCCATTGTCGTGCCATGCCATTAGTAGACCCAAAATGATATAAACATAATTTGTCGCGATGCAAGAATCGCTATTGCATATTTTGAGTTTCAACCAAGTATTCTTACTCTTCTATAATTGGATTTATTTTAAACGGTCTTATAAGATGTCATCGACCATAAATATTTTGTTTTCGTAGTTCGTGTTGGTCTTCAGTATTGCTACAGATAGTATAATACACTAAAAAAACCTTTAATCACAAATCATGGTAATTATCTCATATCAAGTGTTATAAAACTAAAAAACCGTTTAAACTAAGATGAAATCTTAGAGATAAACTTTAAATATCTTGCTGACCTTAGTGAGCTTCACCTCGCCTTTGAGATAGCCTCAAATATTGATTCATGTTTTATTTACAAAACTGAGAATTTGGAACAAATATTTGATATCAGACCAGATCGATTTATGTATGGATGATCGATCGATTTATGTTGTGATATGTGGATGGAATTAGAAGAGGCCAATTTTAATAGAGAATATTATCTCATGAAAAAGAATAATTTATTATTTAAGAACTTCTGGTGGCAGTACTAGAGTGCTGCACCCCTTTGAACTTTTGTCTTAACTTAACATTAATTGCATCCATTAGAAGTAGTTAAATGTCCCTTTTATTAAGATAGGAACACAATAATATATTACTTTCTAACATAAATTAAATAATTGAACTTAAGTAGCAAAGATAATAATTTTAAACTCACCAATTTTGTAGTTCATCTTCTCCACAAAGCTGAATATGTACTACAAGTTTATTTACGTCTTCGTATTTTATTAACTTATCGAAGTGAAGGTTATCGGTAATTTACAAACATATGTCACTTTTCGTCGACTGATCTCGAGTCTCAGCTTACTTCTGATGATTGGGAAGCAAAGACCAAGCTTATATATGAATATTGTTATTTCTTGGGAAAATGCAAGGTGTTTGACTTGTAAATCCCAGACTGCGTCAACAACTCGCCTTAACGCCTAGACCAAATACATCGTAGCGTAAATAAAGCGTCTTGGCAGTCGGCGACAAAAGATTTATCACAGATGGTTGTTAAATCAAAACAGGATGACTATTAACTCGATTTATCACAGATGGTTGTTAAATCGGTTAAACAAAACAGGATTATAGCTATTAACTCTTTATTTCTTAGTGTTTTCTACACATGATTTAATTTACTAAAAGGGGTAAATTAATCGCAGTTAACGGTTTTATAATAGGTACATTTAGCTTTATTGTATAATTAGAGGATCATCTACACAAAACCACGGCCAATTTGATTTCTTCCATTTCTTCAGAAAGGCGTGAGTCCTCCAAACAGCTTTCGTAAGAAAGTGTTGAGCCCTTATGCTTTTCTTAGTTTATTCTCCACACGGAATCCTGTCTAGGGAAATCAATAGAGCTACTGTTAAATAATTAAAATCACCTAGCTTTTAAGACTGTACATTTTTAAGTGATCCTTGAGGTCCTACGAAATAAACATATTTTTCTTTCTTTCTTTCAATATAACACAGATATCTCTTTACTTTACTTAAGTTAATGGGGGTTTCAGCAGAAAAATATGTTAATGTAAACTTACATTAATTGAATGAACAATATTTGTATTTTCATCCTCATTTAGCAACAGTAATAATTTATAGTCTTGGTAAAAACATTGAGCACGATTGCTCAAAGCGACATTGAATATGATCAATGGGAAAATCCGAGTCGGTGTTTGTCTTACGGTCTAATGAAGGTTTAAAAATATATATATATATACCTAGCTAAAACTACCCACTTATAAACTAACCTTTTTAAACGACTTCAAAAGAGAAGGTTCGAATGACCATCAAATACGTAAAAAAAATTACAGTTAAGTACCAGTTTTGTCGTTGACAGTACAATTTAAAAACAATTTCAACGTTAAGCTTAAACGAGGTAAACATCACTTATGTTTGCAATTCCTCTTATTGCTATGAAGACAATAAGTTTTTTGTTGTACCTAAAGATAAATAAATTTAAGTCTATTTTTGAATGTAGGTGAGTCTCTTTTAGTATCAGCCCAGCCAGGATACTGGTGAGCGCAAATCATTCAGCTTTAAAAGGTACTACATAGTTCACAGCAGACTTCACGCAGCAGTAGACAACATGTCGCCGCGACACTTTGTATTTCTATGAAATTCTCTCCGTAGACATGAAATCAGCGACGCGTCACCGAGCGGCAGAAGTCACGACTATTTTAATACTTTAATTAAGTTGTTCCCATTTTGGAATGCACAGTTATAATTCAGATTTTCTGCACCATGAGCAAATCACTACGGTCAAGAATAAAAAGGCAAGGCTTACTTAGTTATAGCTTACCCAAAACCAAAGAATACAGAGGGAAAACTTAAGATAATATAATCTGTGTGAAAGTTAAGCTAAAATAATACCTAATCCACTTTTGTCGTTGAGTATACAACGACACTCAACTCACAAGCATTATTGACTCTGTCAACAAATCTTCTTACCTACCTATTGTTGCATTGAAACACCAAAAAAATATTCACAGGAATATATACGGAAAAATCGTTTGAAAAATCATGAGTCAAACTTGATTCAGTAATCGTGAAACAACGCAATTAGAGTGGATAATTACGCAGTCTCTAAGGTTCTTCCCGTAGGCCAAGTTTTTCTGAGAATGCGTGAATCATATTATGTATTCGTTCGTTCATAGGAACAAGTGGCCAACTCTGGTGACGGAGTTTTAAGGCCGCCTAAAGGCCTACGTGGCTTAACGATGGGTGAATGATTATGATTTAGTAGAATCTAACTGACCTGGTGAATTTCGGCATAGTTTTTTCTCAGAACTGCCACAAATATTTATGATCAAAATTAGACGAGAGTCGATTTTTAGGAACAACGCACAGCAATTATTTTTATTCTTAGGTACGTATTAGATTATTTTGTCCATCGCATCGCATTTGTGATGTTTTGGCAATAGGTAGGTTACCTATGCTCATTACTAACCTGCCTAAATTGCCTAAACCCTCTGAGCAGTACAAAAAATTGCTCTAGTGTTACTATCCAGGGAGGAAACAGTCGACCATGTTTGTATGAAAAAGGTCCGGTAATCGAACTTATTATATGAAAATGTTTGGTATTTTGAACATTACAATACCAAATGTTCCCTTCACTGTTTATTACCTTATGGTAGTGCGTAGAGGAAAGTCCACTGACGCACATCACTGATCGAATTTAAACAACTTTCAAAATAGAAATACATAGGTAGGTACATCGCAATTCGTCTCTATAATATACTAGTAGTACGTCCCGGCTTCGCACGGGTGTACTAATAAAGCTACCGGGACAATAGTAGATTGCTATACAAGGGGGCAAAGGCATTTTTTCTATGCACGAGATGGTTTATCGCGCGAGCGTCAGCGAGTGCGATAATAGTTCGAGTGCATCGAAAAGCCTTTTCCCCGAGGTAAGCACTCTGCTTTTCATTACGAATATGAGGAAATTACAAAAAAAATTGATGTAAAATTTAAATTTCACACACGAAAATTAGCTGTCTCGCTTTTTTTTTAAATCGACTAGTTTAATATTGACTAAAAGCAGCTAACGATGGCATGGCATAGCTGCGTTCCAGATTTTTAAAAAAATACTGACTGGTAGAATGGCTATAAAAGTAGTAGGCATTCTACCAGTAGTTTTTTTTGATGATGAAAAATTTAAATAAATAAAATAAAATAAATAAATATAATATAATAAGTGCTAGAGAAGCACAAATTCGTGCAAGAGAGACATAATATCTAGCATCTGATTGAGTTAGAAGAACTTGAACAATTAGCATGCATCGACATGCCACAAAAGAAATGTCAAAAATGAAGTTGACATTTGACAGTTATTTACTTTCCTGCCCTAGGGCAGGAAAGTTCTTGTTTTCCCTAGGGACAGAAAATGCTACTTTGAACCCTATAATCAGGCAACTTCGTGCGTACTTTCCGTGTATGAGTAATGAAAAATATATTTTAGGCTATAGCCTATAATTACCCGGACAGTCCATTCTACACAACCGTGAAAGAATTTTTGAAATCGGTTGAGTTAGTTTCGGAGATACCTCCGTCAAACAAACAAACAAATTTTACCTCTTTATAATATTAGTAGATATAGAATAGATAATATGAAGTTCACGGTTCACGGTCGCAACTATGTCTAACATGGTGCCGCAACCGACAGACAATAAGTTTCAAACGATAACCTTAGCCTGATCTAAATCGTTTGAAAATAATCATTATTTTAGTTAAAACTACGTGAATGTTTCGAAGGATAGTCATATAATCTTAAACTTAAATACGGAAGTACCTATTACAGACCTTGGATTTAAAATCAAGAAGATCATAACGGTTAAAAATTTTACGTAGGTAGATACCTACTTAATAATAAGGAACAGAATCAACTGATAAAACCCTTTTATAAATACTAGATATTCAGTAAAATGACCTTTGTATTAACCTACTTCAAACAATGATGTTTCAATGTTATGATTTTTTATGGCCCGACTTTGAAAATGTTATTCGTTTAAAAAAAGGGTTTAGGTATTTGAATTGGCCCCATAAAGTTTTGGTGAGGATCTAACGAGGATGTTGGTGTGATGAACAGAAATGCACCTCAAGAGTGCAGCAAATTGCTCACCTTAGAGCAAATAAGTCGATTTTTTATTCCGTAACCTACCTATTTCTTTGTTTTACCGAGTCATGTAGGAGCACCTTACCTACTTACTTAATTATTTTATTAAGCAAAATTATGTATTGTACTTAGGTAAGTAGGCGTAGACTATAAATACATACAGGGTATCGTTAAAAAACTGTTATAAAAATACATTTTTGATATTAAAATATATATTTATTTAAATATTTATTTATATTTTTTGAAAGAAATGTGTGCCACTTTGGGAATACCTAGTCATAATCATAATTTTAATTGAAATAGGTAATACATTAGTTTCTTCTATAAGAAAGAACCTGCCTATCAGAAAAAAAAACGTGTTGTCGATACTATAAATCCGTCATTGGCTGTATAAAATATAAGTACTTATGTTATTCATTATTACTACGTGCTGTGGATTATACTTAAATCTACAATTTAGATAAAGACGCTTGGTATGCTTTAAAAGCTGCAAGGAGAAGACCTGTGCATGGCATATCTTAAATCATATGGCGACTTGCGCTTACTCCTCCTCAGTTCCTCACAAGCTCCTTGCTTGCTCACCTCAAGTTCTGGGTTCCTAAGCCTCGCACACCTCAACCCACACACATGGCTATAAGTAACACCATCTGTTCCACAAACGGGGACATAACGCAGCGGACATACGCAATCTTTCTCCTTACTCTCACAAGAGCCCTCCTTTGCAACTGTTAAATCAGTTCGCAAAGTCTTAGCGCATTCTAGAAGACATCTGTTTGCGTAGTTGTTTCCGTCGGAGCCACAGACTGGGGCTAGATTCCGAGGGCAGGTGCACTGGGGACCTCCGAATGAAGGGTTGATGGTGGTGATGGCGATGATGAACAAGCCTGAAACAAACGGGATCATTACTGTCTTGGAAGTTGTGATACCGTAAGATGAAAGGTCTTCGAAAATTTATGTTTAGTTATGTAGTGGTCCCTCGGGTATGTTTTCATTCAAACAAAATAATTTAACTTGTCCACTATTTACGGAGAAATGGTAAACATTACAAAAAAACATACTAGGTACACAGTGAAACATTCCTCGCAGAAACTCCTCCTTATTAAGAGTTTAAAAAAAATTTGTTAATGTTTGCAATTTATGAAATTAAAAAAAAAAGAAAATGAAATGAATAATAATTATTCATTTCATTTTCTATATATTTATATAAGTATATATTTTTTATATATTTCTAAATACATATATTTTTTATATCATGGCATTCTGAAGTAAATATACCATAACAAGTATTAAAAGCTTAACTTACCTAATTTAAAAGACATTTTGCTATCAGATTATCCCTTCACAATATATTCTACACTGATTGAATATTGTTCTCCTGTGACTTGTTGCGAAATGATCATGAATAATAACAGTAATGCATTATATACTGTAAAACATTTTCCCTATGTGGTTATTGTAATTAAACAATCATGACTAGTTAGTGTCTTCGTAATACCTAGGTAAGGTACCTACACACTAGGTAAAGTAGGCACCTAATAAGCAAATATGACAGGGACACATTAAATTATTCTAAGAATAGATAACACTGTTGAAAACAAAGATAAACTTAGGTATCTCATACTGTAAATATTTACTTTCAATATTAGCACAACAACATTGGTTTCCATGAAAACTATTTGTTTTGTATTTATGTGTAAAATATCCTATTTTACACATAAATACAAAACAAATAGTGTGGGTGTTGGTCGAGTGGAACGTATCCGAAGAATAATCTTTTATCTAAGAAAGAAAGAATACATTTATTTGGATCATGAGGTCATGAGTTTGAATCACGGTCGACCATCAATGGGGTTTTTTTGCTAGGCCCACGACGTCACCACCATGTTCTTGCCTGATTTTTATCCCTGGTGTGCCTACACCACTCCCTAGAGTTGCGTTGGAGTGGAACAGGCAATAGAATCACCTAGCTTATAAGTTTTTCTATTGGTTTATTGATTAGGAAAAAATACGTTTAAATAATTCTACGCTTTTCGCGAGCTCTAAAATCAGGTAAACCCAACATGTTAGTCAGCATTTATGCTTTCATGTATGTAGATGACGCCATACCTAGCCCATCACAACAATGTTCCATCCTTCCACGATGCACATGTTGTAGAACATGTTGGGCTGCCTTTTCGGAGGATACTGCAGACGTTTATAAACGCGTTATTTGTTTATTATAAGACTATCAGCACGTCCTAGCTTTGTAAGGATGTATTATTGAAACTGTCGGGATTAAAAAGAGCCTATAACCATCCCGGTAGACCATTATACACATCGTTGAAAGAATTTTTGAAATCGGCTGAGTTTCGTAGATTACCTCCATCAAACAAAAAAACAAACAAACTTACCTCTAATAATAGTATAGATAGTAGACTGTCCTTCTGACACAATTAGTATGTACCTATCTACATCAGACTTACGTCACGAGCAGAAGTCGGTTCAAATCTCGCGGCAGTAAAAAAATCGTGTTTGTCTATTAAGTAAGGTCACGAAAATGGTGTAGAATTAGACTTAAGTACCCAGGATGTTGATAAAGTATTTAGATAGGTACCTACTTTTTTTATTATTTAATTTCATGAATAATTAATTTATGGCTAGACCTAAACATTTTATCGAATAAATAGTGTCAAGTCAATTACCTAAATTATATTTTAATGAAGTTACTTTTACGTTAAGCGACATGGTTTTGTTAAAGGCACTTAATATTTTTAATTGAATTTACCAATTTTAAGTGCTTTTACGTTTTTTTTTAATTGTGATACAGAGTGTTTTTTTGAAACCTAATTATTTTACTATAAAATACAAAAAAGTAGAGATAGTCAAAAAAAATTTAAATAGGGCTGAAATTGACGAGACCATTATAGGGCTACGTAACGCTACGTATGGATGAACTTTTACATACCTAAGTAGGTACCTACCTTTTTGTTTATAGAGACAATAAGGCAATAATGGTTGTTAGCTGAACCTTGATGATCGCACTTGGCAGTGGGCACGCACTGGGCAAGCCCGCTCGAAGAAGAGGTTGCGGGTTCGATCCCCGTTTGTACACGTTTGTATGATCTGAAAATATTTGACTCCATCGAGTCTAGGTGTTTCCATTTGGGACTAAATGACTAGATGTCCAAGAATATTTATAGGTACCTAAGTATCTACCTACCTATGTACATAATTTATTTATTTACATAACTACCTTAATTTTATCACTTCACTTACAGATACCTATTATTCTGTGATCATAGTAGGAAACTTTTAGCAATAATTATCATTGTCACATGATAATAAAGTGAAGTGATGATGAATTATTGTGATTGTAACCTATTTATTCAATAGTGATTCCTCAATTAAATATTGTAGAAGCACTCGAGATAATATCGGCAATAATTACGCAGTACCTACTCTAGCATAGTAAAGATGTGTATTTTATAGACGAAAAATACATACAGTGGAACAGAAAACGTCCTCCTTTTTGGTTTTGTCGGTTAAAAATACCAATGTCAGAAATGAGATCCCTACATTAGATACATTAGGTACTTACTTAATTATATATGCATAAAAGCGTAAGTCAAGTCAAGCCACTCTCTTTATGTAGAGTTAAGTAGGTATATAATATACCTTAGGTATCTACACTAGATCTATATTAGGTATAACGTTTACATAACGAATTACCTGCTCCCGACTTCCTGTCCAAGTAAGTAATTAATTATTAAAAGATAATAAAATAGCTGAAATTGTAGAGTAAGGCTGCAGCAAATTAACTTAGATGACCGCATGTGTCTATTTCTGTTCTTAGTTACTTAATACTTAATAGCGTTTAGAATCAGGACATCTGAATAAGTCCAGTTCAGGGAACCGAACCGAATTAGAAAATTATAAACCGAATAGGTAGGTACAATACCTGGTAGAGTTGTTACCTACACTACACCTTAAACTTCACCACGTCAACTTTCCCCAACCTTGTGTATAGACGAAATTTACTGTTTTATATCCAGGTAACTTCAAGCGTTGGTTCCAAGTATGATAAAACGATGTTTATCGCAAACTTGGTTCAAACCATCTCACGTTCATTCCGTAGTGAAGTCCCAGTTGACGGAAGACACCATTAATTTATGCATAACGGAAAACCAATTGCAAGTGAAGACAAAGCTATTGTTGCGTTTCGCAACACGCTGTGGATAGAAGGAACTTATTTACTTTTATCCTCGTCGGATTATCGAAAGGAAACAGTCGGTATCACCTCGTTAACAGAAAACCCGTATAAAACTAACCGTTTGTCTGAAATTACTGAATTCGACATCGCTGTGCGCGCGCGATCGTAAGCGGGATTTTATTTAGGTATCGCGGGATATATTTTATTATGGATTGCAGAATTGGTATGTCATTGTTTTTTTTAATGTAACATTGCATTGCACAGTTAAGCTTGTTGTGTCTATAGGTACATGCTATGTTAGCAAAAGCAAAGCAACAAATAAGTAAGTTTTTTTAAATATAGGTAGTACCTAGGTACCTAAGTATTTACTTACATTTATGTTTTTTGTGTAGTACTACCTACAAGGGAATTATATTATGTAGGTAAGGTACCTACCTAGGTAGGTACTTCAAATCAATTACTAAGATACGAGTAGGACTAGGTACCTTTGGCAGTTATGATCTTTGTTCTTTGTGGTGAAATAAATGATTCTTCCACCACACAATGATTCTGTTGTCTATCGCACCTTGAGTCATCTTGTTCAGCAACAAATAGGTACCTATGATTCAAAGTGTCATCCTCGTTGCTGACCAATTTAAAATCCCAGTATTCATGTTTATACTCGTAGGTAGGTAGGTACCTACCTACCTACTGGCCAGCTGTTAGATTTTAAAGGCGACTAATAGTCCATTGAAATGTTACAATTTGAGGGCCGAGTATTGCATTTGTTAGAGGACGCAATTTTATTATTGGGACATGTGTGGGGGGTCAATAGAAGCTTAACCTCAAGTTTGTGGGGTCGCCACCCCTGTTTCCCGGCCGCCATCTTGAAAATAGGGGTGAACACGATATCTCAGAAACTATGCGTCTTACAAAAAAATTGTCAAGCTATCATTTGTAGTAAATTGTTTTGCCTACAAATATGTCTCTATAACTTTTTGCCCTAAATCAAATATTTAAGAAGTTATAAGCAAAAAAGTGAGAAAAATTTTCTATTTTGCTCTATAGCTTCACGCAAAAACGGCTGGACCGATTTGGTTGAAATTTGGTATGTAGATAGGTGATACCCTGGATTAACACATAGGCAACTTTTTATTCGGTTTAAGTTGTTGCGCCTCGCGGTTTCACCCGCGTAAGTCCCGTTCCCGCGGGAAAATCGGGATAAAAATTAGCCTCTATGTTAATCCAGGGTATCACCTATCTACATACCAAATTTCAACCAAATCGGTCCAGCCGTTTTTGCGTGAAGTGATAGAGCAAAATAGAAAGATTTTCTCACTTTTTTGCTTATAACTTCTTAAATATTTGATTTAGGGCAAAAAGTTATAGAAACATATTTGTAGGCAAAGCAATTTACTACAAATGATAGCTTGACAATTTTTTTGTAAGACGCATAGTTTCTGAGATATCGTGTTCACCCCTATTTTCAAGATGGCGGCCGGGAAACAAGGGTGGCGACCCCACAAACTTGAGGTTAAGCTTCTATTGACCCCCCACACATGTCCCAATAATAAAATTGCGTCCTCTAACAATTGCAAAGCAAATGTAACATTTCAACGGACTATAACGCTGACGCTTGATTTTTGCGGTCACTGCAGCAGGAAGAGAACTAGATTTACTTTACTCTCACTTTTAATTTTAGTAGACGAAAGCCCTACGCGAGCCGTCTCTAACTAGGTACCTACTCTTAAAATCTGCCCCTCTACTTGACCGAAAACGATAATCGATAGGTAGGTACATACCTACATACAATAATCGCAGTTCATTTCATAGTAAATAGGTAAATTCGAATTCAGTTTCTTGAAGTTTCCTCCAACCTCAGCTTCTGCTGACCTGCCTGCCTATTCGCACGTTGGTACCTATCGTTTTCGGTTTAGTAGAGTTCGGCTGGATAAACTTAAACTTTGGAATTTGAAATAGAATTTAATAAGCTCTTTTACCTAAGTACCTACGTCACCAACTCTTTGTGTAAGTCTAATTTTGTGTTGCAAGCGCTTGATTTTTGTACCTCACATTTCAGTTTTTATTTTGGCGGTAATGGCCACTTGCACCCTCTGCCTACCCTCAGCACAACCCCAAGAGCAGTCCTGCGTCTGTGGCAGGATCTATTACCCAATATGTGCTTCCGACTGGCAAACATACACAAACATTTGCGAATACAACTGCCGCGCGAAATATTTGGCGGCAAAACGCGCAGAACACATCTTCATTGTGAAAGAAGGATACACTTGCGAGGAAGTTAGAGAAGGAGTTTACCATTAATACACGTTTTATTGTTATAGGTACACATACCATTACATTTCATATTTTATTACCGTAACGAATTAAATAATTATTTTGATAAGTCAGCTGGTTCTGAATTTCGATAGAAGTTTAGTCCACTAAGGCTCGTATTCAGAGACTTTACTCAAACATGAGTCTACGTTTAAGCATCGATTTTTGACAGTTCTCTATGAAAACTGAGTTATGAATCACTGCTTAACTCATTCAAGGCCCACCTGCTGCTCCTCTACGAGGTAGTGCGTCCGGGGCACCCAACGTGTTAAAACACGATTTATGCTTGAGTATAGTCTCTGAATACGGGCCTAAAATTTTTAAACTAACATTATCTTTATTAAAGAACGAAAGTAGGTACCTACAGTGTACAAGGTATTTAAACATGACTACATGTATATTATTACACACTGTACAGGCTTATTTTGCTTTAATTTGTTACTTGTAAGTAGGTACCTATACCTACTCACAGTACTCACCAATGATTCATACTAAACTTGTTGGGATAGGTTAGTATAAATCATCAGTAGACATTTTTGGGATTCCCAACTAGGTACCTACTTACCTAACATTTTCTTATTTTGTTAAATTAAATTAATTTTTAATTCAATTTAATAGGTAACCTGTGCGTAATCACAATGGTTTTCTTTGATATGTTTTATTGTTTTTTTTATAGAAGGTAACAGTCACAATAACTTTCTGAATGTTAATGTGACTGGTAGTAGTTACTTACTTATATAATTGAGTGACCAAATTCTCATTACTTACAAAAAAAAGTGGATCAGAATTGTTTTGTTGCTGGCTGTGTGAGCATGTCAGACATTGATATTACAAAGGACCACCTAATGATAATATCAGTTTAGAATAGTAAATAACTTAACTACTACTAAGGCTATTTACATAGAATTATAATTGTTTATTAAAAATAGGTAGGTACAGACAGGTATTGTTTTCCAGACAATGATGCATGATAAAATTATTCTAATTATGATTGTTTTTCGTTATGATCAAAGTAATTTTGAGTGACTTTCAAGCAATGCTATAAACATAATTTCATTCTTAAAAAACTTTAATTTTTTTTTTCAGTGTTAGCTTTAGTTCTTTGCGTCTTGCTAGAATGCAAGGAAATAAAATGTCAAAAAGCGCCTCAGTGGAGAGAAATGGACTGTAATTGCACAACACAGTATGATCCCGTGTGCACGAGCTGGGGCCGATACACTAACTGCTGCTACTTCACGTGTTGGAACACATTCGCCAAGAAAAACAGCTATCAAACTACCAGTGGCTATAATTGCCGTACTAGCAAACTTGTTACTGAATGTAGCTGAATTTAACCTGATAATCACCTGATTTAGAATCTTGAATTTGGTAGATTTTGAACTATTTTTCATACTTGGAGTTGTGATCTTGTTTACTGTGAATAAAAATTAAATAACTTGTTTAAATTTGTGTTATTTACTCCGTTTCATTCTTAAAAAATAAGCCGAAATACCTACTTAAGTTGTGTTACAGTTTAGCCGGTAACAGCTCATCAACTAAATAACTCTTTCTCATAAAATTAGGATTGTACACTTCACTGGGAAGAAAACTTAGTAAAAAGAAATGTGTGATCATACCAGTTATTCCCCAAACCTTATGTTTACCACACAGAAATACCGGGAGCGGTGTACTTTTATACATAAAATGTGCATGATTGTTAGCATCACAGAGGGTTTCCATCGACACTGTAAACACTTCCTCAACCTCATCAGGGCTCGGCACCAAGTCTTTAAAAACAAAGTTGTTCAACTGCCCTATCACAGGAGTTATCAACATTTTCCAGTCGCGTCCTTGGGTTTCCTTCATTGTACCCCAAACGTCGACCAGTTTCCGAGGAAACCCTATTTCCTCCTCGGTCTCACGCAACGCTGTATCAACCGGAGTTTCGTTGTTATCCCTTTTTCCGCCGGGAAATGACACTTGGCCACTGTGTCTTACTAGAGCCGACGATCTGAGAGTATAAAGCAGACATACTTCTTCGTCCACAACACATAATGGCAATAGAACAGCTGAATGTATCTTCTCAGATTCAGGTACACTCTTTTCCATCAATGCAGGTAAGTCCTTGATATTTGCTAGGCAACGAGCCTTCGATGCACTAGACAACAAAATCCCAGGGCGTAAGGCCATGACTGAACTTTGTAACTTACTAGAATATTGGACGATAGGATTCTACCTAATGCATTATACTCAGCTGAGATATCTTTTTGCATTTGCGATTATCAATACCATCCAAACTTCTCTTCAAAAATTCAAAGTCCATTTTACTTTCGCGGTCAAGGTCAGTGACCTTGGTGTATTGGATGACAAATGTCAAAATTGTTCATTTGACATTGACATTCTTCACTTCACGTTACGAAGCTTGCTTCAATAACGGCCCCTGTATAATATGTAAGTGTTAATTATCGGTCCCGGCTTTTAAAGTCGTTAAGCCATGATCACGGAAGCCTTTAAGCGGCCTAAAAGCTCCATCACCGGTTCCGTTTGGCCACTTGCTCAGAAACGAACGAACGTAACATTTCTTCTTCGTAATCAGGTCAGCTTTCAATCAACGTCAGTGTGACTGTGTTATGTCATTCGAGCAGTAAGAAAAAAAAAATCAAAACAAAACAAGTGATGAAGTGATCAAGTGATTTTGGTATCGAAATTAGCAGTTTTAATTATTTATTATGAAATTGCAGTATTTCCTAGCCTAACTATGAGTACAAACATATCCTTTGGTGTACATAACATATTTTCCCATGCCTCCCGCGAACGCTGCATGACCAATTTGAAGAAAATAACACTTCCGAAATTTGGTAAAGTTCCTAAAGCAACAGCCGCTGTCCTCGTGCCTCTGTGCAAAGTACACGATGTGCCCTCGATACTGTACACCGTGCGTTCATCTAATCTGAGAACTAACAGTGGCGAGATATCATTTCCTGGCGGTAAAACCGATTTGAACGAGACTCCAGTGGAGACCGCTCTCAGAGAAACTGTTGAGGAAATCGGACTCTCTCCCAAAAATATTGAAGTTTGGGGTCAAGGACCTACAGTTCCCGGCCGGAACAACAAAATATTGATAACCCCTGTCATTGGATCAGTCCCTAACCTGACAGATGAAGATTTGAATATAAATACCAAGGAAGTAGCTGAGGTTTTCACGGTCCCTGTAGAAGTGCTATGTAACCCGAATAATCAATATTACACCCAGTACCGGAATGGGTACATTCTACCTGTGTTTGTTGCTGAGCAATACAAAATTTGGGGCATCACCGCTTACATAACACATGCATTCCTAAGCTCTATCCTATCCAAAGATGTCTATAGAAATGATTGGATGAAAAAGAAAATTATTGTACAGTAATAATTTAATTATTGTTTCCTACTTATAATGATTGTAAATATTCCTACTTAACATGATTAGTTGATTTTAATAAATGAAATTATCTGTTGATTTTATATCATTTTTTTATTAAGTTTATCAAAAGCTAGATATCACAATTTCATGGCAGTGTAGACCAGCGCTAAGCAAGGCACAAAGCTAAATTAGATTTTGAACAGAATAAATATCTCTAAAAAAGCAAAAAAAGGAAACAAAAGGAACTAAAATGGTACCTAGCAAAATAAAACACAAACAAAAAATTATAATATTTACCAGGTTTATTCCTTAACACTTACGTTACAACTAGTTTTAATATTTTATACATTGTCCAATCGACATGTTGACCGTCTCTCATCCCTGTCTATTGTATGTGTACTATTAAGTATTCAAAACATTTCAGTGTATTTTTCCTCAAAGGAATCATTTCCTTCACAAATGTCATTTAAAGAAAAAATATACTTCAGTCTCAAAATGTCTACTATAAAATAGGTGGTCCAAACTTAAAGCCTCACTATTGTAGGTCCAAACATAATTACAAACATTAACATTGAAACAAAGACTTAACAAAGGTCAACAAGGCAGGCAAGAGCGCTTCCAAAATGCTCATAAGATGAAAATATAATATGTAAATATCATACAACTTACTAAAAAATAACAGGCAGAGGCATCAAATTAAAATCAGGTGAAGTGTACATAAAACTAAATATTAATCCAGAAATATCCGAAATAATTGAATACTGTAAGTAACCAATCCTAAATCTACATGTATTATAATACAAAATATTCCTGCTTCGTTGTGTTTGAACACTACCTTCCGACTAAACTACAAAAATATAATCCAAATTAACACATTAAGTTTTGCTTTCAAGCACCTCTGCCAAATAAAAAATACCGATATTATAAAAAATTATGGGCATCTTGCATAATATTACCAAAAAGCAAATGGCCACTGTTCCCTCTCACTGCATCAGAACATGAGAGGTCTTAAGGTCCGACCCTACATGTAAGCCTGCAGAAGCTAACAAAAGCTTATTCAACTGTCTCCCCACCATGCCTTGTCATCATACGCCTGTGCTAGCGTATAGCTGGATTATTGCATGTACAATTTTAGTACTTCACTATACTTCATTTCTTGAAACGAGCTAATAGGAACGTAAATAAACGCACGTTATTGGTCGTCGAAAATAATTGTTTATTCTCGTATTGGCTAGATTTGATAATTGACAATTGATTTGACAATCTAGCCAATGACGAGATAGAATGTTATTTTCAACGACCTATCACGTGAGTTTATTTAATCTGCCTATTAGCTCGTTTCCATAAATGAAGTATAGGTAAACATTCTTTCATGTAGTACCTGTCAAATAAAGTAAACTAAACGAACTAAAGATGAAGCCATCTTTTATTTCTATCGTTATGAAAGGGACGGCAACATATTTAGTTAGTTTAGGTTTTGTCGGCGTCAGAATCGTCACTATTAAGGCATTTAGATTGTTTGAGACATGTCATGGTAGGGTTACTGCTTACAAGTGGAGTCATCCCCTTTTAGAATGTCCGACTGTCTGAATAAATAACAATATCCTAATGATATCGGCTCGTTCTATAAAAGCATAAAAAACCCAATTGCACCATACATTCAATCTCAACAATTTTAACTGTCACATGACATTTTTAAGTCGAATTTTAAGAAAGTATACCTATGTAGGTATATATAATTAAATTCCTGTTTGCACAGCAATGATTTATAGTCATACAATCACATCTAAGTTACTGATTTTTTTTATTGTATTTGAATCAATATTTCAACAATTAAAGGTAATTCAGAACTGCTAAATGATTAGAAATATTCATTGAGTGTATTCACAATTAACTATTATAGATGGTATAATTTTTAGATTCATAATAAAGATTTAGTTCAACAAAAAATAACGAAACACCTAAAAAAATTACATTCTTTTCTGTCAGAAAGTTATTACCGGATTATAGAATCAAAAACCTGAAAACCCCGTTTAGTGACAAAATGTCACAAGAAAACCCTAAAAAAACCCCTGTCGTCATAACCACAAGGCAGTAAAATATATGATGTGACGTAAAGGTAATTCGACTCAATATGTATTGTACCAAGGTTGTGTGTCGCGGGTTCGTTACTCGGCGCTGCTCACTTCGCTGACGTCGACCGGAATCGATGTGGTGAATGTCGGCGTTTCTAGTTCTTCATGCTTCTTCATTTTCAATGCCTGCGAAGAAAACTGACTTAGAACAAACTGATCAACATCTGTAAACATTTATATTTAAAAAAACACGACTATGTTATTCATAGGTCCCAAAAATGAAAGACGTATTATTAAACAATTAAGTTTAGGTTCTAACTGTCCTAACTTTACGTCAAAAGCAGTTCATAATAGGACCTAAACTGAATCGCTTTTGACGGCCATAGAGCCAGCAGGAGAGAATATTTTGTCGAGAGATGATTTGTTGTGTTGCACATGTTAAGATCGCTCGTATCTAATAGTTTAGGTATTTATACCAATTGAAAACTGATGTGATGATAGGCCCAGGGGCTAAAATGAGACGAACCATTAGTTACTTTATCTTTTCATGAATATAATTTTAATTTTGAATTGGTAAGTAAAAGTAATGAAACCGGAAAAGGAATGAAACAACAAGAATCACAATCAAAATAATCAGAGTTAAGAATTTTATTAGCACAACGGGAAATTACTCACGTAAAAAATTGACGATTTACATACAGAATGATTCGATTCTTCCGGAGAATATTCATCTGGTTTTGAGTATTATAACTCGTCGCGAGTCTCATATACCTATGTGTGTATTTTTACGTGAGTAATTTCCCGTTGTGTTAATATAATGTCTAGTACAACTCACGATAGGTTTGAAGGTGAAAGAGATTTTAGAATGTTCCCAAACAAATATTAATGATTACTGCCAGTTAGTTTTGAATAATTTACAATAACCACAACCGATATTAATGATTGTGTAGTGTATAAATTAGACCAATTTGAAGAGGTTAAAGCGACAGAACATATACCCGCTCCCTTTCTATACCAAAGCCAAAGTCAACTTTTAAATGTACTTTTGCCGTCTAAAATGCTAATAGTTGTCATCTGCAATTTGTGCGACAAAAATGTCATGTTTTTTTAAAATGTCAACAAATGCTTAAATTTCTTTTTTTGTTCAAAAGGGGACGACCCATTCAAAATGAGGATATTCGAAGTTATGAACAGCCTCCCGATTGTCTAACTTGTATCAAATTGTTGCAAATCAAAAATAAAAGTAATCCGCGAAAACAACAGTCGACCATACCTACTCTTATTTTTTTGTGTTTTTTTGTCATTTGTTTTATAAATGTTTTTGTGATTTCATTATACTAGTGCGTCGGTTAGTTGATTAAGATTTTGTGATTTAATAATGATTAGACTTGACCCTGTCATGAAATACCTGATATTTTCTGTAATTACCCATAATAAATTATTGCTTGAGGCTTAATTCAATTACAAGTTAATGGCATGCTGCACATTAATTATCTATATAATGTAGAACAAATGCATACTAATTTACTAATTTCTCAGTAAAAATTCGCTAGATGTAAAAGTACCTATGCTAGGTTTAATTTAGAAGATTTTTTTCAACTATTTTTACTAAATATTTCTAATGTTTTATGAAACTACCGTCATTTTGTATAGAATTTTAGGTTAGGTGCAATGGCCCATGCGCGTTATGATTATGACCCTTATGTATATGTGCGTTGGGTTTACAATGCGATGACGTCACGAACACTCGACGTACCGTATTGCTAGTGTCCTCTTTTTTCTGTCGCGTCAGCGTTGGCGAGATCACCAAGCCTTTAGCCGATAACTGCAGGCGATAGTAATACTTATAGTCATAGGTAGAAGGTACAGAATAGGAATACCCCGAAATAAAGGGAAGTTTGCGAGTGTAAACGTAACTCTGAAACATCTTTCATCTCTTTCTTACTAGTACGAATGTCTATACCGCTATCTCATGTTACCATTACACTTGCAATTTTCTTGTCACTCTGGCTTAAAATCCAATACATTTTACACAAAAAATAAAGGGAAACTCAAAACCCATTAGCTGCCAATCATCAAACAAAACCATACCAGAATATAATTTATATAAAACTTGTAAACCAATAACACCCAAAATTTTAAATAGACATAAAAATAAAAAATATACTAAGGAAACCAACCAAACACCGACCAAGTCAAATATAATAAAAAAGTAAGAAGATTTTACAGAACCCATGACTTGATTTGATATAAGACTAAACTAAGACTTAATCTAAGTATTCATGATGATTCATACAGTATGGCACAGAGTTTAGGCTAACCCAAGGTCTAACTATATATTTTAAATGATAATATTCAAGCGACAGTGCTTTGTAACTATGAATGGTAAATAGTATAGATTGTAAAAAAGGTAATGAATGATAGAGATTCACTCAAGCCCATCGACGCTTAATACATAGGAAAGAAATTGATAAATAATAGGATTGACTATATCAATAGAGGAAGGTAGTAGAATGGATGGTACATGAGTAGAATGTTCCATCGAATAGATGGTACATTGAACAGAGAAGATAGATGGTACATCAGATAGATGGTAAAAGTATTCTATAGATAGTACATCAGATAGATGGTATTTCAGATAGATGGTACATCCAACAAATGGTAAGTATATCAGATAGAAGGTACATCAGATAGATGGTACATCCAACAAATGGTATATCAGATAGATGGTACATTAGATAGATAGTACATTAGACAGATGGTAGATATATGGTACATACCTGTTGCAGCTTGTAATGGTTAATGATATCCTGGTCGGCGGGGCAGCTCTGCGTGAATGCGTCCAGTTGGTACATGTGGTACATGTACCGCCAGAGGGACACCAAACTCGTCTGTAATTATATTTTAAAATAATTAATCATTATACTATCAATTCAGTAGGATAACATTTGTTTACTTTCAAAACTATCCAGGTTTGCACTAGATATTATTTTTTACAACGGAAATCGGTAATATTTACCGTTGTCCGTGATGTACTACATCCTACTATCCTATCCTACTATCCTACTAATATTATAAATGTGAAAGTTTGTAAGAATGTATGTATGTTTGTTATTCTTTCACGCAAAAACGGCTAGTCCGATTTGGTTGAAATTTGGTATGAAGATAGGTGATACCCTGGATTAACACATAGGCTACTTTTTATCCCGGGAACGGGACTTACGCGGGTGAAACCGCGCGGCGCAGCTAGTATTTAATAATACCATCTGAGTTCTTTTTACGTGCCGCGACCTATACTAACCGGAATTTCGAAGTCGACGAAGTATTTCCCGGCGACGCGGATATGCTGAAGGCGCGGCATCAGCTCGCAGTCGAAGCAGCACATCGTGTCGCCCGTTAGGAACCTGCAATGCGAAGATGAATCATAAAATACATGAAATATTCACGCTTAACTTGATGTCTGCTGAATTTTGGTGTTGTAAAACTGAATTGAATCCTACTAATGCGGAACTTTGTAATGGATGGATGTATCTTTGTTACTCTTTCACGCTCAAACCGTATACAACAGAGGTTGCTTTTTATTTAGATTTTTTCACGGGAACTCGAACGCACCGTGGGGCGCTGTATTATTATCTTATAATTGCGACCTTTAGCATTTAATTTTGATCTTCTCTCTCTAGCTAAAGGTTTGCTGGAAGAATACTCTTCTTAGGGTTAAGCTCGCCTATGTACATGCCCTTTCAATTGGTGTTTTTATTGTATTATTTACTGTGTGCAATAAAGAATAAAGAATTCAACATCCTGGAGTTTCCCGAGCCCTGTCAAAGCTCTAATACTTGGTGTTATAAAGTGAGTATATGAATGTAATGAGAGTGAGTGAAGCGAAAAAGTTATGTCAGGATCGTAGCAAGTGGAGATCCGTGGTCTCTGCCTACCCCCATGGGAAAGAGGTGTGATTATAATATGTATGTATGTATAAAGTGAGTGTCGTATTACCTGGTGGCGCGGCGTTCTAGCAGCGCGTCGATGCGAGCGAGATGCGCGCGCAGTGACGCAGACTTCTGCTCGTCCTTGCGAACCAGCACCAGCTTCAGCTTAGAGTACAGGTTCTCGATCAGCGACGCCACCTCCTTGTCCTGCGAATATCGAACATGTTTGATTCTGATACCCTGGTACTTGCAAAAATGTTTGTAAAAGTGCTGTTATGTTCTGATACCCTGGTGGCACTTTTTAATGTTTGTAAAAGTGCTATGAAACTGATATTAGTTTGAAGTCTTATGAAAAAATGCATGGGCTTGGTAAGAGATCTTTTCAAAATAACAATTATATTAAAAAATGTGGTGTATGGAAAGCCTTTTAGGTGGCCGTTAAATTCTTAAAATAAGATATTAAAACAAGAGTACTGTTGTGCTTAATATCAATTAAATGAATCACAAGAATCAACCCTTCTGTGACATCTATTCATAAAAGTATCCTAAAACCACACGTTAACTCCTGTCTATGCTACTGCACATCACTATGGGGTAAGTCTCACCTGTACAAACAGATTGTGCCCTCCCGGTACCGACTTCATGATGTGCCGTTCAATCTTCTCGTTCTCGAGGATCGCGAGACCGTTGTCGATGAGGATGGGAGGGTGCGTCGCTTCGAAGTTGGTGCGGAAATCAGGCGGTGGCTTCTGCATGTCTACTGTCGTGACCTGGAACATTTGTAAAGCTAGTTATGAGAGGTAAGATTGACGGGAGCAAGTGGCAAAATTGAAATTTTAACCTATGACCTGTGTTAAAGCGTCCAGTCGAAAGTTCTGAAGTAACAAACAAAAAAATACAGACGAATTGAGAACCTCGTCCTTTTTTTGAAGTCGGTTCAAAATATTTGCGCGCAAAAATGAGCTTTCTCTCCGCTCAATAATATTCCTTAAGATCAATTAAAATTTTCCTGAAGATCAATGCTTACAGTCCTCAGAAATATAATAGTGTACCTATTTATAATGATAAAACTACAATCTTACCTTTCACAACAGTTATTTTTGATTAAGCTATTGTAAAAACCATAGTTCCAGTCACGTTTCCGTCTCACGTCTGTCGTATATCTTTTGCATCCATCAACAATGCGCACGACCGCTTACCAGCTGACATTTTAATCAAAACTAACCTACTTTCGTGACTAACCGTGAATCATGGCCAATAGGCAATCGCAGAAGACGTGAAGGTTATTATTACTGGGAGCTTAGAGCTTAGCTTAGGGGGTCATGTAAATACAAAATAGAAGTGGATGGATTGTGTGAAAGAAGATATGAATGTGAGAGGAGTGAATTCGGAGTTGGTTGACGAATGATAGAGGGAAGAAAAAGACATGTGGGCCGACCCCACCTAACGTGGGATAAGGGCAGGAGAATGATGATAATGAATACCTACTATTCAACCAACCATGCGAGCCGAGTGGTGTTTGAGGGAGGAGGCTACTCAGCTGTGAGCTACTATTGATTGTGATGATGATCAGCATAATGATGAAGTACGTAACAATCACACTTCACATCTAATTATCGTGATACACAGCAGTTCTGAACGGATCTCACTCAAGACTAGCTAGGATTAAGGAAAACTCAAAGCATGTGAAATTTTTGTCCTTTGACAAAATGAATGACTTTGTAAAAATTACATGCAACCTTGTACGTATTAACCTTATTTGGTAGCAATAACTAATGTAGAACTTTGCGTTGGCAATAACGAGCATGAACTTTAAGCAAATATGGAATGCATGACAAACGTTGATGTCTTATTCAGCTTACATTCTAGTTTGTTAGCATTAGTTGCCACTTAACCAAATTTCATATTTTTAGATTTTTTAACCGATCCTTAGATAGTTCAACTTGTTCTTGTTGAATTAATTCCCGCCGCTTCAGTTGCTTGGTACTCTTATTCAGGGGCGGAATTTATATATAATTAAAATAAATAAAACAATCTTACCTTAAGACTGATAGTCTTTAGTTCAGCTAACAGGTACAAATCCATGAAGTACTCCTGACAGAAGAGGCACGCGCCCTTCCGCCGTCCATCGATCGTCGATGCCTGGAAGATAGAGAAGAATTCATATAGAAGAATAAACTTGTATCATCACATCACACTCATATGGAGTCTTTGTTACTTCTTTATACTCAAACTTGAGACTTGTACTAAATTACTTAGAACAAGGCTCATATCCTGACTTAACACATACTTTTGATCCTGGTATGCACATGGGAACGGGAACTATTCACCGCGGATAACACTGCGGCGCGAACCGCGCGAAGCTAGTCAAAAATTTTGGCTTGAGTGGGTATGAAGTGAAAGGTATAGACAAAATTCTAGTAAACTCTACATATTAAGTACTATGCCAGAATCAACTGACACTGTGCTAGTCTATGATAATTGATTTTCTCTCTTATATAGTCAGACTATAAAACCGGAACAAGAGAGAAAATCAATGTGCGTTTTTGACTACCAAAATTAAAATGTTTGTTCACGCTTAAACTTTTAAAAGGGACAGAGAGATGAGTTACACACAAAGCCTTAATATTACAATTCATTTTGTGGCAGGCATCAGAAACTACGATAACCACAAAACCAAGACCCGGAACATAATTGTACAGGGTTTAATAAAACGTTTGTTCCGAAGACGCGAAGTCTCACTCGACCATCGAAGTTCAAACGATAATTGTAGTTTGTTAACTTTGCTATGATTTTCCACTAAAGGTCGAGGGAGATCATGGCGTAGTTACTACTATATCAAGTGAGCATTTATGTGAATTAGATGTCAATTCAAAATCATTTTTTCTTCATTGAATCTACAATTTCCTATTTATTAAATTGTAGCATTTTTTCGTTAGAACAGCCTCATTAAAATACCATTTATTAACTATTCAACAAATTGTGACACGATACAAGAGAAAGGCGTCTCAAACGCAATTTTGCTTATTACCTCAATCGGCGATTTGTTCCAAACGGCGACATTAATCGCAATTTTGAAGAGTTCAAAGTATCCAATTAGCGGCTTGATATTTCCGCAGCTTGTGAAATTTGTGTCGTAATTGCTAAGTTTTATTAAAAGTATGAACGGTAATAGTTGTACAACCTGTTCGCGGATTGGTGGTTATGGAATTCAGAGATTATGCTGTTGCGTGACCAATCTATAGACTGAGAGGTGTGAATTTCTGAGTACTTATGTATATATCGGTATACGAGACAACCAAGTTGTCCGTTGACGGTTGGTTCTGTCTCACTCTTTTGCCTGAGAATAGCGTATTGCGCATCCTTGTTCAGTGATTTTCCAGAGGACAACTTGTTTTTCACGTACTAGAAATTTAGAGGACGATGGCTGATGTTCATCTGTCCAACCAACGAGCGAAGAAAAACAACGATTACAAGCAGACTAGACAGTTAAGGATCTGGGCCAAGTTCAATTATGAGTGCGCACGCAAAGCAAGTATTAGATGCTCAAAGAGAGATTCATAAGACATATTGTGTAGATGAGTAAAAAACCATTGATGACAAAACGGCGGCGTTTCTAGTGGAAAACAAAATGGAAACCTTCAACTATGAATATTCATAGCTATTGTTACAAGACAAGCCGCGTCCAATTGTTGGTACGACTCTCGCTTTTAATGAGGACTTATTTTAACCAATGAATATGTTTATATTTTCCAAAACAGATCATAATGAAGATATTTTATCCAAAATTGAATTGGGATTTGAATAGAGAGCAATGAAGTCACGTAGCTAATAAGACTTTACATTTTAGTGATCCTTGAGGTTTTGCAGAAATAACCACTTTTTTCTTTCTTTCTTTGAATCTGATTATATCCACCTAAAGTACCTACCTTCACAGTTAACAACACAAAAGGGTAAAACTGCATTGTCTTTTGTCTTACATTCAAACTCAATTATCTTTTTCTTTGTCAGCAGTTGTACAAGTTACTACGTACATTGTGTTCCAAAATGTTCAAAGCTTTGTTCAGTGCCGTCACGTCATGACTCATAGTTCGACTATGTTTCGAGGGCAAAGGGCTTTCCAAGTTGTGCAACGTCTAGCTTTCTATAACCATTTTAGGATTTAACGTTTAGTGTATGGTTCGTAAAAGGTATGATGTAAGTCGTAAGAAGACGCTCCTTGGTTATGATCTGCGATGGGTATTGCAAAAAGTAAGAACGCCTGTCTTGAATTGATTACAAGAGTTTTCTAAAAAGTTTTCTAAAAAGATGAGACTGTTTCTTGAAAAGGGAAGAAGAAAAGAAAATCTTATTGGGCTTATTTTGAAGTCGTATATATATTTAATACAAAGTTGTTTGTTAGAACAATATGTTTTTACCTACATATCTGTACCATTTAAGTCTCACATTACATTTAAAACAATACCACAGTTAGAAGAAATAATAATGCCAGTACCATATAAATTACACACAAATAATGGGGCAGTACTGCCGCAGTATCACTTATCGTAGATACGGTCAAATGACCACGGAATAAATAGACAATATTTTACATCTCGGTGACACTAAAAACGACGCATAAATAGTTGGATTGTCAAATGAACTGAATAAGTTTTGTGTTTATGTAGAAAAGGCAATTGATGTTGATATTGTTGAGTTTAAGAAAATACATCATTGATATATATATATAAATTGACAACTCTTGATAAGATCTCTCTTGAAAAAAAAAAAAAAAAAATCAACAAAACAAAGCACATAAAGTGGATAAAACAAATGTGTGCTGTATCAATAACGTCTAATGTTCATATTGACTCGGCGTCAGTTGCAGTTGCAAGAAATAAACATACACGCAAACTACAATATAAAGTTATGGCTGGCTTATTGCACCTATCAAATTTCAAATTGTAGATAACATTTTTACAACGTAATTCCTTTTGACTATTACAGTCAAACCTGGATAAGTGAGAACTGGATAAGTGAGAAAACTCTTTAAGTGAGAGTAATAGCCAGGACCCATCATTTTAAGCTCCCAAAACCTCTATTAGCGAGAAACAGAAACCTCTTTAAGAGAGAGTCGTTTTTCCCTCATAGACCTCCGTAAGTGAGACTGCTACTTATTTTTACCTCTATAAGCGACAGTCGAGCTTTATTTACAAATTTAACATGTGCTATTTTATGACCCATTCTTAACTTTCGTGGAACTTTCTACCATTTTTTTGTATTCTCGTCAATATTGTACCTATTCTATTTCTTGGAACTAAATAATGTTGTTGTTTTATTGCATTCTTTTCAAATGGACACGTGTGCCTGTGTTGGGTACCGTCCTGTTTGTCGGACTTACTCAGTTTTTACTAGTTATCAATTGCGAAAGAAAGTTCTGTTCTGCATCATGTCAAAACGGAAAATTAAAGTACTGTCATTAAGTGATAAACTTAAAATAGTGAATGCGTTTGAAACAGGAAAATCGCGAAATGAAATTCAGAGGGAGTTTAATTTACCAGAATCCACCTACTATAAAATTATAAAATCAAAAGACTCTATAAGGTCTGAGTGCTCTGATGGACATGGAAATATTAAGAGGACTAGAGTTTCTGAATTTCCCAATATCGAAAAGTGCCTTTTGGAATGGATAAAACAAACTCTCGATAAGAACATTCCCATAGATGGACCTTTGTTGAAAGAAAAATCAAAAGAGTTTGCTACAAAACTGGGAATCCAGAACTTTTCTGCTAGCAACGGCTGGTTAGAGGGTTTTAAAAGGCGTCATGACTTAGCTTTCAAAAAAGCAGCTGGAGAAAGTAAATCCGTGGACCAAGGTGTGTGCAACCACTGGACTGAAGATCTGCCAAATCTTTTAGAAGGGTATGAACCAGACGATATTTACAACGCGGATGAAACTGCTTTGTTTTTTAAGTGCCTTCCGGATAAAACATTTACGTTTAAAGGCGAAAAATGTCATGGAGGAAAACAAAGCAAGGAACGCCTTACACTTCTCCAGTGTGTAAACATGAGTGGTACGGACAAACTCCCACTTCTCATAATCGGGAAATCAAAGCGACCTAGATGTTTTAAAGGTGTCAAGACTCTACCCGTTGATTATGCCAATAATACAAAGGCTTGGATGACCAAGATATTATTTAAAGATTGGTTGAAAAAAGTTGACAAACAAATGAAGATAAACCGAAAAAAAATTTTGCTATTTATTGACAACTGTGCTGCCCATACGGACTTACCAACACTTGCAAACGTAAAAGTAATGTTTTTACCTGCTAACACCACTAGTAAACTTCAACCATTAGATCAAGGTATCATTCACACTTTTAAACGCTTTTATCGCAGAGAAGTCGTTAAACATATTCTTACGAGTCTGGAAGAAAACAGTAGCTCTGACATTAACGTACTTCTAGCTATGAAATTTGCTAGAAAAGCATGGTACTTAGTCAGTGACGTTACTGTCAAAAACTGTTTCAAGAAAGCTGGGTTTCGGAAAAGTACAAACGAGCAAGACCTGCCAGAGGAAAATGATGTTGAAGTTGGACCTAGCAACGAGGAATGGACTAAGCTTGTGTCTCACGAATCCAATATGTTAATGCCGAGCTTCGAAGATTTCGTTCAAATTGACGACGACGTAACTACCGCAGGAGAACAAACCGACGACGATATCGTTAAGAATTGTGTGAACACCTGTATTGCTGGAAATGACAGTGAAGACGAGGCACAGATTCCGGAAACAGAAATAAAGATCATTCCAACGAAGCTAGCTTTAAATGCGTTGGAGACGCTGCATCAGTACTTTGAATACGCGGCGGTTGTTGATCAAGCAATTTTCGACAAAATTTATGAGTTAGAGAAAAACATTCAAAATACAAAAACAGAAACCCAAACGAAATTGACCGATTTTTTTGAGTGCAAATAAGTTCTAAATAAAATAAAATTACAAAGTACATGAATTTTTGTTTTGTTTTCGTAAGTAAGCATTTAAAAATTGTACCTATATGTATACATATTTACTACATTCGTATTTGCTGTGTCTTGATTGCTGCATACCCCTATAAGAGAGAAACGCTACCCATGTACCTGCATTAGCGAGAAACTCGGGTTAGTGAGAAACCTCTTTAAGCGAGAATGAGATTGTGCTCCCTTGAACTCTCGCTTATCCAGGTTTGACTGTACATGCACAATTTCTTTAAACGTAAGTAACTGTTTTTGTCAAATGTTGATAGTCGTCGTGCTTTTATAAATAATGAAAATGAAACTACTCAGACTAGAGAGTTAAATAAAAAGTAGGCCATTAAAACCCTGGAAAGCCGTCTAATAATGGTGTCAGTAGCCAGTGTTCCGAGTGGAATAGAAACCAAACGCGATGGTGCATGACGCACCTACATAGACGAACAAACATGAGGACCGCTGAATTCGATGAAGTGTATAATATTCTCGGAAGAATTTCCTTCAAACACTTGTGAATTTAACATCTACACTAATATTATAAAGAGGTAAAATTTGTTTGTGTTTGTTTGTTTGTTTTACGGAGGTAATCTCCGAAACTACTTAACCGATTTCAAAAATTCTTTCACGGGTGTGTAGAATAGACTGTCGGGAGGTTATAGGCTATATTTTATCCCAGTAGCTTCATTAGTACACCCGTGCTTCATTAGTAAAAAAAAAACAGTGAGAACCCAATACCAAAAGAAAAGTTAATGATTTATTTGAAAATAACGTGGAAGGAAAGCAAATCAAATATGCACAAAGACAAGTAGGCTAGGTGTCCAAAAGAAGCTAGTCAGCAAGCTCTACTAAGAAAGGTAAATTGTATAATCAGTAAGCATCAAAGAAAATTATAATTAGCAAAACGAACTACTTTCTACTATGCCTCATTCATATCATAATAATAATCCGATAGTATTGCGGAAGCGACGCAAATATGCACATTCAAGTGCAATAAAGGTGTCATAATGATGAATAATATTATCTTTGAATAGCAATCAAGTATGGTAAAAAAGTGAAATGTACTAAGAATGTGAAAAATATGGCACATAAAGTATAAAGAAGTTTATGATTTAAGAGGAGTGGAATGAAAGGCATTATACTCAACAATGCTAAATCATGAAACCAATGTTGCATGATTAGTATAAACAAGTCTAACACACATGGCGGCTTACGTGAATAAAAAAAGGAAGAACGAAAGAGTAGTAACAGTGGGCGGCGATGCGCGAAGCGTCATACATAGTATGAAGACAGGCTGAAAACAAAGTAAATTACAACGCCAAATTACAGCATTCTAGTTTACATTACACGATATGATAAGTCTTCCAGCGGCTTTGACCAACCAGCCGTGACAAACAAACATCAGAGTCAACGACACCACCCGAACATATAAGGCACTTTCAGTTTCGCGAAATCGAAAGCGGCACATACATCGGAGGCGCATTGCAAGAGGCGCCATTTTTGCTAAGATGGCGGCGAAAACTGTTGATAATCCGTCACGGTGCCGCGAGCGGAGCATCCAGCGGCCATTAATTTGTCAATTGCAATGTCCTCGGCTGCATTCCGCCTCGTTGTACCACATTTATCGCTAAAGTCAACGGAACATATCTGAGCACTTCATCAATTTCATTTTAACGATGTGACTACTGCATCTGAATTCATTGTCAGTTTGTTTTCCGGTTAACCACCCACCGTGACGATAAGTGTCCTACCCGTTGCGATCTTGTGTTAACTTGATGAGCTCTGATTGAATAACTTCTTGGGAAGTGCAGTGACCCTAGTGAAATGCATCCTATAAAATAGCAATCGCACCTGTCGCCCGGCATGGTCGCTGTGAAAGTGTACCTCTCTAATTACTCTCGTCTTGTCTATAATAGTACGGTGCGGTTTCCATTTACGATGAAAAGCATTTGGTCGTTGGCGGCGCGGTTGTAATGCCGATAGTTGATTATGTTTTCACTACTTCCTTTCTATCGCGTCTTCTTCGCAGTGCCGCTTTTTCCTGGTCTAGGATTGCATCAGTTATGTAGACAGACATACAATTTTATAGAACTACTCGGGTGGTAATAACGAAGGTTCTTATAACAAAGTTAATCATAGAAGTGTCTGTAATCTATCATTCTTTTCAACGCATTTGATAACAAAAAGCACGTGCTCCAGAATCGCGTGCCGCCTTCGATAACGAAGTGAAACCTAGCCGACATCGGCATCGCTCCTGTCGGAAACTACAGAATGATTTACACAGTCGCGCGCCACTCTCGCTGACGCTACCTGCCAGAAACAGATATAGACCCGACGACGCTCACGAGCGTGAAGACGATGGGCAGGCCATGCAAATCAATCGCAGCTATCTAAAACGCCAATATATTCGTTAGCCCTATGAGATAGTGAAATGAGGCTGCAGAAATTTGTAGCAGCAAATATTACTTTAGTTATTCTGGAGCTGGTAGTATTATTAAAGGTATTATTTTAGGCCATGCATAGCTAATGGGTTCCTCATGCTGCATGAGTGATAAAAGTAAGGCTACTTGGCCTCATCGAGCTTATTCATTTTTATCTTATACCGCGTCATTCCTTATCCATATCCATATAGGTATGATAAAAATAGGAGTAGAAACAAACAACCTTTTGTCTAATTCATATTTTAAACTGCCTCTGTTTCAATATTAGATCGCTCGAACTTTGGATCAAATACTGTTTGCACATAGTATGTTAAATATGAATCAGTGGAAGCAAAGATGCAAAGACTGACGTTTGGCAACTACTCTTAACTTACGAATGCATTACTATTCTTCATACATCCGACAAACATGTCATGATAATTGCATTTGGACTCGTGCCAAAGCAAACGCGAATAAACATAATGCGAAACCATATAAGCCGATTAGAAAATGGGTGAAAACTTGGACATGACACATAAAGTAATTGATTGACATTGTAACGGTCTGTATTCATTCACCTATTGAACGAGTTTGAATGGCTATTGAAGCTGAAACCGGTCATGGTTGGTGCATTTGGATTGAACATGTTTCCCTTGGAAGTTTTGAATATTCTCACAATCGAGTACGGAAACCAGAGGGCGCGGCAGATTGCACAATACACTATCCGGTCTCCATATAGAGCACAATGCACAAGACTAATCGACTGGGCAGTGAGCATGCATGCCACATGAGTACCACAACAGGCAGGAAGACAACTGTACCGTCATCGTCAGGGTTGGGCCAAAACAAACATATTTTTTTTTTTTTTTTTTTTTTTTTTCGAAATATAAATGTTTTTATCGCGTTATTTACCTTATTTATTTTTCGACATTTCGGCTATGTTACAATAGCCATGGTCGCGGGCCCGCGATAAAAACCTGTGTCTATCTATTCCAAAAATATGAATTGTTATAGCGAAAGTTTAGGTACCATGTAAAGCACTCCATCATGTCACCTAGCCTTGTGGCCATTTAAGTTTTTGAAACTGTATCAAGAAACTTTACTCACCCGGATGAGTTCCTTGTTTAAGAGACCGGAAGTAGGTTGATTATGATATTTAGCTAATAGAAAATAACCAAACGCGATTTATCTACAGAAAATAAGTACGTATTCAATGTAATGAGGATAAAACCTACCCAGTTCCACTATCAACAAATTTTAAATCTACTGCACTTTCGCTAAAGAACAATGACTGAAAATGTCTCTCATCTGTTTGTTATTTACTCGTGTGCCTCATATCTCCACGTCCAGTGATAAAAACAGCTTACAAGTTATTCTATTTGGTGCACGTAGTAGGCCGGTGACAGACAACAATCTAATTAGGAGTGATTCAGGCTGAATAAGGAACGAAATGGAAGTTTGTATTCTGTTAGTGTGCGTACCAGTTTGGATAACGGAAAGGAGCAGGTGTATTACTTGCTTTTTTCTGATAAACAGTATTATTAAATTTAGTTATTTCTTTCTTGTTTAAGTATTATATTAAAATACATTGTTTTGTAAACAACATGTAATACAACATGTACTTAATATAAAGAATGTCGGTTCTTTGAAATCCCCTTGAGATTATCAGCGCTTTGAACTGCCTTCCTACCCTCGTTAGGCCGATAGGGGGTTGTGTTATGTTATAAAATTATTTTATTAACCATTTACTGTACATCGGTTAATGCTTTTAATTTCATTCAAAATGGTTCATGATCATCGCTTTTTACAAGCGTATAATATAATAGCACTTCTTTGGTCATCATATTTAACTCAAAATACTGTTTTATATCAGTTATATGAAACAGGTGACTTGACTCATCATGATCATGATTATTTTAAAATAATTAAATTAAACACTTAGCACAATTTCTCGAATCCTCAACTTCAGCATTAATATAAATAGGTATGTAAATATTATATAAATTCTGAATAGATAATAAGAAATCTACCGAAATGGCAACACATTTAATGACCGTTTTGTCGACGTTAATTTGAATATTATAGAGTAACATCAAACTATGCGACCTAAAAACTTCTCATACGTCCCTTACAGACTTACTTTTTGTTAGTTTCAAGACTTCAAAACAGCTTGTAATGACTTTGCTCGTGTTAAATATGTGTTGCTAGGTTAGTCTAATAGGTGGGAGTATTATGTGGTTGCATAATGACCTCTCTCCAGATCAGCTGGTGCGAGAGGTCGCGGTCGCGGGCCGCCCTTTCTAGCTCTTGCTAAGACACGTACCTATTGCTACATGTTGCATTGGCGAAACTTTAGATACCATTTGGGTACTTTGAGATTTCTTAATTCATATTTTAGACTAGTCATTTTATTTGCTAGTGGTCACAGTTTTACTTCTTGCAGAAATCTAATGACTTAACTTGTAGTTTAGATAAACTGGTTGTACACTTCTCTACAATACTATATTTTTTATATTTTAGAAGAAATAAGCAAACACGTAGGAACGATTATGTTACTTATTAATAAATAATTCTTAAAACTATGCAAGTTGTAATACCAGCTATAATGTATATAAGCCGAGGTCATGATGTCATTGTCGTCAACGTATGACTATTTATTACAAACTGAGATCATCACAAATTAATATACGAACAGTGTAAACAGAGCGTAAGGCCATCTGCAGGAAACTAGGGAACATTTAATGTATGCGTCATAATAATATCGTCAGAGAAGCGTTCGCAAGTTTTTTTGTAGAGTTATAAAATCGTTCGTATGAGCAAGTGTCCAACTGTGGTGACGACGGAGTTTTTAGGTCTCCGTCATAGCTTTACTTCTTAAAGCCGGGACTTACGATTGGTTTTACTTATTGTCGGTAGATCTTTGTAATTCTTTGTTAAGAAGTAATGTCAAATATCTACCAGCAGCAAAACTAGATAGGTTGTTGAGACTATAATGTTCTGCTTGTGTGATGCTTAACCCAAAACCAAAACGGAACATATTTAGAAAACTTTAGAATGGACTCTAACGTATTTGAACGTTGTTGTTCAAGCGAGATTTTCCAGTGGCATAGCTATAATAATTTGATTAGCTAGGCTTTCTAGTGTTTAGAATACAAGTACTAATTACAGACTGCACATAACAGAACATGCGAGGTTGACAAACAATGGATACCGACTGTCAATTTTGAGTACCGGCTTTTAAAGTCTAACCTACCTTAGCCTAAAAACTCCATTACCAGAGTTGTCCACTTGTTCATATGAACAAACGAACGAATGCTGTGGTCAATTTCATAGTGGACAATACAACAATTAGTAAGATAAATAATGACCCGATGAATTCTGATAAATTATCTAATTTTAAACTAATGGAATAGAATGGACAGCAACATCAATTTGTGATTGACTAATTCATTTCGTCCTGCAACAAGATGGGCAGACGACATAATAAAGTCGCGGACAAACGATAGATCGCACTGGCGCATGTTTGTCGCGAAAGACATTTCCTTATTTACAAACAATTTCACAATCGTAGTAATTTGAAAGTCTCAAACTTAGGGAGGCCTATACCTAGTGAAGTCGGGCTGTGGATAATGATTATGAAAAGAACAGCAAAGATCGCGCTTATTTCAACAGCACTCACGCATTCTATTCCCAGCACGCATTTTAGAAAATCTTGCATACAAAACATCAGTGTTGCATGTTCAGTAAGTAAGAGTAACACGGCAGATTTCTACGTATTCCTAGAAGTACAACCGACATGGCTCTGTATAATTATGGCAATTGCAATTGTTATTTGCAGTTATGCAGCGACACTCGTGGCCCTCGGCTAACAATGCTATGGCATGACTTACGCACCTTTTCATTAAGGCCGCCGGTATCACGTGGTACATTCACAAGCATTGCACGTGATGTAACTACATACTTAGATAAACATAAGCCTTACATTGCCAATACTGTTATTACTATAGATACATTTGTTCAGAGACACTACAAGAATGAATGAATGAATGAATGAAATGAATGAAAAATTATTTATTGCACACCTTAAATTAAAAATAACAATAAAATAATAACAACAAAGATAAAATGTACAATGGGCGGCCTTATCGCTAAAAGCGATCTCTTCCAGGCAACCTTTGGATAGAAAAGATTTACGCTGAAAGGATGATTGGCCGGGTGCATAGAAAAATAAATAAATATGATAGTAAAAAAAAAACTCGATATAATACCTAATAACTAATAATAAACTACATAGACTAATCATATTGGAATAAACTTACTTAAACATACACAAATATAATAACTAAAATATATAAATAGACATACAATAATTAAATAATTAATCGAATCCATGTGACACTCAAAGAGAAAGGAAATGTGTTTTTAGTCTTGATTTAAATATTTCAAGGGAAGAATCAAGGCATCTACTCGTATACCTACCTACATATAAGTGCCTAAAAGGTTTTAAAACATAAGCCTCCTTGGGAAAACATTTATGGTCATCATCACAATTTCATTTTATTTTACTAATCTACTATCCATTATATTTTACAAATTACTGAATTGGTTGAGCCATCGTACAATCTAAGTCAATATTGATTTTTGTATGGTTGTTATTTTATTACATCCTGATGATCGAACCATGACAGTATTTGCGATGTTTGAGAGATGTCCATTGAGGAGACGTGCTTGGTTATTACCTGAATTTGCTTGCTGTATTGTTTATTTGGTGTAGGGAATTGTTTTGGAACAGGCAATAGAGTCAACTAGTTTTTAAGACTGTACGTTTTCGAGCGATCCTTGAGGTCCTATGAAATAAACATATTTTTCTTTCTTTCTTTCTTGCAAAATAACCTTAATTCATATAAAAAATAATGGGAGTAGGTAGATGATTAAAAACTATGATAGGGAAACAAGCAATAGGGGCGAAGAAAACAAATTATAACGTAAAATAATTCTCAATATCAACAGAGCAGATGAATATCGAAATTATTCCTTATCTGATCAATTATAGAATTCCTTAATCTAATTAAACTATCGAAGCCGACGTCTAGACACGGGAATGCTCATGTCAAATTAGGCCCTAGCTAAGTAGACGTGCCCTCAAATGTCAGCAGGCTGCTAACCGATACACGAAACGACGTTATCCTGATCATAAGGGTATGAAACATTTCTAACCAGTTCAGGATAATGTTTCAAGATAGGTTTCGTTATGTTACATTTTGTGAAACTGATAAAGACGCTTTAGTTTGCGGCTCTTTAAAAGATAAATAAATATCCTTGGAAATTCTACACAGCGTCATAGTCCCAAGCTAAGCAAGCCATCATCATTCCCCTGCCCTTATCCCACACTAGGTGGGGTCGGCCAACATTTCTCTTTCACATGATCCATCCACTTCTTCTTTGGCCTTCCTCTAGTTGTATGTCCACACTCCACGCTCATACTCAAAACTTTCTAGCTAAGCAACCCAATGCTTGTGTTATGGCAACCAGATGACTGATATAATACTTAGATACATTTTTTTTGTAAATACATATTATAGATAGAAAACACCCAGACACGAAACATTTGTACGCAACATACAAACATTTGTCCCGTAGCGGGGATCGAACCCGCAACCTCCGCGTCTCAGCCGAGCCTTCGCCCGCTGCGCCACAGAGGTCGTCCCAACCAAGGGTATTCGTCGTATTTGTCCCAACAAAGTAACGCGACAAAACGACGGTCAAGAACATAATCATAGGCTTAGACCAAATAAAAAGTACTTTTTATTTGGTCTGAGATCATAGGTAGGAAGCTAATTTACAATCATTTATATGTTGTGCATAATGTGCATATTTGCGTTTACTTTCAAAAACACATTGCAAGCTACGCCAGAAGCAGTCAGTCACTTACGTTAACCAGGATACAACCAATACTCCAAGTTCAACTGCCAGTTACCTGTAACAAAACAATTCGGATTAAGCCTGATTGAGCACACTAAGCGGTCACTGGTCAGTGGTCACGGTCAGTAACATTGACCGAGCCGATGCTTTCATTTCAGTTGTGTATGTAACGTACAATTTGTTACACGCATGATTCGTTCAATGTCTAAAGTGATGTGAGTTACATTAGCTGTACAAATAAACCATGTTCTAGGATTAAATTTACACTGGAGATGTACTAGTATTTAAGTTTATGTAATAAAGAACTTTTGAAATTTAAATTAACGTGATGTGAGTTACATTAGCAGTTCAAATAAACCATGGTCTTGCAATTTGAAGATTAAGATGCTGTTTAGCTGATCACTAATAATTTTTACTTCACTGACGGCCGCAGGTTTGATAGACCGCGCCTTTTTTCGATATCAAAAAAAGTATTTTAAAATCTTGGCGAAAACTTAATTCTACTACAGGGCCATTGGTTATTTTGGTTGTTTTCGTCGTCCCGGCGATAGCGTCTGTGATCATTCTTTTCGTCTACCAGTCCCTCCTTGTCTGACTCGGGGCGCCCGAAGGCCCAGGCGTCATCTGAGTCGTCTGAGAACTCTGGCGACGTCGGGGGCGACGTCGGCGGCGATGGCCTCTGGATAGATTCTCAGCTTCGTTTTTGTACGCCTCGGCGGTGGAGTGTACAACGCTTGGGCGGGACGACGGCACTTGGTAGATGGCGCTTCCGATGGTAGCTCGAACCTCACTCGCCGCGGGGGTTGAACCGCCAACCTGTCAGGCGAGCCCCTGCGCGTCACATAGTCATCAGCGATGCGTCTTGATCGCAACGAAATCCCGCTCGGATTAACCCTCCTAGCGTGTTCGGGAGCTGGCGAGCGCGGATTTAGCTTTCTCAATACTTCCGCTCTTCTTTCAAGAGATTCAGAAGATGTATCTGATGCTTTAAAGGCCTCTAGCATCCCTGGGGTTAGACACCACACACACAAGAACACGCTAAGGGGTTCAATCAGAGCGTTCCAGAAATCGCAGAAGCCTCATTCCGTGATATCCGGTGTCGAACTCCAGGTATGATCAGGGGCCTTAGAAACATCAGATATATCTACAGAATCCCTTGAAGGAAGAGCGGAAGTATTGAGGAACCTAAACCCTCGCTCACCAGCTCCTGAACACGCGAGGAGGGTTAACCCGAGCGGGATTTTGTTGCGTCCAAGACGCATCGCTGAAGGAAGAGCGGAAATATTAAAAATGCTAAACCCACGCTCACCAGCTCCTGAACACGCGAGGAGGGTTAATCCGAGCGGGATTTTATTGCGTCCAAGACGCATCGCTGATGATAGTCATGACGCCCAGGGGCTCACCTGACACTTTGGCGGTTCCAGCCCCCGCGGCGAGTAAGGTTCGAGCTACCATCGAAAGCGAGCGCCATCTACCAAGCGCCGTCGTCCCGCTCACACGTTGTGTCTTCTGCTTGTAAACTAGGTAGGTACATAGATAACAAACTACTAATAAAAGGTAACTTAACCTGCCAATAATAATAATAAATCCATTTATTTCAGCTCTCACATAGTTTCACAGTTACAGCCATAAAAGTAATAAAAATTGTAAATAAAAATACTTAAAATTATAAACAAATTATTTAGCATGGACAGTGTGCAGATGGGTCCAGTGCTTTCCAAACACACTGTCCACACTACATCCAACTTTCCAGCTATTAATGACAGATAGCTGTTGGTGCTGCCCCGCACCCTACGCATCAGGGACGATGTTTTTTTTTTCTGATTGCGTAAAATTCATCGACGCGAGTCTCTGCGAACATGCCTGATGCGCTACAGAAGCACGGCAACCCCAACAGCACTCTGAAACCATTATTATATTGGACACGCAAGGCATTCCAGCTCCGCTGTGTATACTCGTAGTTTACCCATAGACTGCACGAATAAAACGATTGGCAGTACGCCCTAAACAAGGTGGTTTTTATAGACGCACTACATCGCGCAAATCTACGGACAAGCATATTGGCTCTAACTGATAATGCCCTGCGTTCCCTCTCTACATCCAGAAAGACCCTCCAATGGTCCAGATAACCTTCACAAATCCCAACAAGTTTTCTGAGTGCACTGATAGATTGGCTCAGCAGCACCGTATCGTTAGCGTAGCTTATGTTATTTACCATTGTTCCATCGATCGAACAGCCAATACTGGCGCTGCTGAGCTCACGAACCAGGCGGTCCATGTATAGGCAGAAGAGTCGTGGCGAAGATAATCCACCTTAGCGCACTCCACATTCCAGCCTATACTCGTCCGACAGCGACCCCCCCAGCGAGCGAAGGTGGTCACCTTACAAAATTACGCCAATATCAAACCTGATTATTTCATGTAATTACATATATACTACAGGGTATACCCTGTAGTAGAATTAAGTTTTCGTATAATAATGATATTCTTTTCACAATAATAAAACAAGGTTTTTAAATACTTTTTTTAATATCGAAAAAAGGCGCGGTCTATCAAAAGTGCGACCAGTCAGTGAAGTAAAAATTATTAGTGATCAGTTAAACATCATCTAAATCTTCAAATTGCAAGAACACGTTTATTTGATCAGCTAATGTAACTCATGTTACGTTTGACATTTGAACGAATCGTGCGTGTAACAAATGTACGTTACACAACTGAAATGGAAGCATCCTCAGGAATATTTTTTTTTGTGAAAAAGATATCTCAGCTAAGTTTTGAAAATAGTTTTTTTCATACGGTTTAATTTTTTTTAGTTTTGCCACTTGATTTCCCTCTATTGTGAAGTAATAATAATAATAGACCTTTTCATCTATCACAGATGTTTTAAGCAGCATTTGGACGGTGTGGTGGCAATTATGAAGTATTAAGACATCCAAATAACTATTTAAGGCACAGTCTATTTCAAATCCAAGGACATTCAATTGAAACCGATTTTACTAAACCAGAAAAACCGTTAGCGAACGCTTTGAAGTACTTATCTGTGGTCGCGTGAAGCGAGTAACCTTGAATGAGGAGACTTACATGATGACGCCATTATAACCGACCGCTGGGAAATCACAGGGCTTTTATCTAAATGACTACCTTCTTAAGATTTACCTGTCTTTTGATAAGTTCTTGGTCAATATTAGAGAAATTTCCTAGCACATTTTAGCGTCTTAAATTAAAAAAAACTGTGGAATATATTCCCTTCACCAATTAAAAAGTGATAACTTTAAACGGTTGACTAGAACATCTTAAAATATGTAGTTGAGAAAATAGAACTTATAAAAAAAATTGATTGTTTCCGTTTCGAAGCTGTTTTCCTCAAATACTACACATGAACTTTTATTATAACACCTTTAATTTGTCGGGTTTAAAAAAACAAGGACTATTAAACATTACAACATAATAAGGTATCTGAATTGTGGAAATTGTAGTTATGTTACTTTGTGTTTAAATTCGACACAAGTTATGACGTCATATAAGCTAATAACTTCACAAGTAACAGCAGAATGGTTAGTCATGACAACGAACACCACTTTGATGAGTGGTGATAATTGGGATGGCCTTGATGATAAAGAAGTGTGATGTAAGTGTCATAATCTGATATAAGAAAACGGATCTGATTGACAAGCTTGAAAGGAAATATTATTATATTAACTCACGGTTAACAATCTTACGGATGGCCGTAGGACTGTAGCCATAGCAACGTTGTTATCTTCTTTTATATCCTTGGACATTCCACACAGCGTCATCTAGTCCCAAGCTAAGCAACTTAATGATTGTGTTATGCCACGCGGGTGAAACCGCGGGGCGCAGCTAGTGGTACGTATATAGTAGTACGTATGTACTAGTATGTAGTGACAGTGCAATTGAGAATGATCACTCTGCCCGCAACACAAACATACGAATGAAATTAACGAATTATACGAAGGTGCAGTACCTTCCGATAATGTCAATAGGAACTCATTCCTTTGTTCTACTGCTGCTATAAAATCTGTACGTAATGTCGATTGTAAAACTATTGGCAAGGAAATTCTCAATTCGTAATGGATCATTTTCTATTTTAGAAATGGAATCGTAAACATTCTGTATTCTACCAAACAATGCAGCTAATTTATTTTGCAATTTCTGCAAAGTTCTATCGTTCGACATTTTAGAAAATGGCGGCTGTCGTTGAAGCAAATTAATTGTATCTATTTAAATCAATAATAATCCTGGATCGATAGGACACAAATGTTTTCGCGCTGGATTTATTTTTGATTAAAGATAACAATCTGCTTTATATTTTTAACACACAGTGACAATCGGATTGAATAGGATAGGTGTAAAAAGGGAACTCACGTGTATGCGTTTGCGCCTCGTTCTTGTTATTTTCACAGTCGAAAATCCAAATTGATGGGTGTCCATTTTCACTTGGCCACACACAGTTATACCTAATACAGGTCACGCAGATTACGGATTATCAGTTTAGAGCACAAACTTCGGTAATTTTGAGTTCGTGAATTTATTTGTTGCATTTGTCGCACGCATCGAAAACTGACTGATTAGTTCCAAGCTTCCACATAGAGGGGCGCGCGCGCGTAGGAATTATGCATGTAGTATCATCGCGCGCCGAAGGTGAGTATGTATAGGTAGTTAGGTTGAATGGATTAACGCAATGCGTACAGGATTATGTAGGAATATTGTCACTGTGTGTAATCCAAAACTCTTAATTAATTTGGCCCAAATAAATATCAATACAAAAAATGACAATAATAATCTAAAAATCTAATATTAGATTATTCGATTTTAACAAAAAATAGCAATCCACATTATATAAAAAAAACAAATATAAAATAACTAGGTACCTACCTAAATAATTAAGAAACATGCTTTTAAAAAGCACATTTACATTCAGTTTACATCTGACGACCGTCCGTGACATGATTAGGGACGAAGAAAAAAGTTAAAAGTCAATGTAAGCTTTCATTGTATGCAAACGTGTAAATGTAAGTCGTTGACACAGATTTGTTGATTATTCAGATGCATAAAACATGTTTGAGTAAAGGATTCTGGCGAGGATCAAAGACCACTGATGCATAGAGAACCTCTTTTAAAAAGAAAAGTAATCTTAGCTGTAATGTGGCAAATACCAAAAGTAGTATTCATTTTATGATATACAATATAAAGTAGCCTATGATTAATTGTGTTCCTTAGAAAGCAATATTGTATGTGTATCAAATGATAACGAATAACTAGATAAGATATCATTTTTAATATTAAATTAACATTATGCCCCACTTACTTTTCTTCCTGTCCTTGTCCCACATAACCACATTACACACGGTCCTATTTTTTTCTATTTCTCCATTTTTCTGTGATAACGAATGATAGAGGGAAATGGATGGATACGTTGTGCCGACCCCACTTAGTTGTATATCCCTGTTTTAATATTGTCTGACGTCAGAAGTCGTGATCTCAAATAACCAATTCAAGCTAACAGAAAGCTAAAAGCAACCGTGCATTCGGTGAGTCAGGCTCAAGGGCTTTGGATTTTGTACAGCAAATATTTACATTCGACGGTATATCTAATCTCTTACAACCTTATCACAGAAACAATGATACCAGACCGTGATGCAATGTAACCACCATTTTAAAATAGGTAGGTCATAGATTTTGATAAATATTTAATGCACTAGGTGTGCCTTTGTTACCCGAGTGATGGTGTAGAGATGATGATGGCAGTAGCTAGGTTGACGGTGAAGGTGAACCCTAAAAAAGGGCGTGTATGAAGAAAGTAATGAGAGTGTATGAGGCGAAAGAAGTGTCAGGCAGGATCGTAGCAACTGGAGATCCGTGGTCTCTGTCCAGCACACCCGCATCCCTATAGGAAGGTTGATTTTACGTGTGTAAGTAACTCCTAGTTCCAGTGATTAGCGTTTAATTAAACACACTCTTTCGCTTAATTATATTAGTGTAAGTAGTATATTACACACACTTCATGGTATGTTTAGAACAAGGTAGTAAGCTGATGGGAATCAGAACAGTGGCAGAACTAACTTGCCGTATTGAGTAATGTTATGTCAGGTCTCTTGGGTAAATTTTTATATTCGGAGCTAGTTTATTAATTCAGATCAACAAATTATGTTGGTAGCATTTGTTGGGTTAGGATTACACAACAGTTGTGACAGTACTATTCAGGTCAGAATATTTAGTTTTATGAGGCAGTAGTCTTTTCGGTGATTCTATTTGCAATATTTTAACCGGCATTAAAAGAGGAGGTTCTATTTTCTACTGTATGTTTTATGTATGTAGAGGACCAGAACCATCCAGATCGTCACAACCCCATTGTCATGACGACCACGACTATTCTGTCAAGAGTATATCGACAAAGAAGAGAGGACAAATTGAAACTTTTTTTTTTGTTTGAAAGTGTACCTACTTTCGAAGTGTATTAAAAAACGACGACAATGTCCGTAAGCAGGGTTGTCGTTGTCGTTGCATGGGTTTGTAGGTTTGGCAGCACCGACCGATCTGTATTGCAATAGCAACCCTAAACTTAGCTAGTTTATAAATAGCTTGGTATCAAGTAATACTAAGACTGAAAGCTGTGGGTTCGCACAAGCAGTCCATGCCTGTAGATCCGGTTTGGTGATGAGTCACGCGCGACCTCACGCCGACCTCTCCCGAGCCGCGTCCTCAACAAGAATGTTATTTGAGATTCGCATAGTCAAATTACATTCTACATATTTGTTTTGAATTACATTTATCAAATTCCGCAAAATCTGGACAATTACCAAATATGTTCAAAACCCCTTACGTCTAATTAGTATTCCTTCTATCTGTGATTTTGCTTCCAGTGGTTACTTAGATTTTTTCGTTGCCTCCATTTAATATATAAATTTCTAAAAGTGTTCACAGATGTTTTCTTTCTTTTCAGGTGCACCGCCGCCGCGCCGATATAAATATTAAAGTACAGCTATGAAGTCGAAGAAGCATAGCAAACAAATAAATATTACAAGCTTTTATTATTATTTACATTTACAACACGCTTGTAAAATAAAATAATGTCCGCATTTACTTTCATGAAAAGGAAAAGTTGATATTTTAAAATTCCTACATGTATACATTTTAACAAGCATTCAACGTGTTGTGCCGACCCCACATAGGGATAAGGGCAGGAAAATGATGAAATGATGATACATTTTAACAAGCATCTTACATGCGATTTTGCCTTTTACCGGCAATTTCATCATTATTCTTCATTAATGATAAACATCGCAGTTATCTTTATCATTGAACAAGACATAAAGTATTTCCTTTTGAATTTACTATTAATTCTCGGATTATATCAGCTCAGGCAAAAATTAACTCGAATAAGGCGTGGCAGAATCATCACGCTAGTTTGAGTCCATTGCAGTTTACAACTCACTCAGTTTAAGATAATTATCTAGATAATGATATTCTAGATTATTTAACAACTCTACGGAATGTAACGGTCGTAAGACCGTTTGTCATAGAAAGGCAAGCGCTGTTTAAAGAATGATTCGCTGTTCTGTTACCCAATAAAACGTGAAGGTTTTGTTTGGATTTTATTCTCCAAATCATATGTATTAACATAAAAATAAAGTTCATTTCATGATTTTGAAGTCCTGGGATTTATCATCGAAGGAATTAGCAACCCTATGTATGAAATAAGAAGACTTTAGGTATTCATAATTATACTCACTACTCCGATCGCTGATTAACTTAATGTTACTTTTATAATGTTTAAATAGAAAACGTTGGGGTTACCAGCCGTTAGGCTGACAGGTGTCTATGTCTACTGGACACTCAATATGCCCCTGTACTAGACCATAGACAATTCGATTGTAAATTGAACAGAACATGCTGCACTTTGAATATTCTACTCATTTACATTGTACAAGCAGAATAATTCTAACATTTTTATATCATCTATTTCTAGCATAGCCCTTTTAAGTTTTCGTAGTATATCTAGGTTTATTAAAAATATACCAATTTAATCATATTTAGTAACCCTCTTTCGAACATAACAAAATTACACTGATGACCTATTGTTGGAATTTTGCTGTAAAATTACATAGTATTAAATTTAAAAAGTTGCATAAAAAGGTGCGCGTGCGCATATCCCTCGATGCGCACGAGCCGCTCCCCTAGCACAGGGCACACTTGTTACAGGTAGGTTGTATGAACCACACCTGTCTTTAGGGAAACACACAACATGTGGCGTGGGGAACGTGGAGCAACGCCGTGCTCTAAATAATTATTTCTAGTTATCTATTATAATACTTATACGTCCATTGTTGCAGCCTAAAATTTTAAATATTCTTTTTCCAGCTTAAACGAGGTAACTATGATTAGTGAGCGATATTAACTTATTAAGTTACTATCGACTATCGGTAGAGTACAAAACTTTAAAAAAATCTCCTAGTGGCCACGGTGCACGGTAAATTTAGTTGCGGAAACGACCGGAAGGGTTATCATCCGAAATGTCGATGTGAATAAAATCATATCAGTAAGTGATTGAGTCGCAACTCCTGATGGAATACCATATATAAATAACCGAGCGGTATGTTATGTAAAAGGGGCACAAGTAAATTTGTGTTTACGATACAGTGTTAAAAGTTAACGTCTAAATGCTATCTTCCCTTAAGCCAGTTTTTGCCATTTGGCGGTAAGTGCATAAATGGCTCATAACTTTTACACAATATTATCTTAGGTCCCATTTAGTCTTATAATTTGCAACTTTGATAAGCGCAGTCGCTGCCTATCTTTTAATTCCTCCTTTAGCGGTCGAAACATTAACATTCTTATCTTTGTGTTTCAATTAAAATGTATTTTAAAGTAATTCTCCTTTGCATGTCCAATTAAATAAACATTGCATCGTAATAGCCACACCAATTTTGATGATAAAAACAAAATTAACGTGGAGTATAGAGTCATTGAATCGACATTTCGTGCAGGAAAGTATGGTAAGTGTAGGTTAAAAAATGCATAAGTGACCAACAAGAAAACAAAGATACAAACTGTTTTATGAAGCAAATTAACACAACGTAGGCGTCCAAATAGCTCGTATATTGATTACATACTACCGGATAAACGAAATTGAAAACAATTTTTGGATTCAAAAGCGCAAAAATTAAACGTAAAACTTAAAGCTGTTCAAACAGAAAAAGACAGACTAAATATCAAAGGAAACCATACGGTCAAGGACAGAAAAAATACAGGAAACGTATGTTACCAAACTGTCGACATAATACATAGCATGAAAAATACAAACATAAGGAATTTACTTGGTAGAAGTCAACAGGAACCACCAGGTTAAAAATAATAAAAATGAATTCTTAAAAGCTGATAATACAGAAAAAAACAGCTGGCATTTAGTAATGGTAAAAATAAACAGAAATAAGTTAACTGTCAACAGAATTAAACATGTCATGATAGATAGTGACCACACATCTGTAGTGGAAGTGCAAGACTTATGTTTTCTTGTGCTAATTATTAAGACAACACGGAGTACATTTAAAGAGTGACAAAACACGGGTTAGTAATTAAAAATACATTGTTATTCAGTTCGTGACAGACGACAGTTGGATTAGGATGCTACAATTTTTTTAATTTTATTTAATTTTAATTTCTAGATATAATGCAAACCAATTTACACCATGGTTTTGATAGACCAGGTGTATTTTAGTTTTTTGTAATGAGGTCGAGTGTGCCTAGGCTCTAAAGTGGTTAATAAAAACAACTACAAACTAGCATCTTCTGCATCTCTGGTGTTCAAACCTTAATAAATGTCAGAAATTTCGAAACTGCAAGCCACAATCGTGATGAGGCCACGAACATCGATTCGACAAGCACGACAAACTGTATCGTTCTTAGTTTCGTACCTCTCACTTTCATTGCCGCAAATTCTTTGGAAAGTGTGATAAAGATTTGCTTGAAATTGATTAGCGATGGCGTCTTATCGCTATAAGAATAAGTTGAGATGATGATATTACGATATGCTCGATATAATTAATTAATTCATGTAGATTTGCATGAATTTGAAAGCGAAAACGATAAAGGTAAAAATAAAGGCTTTTCGAACCAGAGAAACAGATGCGCCTCTGACAGCTTTGCCAATGTCAGTGCTAATTGCTAATTATTTTATTTACACAGCCGTTTGCTGGTTCAATTGTGATACAGTGTTCTCAGCAATGATTCATCTTACAAAAATAATGGCTTGTAGCAATAACGTGTCTGCTCATTTTTTAAGTCATAGGTAATTTACTTTTTTGGGCTAACCTGGTTTTCCCATCACTCATTTTCAATAGATCTCCGGTAAGCAATTTAATCGCTTTGTCTACAGCCTTTAGATGTTATATAATTTAATTTTTACAATCATTGACTCATAAATAGAATCTTAGTTTCCTTTAAAATGTTCACACACCTCGCAAATTGCAGGTTTACCGCTAACGTGTCTTGCGACATGCTTGCGCAAGCGCACCCAGTCACAGACGTAGAGTGTCCTTCAGTAGACATAAAATACAGTCAATAGGACCTGCGCAAACAATAGTCGAGTGTAAAGCTAATATTGATAATGCCTCTTCAAACGTGACTTTGGCGCTATGACCATTTCGTTACTGCCCGAGAGTTTGATAATGCTCAATGCTACACCGAACTATAACAATTTTACTAAACTTCAATAGTGGTGTTATTAATGGTGGTGTTATTGTAAAAATAAATACAACACCAAGCCTGAAGGTTATCTTTGATATCTTGTTGATAGACTCTGATAATGATGCCTCCGATAAGATGTCAATACCTGTAACACTTTGTACGCAACATACAAAATAATGAGTTTTGACTCGACGAAACTTGTCAAACGACGAATATATCCATTGCCAAGGTCAAAAACTATAGGTATAAGTCAATGGAAACAAAATCATTAAAATCGTTCGCAATGACCAATATTATTCAGTGAAGCAAAAACAAGACGTAGGCGTACAAGACAAGATGTTTTGAGATTTTTTCATTCAGTCTTATCCGCAAATAGTTTGAGCGATAGTTTAGAGGAAACGATTCATCTGAGCTAATGAGGATTCCAATTAAAATCCCGGAACAAAGATATAAGTACAAGGTAATAGGTGCAGTGTAATCAATTACATCATCGATCGCAGGTATAAGTAATAAAGATATAATTCCTAGTACCTACAACAATCTAAAGCCTATTAAGAATTTATATCAATAACGAGTGGTTAGCGTGTAAGTAGAGAGCCAACATGCATTCAAATTGAATATTTCCAAGCGATAATTAAACGTTACGTCGATCATACGAGATCCTTCGTTTTCTCTGTCTGTCAATAATTTCTCCGCGGTACATGCGTGCGGCTAATGAAGACTTACACGATCTAAAACGATATGCAGATTCGATTGATTGAGATTGATCGGAGAATAGTAACAAGTCTATTGAATTGTTCGAGGCAATAAAAGCGATGGTATCTCTATATCTGCAGAATTGTATAATTTTTGCAGAGTAGTAATGAGATAAGCTGAATAAGGAGATAGTTAATATCAACAGCTATAGAATAATCAAGATGTTGACAAAACAATGATCATGCAGTAGCAATACAAAACAGCATATTCTCAAGGCATAGACCAGCATTCTGGGACATGAATTTTGTACTAAACTTACATGAAAACAATTTGAATCCGATGCAGTCAACTATCTAGAGGATTTTGCCCTGCAGTGGGACGAACATGGCTGAGTAATAATAAAGGGTGGAAAAAATGGCTGTGTCTGGAGTGCAAGAGTCTGTGCTAATTTTACAAACGGTTTGTACCAATTCTCTTCCTATTACTGCAAATCTTTAATTTGCAACTTCTGACCACGTATCTAATCGGCATCGAATGCTGATTCTTATACATTTTCTTCTGTTTCCAGTTCTTCTGTTTCTTAAACGATTGTAGAAATGCAATATGATCGATTCTTTAACTCATTCAAGGCCCAAGTCTGGACCTCGTCCTCCTTCACAGCGGGCGCGCCCGCTGTGCAGGAGGACGAGGTAGTGCGTCCGGGGCATCCAACGTGTTAACTATGTTTAAATGGTCAGATCTCTGATGTTGCTTAACTTCCCTCTTAGAGAGTGCTGCATTCTGTGACTTTGAACGAGGGGAGCAAAGATATCTATCTGCTTCTCGAAGTATCCCTCCAAGATCCAGGGGAAAGTGCAAAGTGACGCTCACGCGACACTCCGTGCCGGGTCCTCATTAGCATGCCGCATCGGCATATTTATGAGCGTGTTTACAAATACATCAATTTCGCCCGTAAACATGGCGAGAAGAAAACACATTCTATAAATAGTTTTGATGTAGAAAAGAACGAAGTAAAACAACTAGCTGGTAGCCTCTAGACTAATCCTGCATCTTTTTAACAGAATTCAAACAAGGCTCCTGTATCTTTATAATAGGTAGGAGGTTTTTAAATAGTCGCCTTGTAACATTTGGAAATTTATTTTTTTGCGTATATTTGCTAGATGGATAAATAAATTTAGTAATAATATATGACGAGGATCTGCGGTGTAAAGGACAGAAATGCACCTCGGGAGTGCAACAATTTTCTTTCTTGGATAGAAATCGAGTTATATTTTTCTGATTGGGAAGAAACAAAGCAGAAACGGAATGCGTCTCTTATATAATTTCCACGGTTCTGTGCTAGAATTATCCATCATTGTCTAATGGAGCAATCTCAAACAAAATCTCAAATTACAATTCTGTCAAAGGTTGCCATCTGCAATTCTCGTTACACAATATTATTTAGATTGCTAGACGCCTAGATATTTCAATACGAAATGGCAGAACGATTTTGAAATGATTTGAAAGATCAATCTTTCGAAACTAATGAAGATAGGTACTAATTCCTAAATCGCAAGCCTTTTAAATAATCTCAGATTCTGAATGCATCTGCAGGTGATCTTGATCTTCCATTCATCATTCCCCTTATCCCACCCTAGGTGGGGTCGGCACAACATGTTTTCTTCTTCCATTCATCTCTATCATTCGTCGACTGCGTATTCACTCCTTTCACATTCATATCCTCTTTCACACAATCCATCCACAAGTGTAACGATCTTGATCTTCCATTATAAGGGATATTTTTTCAAAAACTTGAACTAACCTTACAACCTTATAAGTCTCGGCTAGACCATTTTTTCAGCAGTTAAACAGGGCATGCCTAGACATGGAGAATCTAGGCTTCGCAAGTGGGCTGTCCCGTTATTTGGATCTCGGATGAAAATCAATGACTCGGACACGCCTCAAATTGATTTAGTCACAGCTACGAATGCTAAGTTGAATGACCTTCAGGCAGTTTTTTCTCTTACTAAACCAGCAAACGTTTTCTCGGGCCGTTGGGTTGTGCTATTCGGAACGTTGCGTATTTGAATTATATAACTAAGTTTTACGACCGACTAAAACAAATGTCACAAGAGATACGTTCTTTAAGTTGTATCGAAAACACAGGGGTTACGAAAATAGTTAAAATACATCAGAAATCTAACCAGTTTAATAAAATATACTGCGAATTTTCATAGCAGATGTTCCAAAGTTACAAAATCTGTGCCTAGGCCAACTCTGATCTTGACAGGCAAGACTTGGTCCAACGTAATCGTCGTACCTATCACAAGAAGAATCGACTACAAAATTCAGATTGTAATAGGTAGGTAAGAACGTATCTAATTAAAATCTAGCAAGACGGGCGCAAAATATCCTAATCTGTTTCTAACGCCTCGCGTTAAAGCAAATAATATTTGCATGATAATTTATGAAAATATATTTATGTAGGCAATTATGTACCTTGGAATACTAGCAATGTGCAAAATTCTTAGTTTATTCTACCGCATTTTATTACAAGATCCTTATAACATTGGCAGTAGATTCCCTCGGGCGATAGATTCCCAACGAGTGGACTCCTGACGCAATTTATTCTATCTTAAAAGATGTAAAATGCCAAGTTACTACAACACCATTCTTTATGAAAAAAATTGGTTAGGTTAGATATATATCACCATGTAGGTACCTATAAGTCTCTAAGTTTTATACCACCCTGTATAAAACTTAGAGACTTATAGGTAAAATAGTGTCAAGCGAAAGTCCAGAAACAGAACACGGGTCATCATCCCCATGTATGTACCGCGATTTTCGATAGTTTTCGAGTTATTATTTTTTCCAGAATTTTAGAAATTTTCGACTTAAATTAACATCTTAAAAATCCTTAAAAAAGTACAAAACTTTGATGGTTTTCTTTATGCTACTGAATTTTTATCAGTTGTTTTTTATGCATAAAATAATCAGCTACGCACACTTCAAATCAAAATATATTTTTTGTATTTTGTTATATAGGTGATGTAGGTAGGTAGGTAGTACGAAAATGCCTCCCGCCATTTCATAAGCTAATTAAACCCTAGCTCAACTGCCTACGAATATAGGCTTGGCGAGTTTTATTTTTTCTTGTTGAAATTGTAATTGATGGGGTTGTTATAGAACCCCAGGTGCGGCAGGTGGAAGAGACAGCTGAGGCACAGAATAACGAGTACCTTCTTTGAAAATTTGTATCAGTTTATCTATTGCTACTCTAATTTGCGATGCGTTTCAATTTGAAATAGTAGGTATATTGAACTATACTCTGTTCACCGAGTCGATCGAATACATAGTTAGAATAATAAACGCACGCGATTGGCGTCGAAAACGGGCCTAGGGCGAGTTCACATTGCCTTATGTAATGTATTCCTTTATAATGGTTTCTTTACACGTAAGCAAAATACCTACATATGAGTATGTACCAAAATTTAAGGACAACACAATTAGTTGGTTTATTTTTTGAACGTCTCGGTGAACAGAGTATAGGTAAGTTTTAAACATCAGTGTTTTAGATTATAAGAATCAGTATTATTATGAAACGTCGGTATTTTATGTAAGTATCTAGCCTGAATTCTATAACCAATGTACGGATGTGGATGAGTTGGTTATAGGAACCAGGTGTTAGGCTAATTATTACTACTTTTGGTATTTCTTGAAACAGTTACTTACTTCTTTTGTAGTAAGAAGGTATGGTTCTTAGGAACATTCTATATTATTTTGAAGAAGAAAATATTGGCATTTTAGATTATGAAAATAAAACATGGTCGGATAGGTTAGTAACCTATGGGCAAAAAATTACATTTGTCAAATAAAATTAGTTGATCTTGATCAAATCTATTTCCCATCAGGAACACTTTTCTTAAAATAATTTCCCAAATCAAACATAAAAAAGTAGGTTTGTATAAGCAAGTGGTCAACTTTGGTGATAGAACTTTTAGGCCACAGACCTCTGTTGTGGCTAACAAGCTATGCTTAAATTTACTAAATAGTGATCTAAACAAGGTAAAAGGTTACATTTTATTTATTCACTAAACAACTTAAAAGCTGACTAACCAATGAAGCACGAGAAGGATATGTATTAAGTAAATTTTACCCTGATGATTAGCTATGAGTTTAGGTTATATAAATATAAGTCTGGTATTTTCAAATTGTTTTTCATAGCGACCTATACCTTCAGGTAGGCTACCATGGCCTGACAATCATCCTATTTGGGTTTGGATGTAAGAAGTAATCTATGAAACTATCTAGGTAGGTACCTACCTACTGAACTGATTAGGTAGGTCTAAAGATTAATGGAGGACGGAGGTTCCTACACTACATGCAAATGAAGCCACGGGCAGAAATGGATAAGAATGAATACTAGTTCACTAAATAGGTATTATAGTGTTTGTTTCGTCGATTTGTAGACTATTTTTAAACTTTTAGAAGCTCACAGAAGATATAAGTACCTACTTACCTACTATTATTAGGAAATTTAGCTTCTCGATGACCTCATCAGGCCCAAAAAAAACAGTTGTAAGCGACCTAAATAGCGAGCAGCGAGTGCAGTATTATTATACTTTCATGCATACGCACCGAGCGAAGCACGGCTTCGCACTACACAATATCTCTTTTTTGCCGTTTGATACTGCCGAATGTACACGTAACAAGGTGAAGAAAGTGATGTTGTAGTAGCAATATTGTCTTTTGATCAAATATCATCGTGCAATTAGGTACTTCTCCGTTATCTTCATAAATCCGCGAAGGCTAAAGAAATGAATCTTGTCTGCCCGCGCGTGTTGACCGATGTAAGCGGCTAATCTCGAATGTTTTTACACGTGTAAACCTACCTTTATGATCAGCTCGATCTCTGGGACGTCTCCGTTAGCTGTTCCATTCTCTGCGATTTCATCCGACATCGTGAACTCCAAAAACACTTGAAATTTATCAAAAGTAAAATACTTTCCACACAATTTCACACAACCGTCACCGTTCCAAAACGCCGGAAGACTGCCTCACTTCACTTTAGTTGGTGAGAGATTATTTTGATCATTTTTTTGCTCGATGATTATGCATTTAGTGTTGCTATGTTCAGGTACGTTCTAGACTTGTCTATTGGTTTAGGGTTCCTTTGGTAGTAAAAATAAATTATTTAAAATCCTGTCTGCTGTCTCTCAATTCAATTCAATTCTCAATTCTTTATTAAACTAAATTATCATATCATTACAGACGGTATCTAATGCGATATATCGATAATCTCGTTTAGTACGGTAACCATCATAAAAATTGAAAGAAAAATCTATCTTAAATATCAAATTATGAGAAGGGTATGAATGAACAATTGCAAGTTTAGGGTAAAGGTTTAGTTATTGGTGGCAGGCTTTGAGAGATAAAAATTATCAAATCTAGTAGGGTTTTGCTTCCTGATTACATATCTACCACTTTTATTTCTAGGAGATGCTTAGTTTTCGAGAAATTAATAAAAACATTTTTTATACAAATTTAAAGGAAACATGTAACGAAACAACTATACAAGATAAAATAACTTCACTTCACATGAATTTGACAGCTTATTTGTCGCAGTTTATTATCTATGGTGTAAAATGGCGCGCAAAAACGATGAACGGAACGTAAACTTTTTAATGTTTATTTTTTTATTATATTTTTTATTTTAAGATTAGCGCTAGATAAGGCAAAAAGTAAATGATTAAAACATTTTTTTCATAAATTTTTCATTTATTGAAACCGAAATTGATTACAATATCAATTCATTTGTTGTAATTATGATGTGTGAGACTGTGAGACGCCACTGTACCTCTATTTTATGAGTGAGCTCGCTTCGCTTGCGTTTTATACATCAACATAACCTTACCTACTCATATGGAAGTTAGAGTCTTGGGTCACCAGATTTTACGAGTGGGCTCGCTTCGCTCGCATTTTTATATATCAACCTAACCTAACCTACTTTTTAGGTCACCAGATTTTATGAGTGGGCTCGCTTCGCTCGCATTTTTACATATCAACCTAACCTAACCTACTTTTTAGGTCACCAGATTTTATGAGTGGGCTCGCTTCGCTCGAATTTTTATATATCAACCTAACCTAACCTACTTTTTAGGTCACCAGATTTTATGAGTGGGCTCGCTTCGCTCGCATTTTTATATATTAACCTAACCTTACCTACTCATATGGAAGTTAGGGTCCTATGTCACCAAATTTGATGAGTAGAAAATTGTACGTTCCGTTCATCGTTTTTGCGCGTCATTTTACACCATAGATAATAAACTGCGACAAATAAGCTGTCAAATTCATGTGAAGTTATTTTATCTTGTTTCGTTTCACGTTTTCTTTGAATTTGTATGAAAAATGTTTTTATTAATTTCTCGAAAACTAAGCATCTCCTAGAAATAAAAGTGGTAGATATGTAATCAGGAAGCAAAACCCTACTAGATTTGATAATTTTTATCTCTCAAAGCCTGCCACCATTAACTAAACCCGAGCCAAGTTTAGCTCTCATCATCAATAACTCACAATGAAGTATGTTTATTTATCTTCTAATCTATTGTTCTTAAGTTACACCTGCGGAACAGTCCACGAAAATCAGATGTTCTAACTTGTCAACATTTTTTTTTACATTTTTGTTTTTTTATTTTGTTGGAATGCTATTGCCAATCTGCCAAAGTGCCAATGTCATGTCACTAGCATAGCATTTGTAACGTCAGACAGACAGACAGACGTCATTCAAACAAGCAAGAGTAGCAAAAGAAAGCCCATGTTTTTGTTTTCCAATCCAAATTGAAATACTATTTGTAGTTTCACTTTAATTAGATAATTAACTAAAAAGAAACGGTTAGTACACTGCACCTGCTAATTATGAGTTCCACATCGGAGGAATCTTCTGCAGCCCAGAAAGAGATGAGCTTTGCTGAGAAACAAGCTGACAGAATGAAGAGACTTCGCACATTGCACAACGCCAGAAATGAGGCCAGAACTCAAAACCACCAAGAAGTGGTGGCGGAGGAGGCCCGTAATAAGCTTCCCACTAATTACGAGGCCAAGCGGCGGCAAGCAGAGTGGCTGATGGACGATCAGAAGAAACGTGAGGAAGCTCAAACTCAAGGTAAAGATTACGACCGTGTGAAGTTGCTGAACATTTCAGCAACAGAAGCGGAGCGTCTTGAGCGCAAAAAGAAGAAGAAGAACCCAGATCAGGGTTTCTCTACTTACGAACAGGCTACTGTCAGGCAGTACAATAGACTCGTCAAGAACATGCCTGCTGTTGATTTAGAGCAGTATGAAAAACAGAAGCAGAAGTATGGCGATGCGTTCTACGGAGGACCGAACGTGATTATACACGGAATGCACGAGGACAGGAAAGACGCTGTAGATAGTATGGTTAATGATCTTGAGGGCCAGATTGCTAAGCGGGCTAAGTACTCCCGTAGGCGCACGCACAATGACGACGCTGATATTGACTACATCAATGAAAGGAATGCTAAGTTCAACAAGAAGCTTGAGCGGTTCTATGGAGAACACACAGCCGAGATCAAACAAAACCTGGAGCGTGGTACTGCTATCTAAATTGTATCAATTATCATCTATTTTAAGTTGAAAGGATTAAGACCTTATAATTATGATACAAAGTATACCATTATGAAAGGTGATAAAAACATAGACAGTCTAAGGCTCGTATTCAGAGTCCATACTCAAGTAGTGAATGAACGACCGAACAAGTGGTGATTCATCTTTTAGTTTCTATAAAGAACTGTCAAAAAATAAAAAACTACTCAAGTGAAGACTCTAGTCTTACGCTCAGGCTCTGAATACGAACTAGTCTGCAAGAAAAGAGACTAGGGGAGATGGAATGTGGTTTGATGCTTCCTGTGCCATTTAAATTTCCTTCTGTTTCCATTTTATGATACCTACATACTGCCAATATGTAGATATATACAATTTTTGTATTAAAAGCCTTCCTGGCTACTAATTGGTGTTTTAGAATAGTTTTGTAGATCTTTGTAAATTATTAAGCTTTAAGGTTCATGTATGGGACTAAATGATAATGAATTTTGTAGTGTTCAATGTGTAGAACGATTTTAGGAAAAAAATTGTAACTGGGTGCTTACCTAATATATTTTGTAAACTTCTGAATGTAACAACTTTACTACGTAGTACTATTAACTTAATGTAATGTTAACTTGACAATCTCGTCACCTTCAATGAAGAATGGTGGTAGTTTTGTTTATATTAATTTAACCTGGAATCCAAACATTTCACCAACATAAACTGAACTACGGAAATTTGGCATAATACTTCGATTTTAGAAAGAGCCCCAGGTCGTTTTTTTTTTCAAATGTAACTAATCAGAGTAAATAATCTTAAGTATTGTAACCTACTATCTTAATACTATAATGTTTAGTTTGGAATTAAAACACAATATGTATTTATAAACAATTTTAACAAGTTTATTTTGATAAATATGCCGATGAAATAAAAAGTACATATCAATTAATAGATACATTATATAAATATGTTAAAACTATAAAAGCGCTAACCGTATTTTGTGGTGCTGTGCAATAATACCTACCTACTTCAGGAGAGGAGATAATGCGTCAGTCAGTCAGACACTTTATATTTCGAACAATAATTAAATTCAAACGTTTTTTATGTTGTGTAAAAAAATTAAGCTGATCAATGCCTGAATACTAAAACGTTAAATAAAGTCAAAAACCTAGGGACCTGTTTCACAACATAAACAAAATAGTGCCTAAGTACCTAATTTAAATCATAAATTCTATGTATTTTTGCACAGCAACACTCAGATACATCCTGTCAAAAGGTATAAAGGTTTAATAGTAATATGTACAATATGAGCACAAGTTTTTTTTTACATAGAAATGCTTGCAGTTTACCTTCAAAATAAAATGAAAGTTCGAAAGTTTTCGACTAGAAATCACAGAGATTGTTTTATTCATATTTTAAAGCCTTATTAGTATTGATAAAAGCCTTTACGTTGAGTTATTTATTTCATGAACTCTCAACTTTTTTTTAAGTAGGTTTATGTATTTAATGCTTAAAGTCTTATGACTTAATAACCATTATTGGTGGATCAGAACATAGTATTTTTTTATGTACCAGAATTTGAAATAAAATACTTAGCATACTTTGTTGAATTAAAGTAGAATTATTCATACTTGGAGATATAACACGTTTATTACAGAACACTTAATTGAAATGCTGAACTATACATAGCAAATTACAAAATTTAATTTCATGATTAAGTATAGTGCAACGTAATCTAACAGCAGTTGATTTACCTTTGAGTGGCACAGTGCTGCCACAAAGATGTAACATACAGGGAAGTACTCATTTTTTAAAAAATAGTTCCACTGATATAAATTTATTATGCTAAGCTGAAAGAAAATTTAAGTCAACTCTTGTGTAAAGTTTGTTGTTTTCAAAAGTAGACGTAGCTAGACATACAATGGTTGCTGAACATTTTTTTTTTTCCGTTATGACTCTCTTGTCACTTTGAGCTCTGAACCTTTCTTAATTGGTATTGCTGATTGGTAATTTTTCTTTAATTAAGTATAGCATACAGTCTGGATATAGAGATGTATTATTCTGTCCTACCAGAAAGCAAAACAGTTTCGCTTAATTTTTTTTTATTTTAAATGAAGAATATACGAGTCTATATAATCAAAAAAATATGTCTGCTGTAAAATTAATATAGCTGAATTGAATAAAAAAATAAAACGTTAACGTTAAATAACGTTGTATGGGGAGTTCTGCAGTGTCGAATTAAAATTTACCTAGATTTTAGACAGTATTAAAGTAGTACCTAAACAACTTAAAGTTATTTTCGCTTCATCATTTTCGTTAAATTCGGTTGATAGGCACAGGCTGACGAACATTTGATTTTCGAGCATTATGTATCATAAAATACACAAATCAATGAGGGATTGAAATCTAAACAAAATAGCTGATCAGGGCCCTGTTCCTTTTTACAAGCCTTTCTTTACATGGATTAAAAGATAAAATCCGTGTCGAAAATGTATTTGGTAATTTTTAGTAACAGGTCCCTCTTAAACTTTAGACTCTACCAACATGTCTACAACCATAATGTCCGCAGTCTGAGCGTTTTAAAAAAGACGAACCACAAGAATAGAATCATGTAATATTAATTAAGTAATTATAATTAATACTTAGGTAGGTACTTAGATACCTACCTAAATTAGTCAAAGTTGAGCCCAGTTTGAATTTCCGCTTAAATCTATTCTGTGTAGTTCTTTACTTTATTTATATCGTTAATCGGTTCGTTTTATTCGTGTGCGGGTCTATTTCACTACTAAAAATATTTCTCTTAACATTTTGACGTAACTTAATGATTCGATATCACTACTAAATTATCTAAACATTTTCGTGTAACTTAATTTGATGATTCGATATAAATTCGTTGTAATAAACTAAAGAACATTTGATAATATTATAAAAAGTTTTTTTATAAATTTAGCTAGAGTAATAATTTATTAAAAATTATGTTTATTCATAGTGAAACAGCCCTATTAAATGGCCAAGTATCGGATTGAAAATGCAGTCGTAATAAATATATTCTAAGTACATAATCTTTTTATATTTTAAAATGCGTTGTTTCAGAATTACATAACATTTAAAGAAAAGCAAATCTATTTCAAAACATTGAATATTCATAAGCTGATTATTTTTAGATAACAATACGTAATAGGTATGTCTTGTGTACAATAGGTAAAGATAACCTTGGAAAATGATAGTCCGACTAAAGAAAAATCTGCAGTAGAATTTTACAAATACCTATAGCTAGCATGTTTCAGTTTATTTTTATGGTATCCGAGATAGGTACACTTTTCAATGACTTGTCTCCATTTTTCACAATAAAAATACAAATATTTGCTTACACATACCAAATTCCTTGAATAGATAACAAATATAAAAAGATCTAGGCATTTTAAATGGATAAATAAGTACTTCGTTTTGATTTATCTTGAAAGCGATTAGACTAGATTTCGAGAAACTTATAACAAATGAATAATATTCAAATACTGCCATTAGGTACATGTGGCAGATTTGTATAGGCATAATAATATAACGGACGATTTAGTTCACAATATGAATATTTATGAATTATGTAATTAAATACGAATTATATTTTATATTTAACATAGCATTTTAAAAGTGAAAAGCGTAATGCTAATGATTTACGTACTTATCACCAAAGTGATTCGTAATTTAATAATTTATAATTTAAGAGTAAAAAATGTAATATATTCATATTGTAACCTACATCGTCAGAAGAAATACTTCCAGTCCACCCTAAGTGCAGCGATTTTAACCAAGTTATCCGCATTTGGATCTCGGCACTCGGTGTTAGGAAATATATTTGAATATCGTAAAAAAATAACAGACTAAACAGGTCATTTATTGACTTGAATATTAATTTTATGAGCTTGAAAAAATTAAAACATAATAAATTAATAATCCCTAAAGTTGAGGGGTCCTGTTTCACAAACACTACAAGTTACAATGACTTTCAACCTAAATACATTTAATGTCTTAAAAAACATGCGGGAATTGGCTTGTTTCTTTGCAAAACGGGACATCTCAAGCTAAGAATAAACAGTCATTTTTGGAATGTGTTCAAAATAAATCAGCCTCACCAAATGCGAATATCACAGATAGGTATCTACTGCACTTAAGGGCGAGTCTCATCAAACTTTACCTGCCAAGAACTCTTAATACTTAGAATTTAGTCTTGGTACTTGCTTCGTACTCGTTTGACTCAACCCGCCGTTTAGTCCTGATGTTGTCTCATAAAACCCACGATCTCGTTATTTCTGGAAAATACAAAAACAATGTGTGAATATGCATGACTTTTTTGTCCTATAATTATGTATTCCGCGTTACTAAGTTTGTGCCTTCTAATAAAGTCCTGTTTTGGATAGCACAAACTTAGCGAAGCCTTATACCATTGCATTGGGTAAAATAAATTAGGTTGTGGATTATGATAATATGCTAATTGCTAATATTATAAAAAGGTAATGTTGGTTTGTTTATTTCTTTGTTTGATGGAAGTAATCTCCGAAACTGCTCAGCCGATTTCAAAAATTCTTTCACCGATTTGTAAAATGGACTGTTGGGATAGTTATAGGCTATATTTTATCCCGGTAGTTTCATTAGTACACCCGTGCAAAGCCGGAACGTGGGGCTAGTAATTAATAAATTACACTTACTCCGCCTCCCAGGCATAAGTCGAACAGTAATTCCATCTCGAGCGCGTACTGAAAAATAAACAAAGTTTTAACAAATATTACCAAATCTATGCCAATATATATTTTTATGTTATAAAAGCAGAAGTAAAAAAACATTCCACGGCACAACAGCTTGTTAGGATTAAAATATAACTTACCATTTGTAAATTGTCAACTATACAGGAAGTTAAGCCTATAGGAACTCTGGGACCTTTTACACAAAGCATACATTTTTTTAGGTAGTGTTACCTCAAATTGAGTACTGACTTTAGGCTTGCCTACCTAATCTTTATGACAGGATTAATGCATAATTATTGTATTATTAATAACTCACATTTCATTTTCATTGATTACACAAACATTAATTCATTCATAGCTCTTTTATTCTCTCAAAATATACAATAATTGATAAAATTAACTGATCACAATAAATGTACAATTCAGTAAAAAAAGTACAATTCAATAATATAACACTAAACATAACAATTGTAAAAATCCAAATAGACTGCCTAAGGCTCAATTCACACCAAGATGGAAGGGAAGCGTCGCGCAGTACTGTCATATAATTTTAAACTTTATCTTCATCGCCATAACACATATTATTCCTTGAGAAGCTTCAAACGTAGCGACTACGAGCGACCGTAAGCGGCGCCAAGAGCACTGAATACTATGCATTATAGTTATATCCATAAAGTTTAAAATCACATGACGCTGAAACTTCGCTTCGCTTCCATCTCGGTGTGAATTGACTCAACACATTATTAACAAAATACTTTTTCTTAATTTCTAAGTTTCCTTGCTTTTTGCTTGTAAATAAATTAATAAGTTGCAGCTAGAACGTTGTTCATTTCATTTAAGTACCTACACATAAACCGCTGATCTACAGGCTTACTGCTATACTTGTCGCGAAAAGAAATGTCATCACCATCATGATTATACCGTCAATTAAGACAGGAAAACGCAATATAACTGTCAGAATTGACAGTAAAACCATGTTTATTGTCAAACCTGTCTACTGTGATATTTGACAGTTTATTGTGATAGCGATAAACCTCGATTTCGCGACAAGTTAAGCTTTTAAGCCCTCTAAGGTAACACATATTCAACAGTGAATATAAAAGCATATTATACTCAACTAGAAAGAATAATGATGAACCACAAAAAATGCCGCAAGTAACCTCGATAAATATAAGAAGCCATATAAAATACAAACAAGTTACCCTTATTATGCCAATTGTGTTTTTAATTAACAAACATAATTTTAACGTATACAGTATAATTATTTTTTGAAATTGCTTCTATAGTATTGCCATTTTTATAAAACTATTCTTAAGTGCTATATTGCAATGGCTGCTTTTAAGTACAAAAATTGGTTATTCTAAGTAAACTGGAAGAATATGCCTAGCCTATCACAGTGTAATTCGAAAACTTAAATAAATACCTGCTTCATTTTATACTTAGGTAATTTAATTTCAAAAGGTTTTTCTGAATGGTTAAAATAATAGTCTTTAAAACCTATTTCAGGCATCAGACTCGCACAAAACATACCTACCACCACGAAACTGTAAAACATTTATTGCATAAGCTCATTCTGTGTTAGGTTAGGTTAGGTTAGGTTTTTGAGATAAAAATAAACAAATTGAAATTGAATTTTAATAAATAATATTGTGATGATCTTGATTTAATATTTTACGATTGACGCATTATACTAATAATCTCTAAATAAATACTTATATTTTCAGCTAAACTTTCATTGGTGACCAACACCCAAAATGAATATAATCTAGAAAGTTTTAAGAAAAAAATCTCATAAATAAAATCGCATTATTTAAATAATCAATAAATAAATAAGACTTTTATTCAGACAGTTAACAATGTCATTAATCGCATTATTTACCTTTTTATAATTGAAAACCCTGCCGATGCCGTCGTAAAGTGTTAGATACAATAATTGTGATATGATAGACTGAGCAAGGTCACTTGAGCAAATAACTCCATGGCTAATTCCAACAGGCAATAAATATTAAATCAATAAAATTTTTGGCAAGGCGCAACAAATAGTCTTTAACTGAGATCTAGTTATGTCCCATTGACCAGACAACAATGTGATGTTTTTACATATTTATTATAGTGTTACCACACTTAGGTATTTCGTCAGAAAAATTGTAAAATCTTAATAGAAATTACGACACCGGCAGGATTCGAACCTGCGCCGATACAAGCGATCTCTCTAAAGGATGCCTCACCACTCGGCCACGGGATCTAATCGACCGGGTCGAAACTATTATTATGATCAATTTTCGGTTAAAGCGCCGGTTCGAATCCGGTGTCGTAACTTTTATTAACAATGTGATGCTTTATTTGCCTATAAATAATAATAAATAGACTAATACATTATAACTAACCTAGTAACTTTAAAAAGTAATAAAATTTACAAAGACTAATGGAATTAAGTATCAGATATGTCTTCTATTCTAGAAATTATCAAATTATATTTTATATATTTTAGTCATAAAAGGCTTGTATTGCCATCTTCACGTGAGGATACGTAGTCAAGGGCTGTCCAATGCCCGGTTTCAATAATCAACTACCAAATAAATTGTCAAAAAATCTTTAGCATATTTTTTTTGTTGTTATACAAAGTTGTTATGGCGTTAGATTTCCGGACATTCATAATTTAAATATTGCAAGTACTATACTATTACTTTAAGATGGCCAGACAAGCCTTAAGGCACTTTAAAGACACTCATTTTAATTAAAAAAATGCTACGCACTCGCGGTAATATTACTTCGGCTCGGATGTATGCCACCTTATCTAAATAAGAATGTTCTCGGAAAAAGATTTTATTTCAAGCCGATCGATTTTATCAACACGTTTACACAACCAACACTTATCGATTACTAAGAAATGTATAATACACAAGTTTTGTTATATGTAAGTTATCAAAACATGCAGGGCAAGAACTAAACGTTCCAAATAGTTCTAAGTACCGTCACATCCAATACACTGACCGACAAAAGTCTATCGGCAACATGCTTCATGCTGGGGTTAACCGTCAAGCACTTCACAAAACACTTAAATTCGGTTTCAAAACTATCGTGAGTTGTACTAGACATTATATTAATACAACGGGAAATTACTCAAGAAAAATATTTTTGATTTAGATACCGACAATGTTTCGACCGGAGAATCTTCATCTGGGTATGAGTATGGTCACTCGCGGGCGCGTCTCACACTGATCAAAACATTACCGGTATATAAATACTTACAATATTTTTCGCGATTAACTTCCTTTGTATTAATATAATGACATTCGAGGTTAAAACACTTAGCAGTTCAGTTGAGGCCTGGGGCTCTCCAGGGCTGGGTCTGTCCTGGTGATGCCGACACGATTCCGGTCCCGGAAAGAGCCGAAGCCCGAATCGTGCGTCCTCGGCGGCGACGTACCTACGAATATTCGCGGCATGTCGCACTCCTCGCACTTGTCGAGGAGTGGATGGTTCCTGAATGTGCACATGTGGCATTGCCAGGAGGCGGAGGGACGCTGGCCCGTGTAAATGTTGCTGTAGAAACTGCCAGAGTCGTCCGGCTCTAAAAGAAACGAAACACATTCAGTCCGTAGTTCTAAGCTAAAACATTTAGACACAAGGCGGGAGACACAAAGGTTTTTGCCCAGCAGTGCTGGGAATTGTGTGTGTCACCATCTAAACATAGTGCCAGACACTGCAAGTACAGTCGAGGAATGAAAAGGTTGACCACCTTAAGGTCTGTTATAGCTTGCTAGGTATTCGATTAATAACGATTTGACACATCACTCTAGTATAGTAGCAGTTTAAAAAGCAATGCGTTGCGTCAAACGATTACAAATAAAAAGGTATTATGTGCTTGCAATGCGTCAAACGAATGGATTACAAATCTGGTCAACCTTTTCGTTCTGCGAGTGTAAAACAAACAATTCTAGGAAAAACACCCCCTCAAAATTGTGAAAGGTCTGACATTTGATCTATGTATACGAGAAGAATAAACGTATACAATTCGCCTACATAAAAGTTCTAACACACAGTTTGCAAACAAAAAACATATCCAGTATCACAACACATGAATCAGGGTAACTTTCAGTTTATGTAGGTGTAGACAACGTCAAACGCTATTCATTGAACTGTTTTCACAAATAATAGTATGCGTAGCATCCATCACACATCAAAATGTCTTCTCTGAAAATCGGTTCAAAAATACCGATTTATCTAGATAGCTGGTTAATGGCCACGTAACTGCCCTTTTAAACTAACTCTTGGTCCCATTTACTGAAATGCCTACTTTTGTTAATTTGTAGTTTCGTTATGGCATTGAGGAGACAAAGGATCATCCTTACATTGGGAGATTAAAAAAGTGGGCTAATACATATGTGATTCAGATTTGATAAGAAGATTATATTATTCAAGGTTGTATACTTGAATAACATAATCTTGCGAAAATTAAAATGAGAAAATGTGATAACGTGTTCTTTTTTTGTGATTGGTATCCTAAACTTATCAAGAAATGAATGAAATGTTACGAAATAATGAGTATTTTTGTGAGTATGATTATGATGCTTGAAAAGTGGTTAGTAAGAAGCATCGTACACTGACCGTTTCCAGTCATCTCCAGCCGCTTCGCCAGAGTATCGCACTGGTCCCTCAATCGTTCCACGTACTCCCTCAGTCGCTGGGCCGTGGACAGGGAAGGCGGTGGCGCGGCGAGTATCTGAGTCTCCCTACTCATCTGGTAGAGCTGACCTTTGTGCTGGGCTAGGGCCATAGCGAGACGACCAAGCCGCTCCTTTTGACGCTCGATCAGAGAGCGCTCTGGAAGGAACACAAAGTCTGTGAAAGAAACTTGATTGTACGAATATTTTTGTCTAATAACGACCGGTTCCTATAACTAACTTTTTCTACATAGCAACGTTGTTCTCTGTCAAAAAGTTTCATACATTTTATTTTATAAAAACAAAAGTTGCTATGGTGATGGACTTACGGACATCCGTACGTTAGTTATAGGAACCAGGCGTGAGAAGACTTTAAAAGTCCTGTCCTTCAGAGTCCTAAGAGACAGGACTTCCAATGTTCATTCAACGTTCAATCACCCGTTTACTGTGTACGTGGCCGGATGGAACCTAATTAAATATTGAAGACCGTAATAACCATTAACTACGTTCTTACTTGTCAAATTTGTATAAAAAAACGTCGAATGTCAAATATTAAGCACCACTTTAATTAGTGTTTCGGTATTTGGGAGAGATCGATATTTACCTGATGCACTCATAATGTAATTCTAACAAACACAAAAACACACTAACATTGCTTTAATCACCATTTCTATGCTACTTTTGACATCCGCTGCGATAATTCTTCTGATTCTAATTGACATGAAGTTAGCCGTCAAATTGGATAATATTTACTTTATGGATAGCCAATGTAATGTAAAAAAATGCTTATCAAAATTATATAATTTACGTAATCTCATAATAATATTGTTTGATGTTGTTAACGTAGCACATACTTATTTAATAAAAGTGTTAGGTAGGACAAATACTTTGGTGGATTATTTATAGAAATTACTACTAACGCAAAAACCAGAAACCTTTGCGTAAGTAGTACCTAAGCAATTATTAATAATTACCTATACCTAATAGAACAAGAAACAATTCGAAAACCGGAACAATTACCATTTAGTGAAAGGAATCACTAATTAACTTACCCCCCATACCCACTGGACTGTGCTTGGTTGGACATACCTCTGACTACTATGAAACATCTTTAAAAGATCTCAAAATGTCAAAACGATTGATTTAAATATATATATATATAGTCGGTGTAGAGAAAGAAAGAAAATAACATTTAATTCAGTAGGACCGCAAGAATCTCTTCAAACTTAATCTTTCATGTTAGGTGATTTGATTCTATGGTCTGTTCTAAATTATAATCCAACGCGCCTTCTATATAATCTTGGGAATGCAGTAGTGATCATTTTAGACTCTTATAATTTCGTCCATGCTAATAGGTAGGTACTTTGTGTTTTCTTTCTTTCTTTCTTTCTTTTCTTTACTGGCTTTCTAAATAGGTACCTACAATTGTTAGAAAAAAGCCATTAAGCTTTCTTATTTTTGCAAATTGGACACAATAAGTGCTAATAAATATTGCACCTACGCAAGCCAACATCCCGTTGTCGTAGGTAATGATTGCAATGTTTCATGTGACAAGATTATTTTAAAACGTTAATTGTGCATTTTATTTTATCGCGTTTATTTTCATTTAGCCGTGACTGACGATTCGCGACTAGGCGGATTTGTTTACAATAAACATATGCATTTTCGTGAATATTGTAATCTTGTGAGCAGGTGGAGTCGCCTGCTTTTTTTTCTTCCGACGCCGACAATACATAGTCTGTCTGTTTGTCCATCATTTACGGCGAAACGGAGTGAATGAATTAACGTGATTTTTAAGTGGTGATAGTTGAAGGGATGGAGAGATACATTGCTACTTTTTATCCCGATATTCCCGCGGGAACCGCGGGGCGCAGCTATAATATAGTATAATAGGTCGCGCCACGTAAAAAGAACGCTGAGGAGAAAAGCTGCTCAGTAGGTGATTTTAAGGAATCTTAGGGATTGGTGGAGGGGTGACGCGGCGCACTTCAGACCATTGATTTAGCGCGTACTATGAATTCGTGAGCGAGTGGCTCATGCGCAAACATACCCTTTTCCGTTCCCCTCAGTTCTTTTTACGTGGCGCGACTTTATTAAAGTATGGATAAGCTCACCATGTGTTGATCCTGGAGGCTCTGGTGCAGCTCGGCTCGGCCTCGGAGAGTCGATCCGCGACTGCTGCGAGGGCGGCGGCGCGGGAGCCCTGCGCCGCGGCGGGCGCCCCGTGCTCGGGCTCACAGTCACCGTCACGTGCCCCTCAAACCCTTCCTCCTGAGAATCCCTCACCGGACTCGCCATACTTGAAGTCGGAGTACACACAGTCAGATTCACAGATGTGATCGCGCGTGGACTATCAAACTCTTCCCAGGGATCGTAACCGCGACCCAGGTCCATATGACAATTCACATTCACAGATAGATTTAATGGATAGCCACGTTCTGGTCGGTATTTAGGATTTGAATCTTTAGGGGTTTCGTTTCTAGGCGGCGCCGGCGATACGGTCCGGCAAGAGTCCGGTTCGGGCTCTCTGAGAGTCGGTTTAAATGCAATATCTGGATTTGGCTTTATGAAATCGAGTGTGTTCGGCCGTTTTGGCTTCTCCTGTGAGATTGGTTCTGTAGTTTCTTCTTCTTGCTTTAATTCTTCTTTTTTGGTTTCCTCTCTCTTTGTTTCTTCCTTTTTGATTGTTTTCTTCTCTTTACCTTTCTCTAGTCTCTCGTTCAAGTTGCTTCTTATTTTATTACTTTTTAAAATCCTATAGTTTGTGCTCTCTGGTTGTTCTGTCACTACGGGTGATGTTTCAGTTTCTTGTTTAACCTCTTTTGTGTTCTCATTTGTAAGTTCTAAGTCACTCGGGGAATCAGCAGTGTATTTGATATGACAGTTGTCAATATTTATTACAGTGATGGGCGATGAGCCATTGTTGTTTTGAATGATGTGCTCATTTTTTACCTCAACTATATTCTGATTGGCATCAGTGTTTGGAGTCAGTTTGTCGATAGCGGCACTCAGAATACCTTTCTGTGGTCCTGGGCATGCAATAGACTGGACAATGGTAGGTTTTGACGCTTCGTGTTTCACTACTGGCTGGTTCCTGCATTTAGGAGGCGGTATGACCTTCAGCTGCGAGGAGAGCCGACGCGCGGCTGCCGAGGATGAGGCATGGTAGGCGTGCGTTAGGGAGGCCTTGACTTCACTGTGCAGTTGCTTCTCGCAGGCTTGTTTGTCGTGGCAGTAGAGCTCAATCGTGTTCGACACCACATGATCGGGGACGCCGGGAAACTTCTGTTTCAGCTCGTGGAACAATTGCATAAGCGATATATTAGTACAGGCGCAGGGCGCAGGGCTCGCGGCGCTCTCAGAGGGGGCAGACATCGCCGCCCATCCTAGCGGAGCCCGACCGCTTCCTTCCTGCCCCGCGCGCGCGCCGATCGACAAGCAACAAACACTCACCGCGCCAGATGATTTACCATTTTGTTACTCAATTTGGTGCACTGTAAATAACGTCCAGACTATTTCGTGACGTCACGATCCAAAAAATCACGCATACGGCTCGTTACGTATACATAACAGAGCTTTAGCGTCTATTATCGTACTTGCTTTGTTAATCCCCACGGTACACAAATGACGAAAAAGAGCACATAACGAGACAAGGCTGAATTTTTATATCTTTTGTTATCATACCAAAGCTACATTGCGTGAAATCGCAACATGTGAAGATGATGAAACTTTACACTTATCTGATTTCACTTTTTTATTTATTGACTTACGCTTTTTAGAACAGCACAAAAACACATAAAAGATACAAAGGCACTATAAATTTGTACCCAAAAATAAATTACGAAAGTTGCACGACTGTCAATCCGATTCTGCCATTTTGGCTAATAGACAAAATAAAAACTTTTTAAAATTTCTTCAGTGACGTCAGTCAGTCAAAATGAAAGATGTCAAGATCGTTCGAGTTCGATCCATAATATTTTCCAGCAAAAATGTTAACAGACACTTTGCTTCCAATAATGTAAAGATAATGATTTTGTTATATTATGAAATTACATAAATAAATAGGCAAATATAAAAATCTTCTACTGTAGATATTTTTGAAATTCAAAAAGATGTTTTTGAATTTGAAGGTGGACTATAATCAGAACGAGTCTTGTCTATGGAAAAAATCTGTCAATGTCAATGTCAGTCCAATCAACAATCAATCAACAAATCAGCTGTTTTGTTTTCTTGAGAAATCTTGCTTGCAGTGTCTCTCTATTCTATTGAGTTTTATGATTTTGTTTTGACTGAGCTGGCTCTGGATTAATTAAATAACTTTTTTAGTAACATAATAAACATGGTTGACGATCTCAGAAAGTACTTGAACCATTTACTTGAAAAGTAAGTTGTTTACACGTGCGAAAAGTTATGTTGTGAAATTTGTGAATCTTATGCGTTGTTTTGATTACAGAGTGAATGGTCTTCATTGTATCCTAATAACGGATCGGGATGGTGTGCCTCTTGTCCGTGCGGTGACTGAGAGAGCCCCACAACTTGCCCTTCGGCCCAATTTTATTTCTACTTTCGGTATGGCGACGGATCAGGCGAGCAAACTTGGACTTGGGAGAAATAAAACAATCATTTCCATGTACTCTAGCTATCAGGTAACTTTTGATAATTATTTCCAATACCACTAATATGTAGGTACCTCTTGTGTCAGTAAATGAGTTTCCAATCAGGGGGCTAGAAAGGCAGTTTCGAGCATTTCTGCTAACAATTCATAAAATGAATTAATTTCATGATTCACCAAACTAACAATAAAATTGAAACTGCCTTTTTAGCCCCCCAGAATCTGAAAGTAATTCATTTGATTTTTACTTCTAATTTTGAGTAAAATTTTATTGTCAAGCTTTATTTAACTCGTTTTTTTTATATATTATTAAACTATTTCTTCCAGGTAATTCAAATGAACAAGCTGCCGTTAGTAATCACATTCATCGGCAGTGACAACTGCAACACTGGCCACATCCTGTCACTGGAGAGTCAGATAGAACCATTCTTAAAGGACCTCGCTGCTGTTGTTGCTGATGTCCCATGAAGACTGAATCTTAAAGTAGACCTACTTGTGAGGAGCAAAAGTACCAGAATGATATCTTAACTCACCTTAAGTGTTACTTTCAATAACTCATTTAAAAAAAAATTAAATATGACACAATTTGGCAAAAAAATCTAATAATATTTTGTTCATAATTTATAATGCCTACATTATTTGTACTTTTGTTCCTTCACTAAAATGTAAATATTTCTGTAAAGATGGCCAAACCTATTTCATTTTGATTAATTCTTATATTACATTTTCAGTAAGATTTGTTAGATAAAGTGAAGAGTAGAGCATGGCAATGTTGGTTACTCTTACTTGCCAAGTAATATAATATAAATTTACTCATCAGGTAAAACCGACCATAAGCCATGAGTGCTTAAATTTTCTACATTTTAGTGGCAAACAGATTTATAGGTATGTAAACTTTTTTATTTTATAACTAGCCATTCTGTGCTAGCATGATGAGCTGATAATATAACATCTATAATTGTCCGAGGATGGATGAGGCAAAGGACCAGTGGAGATTGGCACACACAAAGATAAACCTAAACCTAACAGTGGGTGAAGACGGGCTGTGGATGATGATGATTATTTGTTTTATTATTCTTCTGCTATTGGTAGTCTGCAAGTGCCTATTAACTTAGAGATTTGGTTTCAGCTTTTAATAGTAAGGTCATTCATAGATTTATTAGTTATCTATGATAATATATAGGTACATACCTATGTTATGGATATTAAGTTGTGTTGGTGTGTCCATGTTATCATAATGTATTTCTGGTTAATATATGTATAAATTTTATGGCTTTTGTAATAAATTCTAATTACCTATATTGTTACTTAACTATTTATTATTCTCTATTTTAAATGAAGAATCTAAAGAGGTAAACGTTAAAATAAAGATAGCCAGTTCTATGAGTGTAGAAATTCATAATAATTTAAATTCAAATTCGATGATTAGAGAAGTACATAGGTATTCAACTTTGAGAAGGCAGTGAAGGTATTCAACAACAAAACACTAGAAAATTTTCGATTTTTGATTTTCGAAATTTTCAAACATCTATTTTAAAATATTCGCACAATAATTCAGATTTTAACTGTCACTGTCATCCATAACAGTAGCCATTGGAAAACAAAATGACGCACCCATCCATTTTCAAATTGAAATTATTTGACTCAAATTTAGAATTCAACGGGAGTGAGCAGAGGTTTTCCGGTAAGAGCGTTGATAACATTGTTAGCCGCAAGAACTGCCATGTCGCTTCTTGTCCTAACTGTAGCGCTTCCAATGTGGGGCAGGATAACTGGAATATTAAAAAATTGAAAAGAAAGCGTTTGTCTTGCGCGGCTATATAGATCGATAGGTATAGATAGGTATGGTGTAGCTGGATATATCGTCGAGGTTATTTTGTATACAGGGTGGCCCATTCAAATCGGTCAGTATGGGAAAGTCTGAAACTGTAAGACATACGAAGATTTGTTCTTAGGAACCATGTCACCGATTTCGATAAAAAGAAAAACTGCATTCATACAATTAAAAAAAAAGTGTACCCAACTGGGGAATCGAACCCGGTTGTTTTGAAAAAATAAACTTACACTATTTCTATTCAGATATCGTTTGTGTAGGTCTTAAGCAGTAAATATCTCTAAGAAACATAATGTCTAAAATGAATAAAATGCATTTTTTTCACATACTTTAATTTATCATAGTAGGTGTTCAAAGTGACCACCGTTACAATATTCAGCAAGTTCAGGCATGTAAAATTGTCTCTATGGTTGTTTGTACCTCTCTACTTGTTACATACACCGTGTTATGTATCATGTGGCATTGGCATTGCATTAAACGTTTAAGGAAGTTTTGTTATCTACAGTAATATTATTATCTATTATTGCAACTGCTTACTTCTATTAATCAAACTCTAACAATCAATTGAAAAGCCCACTTAAAGTAACACCGGCTCCACACGTTGGCCCCAATATTGGCCCCAACGCTACTCGTCCAACGTGTGGATCTAGAAAATGGCATTGGTCCCAACGTTGGGGCGAGCGTTGGTAATTGGCCGGCTCGTGTCGGTTTCAAAGGAATCTGCGCCAACGCTCGCGATCTGTCTACACGTTGGCGCTTTGCTCAGTTCTGTTGCAACACGCAGCGAGTGCGTACGTCGAGCGAGAATGGCTTTCTCATCCACAAAATCGCCACCGGCATGGACAAATGAAAAAGTCATAGAATTTATAATTATAAATGTGTATATAATATTTTATATAATATTATATATATTATATTAATAAATGTGTATATAATATTAATATTTTAAATGTGCACTCAGTACTATAAAAGCGCTCAGAGCAGTTTCGATTTCTGTATCGGACATCTTCACATTGGCCCTGACGGGACACAACTAGTTTATTAGCCAACGTGTGTACGCCTCACCGAATGTGCAGTCCAACGTTGGTACGAGCGTTGGGACCAACGTGTGGAGCCGGCCTAAGTATGTAGATGTTGTAGATACAGAGACGTGTTTTTTTTGTGGGGTTACATTAAAGATGAAGTGTACAAAAATAGCTATAACACCGTTGAAGAACTAAAAGTAGCCATAGAGTCAACTTTAACGCAGATTCACCACATGAAGATACAAAATGCAATAGTAAGATCGTTACCTAGACGTGTTGAATATTGTATTGAAAAAGACGGTGGTCACTTTGAACACCTACTATGATAAATTAAAGTATGTGAAAAAAATGCATTTTATTCATTTTAGACATTATGTTTCTTAGAGATATTTACTGCTTAAGACCTACACAAACGATATCTGAATAGAAATAGTGTAAGTTTATTTTTTCAAAACAACCGGGTTCGATTCCCCAGTTGGGTACACTTTTTTTTTTAATTGTATGAATGCAGTTTTTCTTTTTATCGAAATCGGTGACATGGTTCCTAAGAACAAATCTTCGTATTGTAACGCACAGTACCGACCCGCCAAATTTAAACGGACCATGCCGCGTCGATAGCAACCCGTCCTCTTCCGGCTCCCGCGAAAATCCCTCGGCGATCAGCGCCACCACGCGACGCGCACGGCCAATAAGGCGTCCCGCGCGCTTTTGCGACCAATAAGGCGCGTCGCGCGGCCATTACATTACGTTCGAACTCTCACGCACGAGCGTGTGCTGTGTTTTGGTGTTTTCTATTTTTTATCATATTGACTCTTGTATTTTAATGTGTTTATTTGACTGTCCTTGTGTTTTATGTGTGTTTATTATATTTCTTTAACTTTTGTGCTTGTTTTGAACTTAAAACCTACCCCCTTGGTGCTAGCTAGCCGGGCTGGCGCTAAACTGGCTACCCAAGCGAGGGCCTAAAAACTTTGGAAAACAAGTGTAAAGTGTTACCTGGGACATTCATTTACAAAACACTGTCAATATGCCACGAACACGCCGACAATCTCGTGAATCTCGTCGTCAGTCGGACTTCGAAGACGCCGTGGAAACCGATTCAGTCACGACGCCCACGCCAACATCAGTGCCGCCGACGCAGAACATCAACGCCGCCGATGTGGCGTCCATTATGGCGTCGCAAACCGCTGCGTTTGAGCGCCTGCTCGACCGAGTCCTGACACACGAGTCTCGTCGTGAGCTGCCATCACCGACGCCAGCGGCGGCCGCACCTTCGCCCGCCGGCTCAGCGTACGCGCCCGCTCATCACTTCGGAACCTTTGCGTTATGTACCGCACGGTTCAGCGGAGCGCCGGGTGGTGACTCGCTCGACGGTTTTCTAGACGCTGTAGAAGCCTACAAAGAGTGCGCCTTCGTAACAGATGAGAACGCCCTGCGCGGCTTGTCTATGCTGGTCACTGGAGACGCTGCCGTATGGTGGCAAGGTATAAAATCTTCGATCACCTCCTGGACCGAAGCCGTGACGTCTCTGCGAAGCGCCTTTGGTGACAGTCGTCCGCCTCATCGGGTTTATCAGGAGCTGTTCAGCATGTCACAAGGTCCATCTGAAAAAACAGAATTATTTGTCGCCAAGGTGAGAGCATTACTCGCCCGCCTTCCTCCCGGCGACATTTCCGAGAAAGTCCAACTGGACATGCTCTATGGCCTTTTACACCGTCGGGTACGTGAGCGCCTACGCCGTGACGAAATATCATCCTTCGACGTGCTGCTCCACAAAGCTAGACATGTTGAAGACGCCACCGACGAAAGCAATGATAGCTCACACCGACGCCGCACTGTTCCTGCACCTACATCGACCGCGAGCGGAGGCCTCGCCACTAAAACGACGCCGCCACAACCCCGGTACGCGCCGACGACGCCGCGACTCTCACGCGGACCCCAAACGTCGAGCGCCGCCGGCAACAGAGATCAACAAAACAACGACGCCGCCGCGCCTAAAAACGCCGCCGGGAATACTGCACTTCCTTCGTCGCGTGACGCTGCCGCGCCGCGACCCGCCGCCGCCGACGGCATTCGAAGGTTTTGTGTATATTGTAAAAGATACGGACACTTACGAGACGAGTGCCTCAGACTGAAGGGGAAAATGGACAGCGCCGATCAGCAATCCGTGTTACCTACGTGCTACGGGTGCAACGCGAAAGGTGTTACGCGGTCCCAGTGCTCTAAGTGCAACGCCGCCGACTACTACGCCCTCGACGCGGCCTGGTCCATGCCCGCGCTCGATTCTTTTACCGGTGAGGTAAAATCACAAGTAAGTCCATTCAAATCTAACAATTACAATGTCTCGGTGCCTACTTCCCTTCCAAGTGTAAAAACACAGGTTTTAAATAACGAACAAATCCGTGTGCGCGAGGCGTGTACTTATTTACCTAAACAATTAAAAGGTTTTATTCCTAAAAATGTAGTCGAATATGTGCCGACCGATTTCATAGCGATTCTCCCTTTGCGCTTTTTCGGTGTTGAAAGTGAATGCGACTCTAAATATCCTAACTTAAATTCTGTGTGTAGTCAAGGCAAGTCCAATACTTGCAATGAAGCCTACAGTGTCCCTACGCGTTATTTAGATCATGCGAGTTTCGATACTTCAAAACAAATCACAACAAACAAAACTCGGGTGACCATGAGTTCGAAAACTAGGGACACCATGAAAAATGTAGGACACTTTTCCACAGTGAATGTTAATGACAAAAGTGTTATTCCGAGTGACTCTTTTGAGCACCGGATTAGGTTAAGGCCTATTTTGAGTATACAAATTTTAGGTTTTAGAGGTAGGGCGTTGATAGATACTGGCGCTAAAGGTAGCATCGCTGGTGCTCTACTTTATAAATTGCTGCAAAAACACAATTACCCGTGTGAAAAGGCTACTCGACGTGTAAGGCTTGCCGACGGCTCGGCACGCACACGAGACGTACTTCTCACCACGCTGGAGGTAAGGGTCACGCCCGAAAGGTCAGTGACCCTTGACTTCACTATACTTCCCGATGCTCATGAAAACGAAACTTTATTGGGAATGAATTTTTTAATGGCAGCGGGTATCGTGCTCGATTTTGCAGCATCAATCTGGCACTTTGCAGGCGAAAACGTTAAGTACCCCATTGAGTACGAAAATGCCACAAGGCCATTGACCTTTTCAACAGCTGATTTGTTGCGTGATGATGAAGGCGTCATGTTAGACTCCGATGATAGACAACAGCTGTCCAGTTTGCTTCAGGAAAATGGTGACATTTTTGAACTGCAGGGGGAGCCGACGCCTTTTGCAGAACATCACATCGACACAGGTGACCATCAACCGATATCAGTCCCCCCATACAGGCTCACTCCGGCAAAAAGAGAGCTGATGAAGGTGGAGCTCGACAAAATGCTTGAAGAAGGCATCATTGAGGAGTGTGAATCTGCCTGGACTTCACCTGTAGTTCTTGTTCCGAAGAAGGATGGAAAGGTAAGATTTTGTGTCGATTATAGGAGGCTCAATGCTGTGACCAAGACAGACGCTTATCCAATGCCGCTGATTGACGATTTGGTCCAGTCTACCAAACGCAACTGCTTCATGTCCACCTTAGATCTCCGCAGTGGATTCTGGCAGGTGACCGTACGAGAGTGCGACAAGGATAAGACAGCATTTCAAACGCCGTTCGGTACCTACCGCTTCCGGCGTATGCCTTTCGGCCTCAAGAACTCGCCCTCGACCTTCCAACGGCTCATTGACAAGCTTCGTTCTTCGCTAAATAGAGATTTCTGTCAAATAGAAGGTGACAACATTACGCTCTTAGCATACCAGGATGATCTGCTGCTCATTACTGAGACTTATTCAGGTCACGTCGAAGCTCTTCGAGCCGTATTTGCAAAACTACGAGTTTTCAATTTAAGGGCGAATCGAGAAAAATGCGTCTTTTGCCGTAAACAGGTAAAGTATCTCGGTCACGTCATCACGCAAGACGGCGTGTCTCCTGACCATGACAAGATTCAAGCCGTAGTGGATATGACGCCACCGCTGAATCTTAAACATTTAAGAACGTTTTTACAAACGTGTTCGTGGTTCCGAAAGTTCGTGCCGAATTTCTCTTCCATTGCGGAGCCGCTAACACGTTTGACCAAGAAAGATCAGCCTTGGATTTGGAAAACTGAGCAGGTCAACGCTTTCAACGAGTTAAAGGTGCGCCTTACTACTGCTCCGATTCTGATCCAAGCTGATTATTCTCAGCCGTTCATTCTCAGAACGGACGCCAGCGCTTATGCTGTTGGTGCGGTCCTTTTGCAGGGAGATGACATTCAAGAACGCCCAATTGAATACGCCAGTCGTTTGCTAACGTCCGCTGAGAAAAATTATAGTACGACGGAAAGGGAAGCTTTGGCCGTCGTCTGGGCAGTTGAGCGATTCAGAGGGTATATTGACGGACACCATGTCATCGTGCGCAGCGACCACCAGCCTCTAAAGTGGCTACTTACGTTGAAATCGCCTTCAGGTAGGTTGGTTCGTTGGGCACTTAAGTTGCAATGCTTCAACATTACTTACGAGTACGCTCCAGGAAAGGTGAACGTAGTTGCGGATACGCTGAGCCGTCCACCATGCTCTGAAGATGACGCTGCTGAATGTGGTATGTGCTCTGTAGTATCAAACTTACCTTCAACTAGTCCAGCTGACCTGCGCTCTGCTCAGCTTGAAGACCCGGACCTGAAAAAGATTATTCAAGACCTGGAAGATCCTGACGACTTGACCCTTAGCAGGTGGCTAGAACGTGGGTTCTTGCTTTCCCACGGAGTTCTCTACCGTTATGACCTGGATTCCGACTCCGAAGAGGCTCAGCTAGTAGTACCATCTTCTATGAGAGACGAAATACTTAAGGAGTTGCATGACTCACCTACAGCCGGCCACCAAGGAGTAGAGAGAACTCTTCAAAGACTAAGGGAAAGGTACTTCTTTCCAGGTATGCGTAGGTTCGTAACCGATTACTTGAAGACTTGTGTGGAGTGTCTTCGTTACAAACCTTCAAACCAAAAGCCTGCTGGTTTGTTGCAAACACCTGTCCTGCAACAGCGAGGAGAAGTCCTGGCGATTGACCTGTTCGGTCCGCTCCCAGCTGGAGACCAAGGGGAGCGATGGGTGCTCCTGATAGAGGACGTAGCCACCAGGTGGGTCGAGCTTTTCGCTCTCGTTGAGGCTACCGCCGAGGCATGTTCTCGAGTCCTCCTTGAGGAGTACTTCTTGCGGTATGGGTTGCCTCGTAGGATCGTCTCCGATAATGGCTCTCAGTTTATTTCAGCTGTTATGCAACAGTGCATGCATCTAATGGGTGTTAAGCAGGACCTTATACCATTGTACCATCCAGAAGCTAACCCAGCTGAACGCAAAAATAGGGATCTTAAGGTACAACTATCGATGCTGGTTAAGAATTCACACGGTGACTGGCCTAAGCACTTGGCTCAGGTTCGATTCGCCATGAACAGCGCCGTGTGCTCTACTACAGGTAAGACCCCTGCATACTTGACTTTCGCTCGTGAGTTACGTACGCCATTCGACGTTCACAGCGACTTGCGTAGTATTTTAGACAAGGATAATTTTGTACCTCAGGTCACGCCTTATCTACGAAATTTCGTTTCTTCTCTTTCTGATATCAGGGAACGCGTAGAAAAGTCTCAGGATATTCGAAAAGAGGTAGCGGACGCTACCCGTCAGAAAGAACCTAAGTATAACGTCGGTGATTTGGTGTTAGTGAAAACGCATGATCTAAGTAACGCGTCTAAGGGTATCACGCGCAAGTTCATGCCAAGGCGTGATGGACCGTATCGTATTGAGGAGATATCTAGCCCTACAACGTTCGTTATTTCCGACCTTTCGGACAACATCATAGGTAAATACCATAGTACGGACCTGACCCCTTTCAACACCTCGTTGAAAACTACTACCCCAATCAGACCTAAGGGGCGCAGAGGGAGACCTCCTCTTAAAGACTTAAGTCCCAAGTTGGACTCGGGACGCGCTCCCAACTTGGAAGGGGAGTATGTAACGCACAGTACCGACCCGCCAAATTTAAACGGACCATGCCGCGTCGATAGCAACCCGTCCTCTTCCGGCTCCCGCGAAAATCCCTCGGCGATCAGCGCCACCACGCGACGCGCACGGCCAATAAGGCGTCCCGCGCGCTTTTGCGACCAATAAGGCGCGTCGCGCGGCCATTACATTACGTTCGAACTCTCACGCACGAGCGTGTGCTGTGTTTTGGTGTTTTCTATTTTTTATCATATTGACTCTTGTATTTTAATGTGTTTATTTGACTGTCCTTGTGTTTTATGTGTGTTTATTATATTTCTTTAACTTTTGTGCTTGTTTTGAACTTAAAACCTACCCCCTTGGTGCTAGCTAGCCGGGCTGGCGCTAAAGTATGTCTTACAGTTTCAGACTTTCCCATACTGACCGATTTGAATGGGCCACCCTGTATAGTGGCGATTGTGGCGAAGCTTAGGTACTAAGACGGTCTTGCTTGTTAGATAGTCGAAGTTAAGCAACGTTTTGAGCGGTTAGGTTACTACCTAGGTACTTGGATGTGTGACCGGCGTGACCGCAAGTGGCATTATTATCTGAGCGCTAAAATAGGTTAAGAATAAACAGGAAGTGGACTAGGTTAGGTGGGTACTTACAGATGTTAGGTAGAGTCAATAGCTTGTGATCCTTTGGCAATGGCTCGGGGGTAGTCACGTCAAGTCCCGCCGCGTAGATCTGCCGGCTCTTGAGGGCGTCGTATAGAGCATCTTGGTCGACGAGGTCTGAAAGAAAAGAAAAAGCATTCAAAGTGTTTACTAAATTACTACCTAGGTACTTACTTACTACAAAATTTGTTAGTAATAAGCTTACCTACCTAATTTACCTACGCACTAGGTACCTACCTATCTGCACATCGTTAGGTTATATTGTAACAATATTTCTACTTGTACACTTACCTACATTACTCAATTACCTAAATTATGAAAATTAATTTCATCGTTCTGTAAAAAATTGGACAAGTGTGATCATTTTTTATTGAGGAGGGTTCTGTAGCAGTTTTTCTATGGTTTTAGGTGATTGGGAGTTTACAATCATTTCATAATATTTTTAGATATTTTAATATTAGTAGGATTATCTATTTTACTAATTTGAAAGAACCAACTTTAAAAATTAATAAATAAATACTGACAAATTATAATTTTAATATTATAAAAATATAAAATAGGTAATCAGTTTGTTACCTCCGCGTCCAATATTGATCAGTATAGCGTTGCTCTTCATCTTGGCCAGGGTGTCCTTGTTGATCATGAGTTTGGTCTCGTTCGTGAGCGGCACCGCCAGCAGGACGAAGTCGCTTTGACGAAGCAGCTCATCTTGAGACACGAATTCTGCTCCTATTTCCTTGGCTATAAACAATCCGTCATTTAGTTTCAAAATGTAGGTTTAATTTTCATTTTATTAGTAGGTTGGTTCACGGGCGTACATAAGGGTGCAAATATGCTCCCCTTTATGCAAGCAATTTGATTGGTAACAGCCTCGCATCATTTTTCTATACAAGAATTTTCTACCCCTTATAAGGGGTAAAGCCTTATCCCGTCTTTCTGCTTGTTTCGCCACCTTACCTTCAGGTTTCTCCCTATGTCCTGAGTATAAGAACTTGGCCACTTCAAAGCCAGCCAGCCGGCGCGCGGTCGCCTGGCCCAGCCCTCCGAAGCCGATGATGCCCACGGTGCTGCCTCGCAAGTCCTGCCCCAGCACGGCTTGGAAACCAATCTCCCAGTTACCCCTAGAGTAAAGGTATTTGAGTTATTGGAGATGGCTGGTTTCCTTGAAATATACTGTCTGTCTAGTGATATTATAGGCAGGGCGAGTTTTTATAGAAAACACGAAAATAATAGGTATCACTCATTCTAACTCTTGCTTTGTGTGCTCCATTGCAAAAGCACCGCGTAGATAAAAGCTGTAGGTACCTAAATACCTTACTAAATACTTTGCATATCAATTCAATGGTTTCTGAGTTTCCTCACCTCCTCACTTGGTCCAGGTTCTCAGTGAACCGCCTGGCGGCGCCGAGCATGAGACTAACAGCGATTTCAGCCACAGCTGAGCTCAGGACATTTGGCGTGTTGGTCAGCTTGATGCCACGTGCGCGAAGCTCATCCAAATTGCAATGGTTGTAGCCGGCTGATACAGTCGCGACCAGCTTTAGTTGGGGGCCTGGAAATTATAGTTCAGTTTCAGGCTTCTATTCTAAGATGTTATCTTCTAGAATATTCTCGATCTGAATACTCGAATGTTTAATTTGTACCGTATGCTTCAGCCTTAGATATTATGTTTTAAGCTGAGAAAGTATTTTTTAAGAGCCGAATGCTACCCTTACTTAGAGATCACGCGAAACGTATTGAGATCATCGAGTACGCCTTAAATTTTATGAACTAAGCACGTTAGTTTAATGTAGTTATAGGTACTGTTTTACACATTAAATTCCATATCATCAGGGGTCGCATTAAAAAGTTCATGGATAAAAAATTGTAACAAAGATCATGAAGGTCAATAATGATTTGAAATTTATAATTTTAAAGACATGCCTGGATTGCATGTTATAATCATTCTCCCATGAATCGTTGTTTCCGTCAATTCCACAACATTGACTATAACCCATGATGTAGAATTGTAGACCTAGGTAGGTACTGACCAGCTCTGTCCAACAGCTCCTTAGTGATAGGGTGATGGGAAACCCACACAAGCGCTGACACGCCAGGAATCAACTTTAGCAAATCCTCTTTTGTCTGATTCAAGCCTTCATCCCCAAAGTTGCGGTACTTCGTTTGCAAAACTGTGAAACTGTAATAAAAATAAGATAACTGTTAGGTAGGAACCTATCTAACCCAGACGTAATGTCGAGTGTCTTATCAGAAAATTGTAACAAACAATATAAGTATCGCTCTGATTTAACTATAAAAATTAGTAGGTAGGTGTAGGGAATTGTTTTGGAACAGGCAATAGAGTCAACTAGTTTTTAAGACTGTACGTTTTCGAGCGATCCTTGAGGTCCTATGAAATAAACATATTTTTCTTTCTTTCTTTCTTTCTTAATGTAGTACTGTACCTAGTAGAATCTGAAATGAACATTTTTCTCTGGAGTTATTATGTTCCTTAAATACAGGTCATGTTGATGTTGAGGTATAGTTACTACACATAGGGACATAGGGTCTAGGCAATAACAGTATTTATTGTTGCAATTATTTATTAATCAGGTATTATTAGGTTTATTGTAGGTAATGTAATTATTCGACATTGTTAACTGAAAATATAATTGTACTTACTGTTCTTTCAAAACCTCCAATCCACTCTCAGGGTAATCGTTCGACGAGACCAAAACTTTTAGATTTTTCGTCATCGTGTCGTTCGCGCCAATAGCCAGCACTATACTAACCAACAACACAAAAAATCGCGATAACATTTTCAAATATAGAATAGTCAGGTGTTATACAAACACAATCTACAAAGGTTTGATACCGATGCACTGCGATAAGATTGCATTGGTTGCCAACTTGATATTGAAGCAGACCTTTTTAAACTGCGGAACAAAATGGATTAAGTTTCAGGTCAATGTGCGTTCAAGGCCGTTCTAGAATCAGTCTCAACGAACGCTCGGTAGGTACGCGATAAGTATTCTACTGGCTTGGATTATTACAAAGACGGCTGGTCAACCTATATAAATCCACGGTATAAGTATAGGTAGTAAGGTCATAAGTTTTTAACACTCACTTGCTTACCTATTTATAAAAATTTTATATTATGATAGGTAGGTAGCTAATTAAAATGACTAGTTAGGTATATATTTTATTGCTTCATGAAATCCCTTCCACTGCAAGACAAAGTCTCCCTCTCCCCCTGTCCCTTCGAAATATCTTACTGATTCTGTTCAAAACAGGCGTCTTCCAACGTTATTGGGCGAGCACGACCGCATCCAGTCATTATTAAAATTAGGTAGGTACCTACCCAATTATTAATTTATCAATAAATTTGATTTAATTAAAATTTTTAAAACCAGCAAATTACAAGTGTCTAAAATTAGGACACGGAACCCTAAATTATACCTGTAAACTGTACAAAAGTAGGTAGATACGTAATTTCTTGCGATAAGTTTGTCTATGTACCTACTTACCTATCCATGTAGGATGCAGGTAAGTTAAGTAGGTAGGTAGGTGTATTTTTTTTGCGGAACCCCAAAAATATAAATAAAAAAATATAGCTAAGCTAATGTAGGTATCTATTTAAGGTAGGATTCAGACAATGAAAATTATAAATGCATTTTTTGATTTTAGGCTACTTTTCTAGACAACAGGGAATTGCATAGGTTTCCCGTCCAACGCCGAGATGATGTTGCTAGCAGCTAAGCACGCCATGTTGTTTCTCGTCTGCACGGTAGCGCTGCCCAAGTGTGGGATAATGTCTAAAAAAAAAAGCAAAACGGTTTTTTAGATAACTAATTCTAATTAGTATCTATCTAATAGGAGCTCACCATGCAAGGACCTAGTTGAAGCACTCGGTGACGATTGTAAAGGCGTTCTTGATTTAATTTTAACATTGAAGTTAAGCAACGATCATTAGCGGTAACAATGTGGATAGGTGACCGCAAGTGGTATTAAAAGTGGCTTCAAAAGGCAAGTAGACGGTTCTAAAATTGTTACAATATGCCAAAGGCTTACATAAGTTCAATTAAAGCGCCTGATCAAAGTTTATGAGCAAGTATCTTCGTTGTTTGCTTCGATTTTAGTAAAGCAGAAATTTCAGGCCTGCTCTAAGTAGTAGCTATTATTTATTGCAATAAACACAAGGGTAAACTCACAGCAATTCGGTAAAGAAACCAAGGGGTGGTCTTTAGGCAACGGTTCCGGGGTGGTGACGTCGAGTGCCGCCCCGAAGATGGTGTTTTCCTTCAACGCAGTCACCAGCGCGTTATGGTCTACCACATCTGTGAACATCGGAAGCATTAATTTGTCTAGAAGAGATTGCTTCTTAGCGATAAGACCGCCCATGAGGTAGGTAACTAACAGTAACTTTTTTTTGAAATCGCTCAAGTAGGTAGGTACTTTTAAGTATTGTATAATATAACCTAAGTATGGTTTGGGTAGACCTATAAGCATCCATCATAAGCATCATCTATAAGCATTCTTTCTCTATTCTGTGCTATAAGTGAATTATCAATGATAAGTAGGTAGGTACCTACTTTATAAAATTATCAAGTCCGGTTTTTGATAACATCGTTAACTTTTCATGTCGTGATAAATTCAAAGTAAACAAAAATGAAAAGTTAAAGTCATGATTATTATATTTATGACTAGTAGCACGTCCCGGCTTCGCACGGGTGTACTAATGGAGCTACCAGGATAAAATATAACCTATAACCTCCCGGACAGTCCATTCTACACACCCGTGAAAGAATTTTTTTAAATCGGTCCAGTAGTTTCGGAGATTACCTCCGTCAAACAAACAAACAAACAAATTTTACCTCTTTATAATATTAGTAGGTATAGAAGAAGTATAGATAAATGTATCACTCTAAGGAGGTACCTGCTCAATGAATACTGAAATTATCATCACACGTAGGTTACGTTATATTGCATCATTGTTGTATGTCATTATTACATACAATGATACACAACCTACATGTCATCATCAATTAATAATGATGTCGACATTTAGGTGGTTCCTGCAGGTAATTGTTCCTACACTAACTAGCGCTTGCCACCTACGTGAGAATACCCGGATCGAAAATCCGAATCGTGCTCTTCTACTACCTATATTCTAATTTCATCGCAATCGGTTTTGTAGTTTTTTTTTACGTGAAAGAGGAACAAACATAGATTCATACAAACTTTCACATTTATAACATTAGTAGGAATAATAGGATTAATAGGAAGTAGGACTGATAGATACCTCCTCTAGCAACATTGACGAGCACAGCTGTCTTCTTCATGATCCTAAGGGAGTCTGCGTTGATAAGATGCCTCGTCTCATTCGTCAGAGGGCAGCACAGGATAACGAAGTCACTCTCCTTTAGCAGCTGGTTTAGAGGCACTCGTTCAGCTTCTAACGCTTTCGCTGAGAAATATACATTCAATGAAAATAATGTAACGAAATATTATCACTGTAGGTAGCTAGGAAGGTATTCTTTAGGAGTGGCAGACATTGAAGACATTTCTTTTCCGAGATTGAGGAAATTTTTAGATCCTTTTTATGATGTCCAAAGGGGTGATCAAAGGTGCCATGACCAAATATTTGGTCAATGCCCAGATTTTGCAGAAGTAGACATTATAGGTACCTACAGTCATAGACAAATGTCTGTGGTGCAGTTGTGCGTGATCATATTTAATTTTCTTTGTGGAACTGTCAGTTCCATCTTTATCTATAGTTCCAAACTGCTGAAAATACCAACCTTCAGGCTTATCAGTCCGCCCGCTGTACATCAACTTAGCGATGTCGAAGCCCCTCAGCCGGCGCGCGATGGCCTGCCCTAGGCCTCCGAGACCGATCACACCTATTGTGCTTCCGGTCACATCCTGTCCTAGCAGCCATTGGACGCCGGGCTTCCATTCGCCACTGGAATAAAATATCGCAACTGAAATAAAACATCGCCACTGGAATGGCCTGAAAATTGCATCACCACCTACCATAGGACAATCGTTGATGATGGTGGTGACGAGCATAGTATGCTCGTTATGACTGTAGATATTTTTTAAATATTATAATGCTTCTTATTTTATCACTACTTATGGGTTGTGCTTTTCTTTATTTTATACTACGGTAGAGCTATTTTTATACTTTTCCACCATCAGCACTCCTTCCTTGAACCGCCTAGCCGCAGCTATCAGCAGTCCGACCGTGATATCAGCTACAGCGTTGTCCAGCGCTTTGGGCGTGTTTCCAAGATGGATGCCGCGTCTGCTGACAGCTGTCAGGTCGATGTGGTCCAGCCCCGAAGACATGGTAGAGATTGCTTTGAGCTGGGGACCTGGTTGGTAGTGTATCTAATATGAAATATCATAGACATAAAATAGAACAACAACAAAAATGGAAAATAGTTCTATGTATTTTTAGATACCTACTCGTATAATGTTTAGCGATCTCTATGTACCTAGCTAGACCTATTTTCACGAGTTTGGATTCGGATCGAACGTAGTGCGAAATCGCTAACTCTTTATTTTTTGGGGCATAGCATAGCATAACAGGATAGGTACGTAGCTAGTTTTATTGATGTTAATTCTTTCGTGTTCTTAATTTAGAACAATTATTGCGTTTATTACACTGACAAAAATTAGGTTTAGTTCAAAAATATTGTTAGTAAGTAGGTAGGTACCTAAGTAGGTACTTATTGCAAGTTGCAACATAAATAGGTAGGTACTGTAAGTTGGTAGGTACTGTAGGTTATTGTTTTTTATTGTTAAGTAATGTTCCTGTTAGTTAAGTTAATTTTAAGTTTTGTATCTCACTAATTATCGCATTAGATATAATACCGTCTGTAATGATAATTTAGTTTAATAAAGAATTGAGAATTGAGAATTGAGAATTGTAGGTAGGTATTGCAATACCTGCCAAGTCGAGGAGTTCATCTGTCAGCTTTATTTTTGTGTTCCAAATGAGAGCATCGTGTCCTGGAATATGTTTGACAATCTCTGTGTTTGCATTTGGATAATGGTCCCTGACTGGAACCACTGTTGGCTGGACGCCGCTGAAAGAGAAAGATGGTACCTACCTCATCATCACCACAAATAGTCTAGAAAATTTGTAAAGTTAGCCTAGCGGCTCCAGAAAAATTAGTCCAAATAGGTAGGTATAAATACTCACTTTTTTTTTAAAAGCTCCAACCCTGCTAGAGGGTATGTTTTGTTCACAATTAGTACATTTCGTAGCGCCATCTCGCGTTCTAATTACACAGTAAGTACAAATTTATAGGCTGTGCAAAACTTCTTTATACTTAAGTCAATAAATAAAGAAATATACGAAATACGCACACGTTACGACTAATGTGTATTACACTTTTAACTAAAAATTACATTAGGCAGGTACCTACTTAGGTATGAAGAGGTACAAAGCGTAATCTTATTTGAACAGTGCCTATATTATTCTGACATGCATGACATAATAATATCTCGGTCTGTGTGACTCGGATATTGTCTTTTGGCCTTGAAACCACCGCTTAACTGGAAATAATTTAATGTGTACTGCCATCTAGCGTCGAGTAGCGATACTTGTTGGGTTAGATAACTGCAATGTGTGCTGCAACCCAACGAGAACGAGGTTCTTGCAAGTTTTATAGTTTTGTCTGTCTATTGCACGCTAGATGGCGTATGCTTGAAATTTTAATCTTTATCTGCTTTTTGTTCGACTTATAAGTTTGAACATGCTTTGAACTTTTAAGCTATTGCATAGCTTCTTTCGCGGGCCTTGAGCGTGGGGACCGAATACAGAAATTCCGTAACGAAAACACCTAACGCTGTCACTTTAGTTCAGCAACTCGCCTCTAGGTTGCATGCAATAGCTTTACCGCGGCAGTCCATGTGTGCCACACGTCTTTTTTCTTTATTTTTACTTGTAGATAACCAGAATAAAAGAACTGCCGATCCTATTGGGATTAAAATTGTTTATTATTTATACTTTTTAGGCTTTGTAGGCGACTCTACCAAACTCGAGGAGACTCTCTCTCGCTATTCCGGTGTAGAGCTTTCTCCTCTAAGGCTCGGTAAAGTAACAAAGTTCTCAGGCACGAGTTATGATAAAAACCTAGGTATAGATAATTAAGTAGGTACCTAACTCCCTAGGTGGGAGATACAAACATGAAATTCCTAAGTAGAGTCAGTATGAGTTTTTTGATTTAAACTTTCAGCTCATATCATTTCAATTATGTATAAAATCAGTTCAATAATATTTAGATGTCCGGTAAAAATTTCATTCTACTTCCAACTTCAATTTCAAGTTTTTCATTCACGTTTGGGGTACCCTCTTTTCAGGAAGACATCGCCACCGCCACTTTGGCGCCAGAATCGGTCGATAGCACTCAACCCCACATAACACTGCCAAATGAAAATAGCACGAGAAAACTTTGAAGACATTCACTCCATTTAGGACTTTGTGTTACACTCGATACATCTATATTTGGTTGGGTTATACAAAGAATTGTTCAAGAAGGTTGGCATCTGTTTTGCGGTAGACAATGGCGTTCGAAATATAAAATGCGGTATAAAAATTATATTGCCAGATGTTTATAATAGCACCACATAGGTTACCTACTTTGTTTTCAGTCATTTATATAAAAGAAAATACTTACCTACAAGTAGCAAAAAAACGTAGGTAGAGTCATTGGTAGGTAGGTAGGTAGGTACCTCATGGAGGTTACTAGAATTTTCACTTTAATGTAGTCATTGGGAAAATAAGAATGTTGGTATAGCTTTATCGTTACGGTAACCAATTTTATGATTATTATGTTCTATGCGATAACTTTAAATGTTGAGTTTTCCACACTCTCCTAAAGTAAAAAAAAAGTCAAACATTTGCGGAGCCAGTTCTAAAAAGAGGTAGATGGATTATGGTGCCTAAAAATTGGCACCACAAAACTAGGCTAATTAGCGCACTTCAACTCAGTTTGCGCAGCACGTTGAATGAAGTGTATTTCAGAAAAGTATGGTGTACGGCTTGGACAGCTCTTGACTTCGCATGAGTACTGACATCCTATCTCATCATCATCATCCGCAGCCTGATCTCTCCCACTGTTGGGAATAGGCCTCCCTTTGTTTTTGCCATTGCTCACGGTCCTGCGCTTTCCTGAGCCACATCCTATCCTATCTATTTCTAAGTAAGTAATTAATATCTTTGGGTGTTAGGTACCCATATGCTATTTAATTGGCGTTTGCGTACCTATATTAGGCCGGACCTAATTAAAATTGCGCAATAGTAATGTCTGAAAACGCGTGACATGTTGAATTTCCGTTTTGTTATTGTTTCGCTCACCTGTCGCGGCGCAAGGTGGCGGCGCACGTGCCGCGAACCGCGCCCGAATTAGGGCCCCCGCAGACGGCCGACTTTTTGTAGGTGGAAAAATCGGTCGAAAAATAGAACGTACTGACAACAATAGTGCAACGCACACGACCTACAAAAAGTAGGTGAGAAAAAAGTAGGTGGCATTCCGACCGACCCGACACCGACTCCGAATGTGTAGGTCGTTTAGTGATGCGCTTTTCGGAATAAGTGATAGAGCTTACTCCGCAAGTGGACTATTTACTCCGAATTTTATTTGCTTAGGTACCTAGGTACACTTCTGGTAGATAAGTAGGTTCAATCATTCATAATTATAATTTATTGTTATTGGATTAATAATAATAATATTACAAGTAGGTACTTACCTAACCATGTAATTTATTAAGTACTTATTGTAATTTAAAGTAATTTCAACGAATTCCGCGGGAATATCAGGATAGAAGTAGCCTATGTATAATACCATGTCATTAGCTACCTATATCCCAAAGTAGGTATACAATAGGTTTTGTAGTTTTTTCGTGAAAGAGAAATAACCATACATCCATACTCACAAACTTTCGTTAAGTAAATTATAGTAGGAATTTTCGTAGGATTAGTAGAAAGGATTATAACCGAAGTATATTTCGGCTGCATTATAAGAAAAGAAAGCTAGGTAGTCTTATCTTCTACTATATTATCTACTTAATTAGGTATCTTCCTTTGCAAATCCACCGTTCTAGTATTTTTCGATGTTGTCCCCTCACTAGCCACCTACAAAGTGACGGTCGTGTGCGTTGGAGTCGGTGACAAAGTAGGTGACAAAATCGGTTGAAAAAGCGACCTACCTTTCCACCTACAAAAAGTCGGCCGTCTGCGGGGGCCCTTATACCACCTGTTTGTACTTAGTGGTGTCTGTGATGGCTTTGTCGTCAGATGACGTACGTTATTCATGTGCAAGCAGAAGCGCTCGTGGCGAAGCTTGCTTACCCCCGGTTCCTATAACAAACTAACGGATGTTCGTAGGTCCATCACCATAGCAACGTTGTTATTTCAACATAAAATGTATGAAACTTTTTGACAGATAACAACGTTGCTATGGAGAAAGTCCTACGGACATCCGTTAGTTTGTTATAGGAACCGGGGGTAAGACGTTCTTGATCGTCGAAGTTAAGCGACGTTCTCGGCGGTCATTACTTGGATGAGTGACCGCAAGTGGCATTAACGCTGCCGTGCGCTTCCGTGCTTCGGAGGGCACGTTAAATTGTCGGTTCCGGATTCTAAAGTCGTTAAGCCATGACGTAGGCCCCTTACTCATGCGAACTAACTAACTAACGTGCAAGCTTGACAAAAAACATTAGGTACAACTCCAAGATGGACCGCAGGCCGCAAGCTGCAGCTGCAGGCTGCAAGCGACACTACTTGTTTATGAGATTCCAGGCGTGGCTGGCAACACTGCAGCTTGCCGTCACGGCATGGAAAGCAATAGAAAGAGGTAGTACAAGCTTGTTGCAGTTTACAGCCTATCTCGGACCTGAACTTCAAGTACTTACTTGAAGTACCTTAATAACATAGACAAATTAGAACTTCTTCCTTATTACCTTAGTTGTCTGTGTTAATAGCCAGTTTTAGTAAGTTTACTGGTGGAGTATGCATAAGGGTAAGATAATACGATGATGGACATTTCTCGGTATTAGCTTCTACATTTCTGTTTTGACGGCATTAATATAGCGGATCTGCTATTTTAATGATCTTTGTATTTGTATCAGATGGTATTCACGTTGACAACACATTGACTTCGTCCTTTCTTTTGCGGATATTTTAATGGAGTTAGATATGAGATAAGTTCAAGTATTATTGCATTGATAATATAAAGGTATTTTCCGAAATTACCTAGGAACTTTCAATTACTTTTAAAAGCTTTATAAATGCCGGCAGAATTAAAAATTAATTCCTAAATTATTTATTCTTTGAAAATGTCGAGTTGATTCAGTTACTTATTTAATTAAAAATTAATTATTTATTCTGGTAATAAGTGCAAAAGGCTAAGGCAAAAACTCCCTCAGTACCAAAGTAGGTACCTAGTTTATTACCTAATAAGCTTTATTCTGTAATTAAGTATTTAAGTAAATAGTAAACGCCAATTTTCTCTAACTTATTTATTATCTATTATTCTAGTTACGCACAGAAAAAAAATATGAAAAAAATAAGCACTAAACATCGGAATTTCAACCAAAAACAAAACACTAAAACTTAGATCATAAGGACATTGAAATACGGGATTTTATCGCGTTTTTAATATTTTTTTACAATACTTAGCTTTTTACGGAGCGTTTATACCAACTTGAGTCTACCCTACCCCGACACTTTGGTTAGGTAGGGTAGGTTATTATAATTATATTACATTAATAAGTAACACACTCAAAATGTACCTAATGCTTAGTTAACAACACGATAAAAACCCGTGTTCATACCTATTTCTAAATATGAAAAATACCCGAATCTTTAGGGCCCCCGCAGACGGCCGACTTTTTGTAGGTGGAAAAATCGGTCGAAAAATAGAACGTACTGACAACAATAGCGCAACGCACACGACCTACAAAAAGTAGGTGAGAAAAAAGTAGGTGGCATTCCGACCGACCCGACACCGACTCCGAACGTGTAGGTCGTTTAGTGATGCGCTTTTCGGAATAAGTGATAGAGCTTACTCCGCAAGTGGACTGTTTACTCCGAATTTTATTTGCTTAGGTACCTAGGTACACTTCTGGTAGATAAGTAGGTTCAATCATTCATAATTATAATTTATTGTTATTGGATTAATAATAATAATATTACTTACCTAACCATGTAATTTATTAAATACTTATTGTAATTTCAACGAATTCCGCGGGAATATCAGGATAAAAGTAGCCTATGTATTATACCATGTCATTAGCTACCTATATCCCATAGTATACAATCGGTTTTGTAGTTTTTTCGTGAAAGAAAAATAACCATACATCCATACTCACAAACTTTCGATAAGCAAATTAAAGTAGGAATTTTCGTAGGATTAGTAGGAAGGATTATAACCGAAGTACCTACTCCTTCCTTTGTATTGTAGGTAGGTACCATGTAGTTGAACATAGGTAGGTACTATCACACGCAAAAGTTTTTGGTTAGGTAGGTAGGTACCTACTTACATAAGAAAAGAGAGCTAGCTATACTTATCTTCCTTTGCAAATCCACCGTTATAATATTTTTCGACGTGCTGTCCCCTCACTAGCCACCTACAAAGTGACGGTCGTGTGCGTTAGAGTCGGTGACAAAGTAGGTGACAAAATCGGTCGAAAAAGCGACCTACTTTTCCACCTACAAAAAGTCGGCCGTCTGCGGGGGCCCTTAAGGTGGGAACAATTCACACGTCAAGATAGTCTCATTAAATTTAACACGATCTAATAGACGATACATGGGTCAAAGTTCACTAAAATACCCCATAACTTCTGTACTTACTAGGTACATAATTACCTTACCTCGTTACAAATATGGTTCATTATTGAGCCAAATATTAAAATACTAATGACACAAAATAGAGGTTTACGTTAAAATCTGATAAAATTCAACCAACATTCAACCGTAATTCTATTCAATATGGTTGTAAATATGTTTGTTTTTTTATTTATTTTAAGGCAAAGTAACACATGTGCTTTCTGTTTTTATTGTGAGCTTTTGAATTTTGTGTCAACACGACTTGACACAGATGTTGCACTAAATTATTAACAAACAGATATTTAGAAATGGGGGCGCCTTTTTATATTTTGTGGTAAGTAATATACTTACTTACATTACATAACAGTTGGTTGAGTAATTCGTAGCTAGAATTTTTCTGTCACTGGGTTCACACACGGGTTTACTTACACAGTCTACCCCTAACATGTACCTACATTTAATTTTGAGCGCAACCATTGACTAAAAACTAATAACTAAAAAAAACCCTATCTTTCAGACTAATTTCATACTAATTTCATACACTGATGATTTTGGCATACCGGCACTCATCCTTGAAAAACCAAATACCTACGTAGATAGGTACCTACATCAAAACGCGTCCTTGAAAACACCCAAACTCCCAATCTGAAAAATGAAGGTCATTGGCCTAGAGACGCTGAAACAATCTGATTTCAGGAGCCAGTTCACGTCACACGTGGCAGGAGACTGCAGTAGCCGGCGCCGAGTTGGCGCCAAATCACATAACTGTACTCTGCACGACTTGAATTGGTCATCTGCCGCCTTATTCTCCAAATAACCATGTCTTGACTTGGAATATATGACACGTGGTTTTTATGAATAATGCTAAGGATTCTGAAAAAAAAGCTAGATAACGTGCAAGCTCTTACCGTGTCATGTTTTGAAAGTCATCGAGAATCGACATCCAGAAAGTAAAAGATAATAGGAAATTTCCATTTCGAAGAAAAGTTTACTGAAAGTTTACAAACCAGGAAGTAGTTTTCAAATAATATCTAATGAATACCTACTATTAATACCTACCTACGGTAACATTCTGGTGACGGAGTTTTTAGGCCGCTTAAGATTTCATGAGGTCTAGAAGTCTAGTTATAAGTATATTGTGAGCAATATTTAGTAGGCAGTTTTTACTCGTCTGATTTTTTCATTGAAAAATAACACGTCAACAGCCAATTCCGTGGAGATGTAGTGCCCGGCGCGTGCTAATCGGTGACGAATCTGTGAAATTGGCGCGTCGCGGTCGTCACTCGCGCTAGGTGCATGTGCATCATGGCCGTGTGTGGCCTTTACATCTTTACTATACTCTGTTCACCGAGTCAATCGAATAGTTGAAAAATCGATTAGTTGAAAAATAAACGCACGTGATTGGCGTCGAAAACGGGCCTAGGGCGAGTTCACATTGCCTAAAGTAGGTAATGTATTCTTCTATAATGGTTTTTTACACGTTAACAAAATACCTTCCTACGTACCAAAATTGTTGGACAACACATTTAGTTGGTTTATTTTTCGATCTACTACACAGTACAATACCACCAGTATACCCGCAATAGTCGTGGCCCCACCAGACAACCCACAGCGTCATTATATGCACTTTACACGCATTTTATTGCAACTGCACTTGATTGCGTACTGTTGTTCTTTTACACTATTCTTTTTTTAGGTATTGTAGGTACTAAGAACTAGGTAGGTAGCTTACCTAAGGCACAGACAATATAGTTAGTCTAAAATAAAACTAAACTACTTAACTCATAATTATTATGATGCCATCCTTTTTTTTCGATTTATAGTATCAAATTATAATTACTTAGTATAGTTATAGTTTTGGCGACATCTGAATGACCGCGATTTACGAAATAAATCGCTTTTATTAGTTAACTTCCTTAAGTTATTTTATTTAAATGCAACTCTTTATTTAAGTGTGTACTTAGGTATAAATTGTTATACTTATGCATTTCAATAAATAATAACTCTAAAAGTAAATTTTAAAATAAAACGAATTTAATTTTTCCTTATTCCAACGACCACCTATCAGCTGTACTGTAACCGAAATTATCGAAGAATAGTGATCAATAAAGAATGTGCTCTTTAAAACAGTTAAAAACGTCAAGGTAAGACGAAAAACGTGTTTATTTTAATACAGGCCCAAATTCGTCGTCCGCCATTTTTTTGCGGTTTACCGATGATCGGCTGAGTGACAAATAGCCGGTAAAAAAAGAAAAGGCGCGCGCCCAATGATCAGCTGATGGCCCGGTGTGTGCGCACCTTTAGCGGAATCTATGGGTAGAGGTAGATATTAATTTCTTTTTTTTCTCCAAAATTTATAGATTGCAACGTGATAAAACCAATTAGTGATCACAATTCAATAAAATTATGTAGGAAAATTTAAATAAAAAGGTAGTAAATATAAAGGTAAATAAAAAACAAAAAAGTCTTGGTGTGTTCTGAACATTGAAGGAAGATAATTGCTCTGAGGTTCTGAAATAGATAAGCAATTTTAGTTTGTACCTAGTAGAAAACTCAAACGGTCACCAAAAAATTTTGTAGGCACCTCTATAAAAAACAAAATGAACAAAGTAAAATAACATTGCTTGTTCTTTAAACTAGTTGGAACATAAAGAAGATATAAATTTCAATAAGGTAATAAAATTATTGATAAAATTGACTCGAGAAACATACAAAAAAATTAAAAAAGAAAGTAAAAGGTGTGCAAAAGATCTCGATTTATATTAAAGTATTTTCTATAACGAGCAGCTGATAAACTCCGATATCTCACGAGGATAGGTCCAATGCTACAGCATTATTACAAATTGAAAAATATCCCGACATTTAAAATAACCCCAGTTTACGACCATAGGCGTTTCGAATAGAAAATGTGTCATAAAATTGCCTTTTGTGAAATAAGGCACAGCTGCTGATAGAGCTCATAAAGTATTTTCTCCAGCTGTTATCCTAAATTACTCACGATTATCTTGTATGTGAAAGTGAAATTAGAATCAGCAATAAAACTAATTAAAAAATCATTTCGAACGATTAAAAACGCAATTTTGCGAACCCAAATACCACAATCGTGTTCGGATCGCTAACTACCCTTAATTTCGTGTTTTTTTAACATCTGCTTTTCGCCTGACCAGCGACCAGGCACCTGCTGAGATTTTTTAGCCGGGTGAATGGTGATCTTTATTTTTTTTTACTAAAACACTCCTTGACACCTGGCCATTCAGCCTAGTGCGTCATTATCTGACAGCCGGCAGAATAGTATGCGACCGTTGCCGAGCAATTAAAAAAAATGGAATATTGATATGCAGTCGAGGGCAATAGGGTAAATTAAAGTACAACTTGGTACATTTCCTGAAGTTTATATAATTAACGCACAGCTGTATTGCATGAATTAATTGTCGTAACGGTTGTAAATTGATCGGATCATCGGGATGTGTTCTACAAGAGTTTTTTATTAAGACCTGCCTGTACCGATATATTCAACATAATTATTTCGTTTAACTTTTTGTTAATTTTATTACATTTTGTTAACTAGTTAAACAGTCAAGGTTAACATTTCAAAGGAAAATAAGTATTTAAACGTAGACGGTTTAAAAAATGTGTTTTACATGTAGATTAATTATAGAATTTATTACCTACATAGGTACTTAAAGTTTTCAAAATAACTACATTATAGGTACCTAGATAGAAATAGTTATAGATAGCAATGAATGCTTCTCTGACTTTGTGGACTACCCAACAATAAAATAAAAAAAATGGACTCTTGGTGGCTCAAAATACGGCAACTGAGTGACAGTACAATACAAAAATAAAACAAATTTGCGGCCGGATTAACACTTTTACCACCCATATTAGCGGATTTCGACAGACGTTGATCGATTGCTCTCACGCAACACGAATGAGAAATAGCACCAATACTTCATATATAACTTAAAAAAGTGATACTTTATTTTAATTACAAATTCACTGTCATATGACCTTAAATTGTGGCAAATGTACGAAAAGGTGGCTCTATAACAAAGGTTCGAAATACAAACTTATTTTTGCTGGCGCATACCAACCTCCTTCGTTCTTATTTCCACGCTCCGAATATGAAGTAGAACAGTTTTGTCCTTGGTTATTAACATTGGTATGTTGGCAGCATTGATGTTTAGGGTGAGTTTACACCTGACGAGTCACCTGTACGGCGGCAGTTGCATCACACCTTGGTCATGCGTACTAGGGTAATTCTTCACCTATTAAAATAATAACGGTGGGTAGCGATAGGTCAGTTTTTTGTCATTGACGTCTGAAGAGCGGTCAGATGCACACGTGGAGCGCACGTGGTGAACTTGAAAGGTCGTCCAACAAAGTAATTAAGACGGTTACTGGAATTAGAATGTAAGCTGAAAAGCTAAGATCAAAAACTAATATAGGGAACTAGAAAATGAAAACTTAGTTCTCGTCACTCTTATGTAAGTAGGTAAATACAAAAAAATGTAAAAAAACACGAACCCTAGGAACGTAATGTTCTTAATTTCATGGCAGACCGATTTGTTTTATTTTAAGTACATATTTGTTAATTTATTCAAAACACAATACACGAAACAAATTACAATAGGCATGAAGAGAACTGCAAAAGTTAACAAAAGTGTTGTGGCTGAAGGAAGGCCTGACTGAAGGTACACCAAAACACATTACTATACTATACCTACCTACGTCAAATATTTTTAGTCTTAGTAGGTATTATGTTATGGCTATTACCTATACTTAAAGTGTAGATACCCAATTATGTGATAAGTAGATAAACAGTACCAACATGTTAAAAGTTCAATGTTTTATTTGCATTCACCTACAAAAGATCTTAATCAAAACACTACCACGTCTCGCTGTTAGATTTATCTAGCCTAGCACATGGCTCGCACCTTGCCGCCAGGTGGCGCTAGCTGGCACACTAACCAACTCGTTCCGTTTATAATGGCCTACATTACTTTCAGAACGAGAAATAGGTAGGTACCTACTTTTACTTTTAATGTTTATCTATTTTAATAATGAATTTATGGTATTATGGTTGGTAGGCAAAAGCCGTGTTGGCCAAGTGGATTACTTAGTTTTACGACTTTTGGTCAGAAGGTGGGATCGAATTCAGCCGTGCATAAGTGAACTTTTCACGTAGAAAAAGTAGATGCTTTAAATGGTGATGGAAAACACCGTGAGGAAACCAGTTAGTCTTCTAACAGCGTCGACGGGCTTGCAACCTGTATAAAGAAAGTTAACCTCTGCTAAGGGAATGTTCCTAATAGGTATGTTTTTGGACATGACTCTGTTTACCCCCTTTAGTCAACAATTATCACCTATACTTCAACGATCAGGGAACCTCCTCCTTTTATAATGGAATCTGGATTAATTGTATTAACTTTTAAGCGATAGGTACTTACCTATTTTATATTTCTACTAGCCGTCCCGCGCGCGATTTCATTCGCGATGACTTTAGAAACAACTGCTAGGTACAATTTGTAAGAAAGCGACGCTTATGTTCCTCAAGGAACCAACTCTTGCAGTTTCAAAGATATCGTGAAGGTCAACATTTTAACCAATTTTGACTCCGCCAAATTGACCTTTAGGGTTAAAATTTTGAAAAACCCTGAAACAGGTTTACCTTTATTTTCAGCTAAGAATCTATACTTGAAATTTTGACGCTCCAACTATCACCATTTTGAAGCTATGAAAAATATGACTTTTAACCTTTCCCTTGACCTTTGACCTTAAAATTTGTCAATAACGGGTGCCCTAGTATTAAAAGGAACCTACATGCAAAGTTTCACCATAATAGCTCTTCTAGCAACAAAGATATAGCAAAAGATCAAAAAATTCCCAACTTTGACCCGGCCAAATTGACCTTTAGGGTTAAAATTTTTAAAAATCCTGAAACAGGTGCTCGTTCATTTTAGGTCAAAAATCAACATTCTAAATTTTGACGTTCCAGCTGTCACCATACAGAAGTTATAAAAAAGTTGACCTCTGACCTCTAATTGACCTTTGATCGAAAAATCCTTTTTAAGCAAGAGTCTCCGTACTATTAAAAACCTACATGCAAAATTTCAGCTTCGTAGCACTTGTGGGTTCAGAGATGCGTTGAAAGGTAAATCATGTTTTTTTTTTAATTTGCATTTATTACTCGAATTTGACCTTTGATTTAAAAATTCATTCATTCAATAGGTGCTTACGTCTGAAAAGAAACCTACATGCCAAATTTGAACTTTGAAACTCTTCCAACACCAGAGATATCATGAAAGGTTAAAATTTTACCCAACTTTGACTCTGCCTTATTGACCTTTAGGTTTAAAATTTTGAAAAAACCTGAAACAGGTTTACCTTTATTTTAAACTAAAAATCTATACTTGAAATTTTGAGGCTCTAGCTTTCACCATTTTGCAGCTACAAAAAATATGATTTTTGACCTTACCCTTGACTTTTGACCTTGAAATTTGTCCATAGCGGGTGCCCGCATATTAAAAGGAACCTACATGCAAAGTTTCATTATTATAGCTCTTTTGGTTACAGAGATATCGCAAAAGGTCAAAAAATACCCAACTTTGACCCAACCAAATTTACACTTTGGGTAAAAATTTTGAAAAATCCTGAAATAGGTGTTCGTTTATTTTAAGTCAAGAATCTATTCTCAAAATTTTAACAATCTAGCTGTCACCATACAAAAGTTATAATAAAAGTGACCTCTGACCTTGAATTAACCTCTGATCGAAAAATACGTTCTTAACGCTCATCTACGTCATCACAGAAACCTACATGCAAAATTTCACTTTAATAGCACTTGTAGTTTCAGAGAAACCTTGTCTCTTACGTTTTGACCACTCCTTTATATATAAAGATAGAAGTTTATTTCTGAAGACGGTTAACTACGTTACACATTTTCACTTATTTCCTCCCCCTATTATACTGAGAAAGTAAAACAAATGACTTCTTCAAAAACTTTAAAAGGTATTTTATTAGCCACGGTAATTTATTTTCTGCCAATTCATCATTTTATTCCAAAATGAGCATTCGCTTTTTGCTTTTAAACCCTTCTAGGGCCTGACAGGCTGAATTAAGCTTTCAAAATTGTATTTATGGTCATGAAGAAGTTTTATGTCTTCGTTAAAGGTATTTATTTCCGTGTTTTAAGGCAATTTAGTCTTATTTCGCTGCATTGTTATTAAAACCTAGTAAAAACCGAACATGAACACCTGCTTCTTAGTAAGTTTAAAATTATTACGGCTTATATTTCCACATTCATATTGTAATTCTAGCAAAAAGAAACATACCTACTGCTTGGTGGCTAACGTCGTGCTTGATGACAGACTGACTGATAACTGACTGATGTAGGTAGTACTTGATGACTGAATCTTGACTGACGAAGTGCTTGACAACTACGTTATTGAAATCGGTGGCGTGATCCTAGCAAAAAAACAATTCCCAACAGACACCTGAGATTTTGTCTATGTTACTAGGCACTATAGGTACTTACAATGCTCACTATCAGACATAGGTAAGGTACTAACTCTTTTGCCAAGGATTAGGAGAAGCATTTACATTCTAAAAACATCCTCACCAACCAAATTAGAAGGCCTATAATTGACTATCACATCGGAATATCCTGGGAAAATCTGTAAGGGTCAATATTGACCTTCCCAAATAAAAAGGTGTCGACATGTTACCCATTGGTAAAGGTTTGGTGCCAACGGTATTTGTTTGTGTAATATTTGAACTTTGTTTGGACAATTTGGAGGGAAATGTCAATATGTGGGTGAAGGGTCAGGTAGCTACTTGGGAACCGAGTGGGAAAGTTAAGGCTGCTGTCCACAAAATACATAAGTACCATAACGAAATGGTAGACCTATTTTATGTCACGCCGGCCGGGCGGCCGTGAAATACAGTAGATGTTATTAGATTTTTCAGTACAAAAGACATCAACGCTCACTTTTATCAGGTTGCCTTTGCGTTCAAAATTACAAACTATCAAATTGAAAGTAAATTGGTAGGTAAGTAGTACCTCTGTTATGAAAATTTACTTTAACCGCGGTGAATAGTTCCTGTTCTCATGGGACTACCGGGAGGGAAATATCTTGTTACCAAATTTCCGTTTTAGCGTGAAGGAACAACAAAAATTCACACTTACCTACGCACTTACACGCAAACTTACACCTTTTTAATATTAGTGTAACGTGATTGGTGTATTTCTGTTTCTACCAACAGTTTCTACCCAAAAGCAAAAACGTGATGTGTTGTGACTTGTACCTATGCTTTAGTAGATCGCAAGCTTAAACCTACACTCAGTGGGAAGTCGGGGTTCGTTTTCGGTTCATCTGTGTACAGTCATGACATGGCCGTGAATGGGGACCAAATATTGACCAGGGAAGTAGGGACGTTTGCATAACCCACACCACTTTGTGATTTACTGTTATATTACAGAAGAACTTATTATGTGGCATTACCTCTTTTTGGGAGGTGAGTTGTAGGTTCAGCTGAATTAGCTTTGAGCAATTTTTAAATACCACGACATAGTAACAACAGAAGGTCGTACATGGGTCAGACTGGCACAAGATAGGGAAGCGAAGAAAGGCCTATGCCCAGCAGTGAAAAAGACGGGCCGCACGTGATGGTAATGATGATGATGATGATGATGAATATTTTATTGTTCATGACAGTCCCTAAAAATCTATTTCGGTTTTTTCTCAACACACTTATTTCTGAAACTCTAAGGCAATAATGGCTCTACTCTTATTCATCATGTCCAATTTCACCCACTACTTGGTTATCCTCCTTAAATTTTAGCCCTCCATCACCCACTACTTGGTCATCATAGGTTTTAGCCCTCCATCATCATCATCGGTCCTGTGCGCCTGTGCTCATAAAACATCTTCGAAACATGAAAATACTTTGCCTTGCTACCGCCTACTCTCCCACTGCTCTAACAAAGCTTAAAACATTATAAACACTTACAACAGGATATTTACCATGATTCGTAGATTTATGAGTTTCATGTTCAAAACCATGATGGTTTGATTTTTTTTTTCTGGATTTGTTTTAAAAGCATTAAAAATCAGAAAAAAAATCAGTTGCTTCTGATCTAATAATATCCCTTAGCTTAGTCATCCGATCATCGGATCTTTTCAAATCGGATGCCGTTAAACAATACAGAGTCATTCATTCATCTGGCAATTAGCATTAATTAAAACGTTTGTCTGTATGTCGCCGCTTCCTGCTCTATATGATACTGGATGTCTTTATGCAAGAGGAAGAAGTAATAGTAGATTGCTATACGAGGTAAGCAATCTACTATTACTTCTTTTTCAAGGCAACTTTTCGATACTCGAGATGATCTTAAACGGTAAATCATCTCGAGCATCGAAACTGTCCCTTTCTTACCTTGTATAGCAATCTACTATATCTAATCACCTGTACTGTACTACAGTACAGACTATACCTATGTAAATAAATTGAGACCGCAACTTTAGCTATATCTCAATAAGAAAGATCCTCATGATATTATGATATATTATACGCAAGTTTCATCAGATTTTAAAGTTTTTAATTGAAACTACATATTACATCTTGCATACCTCCTTCATCTTTACCAAACTCCTGCTTAAGACAGGATGTCATATAATAGGACGTCGTTACTTAGAGCCGTGGTGGCCAAGTGTGACTGTGTGACTCTACTTCAAATCTAAATCACGGGTTTGAATCCTACCCCCCGATTGTCTGCCTTTGTAACAAATTGTTGGGTTTGTAAAATAACAGGCATCAGACATTATAACTGTTTTTCGATGTTTTCATTACAAAAACATCAAAAAACAGATACTTGTCGGGCGATAGACTTGCAAACAGTCAGGTGGCATACAGACTGATAGACAAAGTACCTACCTAGTTATAAGACTATGTATTTAATAATATGATGAGATGCGAATTACCTACATAATAGCTCTAATACATAAGCAATATTTATTAGGTTATTCATAGGTTATTCTATCACATTTAATGGAATCGCATTAAGATTATTCAGTGCAGATTGTCACAGATATTTACATAACGGCTAGTTTTCGGCAATTCCTTTCTAAATAACACAATGGTAAAGCATGGGAAGTGTTCTCCAATTTACATGGGTAATGATAGCCTGGGGGTTCGCAGGTCATCACATCATCATACATTTGAGGTTTCTGAGAAACTGTGGCTGTCATATAACGGTACAGTTTTTATGCTGCCAAAAATGACGTGCGTTTGTCGAGAATTTTTGTACCGATTTGGCTGATTTTGAGCATTTAGAATCATAGAAGTTCGGCTATCTACCTATTATTATAATTTTGGATCGGTACATAAAGTGATTGCAAACTTTGAGCTTATTAAGGAGTGCAAATAGGTTAAATTGCACTTTCGTTAAAATTAACAATAGTAATTAATTAATCAATTAACTAACTTCAGTCGGCTTAAAAACTCCGTCACCAGAGTTGGCCACTTGCTCATACTAACTAACTAACAAACAATAGTAAAAAAAATCGATTAAGTACCTAAGTGTAAAATGTTGATTGAGTAGGTAAATGAGAAAGTTCAATTTAGCGTAGCTTATGATCGTAATAATACGTCTGTAGTATTCTAGAGGAGATAACGGAGTGGTCCGGCACAGTCTGCACAGAGCACGGCAAATGGTCATTTACAAAACATTAACCAATGGGAAAGTACGAATCTTCACACGATTTTTAGAACGATGATATTATTTTGGGAGTTCTATAGGTTTCTAGAAAAATAAAGGAAAATAACAAAAAAACGCAGCGCAAAAAAAAACAAATTTCAAACTTTTTTATTTAAACTTAACGAAAAACAACGCTATCCTTATATTTGTTTTCAGTTAAGATAAACGATAACAAATTAAAATTCTGAGTTTACACCAAAATTTCACCCAAAGCACTTTCTCTTATAGGTTTGTCAATTTTTTACCTCCTAAACATTTTTACCTGAAAAAATCTAAACCAAATAATGCCTGGGTTACAGTTGTAAGCCTGTTTACTTTCTGGGATTTATCTCCTTCGATTTGCACACGGATTTCTTTACCCATCAGTTACAGAGCACGATCGAACCTCTGATCAGATACTCGTACCTTCTATGTAGAGTAAGGGCGAAGAATCGCTCACGGAGTAAGTAGGGTGAGAATAAAAGTTCCAAGTACTTAAGTAACATCGTATGAGGAAGTGGCTCTGGTGACGGAGGTTTTAGGCCACCAGAAAGCTTCCGTCCTGGCTGAACAACTTTTAAAAGCCGGGACCGACAATTTTACGTGCTCTTCGACGCACGGAAGTAAGAGAGTCAAGTCACGAAGGAAGTCTTTAGGCGGACTAAAAACTCCGCCACCAGAGTTGGCCACTTAGGTAGGTACTCATAAGAACGAACGAACGAACTACCTACCTACTTTCCCTAAATTAGGAAAAATTCTATCGATCCTAGTTCGTGAGCACACTGTATTATTTTTAAGTGATCCTTACGGTCGAACAGAAATAAACTTATTATTTATTTCTTTCTCTCTAATTTGCCGACGGTACTGTGGGAATGTCTGCTCGTGAATCGCCCGTGGCTTATGACAATTTGCATTTTTTTTGCCGAACGTCAGACCCGCTTAGAAAGGTTTACTTTGTAAGCGGTAGCGAGAAAATAATTACCAAAAACACTACTTTAAAAAAACCGGAACATAAAAACATGGGTTTTACAGTTCCACTGTAGGTTTTTTTTTAATTTATGTTTCCTGAAATGCCATGAATTAATAGTGGTGGTGAATATTGTTTTTTGTAAAAAAGAGATTACTTCCTAGTTCTCTACTAGAAAGTCCCATAAAATAAATTGGATCTGATCAGGATCTTCGGAGTTATAAACAGAAATGCGCCTTGAAAGGGTAGGAAATTTTGCACTCCTTAAAAATTAAAGCAGTTTAAAGAAATGTTTGTTCTTATGAAAGTGAGGCTTAATTTTATCACAGATAAAATAATACTATGTATATTTTATCTGTGATTTTATCTTAATTTCAAATCTCTAATAACTTGAATCTTAAGCCATCCTTACCCTCGGCTGAACTCTCATCTCACAATAAGCAGCTAATTGCAACAAAAACATTGCGTGTGATGATGATGTGTCTGTAATCTAAGTACCTACCTATCTACTGTTTTAGATGTTCGTGTCTTCCGAAGTAAAAAGTCAATCTTGCTTGAAAGTACTATTACATTTACTACATAAGTTTATTTACTTACTTTACCTCAAGATAAGGTAGGTTATCTTATCTTGATGGTCTTTTCTTATTCTTCTGGTTTTAATATCGGGCTGCGATGATGATGGAATCACCTTTAACACATCACGTTACCAAATATCAGATAATTGTAGTTTAAATCACATACTTTCAATCCTTTCTAATGTTAGCTTAGATAGCTCCAGGCAACGGGTCTGAGAGAAATCAATATTGCGCCTAAAATATTGTACCGACACAATTATTGCATGAAATAGTGAAGTATAGATATGAAACTGTACGGAGTAGTCGTAACAGGTATATGTAGTATAACATTTTACACATTGTAAAGATGTAATACAGATGTTAAAACTTATCTTACCACAATGAATACACGTAATATCGTACGTTACGTCATAGAACGAACGAACGAACGATCGTACGTACCTTTACTTATATAATTATCGTTTGTAACAGTCCATACGGGACTTAACCAACTGGTTCTAATTGTATTTTGTACGGTTATGTAAATACATAATATACATATGTATTAAGTAAATTTGTTTCTGTAAATAAAATGTTAAGAGTTTGTATTGGCTTTTCTAACGCGCTATGTTCTTGAGATTGAGTTTCACTTCTTCCTTCGTGTATTACTCATCATAATTGACTTCTACAAAGCTTGGTCGCGTTATCCATTGCTGCTTTTGTACACACTCTACTATTGTTTACGTTACTAAACCAGCAATGTATAACAACTAGCGGTACTTTAGTTAATGATAGTGGCGTGATAGTAAATCTCTTGTTCGTGAGAAAGCCCCTTTGGCGACATCACTGAAGAGGTATTCTAAAAATTTTAATCTTATAATCTGTTTTTGTAATTTCACATCTAGGTAGAAAAAATTTACTTTTTAAAAATATTTTTTACCAACATCAGATCACTAATTTGACTTTGTGCTTTACCAACTAGACTTCCTTTAAAAACGATTTTTCTTTTATCAAACCGTAAAAATATAAAAATCAAACTAAAACATTAGAATACACCTTTTTCAGCATGCAAAAGTAACTAGCGTACAGATTCATAATGCCACCCACACAGCACAGAAAGTTACTCAACTTCGAAGATCTCTCAACTAAAGTTTTATATTTAAATTACTAGGTAAGTACATACTTTTTATTATTTTAGCGTCGTGTAAATGGGACTTAATATGATGGTACCCACAGCTACCTCAGTTAACGAGTACTAATCGCCTCGATAATAGATAAACAAGATTTGTACATCCGCTACTGGTCTTAACACTGTTATTACGCAGCGTGGAATGTTAGGAATAAATTCTAATAAATACTACGGTGGCTCTATGATGCTGGCTGACAGGTCAGATTTCTATACAGTAAAATTGTCAGAAAGACATAAAAATATGTTACAACAATCTTACAGCAGTCTCTGTAGGAAAGCGTTAAATAATTGTTATGTTAAGCCAAACTAACAAATTGTAATTCAGTATCTTTTTTTTAGTTAAACCCCAACAAAATGAGTTTAGAGTCACTAGAAACAGTAGAATTTAAGCAATGAGGAAGCAGGATGATTTCTCTGAGAGTTTAAGTATCCTTTTGCAGAAGCAATTGTACAGTTATTCTTTTTTAAATACACACATACATAATTCGTTTAGTAAGCACATTTTTTCGGGTCAAAAGCGTTTGTTGATGAAAATGGCTCTTAAGCTCTAAACGTCATTCATCAAGATAGGACGTTCGAATATTGACTATAAATATTGATAAATGGATATTTTTAGTAACTAACTAATAATATCTGAAGTATGATGAATGTTCGCCATCGGCTGTGAAAATGTAGGTAGCTGTAAGGAGCAGGAAATGTTTGTATGGACAGAGAAAGCGACTTTGTTTGATACTAGGTACAATACGTAGTGATAATCCCAGTGTAGGGCAAAGGCCATCACTGTAACTGTTTTCGTTGGTCGCAGATTCTAATATAGGGAATGCACATTTTAACGAGTCCATCTTTGTGGTAAAAGGTTGTGAAATGTTTAACTTTGAAACAAGTCTATCTTAAAGCAAGTCCAGCCCGCGGCGGGTTCTCACGAGCAGATGCAGCGCCGGGGGACATCGTGCCCGGCGCGGCACGATCGCCCCAATCACAGGCACATTGGAAGCTTTAGGTATTTCTGAGAGTTTTGAGTTATCACAGGCCATTCTTAAAATTAATTTTAAATGAAATCCCAATTGACTGTAATTTGCCTACTGCCCATCAGTCGGATGCCGATCAAATAGGTCCTAAAGTCAATCGCGTGCAGACCTGATTGCCGAATTCCTTCACAAGACCTGTCCTTACGCCCAAATTGTTCACACTGAGGGGGGTTTAGAGGTCTGCTTGTAATGGCCGGTGGCTCCCGGATTTGAATATTAGGGATAATCGCAGCAGAGGTGGATCTAGGAGTCGCGTGAAGGGACTAAGGGCTTTGATGCTAATGACAGTATGGGCAGGGGCGCAGGGGCACAAACTGGCTACATTGTACGGAAACCCGCGGCTAGTCAGCCCCACACGTATTAACCATTGTCTTGGCTAACGGTAAGAGGATGGTTTAGGTGCTGTGCAAGCCCATTCCTAATTTAAACTAAAACAGGATTTTATGGCGTAAAAACCAAAAAAAAAGCCCATTCTATCTCAACAATGTCCCAGGCACTAGTGTCCCGTTAAGCGTAGATAAAGATTGACTCATGACACAATATCTACATCTACATCTACACTACTTGTTTGGTTGTAATGAATAGGCTCAAAAACTACTGGACCGATTTTAAAAATTCTTTCACCATTCGAAAGCTACATTATCCACGAGTAACATAGGCTACTTTTTATCCCGATATTCCCGCGGGAACGGGACTTACGCGGGTGAAACCGCGGGGAGCAGCTAGTGTCTAATAAAGATAAAGAGGTATAGACCCCTTCACTAAGTCCCACTCTGCACAAACCCGTGCAATTACCGCGAGGATGTCTCCTCCAGATTCCATTCTCACGAAGGACCTGTTGAACATTTCTGACCGGAGACTGATTGATCTGCCCCCGGCCGAAGCTAGCACCAGTTTTTGACTTTGTCCGACCAAAGTTCTTCTTATCTTTCAAAGAGGTGTTAGATGGTTGAAACGTATTTGCTTAAATGGCAGACCGGAAAACATGCGCAAAAGCTCTTTAGCAAAGTAGAATGAAGACACTATGATTTTTAGCTACTTATTAGGTTAAATACACTTCCTTTTTTTTTGTATCGTTTCCTTTAAGTAGAGTCATCTAACTCATCTAAACATACTTGCTTAAAATCCATTATAGGTAATACATATAAGTATATTAAGTTTTCCAAAAATCCGTGCTAGCCATCGGAAACATTAGCATTAGAAATGACGGGGTTGCCTGACAAACCGTTTGGGATGAGACGAGCTTCCGTCGTTGTCCGTCCACTGGATTGACATCGCTAAATTTTCAATGCAATTTGCATTATTTAAAAGCTACTGGATAGATTTAAAAAAATATTTTACCTTAGAAAGTTACGTTATCACACAGTAACATAGGCTGTTTATATAAAGTAAGGTGGTTGTTTCATTTAGCTATCTCAGAATAAAACTATGAATTTTTTTTTTGCTTTTATATTTATTCCATTACTTGCGGGTAATTACAACTAACCCTTTGGTGTCATTTCGCAGATCCATTCTAATTTCAAATAAAATAGCACAATAACACTCCAAAGAGGCCGCTGTCAAAACACGGGTATTCACGGGCCCAACCACTTGTTTTTTTTTATTTTTGCAGGTGCAGAATGCATGAAAAAAGGTTTTATGACGGCGCTAGTTTGCTTGCCATGTTCATGTAGAAAGGACGCAATATATTTAACATTAAAATAACTAACTATGAAGTTTTAAAATAAGTTTATTATTTAAGTACTCAGAGCAATCATCTTCAAGTACGTTTAAAATATTTATGTAGTTGTGCCTATATTCATTATTTTTCTCAGTTAGGGATAAAAGTAGGAAAAAAATGTATCTTACATGTTACAAGATCTTAGGTAGATACCTTCGTACTTTAGAGCAAGAGCACTTAGAAAATCTAATACGAAAACCTCGAAATGGTATAATTGCTTACCTAATCTAGTAATTTATATAATTTAGTAATTGCTTTTATACCTTTCTAACTGTTTGTTTTCTTAAAATATAAGTAAAAATGAATCAAATATTTGCAACAATCCTGACTCTTGCATAAAACCTTCACGGTCCTTTACCTGCAGTGACGCGAAACTAACGCGTAACTTTGAAACCGTTACAATGGTTCTATTAGTTTTTTATAGTTTTAAATGTTAGATGGGCGGTGGCCATTATAATAGTCGTAAGGTTTTTAGGGTCAACTTTATAGACATGCTCCTCACCTGCATGGATAAACTGGTAGAAATTAGTTTATCGACTTGGTCACAGATGATAGATTACACCTGGTAGAAGAAAATATAAATAAATAAATATAAATATCTGGGACATTTCACACAGCTTCATCTAGCCCCAAGCTAAGCAACTTAATACTTGTGTTATGGTAACCAGATGACTGATATAATACATACATATACTTATATATAAATATATATTATTATTACTAAAATATTAAAACTCCCACAAGAGTCACAAAATTAATGAAAAAATCGTTTTATTTTCATACGAGAAAAGCACCCACGTATTATCATTAAACAAACTAAAACAAATAATAAAAAAGCTATCGCATTTAAAAAACCATAGACAATAAACGGTCAAGATTCGATTTTTTAAGTGAATCACTGAGTTTCGAACCTAATTTACTTGAAAACAAAACGATTTAAAAATGGAAGGTGATTCGCGCTCCAGGTAGCGCCGCCTTTAACAATAGGCTGAATTTACACCAATAGTTGGTTGATAGTGCGATGTTTGTTTCATTAAATTGATGTTTCGTATAATCTAAACGTCTGTTTTGAGACCTACTTCACGTTAAACTCCGTAGTTAAACCAAAGCTACATTCAGGTCTATGATTTCTAGGCTAGATTCAGTTTTAGGATATTAGTTTTAGCTACAAGGTTAGAGTGAGTGACCTGGTTGAAAAGACGTCTCTAGCCTATGGTTTTGGCTCCAACCTGCTGATGCTTCCATAGACTCCATAGACTGAACAAAACAATTTTGACTATGACTTGACTTCACATAAAAGTAGGTAAGTACCTACTGGCTATATTGTAAGATCAAATATCCTAATAATTTTGGTGAAACCGTGAATGTAGTAAGAAGAGGTTTGCGTAGGATGAGACTGAGTGGCGTAACAAAAAGACCTAAGGGCTCATACACAAAACTCTTGCTCGTAAAAACAAATTACGATCTAGCCTTATTTTTTACCACGAGAACTACACCGCAATTTTGTGTATGAGCCATACGGTAACCAGTACCATATGGTTATACGGTATAACCATATCCACTGCTGGGTATGGCCGGGGTATGCTGGGTACTGTATGGGTATAAGTTATACCCATACAGTACCCAGCATACCCAGCAGTGGATGCAGATTAAGATGATGCTGCTAACATCTTAGAACCTGTTTTCTACGTGACTGCGTTAGTTATGCGCCGGCGCAGAGGGTTCGCGGCGCCTACCTGAAGGTTACTGCTCATTGACGTTTCGATCTCAGAAGATTAATAACGCTTTTGAGTGACAGAAAGATGGTGCTAAATCTATTGTAAAGATATTGAATTGCGGCGTTCTTAAAAGAACGGGTCGTGCGTGATTTAAGATTAGATTTTAACCATGAATATTACTAATTTATTAAACAATTGAGTTTAGATTCTAACTTTATTAGCTTACGTCAAAAGCAGTTCATATTAGGACAAGCGCTTTTGACGGTTATATTAAGCCGGCTGTTCTAACCAAACAATATTCAGTTTGTGTCAGCACAAGACTGTACAGTGATCATTGTTCTACGGTAAGTGTTGAGCTAACAGTTTGGTTTATTGAGGAAGCTCACGGAGCTAATTAATCGTTTCCTCTCATAAACCATATTTGGGTGTTACATTGTTGCTTTTCATTGAAGCCTTATGCTACCATGATTAATGCTACCAGTATCTTGGGCACGCTTCTAATATAGACTCAGTAGTGGCTTGAATTGAGTAAGCTACCTATAGATTGTTTACAAAAGCTAAGACCGCAGCACTCAAAATGTTGCCGCCCTTTCACTGATGTTTAGATAATGATAATGATAATGGTCAAATCTTATGACAAGTGTAACATAATTAATTTTGGATATACATACATACTTAAGTACAAAATATAAATACATACTTAAGTACTTAAATAAAATAAATGAGAAGACTGAACTCTCATTCATTCATCTTTTTGTTATTCCCGAAGTATTACTTCTTGGATATCGCACTTACGCAAGCTTTGCTGTTTAATTATCATTTACTCGGGTTACCATCATTTACGTAAAACAAATAAGAAACATGTTTTCATGTAGCCAGTGACTTTTCCAAATATACTTACTTAGGTAGGTTTAAGTATTTACATAAATCACAAGCCCGTATTTTGCTTTCCATTAAAGAATTACCTATTTTTAAACAACGATGTCGTCGCATATTGTATCTACCTATTGCAGAACTTTAGCCCACTGCACCATAGAGGTTGTCAAATTAATGTCCTACAAAATAAGAAAGCGTTGTTGACATTGCAAATGAAGGCTTTAATTGACCTGATTTCAGTTCTCAGTAGATCAGTGATTTCGAAATGGCATCATGATTTAAAAACAAGACATTTTTTTACGAAAATATGCGGAGGCATTATCTTTTAATGTTTTGACTCAGTTAATGAAGTCAAATTAAGCGACGATAACTTGTTTGCATGTTGTTGAAATTAAAGATCGAATTAACTAATTCATTCCTTTCTGAAAAATGTATTAAGTACTTTATATCGATCCTAAAATTCTCTTTTTAGCGAACATTTTTATACCAAGCAATAGCGTGACCAATCACACAATATAGCCACGAAATTACTAAGTGACCCCTCAATGTCCCACGCAGTAATCCGCATTACAGCTCAGCTGCTGGGCACAGATGTCCCGCGCAAATTAATTGGAAATGTCAAGTGCTCCGCCATCTTGCGTCGCCATTTTTTTATTTTTTTCCCGCGCACGTGCCCCTCAGACAGCTGGGCAGACGATGCCGCGTTTAGGGGTACACAAAGGAGGGCTTATTCTAATTGTCTTTGTTTTGCAGTGATTGAACCACTTATACTCGTAATATGATATTGCTTTACGCTTTTCGTATAAAAGTTAATTACTTAGAACATTATGATGTCATAAGTCATACATAGGTAACTTAGCGCATCATCATAAAACAGATGATGAGCATCTGTTTAAAAATAAACCTAACACAATACAGGTGTAGTGAGCAATATTTACAGACGGACAAACATACGCGTATGGAACGATGATATCACTGTGTTTGTTTCGCATTTAGCGGTACGCGTCTGTGCGTTGACCGGCGATGGAAAACAAATACTATTCTGACATTATACTATCTGTTTGACAGTGTCAAAACAAGTGTCAGCATCTGCCAAATTAGTTCTTCAACTGTCATTACCTGGACTTGCCTAACTACGAGCGAGCGAGCGTGCGTGTAGTTGTTTGTACAATTTTAGTAAGTAATTGAGGTACTGTAACAAATTGACATACACTATCTGTCAAATAACTGTACGATAGCGCGTAGGTATTGATTGATGGAAGAAGTTATCGTCATTTTGCATCGTAGCTAACATCAAGTAAAAAAAAAAGAGTTGTTGCATCGAACAGAACAACGAATTCAAAATTGGAATTCCATATTCAAAAACTTGTAATTATTTGAGCAAGCGTCTAACTAAATATATGCGTATTATATCAGTCATCTGGTTACCATAACACAAGCATTAGTTTGCTTAGCTTGGGACCAGATGACGCTGTGTGGCATGTCCGTGTCATATAAATAGAGAATTTCGCAATGAAGCAAACTAATGTTTTCAAACAATTTTGAATGCAAACAACGAATTTAAAATTGGAATTTCAGAATTTTGAAATTGAAAATTCAGAATAGAGCGTGCGTCCAAATATTTTTTAAGGTTGACTCGAACTTTAAAAAGTAATATTTCGTCGGTTGAACACCTTTCCAACGCACCTGATGCTTGCAGATGATACCTCCACCTTGTTACGCTCCCTTTAATTACTTTAATTTCGATCACCTGATATTTGCAGAATAGCTTATTGATATATTTTAATGATACCTACTAGTTAGCTACTGTCTAAACATCGTAGATCTTGTTAAGATAACTAGGACGAAGTGCTGGATAAGACGAACTGGGCAGTGGGCACAACTTATTAATGAGACAATAGTGACGAATCAGATGCCGCCAAAACTAAACTAAACCACAGTTATAAAATTGAAAACATAATTTTTAAATTTCGACCGTTATTAAAATGACTGCAACATTTTAGTGCTGTCAAATTAGTTAAGACGAGATTGACAAGATGGACGGATGATTTGGTAAAGGCCACACACGCTGGACCTGCAGCTGTTTCCAAGCGAAATAACTGGAGATTCATGAGGGAGTCCAGCAGTGGTCCAGCAGTGGACTTCGGCTGAGATGATGATGGTGAACGGGTACATTGTAGATGTTCAATTTATGCACGTGCCTTCTGGAACTTGATAGGCTGATAATGAGTTTGCATTGCGAGACTCTTATTTACTTTGGACAGCGCATCGGCAGTCAAAACACTTTCAGCGTTTAAATCTCTAAGGTGGCCTGAATTTCGAAAATAGTTTCTGGATAAATTGAGTCCATATTGTGAAAGCCAACGTGGACAAGTATGCATTTAGGATGCTGCCTGATTCTTTCCCTGGTGTAGGGAATTGTTTTGGAACAGGCAATAGAGTCAACTAGTTTTTAAGACTGTACGTTTTCGAGCGATCCTTGAGGTCCTACGAAATAAACATATTTTTCTTTCTTTCTTTCTTTCTTGCACAAAAACTCAGTCTTTGGATAGACTACCTTATATGATTTTAAATTTCTTGTTATTGCTTTCAATAACCAAAGTAAATGCCTCAATCTGTCAAACACAAACACATACGTAGGTACTAACATTGTTCTATACAGTGAAATCAATAGAAGGAAAGATATTACTTTTAGTAAAAAATGATTATAACAGAACAATCCACGCAGAAACGGATTTACCCTTCCGTTTTGAAAATACAACACGTGCATATAAAAATAGATGTTGCCCCTGCGGAGGTCAGCGTGTGACTGACGCGTGGCGGTCGCGTGGCGCCATCTTTTGTTTCTACTTACTCGTTATTTTCAAACTACCCTCGTCTATAAATTTTTGCTAAGGATTTAGAAGAACCCCCCTGTCGTTTACAGTGATTTAGAAATGTACATCTGTTGAAAAGGAATGACTGCATTATTTATTTGAGAAAAGCTTCCGCCCTTTGCTTGTTTTAAAGTAACCCACATCAAAAGTGACCTATGTCATGCAGGTTCGAATCCTGCCGGAGTCGTCACTTTTTAATCTAGTGATTTTTTTTATTTTTAATGAAGTACCTAAGTGTATTGTTAATAGTCCCTACCTATTGCTTCTCTATTATTATATTATCACCAGCAAACCACTTGTTCGAATTTTAGAATCAGAAATACTATCTATTTTAACGTCAAACATCTGCAAACCGCTTGCCGAATGAGATACTATTATTACTTATTACAGTTTAATCAAGGCTTTCCCCCCTAGTGATGCTATAAATAAGGATCGAAACCATCTATTTTATTTCTAATATTGATTAAAGAAAATAGAATACGTTAAATATAATCGGTTAAATTATAAGCTTACAAGGATAATGTAAGGATGTTAGCAAATAAATATTACTTACAGATTATTTTTTTGTATTAAATAAAAAAAATAAAGATAAATAAAAATTATAGGTACTTACATATAAATAAAAAAAATATGGTCACGACTATATTCCAGGAAACGAATCTGAAAAAAATGTATGTATCACTAGGTTAGGTTAGTTGTTAGGTAGGCAGGTGCCTTGCTCGCTAAAGGCTACTTTTATTCATGGTACCCGTGGCCTCACTTGGTCCTAACTAAAAAGCTTGTTTTCAAGTACCGCCTAAGTTCTTACAAGACAATAAGTCTATAAATACCGCCATCGATCGCCAGATGGCAAGGGATATCCTGTCGGAACAGATTGCCCAAGTAATTATAGCTGAAAGTGTACACAGAGTATGCAATATTTAGTATGAGAACACCACAGATTGTTTTATAGTTTGTATGGATTTTCCACAGTGTAAATAATAGTTAGTAAGGGAAGACATAGATTAAGTGATAGTTGGTGTAGGTACGGCGCGTGCGCCACTTGACGTGTAATGTAAAGGTGTATCTTAATTTAATGTTTGTAATTTGAATATTTAATTAATTATGACCTCTGTGGCGGTGGGTGAAATGAAAATTCGCCTGAGACATAGAGGTCGCCGGTTCGATTTCTGCTGCGGACAAATATCTGCATGATCTGCTACTTAATATTTGTCTTGAGTCTGGGTGTTTTCTATGTAAGTATAGGTACTTATATATTTCCAAAAACAATCTATGTAATAAGTACCTATATTAGTCATCTGGGTACCATTACACAAGCATTCAATTGCTAAGCTTGGTAATTATACATAGATGACATAGCTGACGCTGTGTGGAATGTCCAAGTTCAAGGATCATTTAGAAACCCAGTCTTCAGTACATACAAATAGAAAAAGTTGAATCCACATTTTAATGAGATACCATTATTAATACTTAAGCAAAAAAATAAAAATATCTGTACTTACATCTGTTTGTAGACTCCATCCTCTGTAGAGCAACATAGGCTACTCACTAAAATAAACCAAGGGTTCCTCAAAAATAAAATTAGACGAAGGTTACTCAAAAAGTTGAAGATCGTATTGTAGGTACCTATACTTAGTAACATTTCTTTTTCTTTGAGTATATTTTGTATGCAAATGTGCACGAGTCCTTACACTGGTGCGGACGAATTCGGCGCTCGCGTGTGGCTTCCGTCGGCCGAAGTCAGGGGTACTTAACTGTGGCTCACTTAAAGAAGATTATAAAATCTTAAAAATAAATTGAAAATATAGTGAGAATAATGAGTAGGTATCTATAATTAAACAGACGTGATTAAATACGCAGCACAGCAGCATAATAGACAATAGGTAGGTATACATTCAATTCAATTCAATTCAATTCAAAATATCTTTATTGTGGACACAGTTTGCGACACAAATATAAATGGGTTTACAGTAAGTACAGCATCCAGCAATCGGCGGTCTTATCGCACACGGCGATTTCTTCCAGACAACCGGAAACTAAAACTAAGGAGAAATGCCAGACACCAGTAAACGAAATTTAGCGCTTTGGATATTCACTAGCCATGCCACATTATAATACATCTGGTAATCTAAATATAAAATAGTTGTAGATGGGCTTATGTAAGAATCAAATCATAATTTTGTACTTCAAGTGACACATGAAATAGAGAATGATAAGATAAAGGTGATTTTTACAAGTTTTTTCCTTAAAAATTGTAAATTAAATAATCTATAAGGAAAATAATTGCGTAATTAGTCTTGAATTTTAGAAAACTGTACGACATTGAGGCAGGTAATCAAATATTTATTTTTAATGACAAGTTTGCAATTTCATATCAATTCGCATTCAATAAACAAAAGCTTTTAATTAGCATACAGATTATGCTTTGTGAAATGTACAAGCTACTTTTATTAGCTAGTTGCTTAGGTTGGGACTTGAATCTAGTCCCAAGCTTGCAATACTTAGCTACCTTGTCGATACTGTTGTGAAAATAACTTTTTTAAATGATGCCATCCTTTTTATTTCGATCGTTATAAAAGGGACGGCAACATCTCAAGTTAGTTTAGTTTTAAAATTGACATCTGAATAGCTACCAATATACTGATATTCATGACGTACCTAAATAACTAGTCAAGGGCGAGTATCGGACCGAAGATTTCCGAGATAAAAAACAACTTCTAATTTAAAATCCACTCGTTCATTTGATACACCCGCTATATGAAGAGACAGGTGGACGCCTTATCAGTTTACAACAGATAAAATCATTGTTATTGCCATAGAACAAATAAAAGTACTTTAAATAGATAAGATAGTAAGTAGCAGGTGTCATTTGAGATAATATTATCAGCTTTGCAAACTACGTTGAATGAAACACAATACAGGCCATGGCTAGCATTCCAGCCCCCCGATTGTCTAACTTGTATAAAATTGTTGCGAATCGAAACTAACAGTAATAGTGTAGCCAAGGGCATGTCCAAATACATAGAAAATAGAAAACATCTGATTTAAAATTAAATATGTATTGGTTAAAATAAAATTAGATCCAAAAGTTGACGACCCCTCCAAACTTCAGGATGTCGGACTTCCGAGACAACTGTTCAAACTCTAAGTTTACACGACACGAGTGATTATCTAAATATATAAAAAAACTGATACTCACTGACAGAACATAGCACAGCTTCAACAAAACTTCACATTGGTTCTTAAACGGTGATGGAAAACATCAGCCTTATATAAAACTGTCACAAAGCGCAGGCTTTTTCATCTTATTACCTACTAGTTTTTAACTAACGTCAGGTATTTGCCTAAATTTAAGGGGTCACTGTAGTATCTTGGACAATGTTGAGATAGAATATAGGCTTGCCTTTGTACCTATTAAAAAAACAAATAAGTATCAGGGATAAAGTTTAAACGATAGGTAAGATACGAAGCTTTCTGCTAAACGACAGCACGAGTAGAGCTGTCTGTAGAAATGAAACAGTGGTACCTACTTATTACATCACACTTTCATTGTAAAATGTTACAAATAGTCGTATGTATGAAACATACGACTACTACAAGATCAATGGAACATACGAATTTTTGCAATGACACCGACGTTAAAGCATTGCGATTTGAGATCCGAAAACTAAAGTTTTAACCGTCGATAAATTGACAAGTCGTTTCTGTCTGCCTGTTAGTTAAACGTGCTACCAATTTGGAACTAATTATGCCCAACATCCGCCTCATTGAATGTCAGAATGTGTAACATTTTTTGCTAGATATGTTACAGTTTTGCGTAAAATTTTTAATTGTTGAAGGTAGAGCAAATAATTTCATCTTTTTATTGCTTTAAAAAGCTGTAGATCATGTTTGTTCATGATAAAAACAAAGTTGGTTATTTTTATTATCTGTATATTGTTTTGAATAAAGTAACAAATCATTTGAAGAATTATTAATTCAATGTACCTATGTGTGTTAAAAATACAAATTAGACTTTATTATGTAAATTTGTTACACTATAAACTTTTCCGCTATTATTTAGATAAATTTCAAAATGTATGTTTTATTGAAGAGAGGCCTATGCCCAGCAGTGGGATGAGAAGGGCTGATGATGATGATGATGATGATGATGATGTTTTATAGTACAGGTAGGTACTTAATAGAAATTATGTTGTTGATAATAAGTGCTATCTTAATTAGAAATTACGAGCAGTCAAATCAGTTTAACCGATCTTAATTTGGGAAATTTTAAAATGCAACTAAAATTTCAATAATTAACAAGTCATAATGCCTGTTAGTTAAACGTGCCAGCAATTTGGAACTAATTATCCTCAACATCCGCCATTGCTTTTTGTAAAGATATGTTACAGTTTTGTGGAATCAAGCTCAAGGAGCTTAGTGGTTTACAACTGTTAGCAAAGTATGGACATTCCTAATAGGAAATGTATAGAAATAAGCTCACTACACAAGAATGTATGGATAAATAGGTACTTAAACATTGCGATGCATTGTTTACTTAGAGCTCATACACACGAGCGGCACGATGTCGACGGCAGATGCAACCTCTGCCGTCGACACCCGTCAACGGCAGCCGTCGACCAATAGCGTCGCTTGCAGTTGTTTGTGTTTGTAGCGTGCCGCGTCCGCCATTTTGTCAGTGGACTGCACATAGTCTAGGAGTGCGCACGCGTTCCTTCGTAAAAGTGGATAAAGCGTAAAAAATGTCCATCTTGTTCTCTATTCATTAATATTTCTAAAAACCACGCACGTGTTTTTCTTTTTCGTTTTTGTCGACGTCGACGGAGTAAAAGCAATAACAGTGTTTCTTCTTCGGAATTCATTTTGCAACTGGCTCCTGTACAAAGAGAGTCGACGTTGGCTGCCGCAGAGCTTCGATGTTGACAAGTCAACGGCAGCCGTCGACGCGTCGGCGGCTGCCGTTGACGGGTGTCGACGGCTGAAGTTGCATCTGCCGTCGACATCGTGCCGCTCGTGTGTATGAGCTCTTAGATATGCATTTAAGTAATACTTATCTAAGTTTGTGTGAGTTATTGGCCAAAATTGATTAAAACGACTTACATTTCGTAGAAGAGAGCAAAAGATCGATCCATTTTTTCAAAACCTACCTGGTAATTTACAGTCTCGGTGAACATACATAAAAAAATACATACAGTAGAATTAGAACCTCCTTTTTCGAGTCAGTTAAAAACTAGCGTATCCACACTACTCCTACAGACTTATTGCACCGGAAATGCGTCGCCTCCATCCGATGACATGTGTCGTTTCCACATGTCGCGATTTCTGATGACGTCATTAAAAAATAAGTCATTAGTCATCTGAAGTGCAATGTTTGACGTGAGACCTCACGCGCTGCACTCGAGACGACAGTTAAAATTATTTTAATGTCTTTTGACATTTTATTGGCAAAATTGTAACAATTTCCGGCACAGAGATGTCAAAGAAAAAGTTGAGTAGTTAATAAAGATTTGTCAATTGAAAAAGGGTTTACGCTTCTTTTTTCTTGTTAATCTTATGTCATTACGTAATTATTGTAAATTTTACATCTGAATTACAATACATTTTTTTATGCAAGCACACGCGCGCGTTGAAGTCTTTTGTATGAACTTATTGTTGAGAACTTTTTAAAAATAGACTTGAATGTTAAAAGATTTTTTTTCACTGTAAACTTACAGAAAATAAGTACCTATTAAGGATACTTTAGTCAAGCCAGTTTTGACTTGAAGGTATTCAGAGACTTCACTCAAACTTGAGTCTACGTTTAAGCATCGATTTTTGACAGTTCTCTATGAAAACTCAGTTATGAATCACCGCTTGAGACACTATTTACGCTTGAGTATAGTCTCTGATTACGGGCCTTAGTGAGGCAAACGAAGATCAATCCATTTTTTATATGGAAAGATTATAAAGGGTTTAAAATTCTAGTTACATTTAATTGATACATTGCCCTCACCTGTAAAAACGATAAAATCTAAAAAAACTCATTCTATCGGCTTCGGAATCACACCTTTCATGTAAAAAATTTAAAGTATCAACCATCTCTTTCATTTCACATGGATGAGTATATAGAGCTTATTAATGTATAGACACGAACTAATTTTGGGAAAAAAATATTTTATGAAAAATACGTACATTATAGGACAGATACTTCAGGCCAAAGATTATCGAAAATATTTATTTTACTGAACATCGGGTCAGCTATCTTTTTGATTGGTTTTATCTTTATTTTGCAGGTGTTCTTTATATCAGGCAGACAGATATAATTTTTCCTCATTTGCAGTAAAATCAAAAAGTGCTATGTCATCGTCGTGATTGATGGAGTTTTGAATATTGAAAACTACTGTTACTGTACCTGTTTGTGACATAAGGAGTAAAAGCTCTTTCGTTAGGCAGCCTAAAAACTCCGTCACTAGAGTTGGCCACTTGCTCTTATCAACTTACAATAATTAAAATGTATGTTATTAATATTTTCACTACCTTCTTCTTAAGATATTTCTGAAAGAAATGTCTACCGCTCCCTGCGATACAGTCGTAATCATATTTCATTTGTTTTTCATTGTTTTAGGAAATTAAAACATATGATTATTCTTCTTTTTTTGGTGCTTCTCCATTACTGAATGTTAACTGTCATCTTGCTATATTTTTTAATAAGAATTTGCTTTATTTATTCTATGATTATATGGTTTAATTGCCAGTTCTAAAGATTTAAACCCCGTTGCACAACAGGACTTCAGTGCGCAGGTGGAACAAAAAACCGAAAGGATTCCGCAGGTGCGGCTCAGGTGTGGATCTGGGTTACCAGGTATTAGAAGTGCTTTGTTGCCAGATTCGACGCAAATTACACGTTTTTTATGGCAATTAATTTATGGTTATGCTAATTTTCTATTGGATTTGGCGTATTGAAGTTATACAAAATGGTTGGTTTTCGAACAAGTGGAATTATTAAAAATATTATTAAAACGACGGCGCATGTGTCTAATCTAAACTTAGGTTTGAATATTTGAGGCTTTAAAATACAAAATAGCATCTGAAAGGTTCTTCTAAGTTCAAGCCAATAAAAAACTGCTTATTATTATTCATCCCCACTTTTTTGGCGCAGGCCGTGAACCTGCGCCTGCGCATCTCAGACAAATGCACAGCGGAAATAGAACAGCTCGTCTAATCATAGTTATTACGTCACATTACATACATACCAATCCGAATGGTATTTTTATGTATGTTTACCGATTAAGAATTCCTCGATCGTTGATCAGTTTTGAAAATTATTTTTTGTAAGAGTATATTCTACCGAGAGGGTCCCAATATTGTTTTGATTATATTCAAGGCCCAAGTCCTCCAGCTCGTCGACGAGGTAGTGCGTCCGGGGCATACAACGTGTTAATATCTCCCGATATTGATTGAACCACTATTTAAACTATCGCGACTTGGAAACATATTTATAAATATTAACGGGACTTAATCGCGACTTAATCGTCGAGGTAAATATGAATATGATTTTAATACGCGATTAAGTCCCGTTAATATTTATAAATATTGATTGAACCCTCTGATAGTGCTGGTATCCTCACCCTACCAGCCCCTAGGGAGGTTGTTATTTTGAGGCCCCCTGGAACCCTGGCATATACGCAGATCTTTTCCAACGTATGTGTTTCCTAGCTTTTTACAAATAAGCTATATTTCGCCCCAGACAAGACAAGTGTACAGACAGGGCGACAGGTAGCTTTGTTCTCGAACAATGGACAATCAGATCGACACTGACGGCTCGTTTTTGTGTATATACAGCTGATTATACAGAGTGTCCAGACGCGACAAGCAGAAATCAAAGTAGAGCATCCTTTATTAGGCAGGCTTCAGAAATTAACAAATAATATGAAATGGAAAGATATTAACAATAATATGGAACGATCATCCGCCAGTCTCAATAACTCGTAAGTTAATGAGACTGGGAGTTTGACTATATTGTAGGTGTGGTAGACAAATTATTTTCAGATCTTTTATGTCTTTTAGATCTTTCAAAGATGTCTAAAGGGTAGTCAGAGTCAGAGACCATGACCCAACACACATTATTACCGATGTTACCGAAAGTTAACATTTCATTCGTGACTGGTTGCAAGTTTAGATTATCGACTTTATCAGAATTTTAGCGGTGTCTTTACGATGTTTTCCTTCACCGTTTATTTTAATGCGCATATAGGTACTTTTATTATATGCTATATTTTCGTAACGAAAAATCCATTGCTGTCCATGATTCGAACCCACGACCTCCAAATCTAAAGTCAAGCTACTAATCAACACTGCTACAATCTGTCACATTATTTTTAATATCCATGATTCATAAAATAAATGTTAGATGTTCATCTTATCTTATCACGTTCACTCAATAATCTCTAATTTCATTTGAGGAAAAAGATAAGCAAAAAAGGTTGTAATATATGAAAACCCGTTAATTATCAATGCGTCCTTATTACGCAGCCTCTGCGCCACTGATACGCCTTTACTAACAGAATGCACATCTGGGAGCAATGAAAGCCGCCATCTTTACAAAATGGCGTATCCTAACCTCACTTGCTAACGAAAACTGAACTGAAAAGACACAGAATAAAGCTGAAAATGAAGAGAATGCCCCCATCACCCATGACTGCGAACACCTGTTTCGACCGCATCGTTATTCGAGTGTCGAATCAACAAAATCACTGCTTTAAGCCTGTGTAGGAAGAATGAAAATTGCGTGGTGAACAGCACTGCATTCCAGTTTCTTAGGGATGTTCGCATAAATTATCGATGTTACTCTCCGCAGCTTCGCTTTGGTAAGTCTGTCTCTTTCTAAACACTTGTTTTTGTTTCATGGGATCCGAGACAAGTGCCGAGCTTGGCAGTCGGCAAATCGTTCTAATAACAAAGAAATTGCAAGGATTGTTGGTCTGTTAAATATTTTACTAGTAGCACTTGCTTTGCTACAGATGCGTTTTTTCAATTTCACCAAAATCCGTTCAGTAATTTTTGCTTGAAAAAGTAACAAACATTCATCTATCCTCAAAACAGGTACCTAAGTATGATGAGGTAATAATAGACCACCTAATTGGATTGATTAGGTAACTTAAACATAATTTACCTTTTCAATTTGTAGGTAAGTATTCAAAGTTTCAGATCCGTCCAGTACTTTTGGCATAACAAAAATTCTCACATAACATTGAAAGAAAACATTAGCAGAATGAGATAACAACAAACCACATAAATGGATCGATTACCTCACAATTTCCCTTTTCAATCCATTCGTGTCTTTGTCATTCGGATTAATATTGAACAGTTCCGCGTAACACCGATTTGGTTAGAAATGAGTTAGTGGTATTGGTTCATTTGCTGAGTCAAATACCAGTTGATCGACGCCGGGTCACGAGGCTAGTTCATAATACACGAGGTGTCGGCGGCCAGCCGGCGCCACGGCGGCAAGCGGCGCCTTCTATCCTGCCAGTTATACCACCACACCTTCAACCGATAATAACCTTTATAACCTCACAGCTAAAGCCAGAAATCCCTTAAAACAACCCACATAACTTCAGTCTGCTACGTCGTTTAAAAAACAACTTTATAAGGCTAGAAATAGCGTCGCACTACGGTCATGGATACGTTCCTCGATTTTGAATTCCGAGCACCGAAAGAAAGCGATTTTAAGGAAGTGACTGTCTTTAGTCTCCTAATTTAGTTATGTAATAAAAGATTTAACCAATGTTACATAATGGATAAACTTCGGACATTGTTGATGCGTCGATGTTTATCACGATTAGCATAACACATATTACGCATGCTTGATAAAACAATTCTAGAAGGACGCATTAGGCACACATGGACGCATGTGCACACCGAATCATTTGATTAGTAGGTTACTAACACTGCCCGTAGAAACAGTTGCATCAAAGTAAGCTCATTTTTTTATGCGGATGCCAAACAAAGTAAAATGGCAATGTATGCGGATGTACAAAGCAATTTTAATGGCAATGACAAAGTTTGCCTGCAGTAAGTTCATGAGTGACAGAGTTCAAAAACACTTAATCGAATTGGGGTGTACTACATCAAAACAAGTGCCACGGGTTATATTTGGTACTCAGCCAGGTGGCCGGCCGTTGCACTGACTGTAAGCACCATTTACACGATGCAAGATTCTTTATTGCATACAATTAAATTGACTGTCATCATAACTTGCATGGTCTAAACAAACCATGGTAGTCAAATTTTGCTTTAGTTATCGTATGCAAAAGCCAAGAATCGTGTAAATGGAGCTTTATTTTACAGAAAAATCTTGGTCTCGGTAAAGGCGAGTCAATTAACCTCAGTCTTGTTGATTGACAGGTCATTCTGTGCCCTTTTTGTTATTGATCGATAAATCTAGGTGTCTGCATTCTTGAGGATGTAATCATGGGTAATCATAGGATCAACTATTATAATTTAATAGTTACATTATGTATAGATAAACCAAGAACCAGATGATTTGATGATATAGTAAAGACATTCGGGAAGCATTAGATTTTATAGGAACTCTGGAAAAATGGCGTGAAAATGAGAGAGCTTAATAATCATCATTGCTTTTGGGTGGTTAAGTGGTTATGAGCCGATTGAATATTTGTCCAAAAAAGGATACATTTTGCTAAATGACCATTCTTTTAGCCAAAGAATAATGACATTCTAACATTACAAGTTATCAACCAAAAAGATTCAATGTGTTGTTCAATGAAATAAAATTACAGTAAGCACAATATCGTAATATTATGCCGTAGACACCATGACCATATAAGTAAATGTGGTAGGTATGATTATTGAGTAAGTAAAACATAGGTATAAGCGTATTTCGTCGAAAGCGGGTCCAGTTTTTTATAATCATTATACAATCAAAAAAACTGTTAAATAAAACGCGTTAGGATTAACACCAAAAGAGGCTAGGTGTCAAAAGCTTTACCTGACCGACACCTACACGCCGGGGTTGTGTTTACAATCACGTTCTGTTTGTCCGGGAGTTATCCCTCACACGTTCATTGAGGCCGCTACTCAAATTATTGTTTAAACAGTGAAATGAAACGAAAAATCAATTCAATTAGTGGCTTTAGTGATGCTTTAGTGCGATCTTTGTGTAAATTCTCATGTTATGTAGGTAAGTAATTCTAGTCACACATCTTGTGCAAATTCTAGTGTAGTGTAAATCACACAGATTTGAAATTAAACAACTCAAAGATTTAGAAATTAAAAATGTTGGTAAAAGCACAGATCAAATAATATTTGATCCCTATAAGTAAGTAGATACGTAAAAGTTATGGCTCCGGCAGGATTTGAACCTGCGTTGATACAAGCAAAGCAATCGCCCCGCGCAGGTTCGAATATTTATAATGAAATACCGACATATGGTTTAACAGTCAAATATAAACTACAGATTGGCTCCTTAACTACCTATGTAGGTAATCAATAACCAAAATCGACTCTATCATCTTTGACATTTCAACTATGACTATAAAAAGCTGCGCATAAAAATCTGCTCTGTATCAAACCAGCAATTTTATAAAAATCTGCTCGTCTGAATCTGCAATTTTCGATTAATGCAGTAACTCTCGACCATAAAAATATACGACAAAACCTGATAAAACGGCTGGAGGCAACATGGTTGTTTTGTAACTCGTTCGCCGAAATCGAGGAAACGTCCAAGCAAAAAGTCGTCCGAACAGGATTTTGTATCGACATCGCCAAATCTGGACGCGTTAAATGATAAAGAGGACGCCGCCGACCACTTGCCGTAAACTGCTCACTGCATATGTGTTGAAAAATAGCAAGAGCAAGTGACCTACACTTTACGATACTAAACGAACAGGCAATAGAGTCACCTAGCTAATAAGACCATACGTATTTGAGTGATCCTTGAGGTCCTACGAAATAAACATATTTTTCTTTCTTTCTTTCTTTCTAAGATAAAGAAGCTTTAAAAATTAAATAAGTACCATATTTAAAGGGGGCACAACAAGTTTGATGTTTTTGTCAAGGCAACTTACAAAGTCTTCAAAATTTATAACCGCAGGTTTCAGATGAGAAGTTTCGTCTGTGAAGTAGTGCACCTAAATAAGTAAAAACAGATACCTACTGTAAATTGTACATTATTTCGTGAAAAGAGCAATTCGTTAATTTATTTTTACAAAAGATTCTTTACAAATTATTTTAGTCAAGTTTGGTAACGATAAGAGTTTTTATGGTTTTTATTAATTTAGATTTGGGCCGAAATAGGCTTTTACATCAACATTTCCTCATTCTATTGTGGGAATTAAAAGTTCATTCGATCATTAAAAAAAATGTTATTTCCAGTAAATAACTACAGCAAACAATATCCGACTAAAAAGATTTGTGCCCGAATACGCTAATTCAATATTTGGGAGCTTAGACCGATTTGTTAACAAACGTCGAAGAATATCATAGTTACTCATAATACCCAGATGAAGATTCTCCGGAAGAATCGAAACATTGTCGGTATCTAAATCGACCATATTTTTACGTGAGTAATTTCCCGTGTGATTATAATACCTAATATCATAGATAAGTACCATAGAAGTAGCATTTCAGTATTCGGACATTATGCTTGCGTATATCCAAATTATACAAGATGCGTGCGTGAGTCACAGCCCACAGGTCCACATGTGCATGTGGAAATAGCCAGTAAGTTTGAACAAACGCTCAGATACGTATAGTGCGGTGCGGTGCGATCCTCACGACAAGTCGCCGCCAGGGAATGCGGCCGGCTGGCGCACCAGTGCGATCTTGTATCGATAACACTAGTTTTTTATCGATTTGTTTTGAACCAATACTGTCGTTTCAGACTTCATGCCAATCTATAGATGACGCGCTGTGTGGAATGTCCAAGGATATTTATTTATTACTAGCTGCTCCCCGCGGTTTCACCCGCGTAAGTCCCGTTCCCGCGGGAATATCGGGATAAAAAGTAGCCTATGTTACTCGTGGATAATGTAGCTTTCGAATGGTGAAAGAATTTTTAAAATCGGTGCAGTAGTTTTTGAGCCTATTCATTACAACCAAACAAACAAACAAACAAACAAACAAAGTTTTCCTCTTTATAATATTAGTGTAGATAGATTTATTTATTAATCTCAAAAAGCGTCGAAGTCGTCTCTCCAGCTCCTCGGCCGCGATCTGGTATCGATAACACTATTTTTGATCGATAAATCGAACCATCTCTGTCTTCTCAGACTTCATGCCAATCTCTCAAAAGCGTCGAGGTCGTCTCTCCAGCGCTTCCTCGGCCGACCGCGACCACCGGTTGGAGAGAATTGGCGTTTCTCAGTTTGATGGTCAAGGGAAAAATTGTAGGAAGTACCTACACATAACATATTATTATTAAGCATTTTTAAAATACCTAGGTGCCTATATTTGATAGTAGAACTCCTTTGCCAATCCTCCAGCCCGTCTTGCATTGCAGTTTAGTCTTCAGCTATCAATTTGATTTCTTAAAACGATAGAACAGCGATGTCGCATCTCTAAGGGCGAGACCGGGCTGGCGCCGTGCTTTTTTACCCCGGCCACAGATAAACAATAGTACCTAACCGACTCCGGCCAACTTTACACGACACAACTGATCGTCAGTCGAACGCAATGCACCGTGTCGATAGGACGTGTTTACTACGTCACTCTGTAACTTTACGCGCGTTCGGAAAAATGACATGACATTTGTGACAAAAACTGTGTTTACGTGCCAATACAAACCTTTTCCAGTGCTTTATATTATTGGAAGTTTTTTGGATTGCTGAGGATTTTCACTGAAAATGACGAGTTTCAGTGCTTCAGGAGATGCAACTCAAGCTACTGTTAAAGGTTAGGATAATTTCTTTTTTCTAAATACCAATAAATAAATAATTGTAAGTTAAACTCACGTATGGATTGAAATGTATTATTAAGTATGTCATTAGAATAAGAAAAACCTAAACTTTACTTAGCGCATTTTGCATAACACCGTTCGATTGATTGCATTTTCAAAACACCCCTATAATTAAATTTTACATAAGTACCAAAAGAGTCGAGATTGGCCTTAATATAAAAGAAAAATTTTACAAAATGTTTCTTTATAAGGCATAGAATCTACTGTGTGTTATTATTTATTATTATTCTTAAATTTTAGTTTTTATAGTCTTTTCATGAATAAAAACCACAACAAATACTTGAAGATCTTCGAGATTCCTAAATATATTTTAGAGGCTTCTTTTAAGTTTACACTGTCATTATTTAGACGACCTTTGTAGCGCAAGACCTGCCTGAAATGCTGAGACTGCGGGTTCGATCCCCGCCACGGTCTAAACATAAAAGACCTTTAATCTATACTAGAGGGTCTATACAGCCTCAGGAGGCAGCCTTTGCCTTCACTTAATGGGACACTGTAGTGCCTGAGACATTGTTGAGATGGAATAGGCTTGCCAACCCCTAAACCATCCTCCCAGCTTAGCCGGCCATATCCACCGGAAAGACAATGGTCAATACGTGTGGGGCTGACTAGCCGCGGATTTCCTCACGATGTTTTCCTTCACCGTTTAACTGCTCTAATGTTTACAATATTTGTATACTTACATGCACCTATTACACAGTTCCATGAAACTGTTACATTTGTAAACAACGTTTTACTATTGAATCAGAGTTTTTCTTCGCAATTTCTTGTCATCTGGTTTATTCGTAGCTTACAATAAATAATTATAGACGAATCTTTACGAATAGGTTACCTACTTAGTTTATTTAGACTTGTCTCCCAAGTTGGATCCCGGAAAAGCCTTGAGTCGGCATTAGGTGGCCATGTAAGGTCATGCAAATTAAACTTGTTGGACAAAACGATTTATTTTTTATATGTATTATAGAGTAATCGCGATATTGATATACAATCTAATTCTACTTCCTATAATACATGGTATTATCGTTATAAGACTATTATACTTTTATCTACCAATATAAAAGTATGATAGAAGGATAGCTTGTAGTTTGTCACATAAAAATTTTCAAGAAAAACCTTGCCCGAAAATAGTTTGGATAAGTATAAAAACAAATATCTACGGTCGAATTGAGATACTTACTCCTCCTTATAAAACCTTAAACGTCGTTTAAAAACCTTTTATTTAGGAATGCAATAATTTCTCTAAAAAAACATAAATTCAAACTTTTTTGAATTTGCATTAATGTCAAAAAATCGATACTTGAGCGAAGAATCTTAGCCTAAAGACATTTTGAATTTATATAAATCACCAGTAGCAAAGTATTGACAGAGTATTTAACTTAAGATTAAACAAAAACTTATCCCTCTTCTAAAATTCGTTGAAATCTTAGTTGAACTATTAGCAGACATGTGTGCAAACATACGTACACTATTACTAATATTGTAAACCAAATTGAGCCTTAACTTGTTAGAGCAGGGGGTGAATTTTGCGTAGGTTTAGAATATATTTTACAAAGTATTACAAATTGACTTTTGTTTAGATAAATATAAGGGTTGATTTTGTGTGAAGGGTTGCAATGCACTTGTTTCTTCGTATGGGGTTTTAACCCCTGGAACATGTGTGCTGTTTTTGTCCACCCTTTGAGTCAAATTAGTTATTATCGTTGATGGTGGATAACGGTTTTGTTTTTTATTCTGTTGCTATGCTATGTTTATCTAATGATAAATCATTAATTAAATCATACCTTTTACATGAAATCAGGCGTCTTTTGCTTAAAAATTTAAGTTTAAGACCACGGTTTAAAGGAAATCTTCTATTAAAATAAAATGAATGAATTAGTTTTTTCATATCGTACGAAAATTACCTTCCATTATTATACAAGCCCGTAGTTTAATAAAAACATTCTTTGTGTTCCTTAAAAGTTTATGTTCAGCCAAAAACTCTACATTTATTCGATATCCATCACAACTAAAGAAGTAATTACTCAAAAACAAATTCACAGTTCACAATAAGAACAGTACCACATGTTGATGACGCGATCCCAGATGTACTCCGCCAGATGTGGCGTAATGGCCATGTTGGTACATATTTGACATCTGTAACTTTATTGATTAGAGTAAAAAAGGGGACTTCTGTGCAACACATTTATGCCAAAAAGAACCGCTTTCTTTGGTCCGGACTTTTATGGTCGCTTGCCGGATAAAAAAAAACATTTGTTCCTAGCTTAGTGATTTTTGTATTGTTTTTAGTATATTACTAAAGGCAGTAGAGCCAACGTAAAATAACAAAACGAATAAATAATTGTTAGTAACTAGTAGTAACTTGGTACTTTTCAAATTTTTTGTATAAATTGCTCCTGGATTTAGATATAAAATAAATATCTTTAATGGGTAAGGTATTAAATGATTTTTTTGTACCTGTGTTCAAACAGAGAGTTGTCTAAAAAAATATTGAATGAAAATCAAACCTTCGCCAATACAAAAATTATAGAAGATTTTGAATTGAGAACTACCTAATTCCTTTTAAAAATCAGTTACGAATAAAAAAAACGAAATTCTTGCTAAATCGCGTCACACATTTCTACGTCTTCACTTTTTGTCTATGCTTTTTATATCCGTAAAGGAAGTGTAGCCAATCTTTTGTTTTTGTGCCCACCCGATCGCATCCTTTCTTTGTTCAACGAATTTAAGTCTTCCTTTGAATATGCAAGTGCCCAAATTTTTTATAACGATTAAAATATATACCGACTTCAAATACTTATATTCCAACGATGTGGAAAATTCATGGTTGAGATTCATATTCTTTTGATAGATATTCTTATTTTGACTGAGACTTTTGTGCAAAAGAGACTTTTATTCAAACACCTAAGACTTCATATAAAAATCAAATCCTTTGATTTTCTCCTGAAGTATTTTATCTGGAGGTTCCATTAAAAAGAGTCTAAAATGTAGCGTAGATAAATATAATTTTATTTCAATAGTTGAACTAGGTAGTACCGAATGAGAAACTTTTTGTTTATTTTTTATATTAGTCTGATTCTGAAACGAATTATGCAATATCGTTCTTATCAGAGTCAAAACGGAAACAACAATGCACATAAAAATTTACACAATTTCCGTATAAAAGTGAGTTTTACAATGTGATTTTTACGAGTGGCAATATTTTGAAACGCAAAACACGCGCGAAATGCCGGATGCTAAACAGTTTGTTTAAGAAACAAAAGTTGATAAGAAATTACAGTGGGCTTGCTGCCCTTCATGTTATTAAAAAAAAACTATATTTTTACCAGAGAGAACTGTCAAAAAGTATCAACTTTGACAGTTCAAAAAGTGCTTATGTATCGACTTTTTAACAGTTCTCTATAAGAAGTTACTTGAGCGAAAACTCAAGCATGAGTGCAGATTCTGACTAGCCTTAGATTAGACTAGAACAATATGATAGGTACCTAAACCATTACAAATGTACCGATACCGAAACAACCCGTGGTTGTGAGCTAGTCTTGCATATCATTGGCCTAAGTATCAAAATTAGTAAGACTAAATGGAACAACATGACGAAAAACATATTTACTGGCAGATTTTTTGAAATAGATAGGTACTTCTAAAATTTTTTAAGGTTCCGAATTTTGATAATAATCCGACGATATTGAAAAATCTTAAAGTAAATCTAGAATGTTCTATGACTATCTCTCCGCAATAGTTTTTGTCATATCACCAGATGACGGTATTGGGAAAACCCGAGCGCCATACAAATAAGATCTCTTTCATTGCGCCATTTGCAAATTAGCACATTCCGGTGACACGAAAATAATAAGTTCTATTAATAAAATCAATTCTAAAGCACTGAACAAACACACAAAAAAGTATTATTCCCTTCATGTACAAAATATAAGTATTTTCCCTTCACGTACATTAACTAAGATTCGATAACTTTAGAATCAGTAATAAAGTGATTGTTTTGTAATCAGTATAAAACAAGACTTTTTAAATTTTCAGATCACTACAAATTTTTAATCTTTCCTTTGACCTAGCTAACTAAAACTTAAAAACAGAATTTTAATTCATCTTTAAATGCTATGTACATCTGCTGTTTGCCTGAAAGAAATCGCTATCAGCGATAAGGCCGCTCAATGATTTAACTACCCTTATAACATCATATTTTTATTTAGTAACTGATACTCTTTTTACTTATAAATCATTCTTAAAATTACGAGTATAAAAATCTTATATTTGATGTTAATTCAAATTAGCGGCTGACTGTATTATGTACCTTGAGCTGTCAGGTTAAATATTGTTTTGCATTAAACTATACATACAGTGAACACAGCCTTGTAAGGTCGTCTGATCTTATTTAATTATCATGCTTCATTAGTTACTGTGGGTACCTATAATGTAGAGACGTAAACAGGTGACTCTGCTTTTGGGAATTTATAGGTATTTTATGTAGTTAGATAAATAACGCGGCTAGTGTCAAAATCCATAAAAAACCATTGAAAGATCACCACAGTTAAATTTCATTTTTAGGCATTCAAAAAATACATTGAGGCACCTAATAATCAAAAGTTATTACCTAAGTAAATTAAGAAATTTTTCCAAAAATTTCGATTTCGACGGGGTTCGAAGTCGCGATCGCCCTTAACCATTAATAATATAATAATAATAATAATAAAGTGCCGGTCACGGAACTCCTTATTTCATGTCATTTAAATTGAAACGATCAGTACCTAAGATGAATTTCACTTTCAGACTGCTTGTGCCGCGAATTAAAACTATAAAACTATGACCATAGTCTAACTTACATCATATCCCAGACATGTCATTCTGTTTAAGTCCCTTCCTTACGACATTAGAAGCGCGAGTTCTAAGTGTCACATAATCCTTTATATTTAATACCAGGTAAGGCATCGCTTGGTCCAAGCGCCAGCAATTCAGCTTTGCGGCGCCATAAAGACGATAAAATAAATCAGTAAAACATTTTTCATTTGCCGAGTCGAATCACCAGATGGGTTTCTTTTGTTTACACCCCAAGAAGATAAGTTTTACCACTTGCCATTTTATTTTCGATTCGAATTGTACGGATTAAATAAATAATCTCGGGATTTAATAATGGCCCCGGGATTATTATTCAACTGAAAAAGTACGGGATTTTTCTAACAATTCGAAATTTAAAAATGAATATAGAAAACTTTTTATAAATTATATAATGTTAAGTGTTTTAATAATCATCTCAAAAGTAGTCTCTATTTTATAGATGTTAATGTTTAATTTGTAATTTAATTTAAAAGTTAGAGATAAACATACCTACACACATAAATCTGTAAAGAATGTGGTTGTATCATTGGATGATGTGTCCATGATATAAAGTCATTATCAATACATTTTATGTGTGTGATATTCACATCATCGGATTTACACCGGACGCCGACTATTTACCGGCCATTATGTGATTTAAATTCTGATTTAAAAGTTTAAAGTGTTGGAAAACAGTTATTTTATGGAAAATTACTCCAAATCAATCAATTTCTTGCTGTTTGTTTTTGACAAAACAGGAACAGCAAGTTTTTTAGTTTACACAGTAAAATAGTCAAATTTAGAAATAAGTTTAATAATAATATTAGTTTTGGGATTGATAGAATAATAAGCTTAGCGCATTACATTACATTTGTGGCCTTACAATATTTGAAATATTTACATGTAATTTTTTAGGTACAAATTTATTATTGTTAAGTATTAAAATTGTATTTTATTTAAACTTTTGATATAAATGCGTCCATAGGCGCCGTCACCCGGATTTTCTACTCGAAACAAGTTATTACTAAGCGCCGCTTAAATTAGGCGTTTGTCTCGATTGGCGAGCGTTTTGGTTGGCACGTCAAGAATGCGGTGACGCGAATAAAGTAAACATCTTTTGTAAACATAATACGGGCATCACTGACGTTTTGTTATTCAAATTGAAGATAAAGAAAATTGTCTTTAAAACTTCTGATTCCGGTGGGGTTCGAACCTGCGATGATACAAATGATTGTCCTTAGGGATTGTCTTCTTACTCTTCCATGGAAGCCCTGACCGCCGGAAGTAAATTATTAGTAAGATGTTGTATGCTTTCCGTCCAAAGGCTATTTAAAATAAGGCCTTTGCCTTTTATATGGTGTTCAATAAAGTAATATTCGATTCTATTCTATGATTTTGAGTGGGATAGAGGTTAGCTTCTGGATACCTAATAACAATTAAATTGTTTCATAAAAAAAATGAAGTCATATTCGCGTCGATAACTGATCGATACATAATGCAATTCAAAATTTGTTTTCGATCAGTTGACAAATTGCCTCATTGCATAGTTCGCCAGTTTGGCACTGTCCCCCACTCGCATAATTAGGTTTTTTATGACCAAATACATTTGAAATTCCAAGCTTTATTCAAATTCCGGCCATTCCCGGCCCGAAATAAATGACTCCTGACAAAATGTCACAGCGATGCAATTTTTCTGATTCGCCAGGTGGCAACATCCATAATACATCGTATTTGACGATGTCAAAGATTTGTGTTTTAAAATTGTAATGGTTTCAGATTTTAATGTTGAAATACTGTTTCTAAGGCTATAACCAGTTTTAAAACCTTGGCTTAAAGTTGCTTAGATAACTTAGAAAAATAACGATCAAAAAATTAATTGGCATTTTGTTGTTATGCCGTTTAAAAATATAATAGTAGGGATGTGCTATTATCGGTAAATACGGATAATTACGGATTTGTTATATCGATATTAAGCGCTGCTTTGAGCGCACGTGTCTCCCAGGTGGCGCAGACACATGTTGAGTCTACATGAAACAATGGGGTATTTTGACTCCACGGACAGTGCTTGCAATGTTTGAACAGTTGCTCACAATGACCCTCCTGATGTTACCGTCGCTGATAATAGAATGGTGTCAGATTGTGTATTAGCGTTTTGTTTATGTGATGCTACAGCTCGTACGCCTAAGGACAATTGCAAACGGTCTATGGGTAGCTCAACTGATCCAAACCACTGCTAGACGGAAGCGTGCTCAAGACACTGGCCGCATTTACGAACTTTCCGCTTTAGAAAATATTTTACGTAGGTCACGTAGCCATCATTTCTTTTTTTAATTTATCCAAAATCAAAAGTTAAAATATTTTAAAAACACAATTCGCATTAATAAAACAAGTAGAAGTCATTGAAAAAGAATAGTAGCACAGAAGGATCGATTGAACAAAAATTCCTAGAATTGCGCCCCTGAATATGTAATCGCGACGCCTCATGTGAACCTAGCGCGTTGCTTTACTATTATATAACTTGTTTTACTAGGGCTGGTTCTAGTTTTCTTATAGTTAAGTCTTTATTATGTGCTGTACTTTTTTATTTATTTGATCATGTTGAAATTTGACATTGACTCTATGCTCGTCAGTGTAAAACATATAATTTTCGACAATTTGTGTAAAAATGTTATGAATCAATTTCTTAATTATTTCGAAATTGTAAAACAAATCCTTTTCGACGAGGGTAAAATAAATTACTTAAAAGACAATTTAAGTACTCAAAATTACTCATACCACTTACATAATATTAACCTATTTAGAAGAGAATTTAGGTATGTACTCGTTCAAATTAATCTTGTGATTTTGCTTACTGTTGTAAAATTGTGACATAGTCATGATGTGTAGCAGCTAACAACGAAATCAATTACCATTCATAGTTCATTTACTAATCAATCGCACAGTAAAACATAGTAATTACCTACTTATACCTTAGTGGTGTTTAGTACGTTATGGCGACAGGCCGGCGCGGCGCCGACCGCATACGTGACACATCGAACGATCCCGGACTGCGGGATTCTAGTCGATACGGGAAAGGTTTTGGCTACTCTTACTTGGCCAAATACATTTTCAAGGCACAAACAGTGTGAAGAAAAAAGGAACAGTTCTAATGTTCTAATTTTAAAATGGATTACCTAAGGTCGATAGAAATTATTCAAATCATTCTTAATTCGAATATTATTCTAAATTTGGAACTAAGTATAAAAAGTTTCACCAAAAAGTTCGATTATAGAATCTTCTTCAATTTATTTTTACTCACTCTACAAAAAAGGTACAACTTTGTTTTAGTGTTATTTCTGGTGTACCTACTCTTGCAACTAGTATAACACTGATAGTCCTGAACTATAGTGTTACAACGCGAAACAAGGTGTTGACCTTTAACACTTAATTAATTAAGTCAAATGTTGAGAACTTTATTTCATATTTGAAACCATACAAAAGTTTTATCATGAATTTGTTCGAATTTTATGACGCACTACCCTAAAAATACAACTGCAAACTTGTGTTTTAGGAGTTATTTTTGGTATACCGCCCGAGCATAACAGCGACAGAACTAGTGTGGTGACGTTTTACACCTAAAAGAGTAACGAAACGATTCCTTCCTCGCTCTACCACATATGAACAATTCTAAACTCATGTTTTCTAATAAGGTACCTGCGGCAAATAAGGGCCACTTAATTTCAATTCAAAATATTTTCAAAATCAGACGGATATGAATGAAAAACAGGACATTTTAAGAATGTTTACTTCATAAGCAGTCTGAAAAAGTATGATTTATTTGGTTTTAATTGGAATTTATCATCAATATTGAGGTTTTTCAAAACCCTTCCTTTGGTCCTTATTAGCCGACGGTAGTTTAATATGGGCCACTTAACAAAAACATTCATTTTGTCTTTTATCATTGTAAACTCTAGCTATTACTATCTCTGGCAGACTTTTAGATTGATTTTCTAGTGAGTTACGCTTGACGATTTATTTAAATCACGGAAAAAAACAGTGATGGCCCTTATTAAACTAATGAAACGAAAAGTTTGAAAAAAAAGCATTAATTGACTAAAATTGTTCAAAATTATCATATTCTTGAAAAAGTTATTAGTTTCACTACATAAAACTAAAAAAAAAAATCAAAAATAGCATAACATTTTCTTGAAAATTGTCTTGAATTGGTGGCTCTTATTAAACTTATGAAAGTTTACGTTTTGGAACTTTGCTCTATTATGTTTCCTCCAAGTTTTTATGAGTCCTGTGAAGTATTATGTACTTATATTGCATACTCACTCAAACGCAAGATATACCTAATCTTTTGTGTTGTGTGTGTGTGAATGTGTGAAGTATGTGTGAAGGCCGGTTTCGATCCCACAAGCTTCAGAACTAAAGTCAAAGTAACAAAAAAAAAATTATTTTCGTTCTTTTCGTTCTTTTTTGTTCTTTTCGTTCTTTTTTGTTCTTTTTGTTCTTTTCGTTCTTTTTGTTCTTTTTGTTCTTTTTGTTCTTTTTGTTCTTTTTGTTCTTTTTGTTCTTTTTGTTTTTTTTTGTTCTTTTTGTTCTTTTTGTTCTTTTTGTTCTTTTTGTTCTTTTTGTTCTTTTTGTTCTTTTTGTTCTTTTTGTTCTTTTTGTTCTGTTTGTTCTGTTTGTTCTTTTTGTTCTTTTTGTTCTTTTTGTTCTTTTTGTTCTTTTTGTTCTTTTTGTTCTTTTTGTTCTTTTTGTTCTTTTTGTTCTTTTTGTTCTTTTTGTTCTTTTGTTCTTTTGTTCTTTTTGTTCTTTTTGTTCTTTTTGTTCTTTTTGTTCTTTTTGTTCTTTTTGTTCTTTTTGTTCTTCAGTCGTCAGTCGTCAGTCGTCAGTCGTTAGTCACCAGTCACCTTGCCCTTTGCATCTGTTTTTGTGTACCAGTATTGCTAATAACCAGTCTTTGTCCTTCATTATTATCAATCGCTTCTAACTGAAATAGCAAAAAAAAGAAAGAAAATACATTCATATTTTAACCTCAGAACACGTATACACAATAAAAACAGATATAATAGAACACGACTTCGAAAGAAGACCTGAAAGCCTTGTAATTGACGGCCCTTACTACCCGCCTTGGGGGTGGCCCTTATTAGCCGCCTGCGTCAAGTTCGACAAAATTCACTGTAAAATCATGAAAAATTTATATTTATATTTAAACTTAACTTAATTAGGAAGCATGATAAATTTATGTTATATTAATAACAGCAGATTAAAAAAAAAAAGTCTATGGTACTCACAATTAATCAGTTTTCGTGGAGATTTTTTTCTAGTAGAGCGATTTTTACAAACATCGTTTAAATAAATGTGTCTACTGACATGAAGGCGAATAGTAAGGCGATACCACCGCGGATATTAGCCTTCCTAATGGTCCTCTATAATGTAGGCTTGGTTTGAGTCTAATAATAATATTGGAAGTATGTTAAAATAGAAGTGGCCCTTATTACCCGCCGGCCCATATTTGACGCACCTACCCTACTTATGTTTAGCTTAACGCCTGAACTAGGTAATACCTATATCAGCTACAGAAGAAGCGTGGTGACATCTAGCATCTAATTAATGGAGTGAAACGGTCAGAACAGTACCGCGTCGCCGTGGCGCCATACAGTAATGTTGATTCGGTGAAAGTCGCAACATCACGACTTCCCATACATTAAGCTCAGGCGGCCGTGCGAATGTATGGGCATGACAGTATTAGTCTATTTTTACGTAAGTGACCGCTCATCATATTCTCATTATGTCTGAAATCGGTCTAGCACAGAAATTAGGTAACTTACTGCTATTTTTAATGTAATTTTTATATTCGTACAAAGACACATCGTAGTATGTACGAGTAAAAAGGAATGGCATGATTATCATTCATATTCAATAAAATAAAAAACTGTTCAGTTTGACTTTTGTTTTATTAAGTTGATAAAACGAAATGGAACATTCCATATTTAAAAACTACGTTTGAATATTGTAGCATCAATAGAGTTCTAAATTGAAACACTCAAATTATCTATAAAAAGGTTTTATTCAATTCAAAAAAGGTTTGGTACACTTCTGTGAATTTTGGCGTTAGATTGGGATCGGAGAGGCGTTTATCAGATCTCCATTCAACGAGGCTTCGCGGGCTCTTTGAGTTCTTTGTTTTAATAGCGCCAAGAGCCTAATGGTCGAGCCGTGTTCGATCCTTTATTGTGATGTATAGATGCAGGCGGGGATTTTAATAAGCAGAGAGAAAGATATATGTCTGGAATAAGAATAGTTACGTCTGTAAAACTAAAAATACGTAAGGCTTTAGTTACTTGGCTTGATTTGAAAAATGGTGGTATCCAGTTAGCTCTACATGCACAGTACGGTAATTATTTGTCAATTTGTTTGAAATATTTTATTTCAAACCTTTTAAAAATACATTCCATGGAATTTGTAAACAGATTAATAATTTTCACATTTTGAATTTAAATATTTCTCAATATGAGTTTAATATCATTAATAGGAATAACTATACATACTTCATTTATTGAAACGAGAAAATAATTGGATTGGCTAGATTTGACAATTGACAATTGATTTGACAATCTAGCCAATAACGAGAAAGATAATTATTTTCGACGACCAATCACGTGTGTTTATTTCTGTTCCTATTTGCTCGTTTCAATAAATGAAGTATAGTATAGACTAGAACCATAAGTAGCACTGCTATAAAAAATACAGATAACGGTTAGTTAAAAAGTTCTATTGCAAGTTTAGTTTAATATCCGTAATCCAACATTCCTAATCGGCGACTACCGGAATTTGTTTATTGGTCATAATCGAAGGCGCCAAGGCGTTTCTAATCACCTGTTACCAACTCTACATTCTAAAATACACCTTAACTCAAAGCATTTATGGTTTTAATATTAAGATTCTAGAAAAGTGACTTGTCTGAGTTTACGAAGCTAGCTTCTCACACTACAGGTGTAGTCTTAGATCGTGTCTTATTGCCTTAATATTGTGTAATAGCTCTAAGCCCCGCCTTTTGGTTCATTTTGGTTTAAATTTAGATAGAATTATTATAATTTAGATATAGTAATGGCTCCCTAACTTTTTGGTATTTTTGTAAAGACATGGAAGCAAATTTTGATGCTATAATTACGTTTAGTTTACGTTTAAGATTATCTTTAAAAGATTTGAAGTTTATTAAAAAACATAATAATTAGACGATACAGTGATTAGGAGTTTACTCAGTTTACCTAAATTTAAAAAATGTTTAATTTTGATCACCTATTTATTTTTAAGTGTAGGTACTTTATGTAAATTAAAAGAAGTTCTTACACCTGACACTATAATTTTAGTTATTATAAAACTCTTTCGGTAAATTTTGCAGTGATGACTGAATAATTTAAGAGTTTAAATAAAACTAGATATTTTTGAAATAGCTTTTGATTTCAAGAGATATCTATAGAACATTAAGATCTGGGTTTTCCAAATATCCTCATAATTGTTATCGAGATAACATCCTGTAACATAATACTATGAAATCTAAAACCGAAGTAAAACTGGGAATTCCATTGGCTAATATAAATGTATATAATGAATAATTTCGCGTGGAATGCGGTCTTCTTCGGTTGTCTTGTTGACTAAATACTAGCTTTTTTTGTGACTTGGATTGATTTTATCTCGAACTCTACAATCTCTTTGATTATCAACTTTAGTTGAAATATTTTAATAACTAGGTGATTCTATATTTTTCCATCTCTATGTTATACATAACGTCATACATAGGTAGGTAGGTACTACCTAGGTAAAAAAAGCATATAAGGGCATAGATGTATTGAAAGTACTTGCATTGCAGTTATTGTTTTGAATTTTGGTCGGAGCTTGGTTAGGAATATTCCCTATACTATCAAACTTATATTGTCATTGTCATTGAAGTTTGTTGTGTAAAAGAAAACAAATGGCTCAAATTAAATACTTATTGCAATGGAAAATAGTTAGACCAATAAAGTTGAGCACAAATTAATTTTAGCCTTAGGTTTTTAAGTTAATGTTCTACAAACGATGAGTTAATCAAACTTAAACCTCATTTTAAGCCCTTTCCCGTTTAAAACTAAAGTTTATTTTCAAAATGAAAACAGAGCCACACGAGACCGACATTCCGATTTTGTATAAAATAACAATCAGTGCTGACCATATGGAATGAAACCTGTTTGGTATTCAGTTGATACATGCAGCGCGACACACGAGCTAACATCCACAGATATTATATCTCGCATCGACATACCGTCCTTCCGCCTTATTCTCCAAATAACCATGTCTTGCCTTGGCACGACACGACGTGATTTTTTTTAAATAATGTGATGGATTTCAGAAAACAAAAGCTAGATAACGTGCAATCTCTTTACGCGTCATGTTTTGAAAGTTGTCGAGAATTGACATCCTGTTTTTGAAATCAATTCGTTTGACGCGTTGCAAGCACGATTCCTTTTCTGCGTACTTAGTAGACAAAAGTGTTGTGTCAAGTGGTTATCAAACCTAGCAAGCAATAACAGATATTAAGGTGGTCAACCTTTTCATTCCGCGACTGTACTTACCACGTCTAACAACATATCTCATGCATCGCATCTCGTGTGTAGCGATGACGTCACCAGGCGCCGGCGCCAAGCGCCCGCCAGCCTTGTCCTTACCATACTTAGGAAATAAAATGATATGTTACTAAAAATTAAGTAAATATGCTTACTAAGAGCGAAGAATAAACATTAGTAAGATACTTGAAGGGCTCGTGGCGAAGCTTGCACGTTTTTGATAGGTCATTGATATTAAGCAAAGTAAAAAAAGAGTCTTCGGTTCTTATTATCTTTCAGCGCAAGCGACTTTTTTAAGTAATTAAATTCAATCCTATAAATTTCAATTCGGGCGTACGCGGACAGATTGAAACAATCAGAATCGACTGCTTAAAGCAGGTGGCTGCTGTCCGTGACTGATGATGATTACCCCTCGAAACTTTATTTTCATCATGATCAAATATGTAGTAGCTCAAATAATAGCCCACTACTACCCACCAGTACCCTTATAAGTCCTCTCCTAAACGCCAGTCTAAAGTTCATATTACCCGATGTACAACGTTTAATCTCTTGTTCCAGAACGCATAATCGAGCGAGACGCTGGCTTTGTCTCCGGAGGCGACGACGACGACTCCTGCTCCGGCCCAGCCCACTCCGACGACTCTGGGGTCCGAGTAGACGACCACAAGCGACCAAGAAGTCCAGAACTAACACGACAACCCCCTAAGAAGCGCATCCGTCTTACCTCAAGAGACCTACCAAGCCCAGAAGGAGAGCCTTTCCGTCCTTGGTCTTTCACAGAAGAACCCCAACAAGAGCCTCTATCGCTAGTGAAGAAGACGGAAACTTCGTTGTTGAGGCAAAGAAGAAGGCCGCTTGAACCACCCCCGCCCCCACCTCTCCCTATCGAACCCCCCGGCCCTCCTCGCGTGCCCCCACACCCAGCGGTAGAAGACTACTCAGAGAAGAAGCCTAGAGAACAAAGAAATTATAAAAACATGACGCGAGAGAGGAGAATAGAAGCGAACGCGCGGGAAAGAACAAGAGTCCACACTATCAGTGCAGCGTTCGATACTCTAAGACGATCGGTTCCTGCCTACAGTCACAATCAGAAGCTCTCTAAACTATCAGTTTTACGGATAGCTTGTGCATACATCACGGCTTTATCCACCGCGATGGACCCCGACGCAGATCTATCCACGTCCGTCGAAGCAGTCACACAGACTATACATACGGAAGGCAAGCTTCGAAAGAAGAAAGACGATCCTTGAAATCAGAAAGGAGGTTGTCTGTGTCGAATTAAAACCTCTAAGGTTCAGGCTGAAAGACGAAGGAGTATGTATTAGAAACGTTGAGTCCTTTTACCGTCCTAGCTGTAAGCGGTCACTAGATTTTCATCTGTGCCATGCCTTAGGTAGTACAAAAATGACAATAAGCTAATTGAAAGTATTTATTGGAAGCGCCTATGCAATTGAATCTCAATAGACTGAAGTTATAATGTGCCTAAAAAGTATTTTGAAAATGGAAGATTGTTAACGTACCAATCCTACAAAGGTACTGAATCGTAAAACTGTTAATTTAGCTACCCGAACTTAATGCATTATTTCAGATAGCTTTTTATAAGTACGTAAATAGAGTAGGTACTAGGTACAATCGATTTTTGTGTCTTAATAGCACTAATAGTCCCAAAATTGATCTTTCTTAACTGTTGGCCGCAGTTAAAAGTCTTGCTTGACTCGTGATAATTCTATCTGAAAACGCTACAGCACACTGCAATTTTAGAGACACAAACATCGTTTGCATTGCCATACAGACACTATACCCCAATACTATAAAATCGAAAACTGAATTCAGAACATTTGACCAACCAACATAAACCTGCCCCCTTATTCTCTAAATAACCATGTCTTAACGCGGCACGTCTCGGCGTTCTTATTTTGCAAAATTCTATGGATTTCAGAAAACAAAGCTAAATAACGTGCAATCTCTTACCGCGTCATGTTTTAAATGTGTTCAAGAATCGATCTCCTGCTAGGAATTGGCGAGATGCATCGTTTTTAGTATTGAGAGTAGTGTCTTCATCATTAAACAAAGACAGATAACTTGTTGAACTAAAATTGTAACTCAATGTTCCTGAAAATTTTCAGATCTCAGACGTATCCACTTAGTTCTATTGTAATTAAAAGGGTTATTCCCAAATGGCCTCTTGTAAGAATGAATGTGAACTACTGTTTCTTGGACTATCATGAATGGAATTAAACAGAATTGTTATAGCAGACAAAATTATGTATATCATTCCGCAGTCCAGTATTACAATCAAGCAAATATGACAAGTTATTATAACTAGGAATAAATGAAGTCAATGTATCTTGGCCTTAAATATACCCTTATATTTATTATATAAAACGAGTCAGTAATTTTAAGAATACAATGTAAATAGCTAGAAAAGTTGAATTGTGAACGAAATCATCATTTAAGCAATCTATTTTTTTTAATCGGTAAAATTATCATATTTTTGTGATTGCCACAGAATAAAAATATTTCGCTCTCAATCAGCTAGGTACTATAGTAACCGAATTAATGTGTAAATAAAACATTGTAAATTATGTAAATACAGATTTGTTTTGGTGATTCATGATATAGAGTCAATTAAAAGCTGAATACAATTTTTAAAAGCAGTTGAATGTATAAAATAGTTGGTTCTAAATAAAATATATAAGTACCTAAGTGCTGTTTCAAAACTGTTTCAGTAATAAACAAAATAGTTTTACTAAAATACAAGCTTGACTGGTTTAAATCTGTTGATTGAATGATGCATTATGTAAATTATACGTTAGATACAATAGTCGTTAGATATAAGAAATAACTATGACAAAGATTGAATAAAAAATGGTGATCATATAAAATAGCATTTTGTTTGAATTTAACCCTTTTAGTTAAAATGAATATGCCTGATGATGAAGATGGAAATAAAATGAAAAGGAGGTAGGATAGATCTATTGCTGAGACTTTGCTTTTGGTCGTTGCTGAGACTGAAGTCAGAACCTATACCAATACCATGGAATCTCTGTTGTCTGTACCAATACCTACCCTATAAAAACAATAAAGGAATTCCAAGAGATGAGCTGGACTCGTACGACAAAGAATGGCGCCAGAAAGCACAAAGCCGGGATCAGTGGAAAGAGGGAAGGGAGGCCTTTGCCCTGCAGTGGGAAACATCAGGCTTATAAATAAATAAGAGAATTATGAGAAAAACTAAGAAGGTAGGCACTTTTCTAATAATATCTTCGATACACACAAAATCGTAAAAAGCCGAAATAAGTAGATATAAGTATTTCTTTTACATACTTACCTAATTATTAAAACGAATCAAGACGCGTTAAGACACGCGTTGCACTGTGCACTTACACTTATTAAATGTGTAACCTTGTAGAATAATGAGGGATCATAAAAACAGTTTAAGTACTGAAATTGTGCTGAAATACTCATATTAAACTAGCTGACCCGGCGAAAAGAGTACCGTCATTGAGGACTATCCTGACCGCTTCAAACTGCCCGTGTATATCGGCCTAAGGGACGAATTTAGGCCTTCAACAAACTGACAAATCTAAGGTTAAAAGTTCAGTTATTGATTACAAAGCCTCATTGTGAGTTTAGCGGAAGCAAATAGGAAGTGACCCCAGCATCTGTCCGTTATCAGCCAGCTGCCAGGCTAGATAACGCCACAAGCCGGCTTTGTTCACAGCTTTGTACCTAAGCTTTCGCAAAAATAATAATTATGTAAGTACCTACTTATACTCGTATAAGGCTTGTTTGAGTAAGACCAACTCCGAGTATGTAGGTATCTAAATGTTGTACAGTGACAGTTAGTCTGGTGAAAGAGTCTTTAGGCCACCTAGAAGAGTATTCTTTATGTCATTCAATACTAATTGCCTAATAAAATACCGATATTTACGAAATAAATACCTACAATACTTCGGCATCTCGTAGGCCAGCAGTCATAAGATAGTTTTCATAATTTCACGTTAAGAAACTACGAGTGCTGCCATCTATTAGACATACTTAGCTTTACAAAACTAATCTCTACACTACTCCTTACTAGATGGCACTACACATACTACTATTACTATTCACTACTCGCCACTAGATGGCGCAAATCACCAAAGATGTCAGGTGGTAGAATGATCGACACTTCGTTGCCTCCAGTCCAGAGAATAGAATAAAATGACATGTTGCCTCCCAAAGCGTTCGAACTTTTGGCGGGAAGCGAAAATCTTTTTTCAAATTCTGCGTGAATTTGATAAGCTATTATTTATAATTTCTATCTAGTAAAAAACAGAAGAATAGTGTAACTTATCTATTTTATTGCAAAAACTGTAAGCTAAGCTGTCCATTTGAGGCATCTTGTATCGAGGTGTGTGCCTAGACATCGTACGCAGCAGTATCGGGCGCCACAAGGTATGCAGGTGTAGTTAGACGGGAATCCGCACACAGCGCAGAAATGACGATCGGGAAATCTGTAGACATTTATCTAAATTAGCAAATTATCATGGCTAAATGATCAAGACAAGCAGATAATGCATTGATATAGGACGCTACGCCTTGGAAATATAATGGGATCCCGTTTCGTTATTTTTTGTTTCAGATATAAATTATAACATAATTCAGATAACTTATAGGTTTGTTTTGGGTTTAATTTATTACCATCTGTCTGCCTATTAAATTTTCACACACTGCCTCAATGATGTACCTACCTACCTTGTACGTTTTGCCTATCATTGAGTAAGTATACATTATTCAGGGTATGACAGATAAATTATATCCAGTTCCATTCAACTATATAATAATTAATATTTTAATGTATAAAAATGTATTGCTAGCTTACTCGCCTCTTCCTGGATAACAGTAGCATAATATAATCAACAGTATTGTAACAGTAGTCCCACTACTTTCATTATTTTTACGTGACGCGTATTATAACTAGGATAAGAACCAATTTCAATTATCATTAGACTTACATAGAAGGAGGAACCTGCGCTGAGACATAATTCGGTGGATCCGGCCTGAACCCTGCATCTTCTTCCACGAGCTGTGCAAAGGTTTTCCGAAACCGCATCTTATAATACTCGGCACTTTTCGCCTTTCGTTTCCTTGTTGGTTTCTCATTCGAGTCTGCGAATTTCGGGACCTTTTTGGACATGACAAGGTCTGCGTGAGGATCATCGTGGAAGTTGTCTTGTTCTAGGGCTTCGACGGCTTTCCGTGCGCGGCGCCTTCGGGTCACGTCGTCGAGCACTCTTCGACGTTCCGCGTCTTTGACTCGGCCGCTCTCTCTTGCCGCCATTTTGATTTTTACTGGAAATTTAAGTTAGTTTTGATATTCGTTCCGATTCTGATGTGTCCAAAACTAAACTAATGAAGAATTGAAGATGTTGCCGTCACTTTCATAACCATCGAAATATAAAGAATGGCACGATCTTTAGTTAGTCAAGTTTTAGTTTATGGAGTCAGTTTTAGACAAATTTATTAATTAAACACTAAATAGAAAAATAATTCTACTTTACCTTATAGAATCTTAAATTACAATCCCTTGTCATGAACTGGTATACTAAGTTGATCCATCAAATCATCTACTCTAGCTTGCAATGTCTCAACAATATCCGATGATATAAACAAATGTGTCTCATCCAAATCTTGCAGGATAAACTTCCTTCCCAGTGCAAGTGTCTCGTCAAGGTGCAGTAGGAACTGTTTCATCGCCGGATCACTGGAAAAAGAAAGAGAAAGAAAGAGAGATAAGAAACTGGAAAGAGAGAGATGTCTAAGAAAAGAGGAGTCAGTGCTGAGGAGAAGAGGACCAGGATGCTGGAGATATTCCATCAGAGCAGAGATTTCTTCCAACTCAAGGTTTAAATTTCATCCATTATTTACAAACAAAAATGTGTGTACCATATCAGTCATCTGGTTACCATAACACAAGCATTAAATTGCTTAGCTTGGGACTAGATGACGCTGTGTGGAATTTCCAAGGATATTTTTTTATTTATTTAATAAGGCAATTTAAATCATTTATAAATTTTTATTTCAGTCAAATTTATGTAATTTACAAACTGTTGCAGGAATTGGAGAAAATAGCACCAAAAGAGAAGGGTATAACAATGCAGTCCGTCAAGGAGGTAGTACAGAATCTGGTTGATGACCACTTAGTGGACTCTGAGAAGATTGGAACTTCTATCTACTTCTGGTCTTTTCCTAGGTAGGTTTACGCCCGGTTCCTATAACCAACTTACAGATGGCTGTAGGACTTTCGTCATAGCACAATGTTTTCTGGCAAAAAGTTTCATACATTTTATGTTCTAAAAACAAAGTTGCTATGGTGATGGTACGTACATCCATATGTTAGTTATATAAATCGGGCATAAAATATATACTATCAATTATACCAATGAATACTTCAGCCAAAGGAAATTTAAATACTCGTTCAGATCATTTGGCAATACAGTATGAAATCAATACCTAAGAGCCTGTCCAGAAAGAGCGATTTACGCGCGTTAAACGCGCGAGGGCATCTGGACGGGATGTATGTAGCTCTAGTATCTCGAGAACGCGCGAGTGCTTACGCGCGAGTTGACACGCGCGTAAATCGCTCTTTCTGGACAGGCTCTAACTAAGTAATTGTATGGAATGTTTCAGCAAAGCCAAAAATGTCAAGAAGAGAAAATTAAATGACCTTCAAACTGAGGTAGCTGAGTTAGATAAGAAATTGAAGAAGACTGAAGATAGTATCATTGCTGAATCGGTAGGTTGAATTGAATTTTATAAATTCACTAGCAGCACGTCCCGGCTTTGCATGGGTTACTAATGAAACTACCGGGATAAAATATAGCCTTTAACCATCCCAGCAGTCTATATCAGTAAAATAATTTTTACATTACCTCTTTATTATGTTGAAAGGAAGAATCAAAACAATTTTAGTATGTGAGTAAATGATGTCTTTATAATGTGTGTGCTAATAATAATGTCTATACTTCATTTATTGAAACGAGCTAATAGGAAGAGAAATAAACACACGTGATTGGTCGTTGAAAATAATTGGATTGGCTAGATTTGACAATTGACTTGATAATCTAGCCAATCACGAGAAAGATAATTATTTTCGACGACCAATCACGTGTGTTTCTTTCTCTTCCTATTAGCTCGTTTCAATAAATGAAGTATAGTCATTTAGTACAAAGTCTAGAAGTCACAATAGTTTTTTTAAATTTTAAGCTATATTTCAATCTTTCTTGTATTTCTACACATAAGTGTAGAAATAGACAGCATAGTATGCTGGACAAGCTCATGAACAATGTCCCACTAACTACATGTAAGTGTAGACAGATAGATATTTTAATAAGAAAAATCACCAAACAGATGTGAGGGCTATGCCATATTTTTCAATATGATTATCATAGGTTGGCCGTGAAACCAGTAATGAAAGATCCGAGACTCTGGCTATTCTAGAAAAACTAACGAAACAAGAAGAAATTCTCAAGAAGGATCTCCAGAAGTATCGGGACTGTGATCCAGATTATATTGCTCAATTGAAAGCAGAAACCGAGGTAGCCTCGGTTTTACCTTTACTTTTTTAAGTTAAACTGAAAAATGTAATCTTTAAGTCTAGATTCATAAACATATTTACCTAACTTCTCCATTTTATTTTAATTTGCAACATAATTATTGGATTAATGACTTTATTTCTTTCAGGACTTGAAGTCAGCAATCAACAGATGGACAGAAAACATTTATATTCTGAAATCTTACATCAAAAACACATTTCAAATGGAAAATGAAGTAGTTGACCAAAGTTTTGGAATACCAGCGGAATTGGACTACATAGAGTCGTGATTTTAAACTGATTGTAATGTTTACAATTTAATAAATTTAGATTTTCGTAGATTACATAAGGAATAAAAAATGTTTGGTGACTTTCAGTGACTAGTGACTGTTATGCCAGTAGGTAAATTTTACATTTTGGAGGTTAGGTAGGGTTTCGAATACTTCTTCTATGTAAAATATTTTATGCAAATCTAGCCTGAATAGTATGTGCTTAGCGAGGTTATTGTAACAATTTAACAATAAGTAAGTACCAACCATTCCACCAATACTCCTTTCATAACATTCACCATGATTCATTTTAAGTTTCTCGCTTGATTTGTATATAACAAATGAAGATGATTAGTGCGTGGTAGCTTTTGATCTTTTAAACACTTTATGGGCTTGAAATAATTTTACGTTAAACAGAATTCAATTCAGGAATTTCTCAACAACAACGCAGGCAGGCAGGACAAAACAACAAAACAAAACACGCAACGCAGTGAATGAATGAATGAATGATTGATCGAATGAAAATGCAGTGCAGTGCAGATAAGTCAATGTCAAGTCAGCCAAGTGTTTTGTCAGTCACTCTACGCTGTCATTTTCAAAGTCACAAGAGACAGTGACACGCGACTTTTTTTTTTTAAATGTTGGCTAAAGTCGTTCTTATACAGTATAACCCGTATAAGTAAGTAGGATCTGTGGTAGCATATAGGAAAAGTGATCTGGTACATAAACCTACCTACATATTTGATTATAAATTAATCTGAGGAGCTATGTAAGGACCTAGGTAGGTACCTTAACTTTCACCATATTTTTAATCGTAGCAAACAACGATAGTGCTACAAATCCTCTACGAGATTTGCTACGAACTTTTCTTTTAATTTTGAAATAAAATAATTTTATGATCTCGATTATGATCATTGATCATGGATAAAAATATTTTACATATTCAGAATGCACTTAAGTTATTTTAAATGTCTAAGGGGTTGGCAGAAGTACCTAGGGGATTAAACACAAAACTTGGTAGGTGCATGCCTACATTTTACAGAAGTTAACATTCTCTAGGTGACGGGTTGTAATTGCATTAAAACGCTAATGGAAAGCAGGAAAGCTAAAGCTTTCCTCACGAAGTTTTCCTTCTTACCAACTCGTAGGTACCTTGTACCTAATTAAGTTTTCTTACCGGTGTAAATACCTACCTAATATAAAATAGTCTATAGCGTTAAGTCGGTTGACATAATGAGAATCCCATTGAGTTTTATTACAAAACATTAAAACGTAAGTAGATAGGTACTTATTTAATTTTCTAAACTAATTACCGAAAGTACCTACTTATTAAAATTTTGTAGGAAGAAAAGTTTTAGCAAATGGAAGTTTACACTTTGATGAGTTTTGTTAAGAATTCTCGTTGTTGCAAGTTCTTTATTAAATACTTTATGAATTTACTGGATCATTAAATAGCTTTTATCTGAATTTTGTAATGAAAAGTTTTATAGTAGTAGGTACCTACCTAATTAAGTTTCTAGGTAGGTACCTATTTAGCCCTTTTAAGAGCAGACACGGCTTAAAATAAAAGTTGCGTAGATACCTATCTACCTACTCACTGTTTATAAGAACAAGAGTCAAATTTCAAATTTTATCAAACCGAATTTAATTTCGTAAGGAAAAAGAAACCTTGCCTACAATGAAAACCAGAATAATCATAGAGTAAAAGTTGCTTGAAGTCTTCCTAGTCTTCCTACATAATCTCATCAAACCATACAAGTGGAACAGGGGATAGAAAGTTAGGCAGCCATAAAGAAGACTTACCTACGTACAAATTGTGAAAATGTTTACATTTCATATGAGATTTTGATTCGGTCTCGGAAAATTGTTTTCTTATTGATATAAAGCACCTACAGCTATTTTTGGGGCTATATGAATATTTGTTTTACATTAACCTTTCTATCATATAACTGTGTGTGTGTAGTGTAGAGTTAGAATACTCTAGTCCATATCAGTAAGTAAGTAGGTAATTTCGCTTACTTAATGGGTGGGACACTGTGCCTGGGACACTCCTAAGATGGAAATTGATGGAATAGGCTTGCCCAACACCTGAACCATCCTCTCAGCTGGCGGTTGTTTCCACAGGAAAAACAATGGTCAATACGTAAATGATTTGACTAGGCGTGTGTTTCCTCAATAGTGACAAAAATTAAATGTCAAATCATGCACTATGAGTACCTACCTATTCGGGCATAAGATTTCCTTAGAGGTAAGTACCTAACAAGAAAAATAATATCGAAGTTAGGTAAAAATATGAGGTATTAGCAAACAAATCGACAAGTGTAAGGAAAAAAACAAGATTAAAAATAAAAAATATAACAAGCGTGATCTAGATTGAATAAGTAATTGAAAAGTTCGTTCCATTCTGTAACATCATGAATGATGATACAAAATTACTTGCAAAATAAGTTTCTCGTGAAGACAAAGAGTCTTTTCATACAATTTGTATTGTATGCTACACATTTATGAGAAAAGTTAGGAAATTCAATTCATTAAAAACAAGTTCATTATATGAGATTTTACATTGTTTTGAAAGCAATAGAATGAATAAGGTGTAAAAAGATCACTCTCAATAAAATTTTGGAATACTTACGACGCCCGGCCCGAATAGGTACTGGAACGCTATTCAATTTAATTCAATTCAATTCTTTATTTTCCAAATTAACTAAGTAGTTAAGCAATTTTTATGACATAACAAAACAATTCCAAATCATTATAATAGCTAACAAATAAAATGTACACATAAGCAAATATCTAAAAAGTAGACACCTAAGTGGTACTTATCTATGACATAGCGTTCTAGACCCCACGCAAAGTACATAAAGAATACTATGGAAGTCGAACCTGCATCGCTATTAGGTTCCTCTACGCTAATGGTGCTAGTCGTAAAACAAAAAAGTGTTCAGTTCTTAGTTTCTTACTACATTGTTTATACACTTTACATCTGGAAGGAGTCAAACTGCATTCAGAGCAAGATTCAGCAGGCAGTCTATTAGCTAATCTTACAAATAAAACCCCCTTATGCATATTCGACCAGTAAACCTATATTAGCCAAAACGCATTTAAAGCTGTTGCTATTTCTTTTCATTGCCATATATGAGTAACAAGAAAAAAGCATTCTTTCACTTTCATTATCATCCTTTCCAAAATGGATATTTTTCGTAGAGCTCTTGTAGAGTATAAAAAAAATGTGTTTATGTTCAAAAAAGGTTTACATTACAGAGCATTTATAGCATAACACTAATTGTTTACATTTTTGTAATATATATTACAGTTTGTGTTGCCCAGTAAGTTTAAAACCTGTGTGCTGTCAACGCGTAGAGGGTGCTACGATGCTTCCGTAGCAAACAAAAAACTTCAACGCGCAGCCTTTTCTGTAGTGCTAGAATCAGTTTTTGTGTAGTACCTTTAATAATTCTCGCGCGTTCGAGTAGCGCCCTACACGAATGTCATTGCCGGGATGATGCTTGGCTTACGTCCTATCTCAATAATCTGTTATCTTTAGTTTTGCTTATTGAGGGTAGATATTTAACATAACTTCCATACAAACTGTGTCAAATATCTACCTATAACAGTAAGCAAAAGCAGAGGTAGGTAGGTTATTGAAACTGGCAGTTAGTGCGGCATGTTACAGCGGCTGTATGCCGGTTATAATGCCGTCGGGCAGTGTGTAGCAGCCTTTAGTCTTGCATTAACCATACATAAAATACTAACTCTACCGTGCTTAAGCATTCGTTTCATTTAGTTTGACCCTTTAAGTACAAAAGTACCAAAGATTGAAAAAACAATTCGACATCAAAGCGTTTACAAAGCTGTTGAGGTCGCCTTTGAAGTGAACAACAGAAAACTTCATTATTGAAGCTATAATAGCTTGCAAATAAGCCAGCTGTTTCCAGTTCATTTTCTTGTTCAGCGAATTGACCTGTCAAATACAAATACTACGTGGTTACTGGTTATATACAAAGTACCTAAGTAGTTTAATATTTATATTCTTGCATCTATTAAAGCTTTCTAACAACGCGTAAATGGGCGTGTCAAAGTGAAAATTAACTTCCGCAAAATGTGGGAATGTCGGTGCCAAAAATATGTGTTTTGTCATCTCTGAGTCTGAACCATCCCCTTATTTAGACAAATGTAGGAATGTACCTAAGTACCAAAATGTGTTTGTTCTGACTCTGACTGGGTAGGTACCTAGACCTACTTGTCCCCTTGTTTGTCATCTTCAAAGGATTTAAATTGCCTCGAAGCATTTTATGAAGTTCGTTGTTCGAGTATCGTTATTGTAGGACTGTTTTCATTCGTCTTTAGCTTCCAATACAAATTGAGAAAATCCATTACATACTGCCCCTAACTTAAAGTCCAATTATATTCACCAGTGCCTATTAATTAAGCAATAAGTTACCAGAAACAGCCGTAGATAATAAACTTAAATTAAGGAAAATTGCAACGCTGGTAGAAATTAGGTTTGCCAAACTTTCGTAAATTATTCTGCGATAATTGTTCTAATAAATGCTATAATAGGAGAAATTTATGGAAATGACGATTTTTATGCTGCGCCTATTATGACTTATCTTTTAATTAGAGTAAAATTTACCAACATCTGTAAACTCTTTTCGGATTTCAATTTTGTTTTCAAAAAAAAAAATACCTACCTACTTTCCTTTCGTTTTAGGCAAATTTACGGTAACGTTGCAACTGGACTACGTACTCGAAGTTAATAAAGTTCTCAAAAATACAGTGGCTGGTGTTGAATTCTACTCAGGGGACAAAAATGGTCGCTGTGAGTTTAATTTCATTTACATTGTGTGTGTTGGCGGGCCATTTTAAACGATTTTTTGTTTCCGAAGATTAAACTTACCTACCTATCGACCGATTTTGTTATTGAACATGGCTTTGTTTTTCACCTTTAAATTAACTTGATGAAGATCTGATGCTATTTCTGTAAAATTGTTTATATTTATAACAATGGCAATATACAACGGAGCATTTGCCCATTTCGATTTATTCTGTCCCTGAATTTAGGCTAATTGTTGAAACAGAATAAAAATATTTTTCCATTTTCATTTTGCATACCTACTAAAATAACAAAAATCCGCTGAAAACTCTATCCCGGTATATCTATCAAAGCACATCTGGATAACAGTTACCTATCTTTGACGCAGATAGCTCTCAAAGCTTTGTAGGTATTACAGGCAGTATTCAAGGTCCATTTAGTCTGGTCCGAATAGATGTACCTGTAGGATTGAATGAACAGTAATGGAAAGAATGGTCCGATGTAACGAAAATTAAAGGCTGCGCGTGTTTATAAATCCTGGCAGGTAGGTACTATCATCTTAAATTCTTAAATTCTGTATTGTACACACAATAAAATAAAATAGATACATAAAATACATTATACTAAGAGGCAATGTACAAAGGCGAGCTTAACTCTGATAGTACGTTCACACGCGCGCGTGTAACTAGACATTCAACGGGCACATTCACGGGCACGCGCGTGTAAACGGTACGCCCGAGCCCGTGAACGCGCCCGTGAACGTGAATGTCGCGAACCGGGCGAGTGGCGGTTTTTGGGCAAAGTTCAAAGGATGAATGCGCGGGCGCCCGGTGACTGTTCACATGCGCGCGTGCAGTCAGTCTCTCTCGCGCTTTCGTGACGAGTGGACGTCCGTTGCTAACATGGTCGAATGGTCAAACGAATCGTGTATCATTTTTTTTCTTTTTTCAATAAAAATAAGTTAAGCCAAAGGTTAAGGCAGCAACAACATCGAGATCCTCGCTGCCCGACATGCTAGCACTGACTGACACGCCTGCGTGCATGTGAACAGTTTGAATTTTCGCCGGCCGGGCACGGGCTGCATGCCGCGCAGCTCGCCGTGCAGCCCGCCGGGCTGCACGCCGCGCATCTGAACATAGCATGAAAGAGTTTTCTTAGCAAACCTGAGTTGTAGGGAGAAGTAATCATCATTTTAGCCACGTCCACTGCTGGTTGGAATTTTGGCATTTTGGTTGGAAGCGGCCTGCATTGAACTTTTCGAACAAATGGCAGCATTAGTTTAGTGGTGTGAGGACGTGTAACGTTTCAGTATTCGAGTGCAAGTAGGTAGGTGGGTATAAAAGTGCTAACCGACTAATGCCCATGCCATCTATGTCATAATTTGACATTTGTCAATACATAATTAAATGCTGGAACGGTTATAACGGCCTTAAATATTTAATTATCGTTTGAGTAGACAGTTTTATCAGTCACGTCACTTTCAAGGCGTGTCTTAGATGAGCCAGTGCGAGTGGACCGGAAAATTGGCATTCGGTGTATCCGAGTGTAGAATCACAATTTCATGACGCGTCCCAATTGAAATCTGCTTACCTATATCGTGAGCTCTGTACAGCTGTACACAAATATAGGGTGATTCACACTCGCACGCGAATCGCGAACTGTCACAGTTCCACACTCTCAAAGGTAAGTAGGTAAGGTAAGTATAGGTCGCGCAATTTTTTACTTTTAGTGTTAGAGTTAAATCAGGAATTCATTTTTGAGTTACGTACCTTTTGATTTTAACTAAACGTATCCATCCAATGTTTGTTTGTGTGAGGTAATTTCCGAAACTACTCAAAAATTCTTTCACCGATGTGTAGAATGGACTGTCGAACTGGTTATTTATAGGCTATATTTATCCCGGAAGCTTCATTAGTACACCCGTGCAAAGCCGGGACGTACAGTTAGTTGTCAATATAAAAGTAAGGCTAAATTTTAGCCGATGTCAGTATATAGATGCAGCGAAATATCAAACTAACTCATTCCCTGTCCGATAATTGGGTGGACACGGTAATTCACAGCTAGTATTTCCTGGAATGGCTCCAGTGAACGCGTTAGATAATAATAGCATAATTTGTCCATGATAATAGTATGTAGGTTAGGACCTATAACCATATAATAAATGGGAAAGTGTGTTTATATCTGTCAGTTAGTCAGTCTTTCATGGCAAAACGAAGCGACGAATTGACGTGATTTTTAAAGAGCCACCACTTCAAAAATCACGTCACTTTTTATTCCGATATTCCCGCGGGAACGGGACCTACACGGGTGAAACCGCGGGGCGCAGGCCAGCTAGTATCAATATATTTCCTTTGTTGTCTGTGCTATAACTATAACGTAATGGAAACCTCGTTCTGCATCAGACACAGGGCGTCAAGTATCATGCTAGGTACGTTATGCGTGGGTCATAGAGAAAGTAATACATTCTTGTAAGTAAAAGAGACATAGTATATCTTTTGTCCTTCATCGCGTAGGTATCGGTTTGTTTACCTCGAAAAAATATTTTTATACGAGTTAGATAACTTCTATGCCAATGCTAACCACTTATTTCTATGTCTACGTAGGTAGCTTAAATTTCAAACATTTTACTTCCAAATTCTTTGGTAGGTAGGTAAGTAGGTATTTTTTCCCAGTTTTCCGAAATATAAACTTTCCGAAACTCGTAACACATTTAGCTTAACGTTCATCAATCACTGAAATTAAAAACTCTGCTCTTCCTAAAAAGAACGCGAAGATTTGCCAAGACAATGCTGACTCATCGAATATGGGTTCCGTAGTTCAAAATATCAAATGTAGCTTTTGCTAAATGACGTTTCAAAGCGAAGATCTACCTATATCTATCTTTTTATATAATATCGACTTGAAGACCTATAGGTGCCTAAAGGTAGAGTTTTTGAGATTTAAGAGGGTTATGCAGAAGTATTTAGGTTTATATATGCCTACATTTTGCAGCAGTTAACATTTCAATTGAATTTATTAGTTGAACCAACACAGTAAAAAGGTACGCTAGCATGACTGACTATGCGTTATAGATGTTTACGTAGCAAAATATACAAATAAAAAAGTTCGTATCATTCGTTCTAACATTTCAACTCTGACAAGAGAACCCTATTCGTAATTAAACCGCAAGAGGTCGGTCGTCGCGTCGGTCAAAAAATGGTCAACAATAAGCTTCTGCGAGATTTAAACGCGAATAACTGGACTTGTTTTAATATAGGTATTTGGTGTTTCTGCGAATTCTGCGAACATGTTGTAAATATCGCTAGCAAACATTTAGCAATAAATTCTCACAATTCACTCGAACAAATAATATACCTACATTAAAACATTATACTTAGAGGCAATGTAGGTACAGAGGCGAGCCCCTGAAAGAGTTTTCTTACAGAAAAACTGGGGTCATAAAATTTGATAAAATAAAATGTTCTATTCCATAATTATGTGTCGATGTAAGTATACGTTGTGCAGTTGTGATATACCTACGTTAAAGGTACTGCCAACCAACAGCGCCGCATCAGTAGGCAACTTTCTGTGGTGTAGTGGGTTGAAGCGCTCGTGGCGAAGCTTGCCGAAGTTTAGCAATGTTCCGAGTTGTATTTGGATGGGTGGATGGGTGACCGCAAATGGAGAAACGGCCTAAAAACTTACTCACCAGAGTTGGCCACTTGCTCATACGAACAAGTGCCTAGGACACCGTTGGGATGGAATAGGTTTATCCATACCAATACATGTATAGGATAGGATAGGCCCAGCACCTAAATAAATAGAACTGTAATTGATTTTGTCCAGTTTCATTCAAACCGAAAAATCGGTTATCGATCGAGAGTTTAAAACAAAATTGGAGTTAGAAAACCATTTGTAGATACAAAATACAAATATTGAAAAATGACGAATTGTTCGGAGGAAATTGAAAAAGAGAATTGAGTTATTAAAATCAATGGTTCGAAAAAGAGAAAAAACAGGGTTATTGTATCTAATGATACAGCGAACAGCGAGCAACACAATTTACACTTGAATTAGGGGATCATTTATTAAAAAGTCAATTTTGTTCTTACTTGATTTTTTTGTGTTTCGTTGGATTAAACAGTAGAATTACAATGAGTATTGTTTATATAATAAATGTTCAGGTATTTCTAAATCACGTTATATCTAATCTACTTAGGCGTAGCCAAAATATTACAGCTGGTTTATTCTATCTAACAATAGGATACCTCGTAGGTGCTTTCAACAGTTACAAATAAATAAATAAATAACCTTGGACATTTCACTATTCAGTTACAATGTATATATCAATCACCTACCTATAAGCCTGTATAATATTTTTTTTTATCGATATTAGACACTAATCCATACTAATATTGTAAAAGGGAAAGTGTGTGTGTCTGTCTGTTTCTCCGTCTTTCACGGCAAAACGGGGCGACGAATTGACGTGATTTTTTGTGTGGTAATGGTTGAAGGGATAGCGAGTGACATAGGCTACTTTTATCCCGATATTCCCGCTGGAACGGCACCTTCGCGGGTGAAACCGCGGCACGCAGCTAGTAAAGAATAAAAATAGTCTCTGAGAAAAGCCTCGGACGGACGGACAGACCGAAACTATAAGGGTTCCTTGTTTACTTCGAATCCCTAAGAAAATAAACTATACAATCAGCTGTTTTGAGTTATAAAAGTTGAATCCCGCGCACCACCTGTGCACAAACCGTGTTCGAAGTACGGCTTCAAGAAACTCATCAGAGTGGAAACGACTTTTCAATGGAGGCATTTGTTTTAATCCGAATAGAGGTTTCTACCGGCATTTTTCATTGAATGTTTTAAAAAAAAGTACTTAGGTACTAACCACCAAATGCTAATGCTACCTATGTTATGTTATACCAAAGACAATTTATAGCTATTTCGTCCTCAGTTATCGATACCGTAAATTTAACTCTATAATTGGCATCGTGCACCGATAGATACGTTAAACCTACTTAATTATATACAACAGGAGGCTTACCATGACGTATTATCAGTTTAGGTTCTACTTTACGTCGCTTATCTACGTCAAAAGCAGTCAAATGTAGGACTTAAACTGAATCGCTTTTAGCGCTCATGTAAGCCTCCAGGAATAAAGTGGCAACATGTGGGTAGGTATAAAAATGGTATTTTATTCAGAGAACTTAAAAAAACAAACGGGTAAAAAAATATTATCCAAAAATGACCTTGTAACGTCAACCGTTGAAAACGTTCCGAAAATTAAAAACAAAGTGTTGCCTTGTCGCAATTTGCATAACAGATGAAGCTGAGTTTCTAAAGAATGACAACTTTTGAGTGGGAATTTGTCATTCTAATCGTTGGGGTTGCCAGGTTTTAATTTACGACTGATTTTGTAAGGTTATTTATAATCCTTTGATGTGTTTTTGAAATTTTATGTTTGGAAAAGTTTTGTTAGGAATAATTTTATGCAAATTAACACCTGGCAAAAAGATTTTAAAAACCTGGACTGACAATTCAACGTGCCTTATGTAACAAGATCTCAGTTATCAATGCCGATTGACGTCACCCATCCAAGTTCCATCCAACACCAGAACGTTGCTTAACTTTGACGATCTATCAAGAACGTCGGCGGGTACAGATTGGCGAAATGTGTAGCATGCAACACCAATGAAAGAACTTGAATGTGAGTACGTACATATTGCTCGATTCGTGTGCGCTTAGCGTCCACACTTATGAAATGTTCCTATCATGTTACATTGCATGTTATATTTCGCAAATCTGTACCCGGCTCTAGCTAACTTTTCCACGAGCGCTTCATTTTAATGTAGTGGTTCTTGTGATAGATCACAAGAGCAATACTCGTTATTATTTAAATATTATTGTTTGTAAGCATCACTTTCAGTGTACTCGTAGTCCAATCCACTATGTAATTAATTATGTTCATGTTGTAGGCAAAGTTGCATAACTCGTAATTGCCAGATTTGAGTTTGACTAGTTTAAGCTTTTGCAATTTGTATGTGAAAAAGGGTTTCAGGATTTAAATTAATAAAATCCTGATGATCCTCGCAGCTGGTAGCAAAGTTTTTGATAAAACATTAAAAATTAAATTTGCAAAAAAAAATGAATTTTGGTTTATTTGTTAATTGCGATAAGTATATTATTATATGTTTTTTCATAGAGAACGGCTACGCGTAGCGTTATTTATCGTGTGTTCATGTAAAGAACTGTCACTGTTACATCACTACTGTCATGCGAGCCGGAATGGCGGGAATGCAGAAAGTGGGTGTGAGATTATTGTGAGTGCAAAGGCGATAAATATAATTAATAACAAGGACATTGTCGAGCCAGTGTGGTTAAACACCGATTTAAACAACCCCTACAAATAGCTTTATCAGTAAATCAATAAACTAACTGCAACATAGACATCTTAATGTTTTGTTTCTTAATGAAAGGTATATTCGTCTTGTCTTGATTCATTACAGTTATTTGTGAGGTTATTTCGAGAAATGGGGCTTCAAATTGGGTTTTCGAGAAATTGATGAAATTGACTCAACTGTAGTTATTTTATCTCATAGTTTGTAGTAAAACATTTTACTGAAAGAGAAGTAGCCGCGTGGAAGTACCCTTGACTATCGGTTTGTTAGGTAGGTACTTGTATTGTATGTTTGAAATCATGAAATAATACTTCCACTTGAATATTGCACTATTAAGCAAGCTTTTGAATAAAATAGTGTAGGTAATTTTAGTTTCATTAAAATGAAAACAAAAAGTGGCAGTTTTTGAAAAGAACGTTAGGTTTTCATAATAATTATGAGGTAGATAAGCATGTTTCAGTTTGGACTTGATAAATTTAAAAATGTGTAAGTAGGTGGTTAAAACAAAGAAAGAAAACAAAAGAACTTACATAACGCTCGGAGCGGTCATGATTGGGTTGGGTGTCCGAAGCTGGCATCGCAGGTAAGCTACAAAGGAACTAAAATTGCCTTCTGAAAAGAACTACCGTTTTTTTGGAATACAGTCGTAACCATAATTTTCATTTATAATATTCCACTAGCTAGCAGACGAGTAAGTGAAACGTGAAAATGCAAATCTTTAATGTACCTATTGTTATTTTTTGGCAAACTATCAGAGTTTTAAACTCTACTTACCAGTAAAAGCATCAATTTTTCAAGCAAAATGACGAAGAAATGCTTTAAACCCTGTCATCTATCATATCACAGAGCTTTTAGACGGATCGACCAACGAGGAAACTTTTATTAAATAAAACTAAGTATCTTTTATCCAAATAATATTAGAAACTTTATACTGGCGACTGACATGTAAGCTATTCTTATCTCGTGAGAGTAAGTTACGCGTGTTTAATTAGCAAGTCAGTGACATTAGCAAGTCAGTAACATGATTTGTCATTCTACAAGACTCACTAGGGTAGAGTTAAATGTATGGACGACGTTAGTAATACGAGTATAATGTATTCGCTAGATGCACCGTGGCATTTACGTAAGCTATAGTATCAAGGAAATCTTTTTACCTGACAGGAGTCTATCATATTTTTCAATCGTTGTTTAAAACCAATTATATTTACCACTCAAAGTAACTGCAACCGTGAAATATTTTTTACTTTACCTACTCTATTAAGTTGTTTTAGAAATTCATAGTTTAATTTCACTTCAGATTTTAATGGGTTACAGTTTTTAATTTACAAAAAAAACAGTCAGTATTTTGTAAACTTCTAATGTCACACATCAAGATATAATAAAGGTTCATCTCGAGTACTAAGTATTTCTGCTATTCTTAAATTCCATCACAAGATTAAAAGGTCACAAGTTCAATTCAGACTACAGTCTGCATTGAAAAGTTCTACGAGTATAGGAAACTTAACGTGATGGAGGATGATTGAGTGTGTTTATAGAAGCTGTAGCCTAGATGTTTTAAAATCACCTTAGTTGTTTTAAAAGCGCTTGAAACAAATCTTGCTAGGACCATTGGAACCTCATCACAAACATTGAAATGACTTCTTCTTTTTTCTTCGGGCTATTTTTGGTGTATGATTTTTGCGGCGTCACCTAGCGGCGTACACAAAAAAGGGTCGAAAGTGAATAAAATAAATAAGTATTGTATTCCATAAACTTATTATTTACAAATAAATAGGTACATTGTTTAACCGCAAAACTTTTATTTATAGCCTCAAAATAATACATTGTTCATACATTAAACAGATCATATGCGGTTTAAAAACTTAAATAATTTTATAGTATAATTTAAGTAGCTACTAAAACGTGATCTACTATACTTAATTTAAGTAAATATTTACAATTTTATATACACTGTATGTTATAATGACTACTTTTTTATATAAATATTTATTAAGTGGCGGTTATTTTTGTTAATTTATTAGTATGTAGTTTAAACTAACATTTAATAGGTAGTAATATGTATACAAGAATACAAAATTATAACTTATAACAATAATAGGAAACATAAAATATAAAGTATACAATCAAAATTGCAGGATGAGTTTTTTTGGGTGGAATTTTAAATAAAGAATTGTGATGTTAGGTTACGTTCTCGATTATAAAAATAATAAGTTGGGCATTTAGAGAAAAATGTATTACATTCAATTTAAACTAAACTTTTCAACTACTTTTGGCACAGAGTCATCGTAGGTTATTTATTTAAAAAAAATCAAATAAAACGGATTCTGATTTAGATTCACAATAATTTAAAATGTATTAAAGTAAATAATATCAAGAATATTTTACAGGCCAAAAATGTTTATTTTTAAAGATTTTTTTGTTAATTTTAGTCAAAGAGTCGCTAAATACTAAAAACCTTGTTTGAAATTTAGATTTTGATCTATGCTGTGGGACAGATATTTGTATGTTTTGCAGATCCAGGTCTAGTTAATTCAGGTATTATTAAGAACCCGAAAGTACTATAAATTAGTAACTTCGACATAATTATATCAGTGTTACCATAACACAAGCATTAAGTTGCTTAGCTTTGGACTAGATGACGCTGTGTGAAATGTCCAATGATACTTATTTATTAAAAAAAAAAATGGTATTTTGGTCTGTCTTGACTAGTGTAGGTAGCTGTAGCTGTGGATAAATCTCCAATAGTCCTTCCTACTACACCAATGCTCTCATTTTCTGTTTCAACTCTGAATATTTTAAATTCAACTCTGAAGTAAGGTGCCACTTTAAGTGAGAACATGTTGAGACAATTTTCTAGAAAAGGAACACGAATATGCACTCGCACTGAATCTTGTGACATGAGAAAAATTCTATTTATTTTTTACAAAAATCGATTGCGCTAGAGTTTACATTTGAATAAAATGATGCTGGTATTTTAACTCGGTCTGAGATTATGAGCCTTAAACTCGAATACTGAACCGCTTCTTAATGTAAGTAATGCTTATCTATGGCATTATTTTGACGTTTGTCTATACAAATCTGACGTTAGTTTGTTAACAAGTTTGTCTCACGTATTATGTTAGTTAACCGGTATATAAACTTAAACCAACTCAAAATAGGAACACAGTATTTAAGTTAGATAGGTACACAACATTATTTTAGGAACACAGGGACTGTTTTTAGTTAATCCCCTTTTAAGGGTAGGTAAACAAAGATCATCTTATAACGCTTAGTTATTAAAAATATAAAACTTTAAGTAAGTGCCTAGGTACCACCTACATTCTGAATAATAGTTTTATTAGGAACCCAAAGCAAATGTACCTACATAGTACAAAGGAATCTCATAATGCCAAAAACTAACTCTAACCGAAATTAAACTCAGCGCTTGAAAACTTTTGGCTCGCTATTACTAACCCTTTCAGGGCCGTAGAAAAACAAAACTACATTTATTTTATTCTATTTACAATTGTATACCTAAGGTATAAATCGAAATGTAGGCTCCTCAGGCAAAAAGAAGCCAACAGTGCTACACTTAGCGGTCACATTCGCTTCAGCACCATTCTCACTTTCACAGCACTTGGGAAATGGTTTTGTGTCCTGCCTGAGAGGGAAGGCGTTGCTGTAGTTCCTCTTGGTCCTTTCTTGGTTGTTGTTGGCCGAGGGGCCGTTCCACCGACCTCAGAGCTTTGAGGAGCCGTTGTTTATCAGACGAATGCTGGTTTCGCGACCAACGCTCGTCCTGTTGGAAAATGTGATGTTTAAAACATTTAAAAGGGGTAATGGATGCAGTGAGAGCTATACAAGTAAATATATACCCACATAATAACGGCGATTCTTTAATGCACTTTCGTCAAATTATATTAGTGTTTATGGAAAAGAATTGCTTTTTTTTGTCTTGCTAAAATTATTCTGGACTGATTTGACAAATTTTGATAGGTATTGAAATATTTGTAGTGAAGGCTGAAATTAGAAAATGTCAACGCATCCGACCAGACAACCCTGGTATTTGCAGCATTTCCGCTCCAATCTGAATTAAACATTCCTTCATTACATTCTTTCGTAAGTACAATAGAGATCTTAGACAATTTATTTAGTCTAATCTATTCCAATCGTTATTGTTAAAGTACAAAATCCAAACGGCAGCCTCTCTGCCACTTTAAACAATGAAAAAAAATGTGCTTCAGACTAAAATGAAAACCATGCGTCAAAATGAACTACCTTATTTAAACGTTTTTTAACTTATTTTTCAGTGCAATATTGCGTATGAAACTTTCGGTTTAAAATAAGCTAGTCAGTTTTACAACCGAATTAGCGCCACTACAAAAGTATTTCCACTTAAAAAGAACTTATATTACTTATACATAGTTGCTTTAGGAAGATCGAACTAAGTGGAGGAAGGGAAGGAAAGACCTTTGCCACCTTTGCCTAGCAGTAGGGTAGGACAAGCTCTTACAAATTATGAGACGACTGGTCTACTTACGTTCTTGGCACCATGCTGATGTTGGTCTTCCGACTGGAGTGGAGTCTCCTGGACGTGGACAGGCTCATGGACCCCCTGGGGCCGTGGGATGAACCTCCACGGCAGAAGAGATACCTGCGAAAGATATTTTAATTATATACTAGTTGGTTACCGCGGCTTTCTGCGAGTGGGACACAAAATAAATGAAATGAAATGAAATTAGGTAAGTAAGTAAGTACTTATTTTTTCACTTATTAATGCAAATTTCTGTAGCTATTCCGTATATATACATCCATCAGGGGTTTTGGTTATTTTTAGTATCTGGATCCAGCAATCTTCGACCAATCCTCAGCATACGTTAGTGGGTACTGCAGTCGCAATAGTTCACCAACATAAACAGTACCCGAGAATTGCCTACTTGGGATCAAGAAATTTCGTTTTCATTGATCTCAAGTAGGGCCCTGAAGCTTGAGAGTTTACGCGTCCGTGATTATGTTTATCGCTTTTCTCGTCGTTTCGGTCAGATTTTGATAAATGAAGTGTAAGATGATGCTTCAAATCGGTTCGTATGACGTCAAGCTGAATTTCGCCTCAATAAATATCATGAAATTCTAAATATAGATTTCTAATGGGTGTTTTAGGCCATTTTGCGGTTGAAAAATAGACTCAATTTAGTAGTTTTTATATAGCAAAGGCAGTACATATAAATTACTCAGCATCTGAAAAGAAAAGTAAGTAAGTATAGAAATTAAAAAACCTGAATACCTACCTATCCGCCACCGCCTTCTCTAATAAGTTTAGTTATAGTTTTGGCAACATCTGAATAGATACCAATACCTAGGCTTGAGTATGAATTTAAAGCTATTTTTTGTTTGACTGTACAACAGACTACACTTGGTCATTAATTAGTGTCGCCCCATCACGAGACTCCATCGGGAAAGCTTTATGACTGGACTTGGATAATGTCCAACGGAAACTGAAGAAAGGTTGTTTATGTTTGCTTGCTATTCCCTGGAAACGGTACAATGTCATGATTATTTAAAATCTGAAAGTTTGCATGTGTGTATTGCATTTTAAAGTGAGCCTATTTGTCCACCGCCGCCGTCACCGTCACGTCACCGAGAAAGAGATTATTTCGGGCCGAGTTTAATATGACGTGACGGCGATCGTTTGTCCACCACGACCGATTTCGCTGGTTTAGTTTGTTCCAGCTGTCATGCGTGGTAGTCGCGATTTCGAAGAAATAAAGTGATGGCTAAGTTAAACCGGCAACGATCTAGCGGTCACGCCGATCTACTCGCCATTCCGGCGGCCGGGATGACGGCGCTCGGGTGACGGATGTGCGGTGGACACGCGGCTAAGTAATGTCATGTAAATGTATGTACAGCTACTTCGGCGCCGTCATCTCGTTCTCGGTGACGTGACGGTGACGGCGGCGGTGGACAAACGCTCTTAGTGTCTAAACATAATGGTGCTCCCACACTGCTGTTACAAAATGTTTGTAAACATTTTTGAACACTAAAACATTTACTAACAAATGTTGTCAATTGTTACATTTTGTTAGGAACTGTTATATGTTATAAGTGCTCCTACACTGATGGAAAGTGTTACGACTCACCGCATACCCCGCCGTCACCTGTATAAAATGTTTACAAACAAAATTTTGTTCAAAAATGTTAATTAACATTTACTAACATGAAAACATTTTTTAACTTTTGTGATTAAATGTTAGCTAACAAATGTTTACTAACGTTACTTAACATTATATAACAGCAGTGTGGGAGCACCATAACTTTGCCAAAAATTATACTAGACCGAAGTACGGCATCTTATCTTTATTCTGTGGTACGGCACGATTACTATGTAAGTAACTATACACCGTTCGCCGAGTCGAACTAATAGGGAGAAAAATATGAAAGAACGCGCTCTTAGACTATTGTCAAATTAGGCCAATCACGAAACATGACGTAATTGTCATGTTTCGTGATTGGCCTAAACTTATAGTAAGTACCTAATTGATAATTATTATTTTATTATAAATAAGGAACCTGTTTCAGGGTCTATTGGAAACTTATTATTTTAGTGAAAATGTATAATGTGTGATAAAAGTCGCGTGTGAACACTAGTATCATAAACATAAACTTACTACTCCCCGAGGGACTACGCATAAATATGAAAAGATCACGGTTTTCCATTTGCCTCGATATTAATTTATTTCTTTTGTTTTACAATATTTTTAGTCCACAGCCGTGGTCTATTGGGATTTCATAACTTGTGATGTGAGAATTAATCATGCTATTGGCTCTTAGTTTTATAATATTTTTTGTTTTCAAAATTAAAATCAAAATCATTTATTTGCTTTAGTTGTTTGCATTGCGAGCTCTTGTTTGTAAACATTTTACATTCCACAATAGTGTTTCAGTTGGATGGGCTTTAAACTCGTGACCTGCATGACAAAATGCTCTACCAACTGTCATACTAATAAATATGCTTCCTCTATTTAACTTGCGAATGACCGTAGATGGATAACTTCATCACAACTTTGTTTATTGTACCTACCTATACTAACATACAACACACAATGCGGCAAAATTAAAATCAAAAAGTATTACCATAGACTTGTCTATGCTTTACCTTACCTATTAAAAAAAACACAGAAGGTAAGCTTCGAAGAATAATCTGCATAGCGATAATAATGCTGAATGTACTTACAGCTGACCTAGAGTGCAATACTTATTGGCTTTAATGCACTGAAAGGGCCGGACGTCGACTCCATTGGAGCACAAAGGACCAATTTAGAGACTAATTTAATAGTGTTTGAACTTGTTAGATGTCTTGGGTGGAATCGGTCTGGTACTGCGGTTTGTGAATGGAAAATGTGAAAAGAACAAACGAATGAATGTTTTACTTTATGTTGTACATTGATTATTAACAGTCTCGTGGATCAAACATATTGAATGATGTCAGCATTAAAAATCTACTTCTAAAAGTAAATGCGACACGATGATTACCTCAACATTTTAACTCACTTTAAAAATATCGTTAATTTTCATATTTTCAAAGTTTTTAAATTAAATGAATATTCAAATCAATTAAAAAGGAAGGAACCTAAAACTGTTTTAAACTAATTATTGTTTTAAACTATATAAACACATACAATAAATCTACGACTCATGGTAAATATTCCGTATTAATGTTTAAGGAAGTAACCTACCTGTTAAAGTGTTTTCTGAAGATGCCACTGGTGCAGTAGAGGGCGATGGGGTTGACACAGCTGTTAAGGAATGAGAAGCAGAAGCCGATGATACGCAGCGCGTGCCACCATCCGTTGTAGTCCATCTCGGCTGTTGGACTGTAACAAGTGAAGAAATGTATATCTATACTAATATTATAAAGGTAATGTTGGTTTGTTTGTTTGTTTGATGGTGGTAATCATCGAAACTACTCAGCCGATTTTAAATTTTCAAGCACCGGTATAAAGTTTAGCCCATTAGTACATCCGTGCAAAGCCGGGACGTGCTGCTAGTGTACCATAAAATGTACCACATGTGATTGTACTTATTATATTTTTAAATTAATTTTTTTTTTAAACTAAGCTTCACAGCTTAGTCGGCCATACCCATAGGAAAGACAATGGTCAGTACGTGTGGGGCTGACTGGCCGAGGGTTTCCTCATTCAAAAGAAAACCTTAAGGACAATGTGAAAACTTACCAGAAGTAAAACCACATCATGAAGACATGGGATGGCAGGAAGCAAGCTGCGAAGACCAGCACAAACGCTAGCACCGTCATGGCTACTTTCCTTCGAGCGCGCATCTGAAACAAGCCATAATCAGCTGATGGAACTGCCAAAATGGTGTAAAAGCTAAACTGTGATTGGTTAAAAATTTAGGAATGTAAACATACTACTTAAGATAGATAGATATAAGTAGGATTTTATTGATATTGTGTCTTTATTAAAACAAGAACACAGGGTAGGAGGTACATTTGGATCCCAATTTTTTATCCTGAAATTGGTTGAAATTATATGTATGAAGTTTTATACCTGCGTCTTCACTGGTGTGTACGCGATAGAAACTAAAAGTACCCTATCTATTATTAGAGGTCACAAACTGTGTATTTTCCTAGTTTTGCGTGAAAAATCACAACCATTCATCCATAAAAACTTTATCTAGTAAAAGTCGGCGCTGAGTAAGCTAGTTATTAATAAATATTCATGAAAAGTCTGCTACAACAGCAACGTATATAACTTCTATTCAGCGCGTGAAATGTTCAATGGAAGGTTTGGAATTTTGAAATAACAAATGCGAGCTATTCACGATAGCCATACTAGCCGTCGTTTTATTCATAGTTTTATTCATTTTAAAAAGTAATATGTTAGTAGGTTTAACGAATGTGATATTTGAGAGACAAAAACATTTTCTAGTTATTGTTTTGAATATTGTATAAGGTTTGATTGGCGACTTATATTTATTTTTACACAGTGAAAAATGTTATGACTATTATAAAATAATTATCTTCTAAAGTATTTCTTTTACGACGAAAGCTATTACCGAATGGTGGCCCCGGGACGCGCAACGACCAAGAGGCAGACCACCCGCCCGATGGTCGATCGACATCGTAAGTGTGGTCGGTCATCAGTGGATGAGACTCGCGAGGGATCGGAATAAGTGGCGTAATAGAGAGGAGGTCTATACCCAACAGTGGGTGGAAATGGGCTGAGATGATGATGATGATGAAGTATTTCCTTTAGTGATTCGCCTTGTCTTCCGTTTTTTTTAAACGAATAATCTTCAGATCAAAAAATGTTCAACTGGAAATAAAAGTATTGATAAAGCCTGCAGTTTCAACATTTTTCAAAGTCGGAGTTAAATTGTAGTTTTTCCGTTGGGTATTGAAATATGCCGTTCTGTGGCTGGTCGTAGAATTTGTTCGTCGAAAGAATTGTGAATGTGAATGTAAAAAAATTCTATGTCTTCTAGTGTCCGGATTAAGCTCGTGTTTTCCTTGTTTTTAATTTTTCTGAAATGAACAGTGCCTTTAAAACCGGCGCTTTGGTTATTTATTTATTTTAAAATATTTAATTGTCAAAGTGGAACTTAATTTGTATAAGAAAACTTCTATTGAATACATTTTTTTTTTATTTTAATGTGATGATTTGACTATACCTGTCTCTGAGTGCCCTGCATCTCTCCCGGTACGTTCTGCGTGCTCAGCACGAGATGGCGCGCCATTAGAATGTAGAACATGGCGATGATGGCGAGCGGTAAGGAGTAGTAGATGATGAACCGCATCAGTACCATGAGGCGGGGGTAGTTGTCCCCCCACCGCTCGGGGTAGGGGTAGCAGACCAGGAACTGGGGACAACAAGATTAATTTAAATCGTACAATTATCTTTTTTGTTAGCTTTGACGTCAATACAAGCCAAGTTTTAGTTACGCTACATTTAGTACCTAAATTAATAGGTACTTAGTGTGTGTTTGTGTGCGCGGGTGTTTTTATTTTAAAAAGGAAAAATCTATCACAGATTTGCAGAAGTTAGTATCTAAGTAAAGTTTAGTGTAGCGCAATCTACGGTTTGAATAAAAGTACTATACTTTATTTATTGAAACGAGCTAATAGGAAGATAAAATAAACTCACGTGATTGGTCGTTGAAAATAATATTCTATCTCGTGATTGGCTAGATTGTCAAATCAATTGTCAATTATCAAATCCAGCCAATACGAGAATAAACAATTATTTTAGACGACTAATAACGTGCGTTTATTTACGTTCCTATTAGCTCGTTTCAAGAAATAAAGTATAGTTTAGATGTTTACAAAGATTTGAAACCAAAAGGTTATGTTAAGCTACTGTTACTAATTAGTTTACAAACTTTCATCAGCTTCGGAGTTAATGAGTTCATTTAACTCTAGGATTGAGTTTCAAAACACTAGTTCCTGGCTTCCGATATACTGATGGATTAACGATAGTTCGATAGTTTGATGAGAACTTACAGGAACTGACAATCAGTGGCTCTTGTTACGTTATCTACAAAGTTTGCTAACCTTTTACTTTACCTGGTAATTGAGAATAACTTTGTTAGAAGTTTGCAAGCACTGGTTTAATTTGCTGAGGACGTATCATTAAATGAATATTTTTAAGCTAATCATTAAAACATCTTATTTCTTGGTATGAATGAATGAAAAATCTTTATTACACACCTATATTTAAAAATAACAATAAATAATTACAAAATCAAAGTTAAAAATGTACCAAAGGGCGGCCAAATCGCTAAAAGCGGCTCTTCAGATTGGATTCAGAAATAATTAGATAACGTTACAGACTAATGCCTAACGCTTTCGGCGACTGAGCTTACGATGAAAGCAACTAATAAATTAGGTAAAGAAACATTGCAACAAGTTAGATTAAATCCGCTTTCTTGTTTCACGTAACGAGGGCCGACATTATCTAATTAGAACAAAACTACTTTCAAAACGTAAAGGTGCTATTTTCACGAGCCAAATAACCATGTCTTAACGCGGCACGTCACGGCGTGGTTGGAAAAATCTATGGATTTCAGAAAACCAAAGCTAGTTATCATGCAATCTCTTACCGTGTAATGTTTTAAAGAATCGAGAAGAATCAAGAATCGAGCAGCTGCAGGCTCACCATAACGTATTATTAAACAATTCAGTTTAGGTCAAAACTATAGGTACTTCACCTCCTTAGCTTCGTCAAAAGTAGTTCATTATTATCCTTATTAAATAAAACTTCATACAGATGCTCTCAACTGACCTGTGTTGTGGGGTTGACGGTGAAGGCCCTCAGGTACGAGCCGACGTATGCCGGTGCAGCCAGCAACGCCGCCACCACCCATATACCAAATGCAGTCGCCATCGTCAACCTTGTAGCGCGCTTGCTACCACCTGTTAAAGTAATTTGTTAAGTTAGTTTGCATATAATTAAATAAATAAATAAATAAATAAATATCCTTGGACATTCCACACAGCGTCATCTAGTCCCAGCTAAGCAACTTAATGCTTGTGTTATGGTAACCAGATGACTGATATAATACTTCGATACATTTTTTTTTGTAAATACATACATATTATAGATAGAAAACACCCAGACACGGAACAAATACAGCAATTGCAGAACATGCAAACATTTGTCCCGTAGCGGGGATCGAACCCGCAACCTCCGCATCTCAGCCGGGCGTTAACACAACTGCGCCACAGAGGTCGTCAATCATCTAATAATTAAAAAACATGTCATTGGAATAGGAGTCTTCACCTACCCATTGTTTTATATTGATATCTACCTATTACAAAACGATAGTTTTGAATGTGATACAATCTATTTATTTATTTACGAAATTGAAGTCCGTACTTTTTTCTAAGCCAACTTGTTTTGCTAATTCGATTACGTCATCCAAAAGTTAAAAACAGAAGCACTTTTGTTGTCTATCATCACAGAATTCAGGCTGACAAATAAACAATAAACTTTATTGGGGACACGGCAGTTAAATGCTAAATTGGTTCAAATTTCAACGACTTAAACGAAGTATCCCCATTTATTTTGTAATAATGTAATGTAACCCAAAATGTGAGACAACGTAACACAGAAATTACGGAGGTGGACATAAATGTGAGATCAATTTAAGTTGTATTTTATGCGCTACGTCCTGGTATTAAGAAGGGTAGGTAATTTTACCTTTAATTTAAGTTTTTAATAGCATTATACCTGCCCTGTCAGATGTGGGTTGATAACGTGGGCGGTGCTTAATGCTAAACTCGTTTATGCTGCGTGGATAATATCACACAATAAATGAATAAAGCCACTTCTCGAAAATGTTACCAACCAACTCCTAAAAGTGCGATACAATTCGCACAAGCACCTCGTGCCGATGGTCAAGTCAAGCTATCTCATTCCTACAAATATCCTCCTGTATATAATAACTCTGTCACTTTCACGGTTATTCTGAGCAACTCGACTTAAACTAACCTCATGCATGAAATTGGACCAGTAAACTATATTAGCTAATACGGATATTAAATCTGTTGCTATTTCCTTTTCATTGCAGTATGAGTGACGAGAAAAAAACATTCTTTAAACCTATATTAAATTCATAAATCTATATGAATAAAACCTTTACCTTCCAACTAGGTGGACAGTTAGAGCGTTTGTCCACCGCCGCCGTCACCGTCACGCTTAGAGCATTCTCTAAGCCGTCACGTCACCAAGAACGAGATTATTTCGGGCAGAGTTTAGTATGGCGGCCGGGATGACGGAGCTCGGGTGACGGATGTGCGGTGGACACGCGGCTAAGTAATGTAATGTAAATGTATGTACCGCTACTTCGGCGCCGTCATCTCGTGATGGATGAGATGAGAGCGCATACACTAAAACCGATTTTGTCGTCGACGACGTCGGTAGTAGCAGTGTATGCGCTCTCTTCCATTTACTTACGTTTGATTTGATCGGCCGAGTTCGGCCGATGACGCCCGAGCATACTTCGGCCGATGACGGATTCGGTGTACGCGTACCGTTAGGGTCATAACGCGGTTGGTCGGTTAGTAATGATGATAATAACTAGTAAGTAATTAGGGTTTCTGTTTGTATTCAGTGTGTTATGCTGTACGGCAAGTTGGTTCCGAAATATGAGCGGTTAATGGTAGGGTTGCCATCTCGAAAACTTTGAAACCAGGACAAGACGATTGAAAACCCCGGATTTTAGGGACCAAACCCCGGACATATAAGCAGGTTTTTTTAAAGTAGCACAATGTGTGTCCGAAGGTGGATCCAGCTTTGGCGTCAAGAAGGGTCATCTAGTCGTGAAATTTTTTGTAGATAAAAGTATGTTGTAAATGGTTTTGTTTAAAGCCGGTTCTTATATAGCAATGAACGATGCGAGCGAAGCGAGCAAAACGTTTTTTGGTTAAAATAAAAACTAACGTGGCACATGATTTTGTTTAAGGCCGGTCCTTATTAATTAAGAAACGATGCGAGCGAAGCGAGCAAAATTTTTTTTTGTTTAAATTAAAAGAAACGTGGCACACGATTTTGTTTAAAGCCGGGTCTCATGTTATAATCGATGCGAGCGTAGCTAGCAAAAATTTTTTTTGGTTAAAACTAAAAGTAACGTGGCACATGATTTTGTTTTAAGCCGGTTCTCATATAGGTATAAACGATGCGAACGAAGCGAACAAAAATTTTTTTGGTTAAAACTCAAAGTAACGTGGCACGTAATTTGGTTTAAAGCCGAATCTTATACAGCAATAAATGATGCGAGCGAAGCGAGCAAAAATTTTTTTGGTTAAAACTAAAAGTAACGTGGCACATGATTTTGTTTAAAGCCGAATGTTATACAGCAATAAATCATGCGAGCGAAGCGAGCAAAAATTTTTTTGTTTAAAACTAAAAGTAACGCGGCACATGATTTTTTTTAAAGCCGGTTCTTATTTAGCAATAAACGATACAAGCAATTTTTACCCATTTTTGCAATGAGTAAAAGCTGCGTAGGTAGTAAGGTTAGTTTTTAATTTTGCTCGGTAAATTATAATTTTTTTACTTACAATAGTTGCAATTTATTCAAGGAGATAGCATGATACTGCTAATTCAGCTCTGAACAAAGCGAGTGAAGCGAAGAATTACAATAAATTACAAGGAGGAAATAAAAAGATATAAGAGAGCAATTTTCTGCACTCTGAGGTCCTTAACTCTGAATCTTTTCATCACATCCTTAAACATTTTTTTTGGAAGTAGGTACTTGCTCAATTTCTGTCAAGTTCAAAACCCGGACTCATACTGAAACCCCGCCCGGACGCTCCCCGGACGCCCTCTAAACTAGGACAAATCCGGGGAAACCCGGACGGATGGCAACCGTAGTTAATGGAGCAATTTTGAGAATATTCAAACAACGCTGTACCTACCTACGGTAATAGGTTGGCAATTATCTGGACGGTAAATGTATAATTTGGAGGATATTAATAATAAATGTTTACCACACATTCACGTAGGTATATGGCTCCCAAAAGGCCATTTAAACAAACTTCGGCAATAATACTAATTAATTAAGGTCTATAGATATTAGTAAGTACTTAGATATTAAATGTTTGTATCGGTAACATAGGTATATGTTATTACACGGTATATAACATTATATCTATGCCGTGTAATTACATTTTTCATTTAATTTACTAAACCTAAGCTAAGTTCGTGTGAGTGGCATTCTTTGGAGACAGACTGTTTAGGCTTTTATACGACTTAAATAGAGCCTTGTATTTTCTAAAATTCCGGATTAGTCGTTTCGCCCCCGCGAGCGTTTTTGACCGAGGGCGAGGGGCGAATCACCACGTACCTATTTACTCGTTAATTTCTAGAATTAATCATAGACACCTTGATAGAGCTATTATGTGTTACTTATGAGTATTTCAAATCAATTGCCAACATTTTTAAAGACTGTTTACAAGAGTATTTTGTAGTCTACAAATTGCATCACAGTAGCTATTATGAAGCGATTTAGTTTGTTCAATCATTGTTTAGTGCCATCGTAAAATACACTAACTAAACAAGCACACAGGAAACATAGTGTGCACGAAACAGCTGTAACACTCAATCTCGTTGTACACATTTGTCGCAATACGTTTTATGAAGTTTGATGAAGTGAGTTGAAGACTGATTAAAAGTTCTTGTTTACCCTGACGGTTCCAAAATAATGGTATTAATATGTCGAAAAGCGTGAAATAAATAATTAAATCGAATAGGTAATTTTAGAGGTTATCATATTTTACGTGGTAAGAATGAGATAGCATGATTTGACGATCGGCACTAGGCCTCTGTTAGTAAATAATTGCACTTTGTTGTGTCATTTTGTAGTGTGAGTCGCTGGTTAAACAAATGTTTTGGTTGTCTTTTGTACATTATGTACTTATTATTTATTCCGTGGGCTCGCTCAAACAAATAATATCGCTAGTTTAGAAGCTAAACCGCGCCACGCCCGCGCCTTTTCTGTTTGTCCCACGCATAAATAATTGGACCAGCCAGCTTTCGATTACCTAAGCAGGTAGTAAAATAGGCTGGATCGTAATTCGAGTCGATTTACAACAGGCATCCTTATTCTGAAAAATGGTGTTTATGTGTTCCGAAGGCGAGAAATACGACTATTTTTGTGACTACGGTACTACTTTTTGCGGTTTATTATTTCGTAACAGATTGCCTTGACCTTTAGTCACCAACAAAATTAGGTTAGCAGTCCTTTTGAAAGCTTGGTATAAAGAGATTGTGTAAAAGAACATTTTCTTAATAGACAAGACCTACGACCAGACACAATTTGTACTTAAGTACCTATCTATTTGGTTTTGCTTGTTGCGTATATAATAGTTTCCGTGGACTTACTTTTCCGTTTATCATGAGCTGAAAAACTAACTTTAAAGATTAGTTTGGCTTAAATTTCGTGAAACAAAAGTCGTTGCCATCACAAAAAAGGTCAATTGACAGTAAATCACGAAAACAACTGCCTTAATTGACGAATTATTCGTGATGGCAACAATTTTTAGTTTTGCGACGGGTTCGACAATAACTCTGGAATCAAGCTTTAGTTCAAGCAACATTGAATTGTTGTACAGTCGCGGAATAAAAAGGTTGACCACCATAAGATCTGTTTTTGCTTGCTAGTTTTGATAACAATTCAACACAATACTCTTGTCTAGTATGCAATGCACGCAGTTAAAAAACGTAACAAGTACTTACAACGCGTCAAACGAATTTCAAAACTGGTCAACCTTTTCGTTCTGCGGCTGTACCTACAACAACAATAAATACATGTCCAAATCCATCGGCACTTGATCAATATCGCTAAGATTTGAACTAATATGCTTTAGCCAATCTATTTAGAGTAAAGGTAATGGAAATTTAGGTCGTAAGACGTAAACCAAAATACAAGTAAACCCTCTTATAAATTCATCTTTGCTATAAGCTGGTATTCTGGAAATGACTGACTAAACCCCCATTTACTTTGGCTTTACGAAATTAAGTAGGTACTTCACCGTTTGGCATCAACAGCTGAATGCTTCCGTGCTTTTGAAAGCACGTCAAAATGTCGGTCCGGCTTTTAGAGTCGCCATGACTGAAGTCTTTATGTTTTTAAGCTATTGCATAGCTTCTATCGCGGGAATCCAGAAATTCCGTAACGAAATCACCTAACGCTGTCACTTTAGTTCAGCAACTCGTCTCTAGGTGGCATGCAATAGCTTTACCGCGGCAGTCCCCGAGTGTCACACGTCTTTTTTTTGTATTTTTTGTCTTTAGCAACCATTTTTGGCAACCACGTTATTCTGCGTATTGGCTTTATTTAAATGTCACTGCGTGGGTGTTCGTCATTTTGAGAATTGGATATTACGCGGTTTAAGAGAATTCCTGAATGTGTTTGGTCAATAAGGGAATTCTAAATAATTGGCCATTAAGCGTCAGACTAGCGCAGGATCGAGGCGAATGGCAATCGCGAAGGGAGGCCTATGCCCAGCAGTGGGTTAAAAATGGCTGATGATGATGATGATGATAAGCGTCAGAAGTTCAGAACTGATTCTTTGCTCTTATTTTGACGATTGTAATCGATCGTTATTAGCCGTCGCCGTATTTTTAATGAATGATAAGCAAACTTGGCAACATAAAGCAACCGATTTAGCTGGAGATCTTGTATTTGCGCTTCTTACTGTGCTATTTTTGGTATCACGGCTAAATTGACTATTTCTTTTCTTTTCCAAATCAACTTTTAATTTTGGCATACTATTCATAAGTATTTTTTGAGCAAATATTAAATTTCCAAGTTTTACCTACATGAGATGTAGTAACTGTGGCATTCTCCGTATTACCAACCCCTAAAGATTATTGACCTCAATAAAATTATTCCAATACGATTTAACAATAAGAATTTATTGCCCGGGGCAATGTATTCTTGAACCCTTTTCAGTAAAAATCTTTGGTTAAATTTTGGGGAAGATGTTGATTAAAATAAAATGGATCAAGTCGTGTCGTACGTGCTTTGGGTTCCAGAGCTACTGCGTAAATGACGCCATCTTTAAAGACAATTTACGTCTCATAAATGTTAAGTCAAACATAAACAACTTTAATAGTAGTCACAGACGATCGAACTTGGTGCGGAGCGCACCACGAACCGCACGGTGCGATCTATACAACAGACGATCGCACCAGACTTCGAACCGTCCAGTCGTATCGTGCTAGCGTTGCGTGAACACGTCTCCTCGAAATGCCGCCCATTCTATCAAAACAAGCCAAAATTGCTTTAGTTGCGGCAGCTATCGTTACTACATCGCCGTTATATACCCAACGAAAAAGAAGAAAAGAATGGGCAAAATTTTATCTCAGAAACAGACAACGGTACAGTCATATGAATCTCATCAAAGATCTCGATGATAAAGATTTTCGTATATATCTTCGAATGAGTTCCGAAGCATTTATTGAATTGTTGGATCTTGTGAAATCGCATATATAGTGTTGCGCGTACGATAGCACAATAGCGACTAAACCGACATGTGGTTCGGTGCGCCGTCCACACGATCGAATCGGTGCGGTACGCACCGCGTTCGATGTGCAAGCGCTCCGAACCAGCCGTACCGATATTAATAATAATAATGTCCGCCGGACCGTGCGCCACACGATCGTATTTGGTGCGGAGCACACCATGTTCGTGGTGCGCTCCGCACCAAGTTCGATCGTCTGTGACTACTTTAAGTTACATTGGAATACCTCTGCTGTTGTCGGCAATTCGTTGTTTGTAATTTACTTTTTATGTAAGTATTTATTTACAGAAACGAAACTAATACATATTTGCAACTGTACAAAATACAAATAGAACCAGTTGATCCACCTAAGGACCGTTGCAAACAGTCTATTTTAAGAGGCGTTTGATAAAAATAATTGAAAATAGAAGAGAAAGAATGATTGGACATCTGATACCACATGACAGCTATAAAAGAAACAACATAAAAGGAAAAGTTGAAGGGAGACGAGGAAGGGGAAGACCGAGAATCAAATTAAAGAGAAGGTCGCTGTCATGTTGTATCAGGAAGTAAAGGAGATTGCACTGGAGAGAAGTCTATGGAGGAAATTGCATCATTACACCGACAAGAGCTGAGCTCTTAAGATTTCTATGCCTATAATGTCTTTTATGTATTATAATAATATACTCGTCAAATCAAGGCTCAACATTTACTGCATACTTATATTATTAAATACTTATCTTCTCGAAAATTCTATTGTTTTCTGAAAATAAATAAAATACTAATTATCATTCAAGTAAAGTCGAAATCCCAATTATTAGATACTCTGAAAATGTGAAGTCTATTTTCAGGTTTTTGCAAAATTAATTTATAAAGAGATAAAGCATTAATTATTACAAAGGAAATTCAAAAATCCATCTCGTAATCCACTTCACAGTTTCATTCTGAACAAGATGCTTCAGTTTAAGTGAATCACATTTCATTAAACGACGCTTATTAAGCATTAATGGAGTGCAGGTCTCTAGAGGAAATGAAATTAGAATTGGCCGTGAAACTAGTTGAGACTTGTGGTTATGCTTGTATGCAACATCTTTTTGTTAAGAGTCTCTCAGTTAAGATCTTTTTTGTTTTACGTGAAAAGGGTGCTGTCAGATTACCAGGTTTAGAATCAACTTAAATTCTGCCTACTTTAAATCCATTTTTAACCGACGAACCAAAAAGAGGAGGTTCTCTGTTCTATCTAGATCTACTGTAGGTATACGTATTTTTAAAAGGTTTAGAATCAACTTAAATTCTGCCTACTTTAAATCCATTTTTAACTGACGAAACCAAAAAGAGGAGGTTCTCTGTTCTATCTACTGTATGTATTTTTTTTTACTTATCATCATATTTTTTTTATGTAATTATGTTCGCCGATTACTCTGTCAGTGGTGGACAGATTTTACTACTCTAACGCGGTGGTCACAAAAAAAATGAGGATCTTATGAGGATCTGCGTAGTTATGAACAGAAATGCAATTTTTTTTACGTCATAAGTGACCGATTTTAAGAGTTACTTCTATGTTTGAAAGAGTTATACTTCCTAGATAGTTTATCCCGGTAGTTTCATTAGTACATCCGTGCAAAGCCGGGACGGTCTGCTAGTACCTAATTTATACTTCTACTTCTACCTATCATTTTGTCGCTGACAGTACATTGTCGCAGTAAACGATATCTTAATAAACTCTTAATGGCCATGATATGGTTCAAAGATTATTACCGGTGTGACTTACGACCAGTCTCTTTAGCCTATCTATCCCTGGTTTAGCTTACTGTCTAATATTAGACACATTTTGTATGGAAGTAATGTCAAATATCTACCCACGGTAAGCTAAACCAAAGATAGATAGGTTATTGAGACTGACAGTTAATGAGTCATCCCACGTATCTATCAGGTAATTTACTCCAAACATAAAACAGTCTAAGTATCTTAGCTGATATATTTTCTTAAAATAATGAACAATAAAGTAAAAGTTCTAAAAGCCATATTACTTAGTAGGTAAGTATCAAAAATACTGATCTATAGTGATAATAAATTATGAAATACATATTATCCTTGCCAAGATATAAAACTATGTCAAATTAGAACTGTCATTGTCACGACAGTTTTCGTCACTCGGTTAAGCAATAAGAGTATTATCACTAAGTTTTATTAAAATGGGAATTTCAGGAATACAAAATGGATTAATATAGTTGATTTAGTAATAAATTATAATAAAACTTATTGAGGTACTTACTTATTTAATAAAATTATTCAAAAATTCGGATAGTTTGGACTTAACTAAATATTAATTTCAAGGGTTGTCAGTAGGTTAAATTTATCTAATACAATGTGATCAAAATATCTATCGAGCGACAAATAATTTAGAAAGCACATTTCTATTGGAAATTTCAGAATGCTTGCCACATTTTCACGCTCCCATTATTATTAAAGCAGTTTTAATTTAATTATCTTTTAAACTTCACAAGGTTGAAACCCTATTTTGAAATAAGGGAGTATCCGCAATGAAAAAAAAAATTCAAAAATGATGACTGTAAACACGATAGATAATTTCCTTTTCTTTTTTCAATAATGCCTCATCTTTGAAGCCAATAAATATTTCAATACGGGGTTTTAATATTTCAATCAGAATACCCGGATATGAAATGAAAATGAAAATGAAATAGGTATAATGACGACTATATCCCAGGGAACTGTAGACATTTCTTTTAGATCTTTATGTACTTCTTTAGATCCTTTGAAGATGTCAATGAGGTATGGACTAAATTTATACATATTTAGTACATGCTCACATTTTGCAGAAGTCATCTTTCCATACGTGACAGGTTGGAAGCCCATCGACGCTGCTAGAAAAAAGCTAACTCTATTACCGCCATTCTTACTCTCACAATATATTGGAAATACTAGAGCTGCTAAAACAGGCGGGCGATTATTTTTATTGTGCCGCTGAGTATAGTTATTTAGATCCCGATAACAAAGTGTACGAACGCTTTGTTCATATTCAATATTGACAGTCTCAATTTCAGTAAAAACATCTAAATTTAGATTTATTTCATTGTATATTATCTAAGTTTTGATGTTCACCAGATGAATTGGCTCAACTCGTTCAAAGATCAGTACTTGATCAAATGCCAAGCAAAACGTTACGTTGTTTCAACAGTAATCAAAAACGGCTTACTGATCGGTGTTTTGTTTGCTAGTTTATTTGTGGATTTTACTGCTGTGTTTTTTAAGGAACAGCTTCCCAAATGTAAATAGTCATGTGACTGTACTTACCTAACTATACAGTCCCTAATGCCCGAGATACAATAAGGCCACTTTTTTAAGCTAAGTTAGCAAGCTTCAGTAAGTAGTTCATGCTTCGTGTAGACAAAGCTAGCTTCATTTATACTAGACGAACTCAAGTTCTATATTGCTAGCTTACGGACACTAGCTTGCTATTTTAACGTGAAAAACTAGCTTCGTGTCTCTAGGGTGTGACAGGAGTTTACTTCTTGTCATCTCTCGAAGGTTCTAAGTTTGTATAAGCAAGTGGCAGACTGGTGAACTTTTTACGTCGCTTTTAGGCGTCCGTCATTACTTGAAGAATTTTTGAAAGCCGGAAACGACAATTTAAGTACCAAATCGGAAGCACCGTCACATAATTGAAATAGAACAGAAGCACAGGCCGTTGTGAAATTGTAACCGTGCAGTATTTCATTTTGCAAGAACGTCTAAGTATCCTTCGTCAAAAGCGCTTCAGGTTTTTAACCGAGCTCAAAATCATAGGTAGCTAAGGTCCCCTGACACTGTTTTTTTTAATGTTTATAGATTATTCCGTGAATTAGAGTAGACCGAGTTTTTGTTTGTAAATTACTTGTATCTAAATCTAAATGTGGATCTAATAACGGTCTTAGGATTTGTAAACACTATAGTATAGAGCATACAGGTTTACCTTTATGAAATTGAAGTCGGTTTTATCCTATTTGAAATTTTTCATTTTGTTAAATTAATTGTTTTTCGAGTTTCGCGATATTTCGCTAGTTTGACCGTGATCATGGCGCATGCAACTAATGATGGTAAATATCCCGTTTCAGGTGTTTATAATGTTCAAAATCATAAACAGATGTTAGCCTTAATACTGTTTATAGGATAGGATGTATACTTAACTATTTTGTTTAGCGGAAGTTTGAGATTTTACAAGACTATCTGCTACGAAAATAAAAGTAATTGCGATCGGGTACCGCAACACGCCTGCTCGTAAAACCTCAATAAAACTATCACAAGCTGTAAATAAATATACCTACTTGATGATGGCCACACAGAATCATCTACTAACAAGCTAAGCTACTCAATGCTTGTATTATGGTGACCATATAATTGATATAAGTACTAAATAGGTAGGGCAGAAGTATGGGTTTAGGCCATTGACCCCCTTCTGGCCTTTTGGTACTTTAAATCGTTATAAATAAGTCATAAAGAATTATATTCTTCTACTGTTTACGGTTTTTAAAATAATAATTCATGGCAATTCTGCTACTGTTGACAGCTGTCATGTGTCGCACTTCATTCTCATAAAACCCGCTAATTTCTGTAGCCGGGTGTGAATTTGACTAAAATCTTAGCAAAAACACTAAGGCGAGCGGGTTAGTAATCAGTTAAAATTTTCGAAATCTTTGTTTATAATCATTAATGTTTTTGTTAATTTTATAGGAAAAATATATTATCTAAGTAGATGTAAAGCTATTTTGTTGCTACACTTTTAAGAAGTAACGTTATGAGTAGGTGGCCACAGGTGACACCACAATTTTGCCATTTCACCACTTCTGGCCATCTATTTTTGTCATGCGCTTTTTAACACGTTGGATGCCCCGGACCGGCGGCAGAGCTGCAGCACGAGCCGGACGGCTTGGGCCTTGAATGGGTTAAACACCAGGCTTGGGTTTAGTTAAAGGTTACAGGCTTTGAGAGATAAAAATTATCAAATCTAGTAGAGTTTTGCTTCCTGATTACAAATCTACCACTTTTATTTCTAAGAGATGATTGGTTTTCGAGAAATTAATAAAAACATTTTTCATTCAATTTCAAAGGAAACGTGAAACGAAACAGGATAAAAATAACTCTACCTGAATTTGACAGCTTATTTGTCGCAGTTTGTTATCTATGGTGTAAAATAGCGCGCAAAAACGATGAAAGGAACGTAAAATTTTCCAATCAAAAAATCTGGTGACCTAAGACCCTAACTTCCATAAGAGTAGGTTAGGTTAGGTTGTTATATAAAAAGGCGAGCGAAGCGAGCCCACTCATAAAACTGAGGTACAGTGGCGTCTCATTAAGAGGTTTTTTACACAGCAAAATTACAACAATAGGGTTTATCATTGAATCTTTAATGATGGAATATTTATAATAATAATAATAATAAATTTTCTTGGACATTCTACACAGCGTCATCTAGTCCTAAGATAAGTAACTTAATGCTTGTGTTATGGTAACCAGATGACTGATATAATACATAGATACATTTTTTTTGTAAATACATACATTATTATAGATAGAAAACACCCAAAGTATATGGCGAAGAGAAGTGGAATGAAAAAAAAAAGGTCCTTTTGATGAATTGATAAATTATGTAAGTAAACAATTTCGGTTTCATTAAATGAAAAAATTATGAAAAAAAAATTAATCTTTACCTACTTTTTGCCTTACCTAGCGCTAATCTTAAAATAAAAAAACTAAACCTTAAAAAATTTACATTCCGTGCATTGTTTTTGCGCGCCATTTTACACCATAGATAACAAACTGCGACAAATAAGCTGTCAAATTCATGTAAAGTTATTTTCATCCTGTTTCGTTTCATGTTTCCTTTGAATTTGAATGAAAAATGTTTTAATTAATTTCTTAAAAACTAAGCATCTCCTAGAAATAAAAGTGGTAGATTGTTAATCAGGAAGCAAAACCCTACTAGATTTGATAATTTTTATCTCTCAAAGCCTGCAACCTTTAACTAAACCCTTACCAAATATAGCCTACTAGTTGCGCCCCGCGGTTTTACCCGCGTAACCCGCGTAATTCCCGTTCCCGCGAGAATATAGGGATAAAAAGTAGCCTATGTGTTAATCCAGGGTATCACCTATCTACATACCAAATTAACAAACATACATACATTCTCTCAAACTTTCACATTTATAATATTATATAGTAGGAGTAGAAAGTAAGAAATAGGATAGGATAGTAGGAAGTAGGATAGGATAACCTCCAGGACAGTCCATTCTACACACCCATGAAAGAATTTTTTTAAATCGGTTCAGTAGTTTCGGAGATTACCTCCGTCAAACAAACAAACAAACAAATTAAAATACGTTATTATTAGTTCCTTAAGTTGAAAAATATATGAATCTTAGATGGTTAAAAGAGCACGGTGTAGGTATGTATCCTATCCTAGTGTCCTACTTCCTTCCTTCCTATACTACTAACATTATAAATGTGAAAGTTTGTTAGAATGTATCAATGTATGTATGTACGGCTGGACCGATTTGATTGAAATTTGGTCTGTAGATAGGTTATACCCTGGATTAACACACAGGCTACTCTTTAGCTCGATATTCCCGCGGGTACGGGATTTACGCGGGTGAAACCGCGGTTCGCAGTTCGTATCATAATCTTAAACAAAATCTCTCTGCAATTTGTTACCAAACAGACTTGAATTAACTTATATTTTAATACTCACTTCAATTTAACTTTAATTGTTGTGCAATATGCCAATAAAATGGATTATTTTAATATATTTTGTGTTTTACTTTGGATGGCCAGAACCGGCACATGAGGTATGGCCAGAAGTGGGGTTAAACTGGCCAGAAGGGGCACAAAGGACCCTTTTTTTGCTTTTTCTTATAAATAATTGTCTACGTGTGTTTGATTTCTTTTTTTACTTTTCGTTTATCAAATTAAATATATTTTGAATAACTTTATGCAATAATAACGTATTTGAAAGCATTAATTATTAAATTATAACGCCTCAAAGTGAGCAAAACTCTTAAACTGGCCAAAACCCATACTTCTGCCAATACTTATATACTACTAATGCAACTATCGGGATGAAAAATAGGAAGCCTATCCATCCCGACAGTCCTTTCTACACATTGGTGTTATTTTTTAAATCGGCCGAGAAGTTTTGGAGATTACCTAAACCAACATTACATCTACCTCTTCAAAATAATAATATTAGTATTTAGTATAGATTTCTTCCGTAACGAAGATTCAGTCAACCTCCTACGTCAAAATACAACGTCTTATCTTGAACACTAATTTATATTTTGTGCTTGAATTTATCAAAAAGCTACGAGCGCTTCATCTTTATTTAGGTATAGAAATAGGAAGGAATATTATTGTTAATGGCCCAAATTATTCTGCTTAATTGGGCCGTATACGCCCTAGCACGCTTGTGATTCATAAATAAATTGAAAGAGATGTTTTGGCACAAAGGAAGTCTCATCATGTATTATTGTTCGTATGTTGCTGTATATTTTGGCATACATAAAGAGATATACAGGGTGATAACTAACATGAAAATAATGTGAATCATCGTTTAATTGTTAATTATGAACATTTTTGACAAAATCCGATTTTAGGCTGGATGTCTAAAGTGTAAACTATCATGCGTCATGTAGAATTTTCTATTACGATTTTTTTAATACTTAGGTACTATTATTTTCTCAAATGTAGCCAATTTTTATGTATTATAAGCAGATTTTTTATTATGAATTGAATGAAACTCAAACGATATTGTTAGACGAAAGGTCTTCTGTTGAGCTGTTTGTAAAAAAAACTTTATGAACATTGATTCGTAGACCAGTTTGCCTACACTTTATGTCATCCAGTTTAAAATTAGATTTTGAATAAATCCTACCACTTAATATTTTGCACGAAAGTTAAAACCGTAAACTTTTATCAAAACTACCAGAGTACTTGAAGATATTTTCGTAATCTCATGCTTTATCATTTTTAACGACATTAAATCGTAAAAAAACGATAAAACAGATTATAACTTTTTAACCGGTGCTCTGCTGAGACTTACAAACGATAACTTTTTAGCCCATTTAAATAAATATTATCTTTGGAATCATAGATTTTCTTTCATATCAGTTTACGTTACCGCAATGTAATTTCATGGTCACTATAAAAACGTTATACAATTTTTTAAATAAGATGTAGGTTTGTTTCATGATGCTGTTGTAAAATAAATAAGCCTACTTAGTAGTTGTATCAATGTGAGGATGTTTGTTTGTTAATATGAATAAAAATTTAAAACTAAAAACAGGTTTGAACTGCAACTCGGAAAACGACTTTAAAAGCCGGAACCCCGACAATTGACCGTGCCCTCCGCAGTTCTTAATACCACTTGCAACAACCTAATCTCTAATCACCCATCCAATAAGTGACCGCACAGACCGTGGCCTAACTTCGACGATCTATCAAGAAGGTCTTAGAAAGCTTAGCCATGAGCGTTTTAGTTTTGACGACATCTGAATCGAAAGTCCTCTAGTTTTAAACAAAACTCACCAGTAGCATGCAGCTTTCTTAGCGGGTCGACGATCGCAAAGTATCTGTCAGCAGACAGCGCTGTCAGTGTGAAGACTGACACGCCGATACTGACATCCTTGGCTGCTTCTGATACTCGGCAGACCAGGTCACCCCAGGGCCAGGACTCCACTGTGTACACCGTCGATGTGAAGGGAACGCAGGTCATGATGACTAGGAGGTCGGCTAGGGCTAGCGAGAGTATGTACCTGAAATTAAAGAATTAAAGAAAGAAAAATGAGTTTATTTTTGTAATTGTAGATACATTATAATGAGTATAACGGGAATTACTCACGTTAAAATATATATCGTTATTGTCATTATATTATTATTATTATATTGTTATTGTTATTTATATTGTTATTGTTATTGTCGGTATCTAAATCGACAATATTTTAACGTGAGTAATTCCCGTTATACTCATTATAATGTCTAGTACAACTCACGATAGTTTTGAAAGTGAAATTGTAGATACATACCTACTTACGTTTTTAATAGAAAAAAATATCTTTATTGAGAGTAACAGAAATACCAGTGCTATGCTTTATTTATACATAATTTTAATCCCACTTAAAATCACAACAATGTCCCAAGCACTACCAGTGTTAGTGTCAATGTTGTTACCCTTTAAGTGTAGGCAAAACCTAAAGCTGTATGAATAATTTAATGAAGGTGTGAAGGCGTTGTGAGGCTGAGTGTTTTACCTACCAACCTACATGAAAATTTATCAGGCTCCCTATACCTAAATATCACTTGTGTAATCTTTGCTATAACTAAATGACAATGTGTAAGTAAAACTGCGATAAATTCGAACATTATTTTTAGTATTTCTAAATATAAAATAGATATGGTAGCAAGGTCAATGTAAACAAAGGTCGCTCCTAAAATGTAGTTGAAGTGGCAACGACAAATGCAAACTTGATAAACAAGTACCCATTCCAGTAGCCACTTCATGTTTTTGGAAAAAGCACTCATTTTACAAATAGTCGATCAGTAGCTTTTAGCAAAATGCTTTTATGTATTTTAAGTGGTTTTTCTCTGTTGTTGTTTACTTTAACATAAAGTAGTATTTAATAATCCAATCATCATTAAACTTTAGGAGTTAGTATTCCAAGTCACATTTATTGCAACTCACAAAATATCGACTTAAAATACCTCAGGCCTTTCCATAATTAACAAAATAGTTTATACTGCGCCAGGAGGCAATGCCTACACTTAATTGTAGCGCCGGGGTCTACGATATATAAACACTCCGTTTCTAAAATAGTCTATTAGAAAATTATATTTCACAGCGTTCTAAACAAAATTACTAAACTCAGGATTATTTATTTTATATATTCCTACCTCTGCGAGACTGAATTTAAATTGAAGGAACGTATCACCTGCGGCGCTAGAGAGCCGTAAAATACGGTTTTGCAGTGAAATATAGCAATATTTTATAGTTAAAGTGGGCGATCCAAATCGTAAATAGAGGTTGATACAATATCTACGAGTATGTCTATGTTCATTCGAAAAGTTTATTCTATCGGTGAAAGAACTTTTGAAATTGGGAGAGTAGTTTCGAAGATTACCCCCAACAACCAATCAAACTTTACCTCTTTATAATATTTAGTTATTAAAAATAAGAAATAAAAAAAGAAAAATATGTTTATTTTTATAGGACCTCAAGGAGAATATAAATTTGAATTGTATGATCTATCTTCCTATCTTTTTTTTAAAGCGATCCCTTAACAATCTAGAGAGTCAAGCTTCCGTGAGAAGCCAGTCAAACAAGTAATAAATAAATAAATAAATATCTTTCGACATTCCACACAATGCATGTCAGAGCAATTAAAGTAGATAAAGAAATAGAGTAGTACTCACGTGTTAGGTACATTCCTCATAGCCTTATGTCTCACGAAGACAGCCACCAGAGTACCGTTCCCAACCACACCAATTATGAAGATCAGTGCAAATATGAAAGGTACTATGTACGTCTCGGGCCTCTCATAGTACGGCTGAAACGGCTCTGAGAAGTTGACTGACATGTTCAGTGAAGAGTTCAGGGTCAGGTTGAACTCCATGGTGCCTGAGAAGAAAAAAAATTATATCATCAAAACAAAAGGTCTATGTAATGAGAATTGATAATAAATACGTTTAAAAAATTACGTTTTGAGTTTAAATATTTATAATAATAATATTTATAATTTTTTTTTTAATTTCTCCTTTTGAGTAATTTGTATTCGTTATATTAGGTACCTTACTGTAGAGTAACAAAAAAACATCCAACAGAGTGGTTAAAAAAGTTGGGTTTTTGGTTTTGTTAGAAAGTTTTAATCTTTTATAAATAATCCTTGTTTTATTTTTTGGACTTCATATTTTCAAACTCATCTAAAAAAACCCTCCTCTGTACAAAGTCTCTCAAGAACTAAAATAGATGATTACCACACATGTTGATCGATCGCGAGTTCACGACCAAAGTTTCAACTGCGACCATCCTAATCGATCACCGAATATATAAGGTTATTTTCTAACTCCAACAAAGCCTAAACTTCAGCCAAATACGACGCCATTTTTAAGCAAACTGTCGGTAATTATTTTTTAATTAAACTAAAAATAACTTTATTTCTTTAAAAAGTGAGCTTTTTGAAAGCATGTGGCCAAGGAAAAAGCTCTGGTGACGAAGATTTTAGTTATTCTGTCATAGATCTCAAATTATTATGGATTTTTTACCACTCCTTTTTATGTGAATTACTAGCAACATAATTACTATAAAAATTAATAACTATCAACACATACTATCAACTCTGTCAAAATGCAACCAGTTTTGTTTTGTTTTATGTTATACATGTACTGTGTTAAAGTATGAGGTGTTTTGTGTCTCATAGCATCGCATCACGCAATGTCGAGAAATAAATGAATAATCATTTATTTTTATAACACCTCAAGGCTCCTTGAAACTTGAAGACCTGAAATCTTATCTTATGTATTATATTAAGTAGTGGAATTATCATAATAAGCGTAAATCATTCATCTTCATTCATCTCTCTTGTTTTAATTTATTAAACATTTTAATCCCGTGAACCCACTTCAAAGACCCCGTGTGGATGCAGTATAGTATAATACCTCCCACATTTTTCCACATCAGCTTATATCAACAGAAACGTTCTTAATGAAAAGTTCCATTATTCGTTTTCACATGCATACGGACGATGGTTGTATTTACCACAATCAGATTAGTAAACATAAATATTTAACTATATAGAAATACAGTAAAACAATGGGATATTTTGGTTCGAAAAATTACCCCATAATAACGGATCTTAAATCTGTTGCTATATATTTTCGTTGTCATAGGAGTGACAAAAAAAACCTTCCTTAAATCTATATTAAATTATCCAATCTTTATGAATAAAACCGTGAACAGTAAAGTGTGTGCGAAATCTACTTAATAAAGTTGAATTTAATTTGTTCCAAGTTTTCAACACTTCTTATGTCACATGAATGTAGATACTTCGTAATTAAGTTGAGGACGTACACTGTCGTCTTCTGAAAACTCATTAAAACAAAAGTTACCATCTCTTATTTACAAAGGTAGCGGAGTTCTTGCAAAATGAGATCAAAAATTACAAGTATTTAACTCATGTGATTACCCAAAGTTTCCGACTCGCTAGACTCAAGACTACGGTTCAGACGCAAATTGCAGACGTTTACAATAACGCTGGGCTGGTCATATTTGACTGACGAGCTGTGAGTCAAGATTACCACTCAGTGAAGCCTTGAACCCCGAAGAGAACTGCGCTATGCGTTATCATCTCTTGATCATCATGATGGTTAAGGATACTGGGTCCGAGGCACACGGTCGGCAAACATTAACGAGACACGACGATGTCATTGGCTATGGTAACGTCAGGGAAAAAAAAATAATTCATTTTCTCCTGTATTTTTTCTGTAAATTTCTGTTGTAAAATAAAGCATTTTCTATCTATCTATCCCACGTGGGGTCGGCACAACTTCACCTTTCCTCCACTTTTCTCTATCGTTCGTTATCTCAGCACTCACTCCTTTCACATAATCTGCATACACATATAATTCCAAAAGAAAAACATAGGTTATTCGTTTGGGTTTTTACTTTTAGACGGCAACCGTGGACACGTAACGCGACAACAGCGAGTGTGTTCATCATTCTCATCTCCAATTCAGTCGGGACTGTTTAATAAAAGCCCTTTTACTGAAATGAGAAATCGTAAAATATGACGCGAAATAATAAAGATTATATTTACGTCGAGAGAGCTATTGTTATTCTGAGGCGACAGTAATTACGCCATTTATTTACTGAATGGGTTTTAGAGGTTTTAGCTAGACTTTTATTGCTGGTTACAAAATTGCTTTACTACTTTCACAATGAGTTTGAACGGAGTTTTTATTCTATTGAGATAATACCTAAAGGACAATGTATTTGATTTTCAACAGATTTAAAAACTTTTGTTGTATCTTAAAGACTTTTATACTTATAGAAAATACATTATTTACGTATTTCAAAAATCCATACATACAATACAATATAAAAAATAAAACACAACAAAATAAGCGCCACATCCTTTTTTTTTACTTTGATACTGATTTTCTAAACTCTTTGTATTTTTATTCTTATTTATTGTTTTATTACCAGTACCCTCTCAATTACCGTAATAACTCATTATATCAAATCTTAATTAAGCTCTCGGCCCTCTATAACCTAACTATCTTTGGTTTTCTCATTACACCGCCAGTCTTAATAACCTATCTATTGTTTTTGGTTACTATGGGTAGATACATTTAACATTTTTTTATGAAAGTAATGTCAAATATTGGTATTAATAAATATATATATATATATATATATATATATAATAATATATATACCACGGAAAGCAAAGCCACAGATAGATAAGTTATCGAGACTGTTAAGATAATCCAAAACATTGTTTGAGTCTGAAACAATGTTTTGATTCATCAATATCTGTCAAAGCACTATACACGTAGAACAATACACAAATAATTGCGATCATTGTTTAATCCCAAGACACGGATTCGAATCTTAAAATCAATGTAACACGGTCTCAAATGATTTATCTAGTTTCATTTACTCCCGAGGGCTTCCGTTATTAAGATCGAGAATCGAATGTAGGCATTGTAAGCTCCATCAATCAAAGGAATCTTGTTGATTTGGCTCTAGAGTTCAGCCATCCACGTTGATTAATAGCTGTAATTAGGCTAAGCTTGAGATGATTGTGAAGTATCTTTTAAGAAGGCCTATACAGGGTAAGTTTTGTGGGAGATTGAATGTACCTATAAGTACCGTGAGAGTTATCGGAAAAAAGATTTGTCGTAACGACGTACATGTGTGAACAGTACTTTTTGTAAATACTCTTGGAACCCAGTGAAAAAAACTTACTCAAACATCAAACTTCGTTGAAAAAAGCTTAAAATAAATTCTATTAAATATAAATTGACTTCAAAGATCAGTTTACTTTTTATTAAAGACATCGTTCAGTGTCATCTCACAGTTTATGTGACCCCTTCTACAAAATATCACAGCCACTATATTATCCACTCTGGAGAATGAAAATTCACTCATGCACAACGTATGAAAAAGTTTAATGAAAAGTAAAATATTTTTCATTTTTCTCAAGATTGTAATAAATTGGTGATGCAAAATAAAAAACAAGATGTGTTGTTCTATTATCTATATCTATAATGTAGGTACTTCTATACTATTATTATAAAAAGGTAATGTTGGCTTGATTGTTTGTTTGACGGATCCCACGATCGAAAGACGAGGTACTAACCCACTCGACCAATTTGGCTCTATTACTAATACACTGGCGAACGCCGAGTGCTTTAGAAAATAATGTGTGGTTTATGCCGCCATTGCTTTACCACTAATTTATAGAATACAATAAAATACCAACAAATCGGAACTGTTTAACCAAATTCGATTAGGTACTTACTATTACTTCAGGTCTAATTAAATCTAGTTTCAAATTTGATCCGGTTTTTGGTAAAATTATCCCAGTAATGTTAGCCGAGCTTTGAGTGTGGTGTGTACTCGGATAGTCAGGAATTTCACTACAAAATACACAGCAACAATTCACATCCAGAGTACTCGTTTTCAGAACATTAATTCGAGGAGCATGTTTTGTATGCGTTTCCTGGAAACAAATAATGTCAAAGTATGTGGGTCGAGTTTTACGGTTCGTCGGTTTGTAGGTTTGCCTATTTTATGTAATTAGCATAGACCAATACATAAAGGCGTGTTTTCCAATTAAATGTTAATAAATGATGAGGTAAATAGAATGATTTTAATACGCGATTAAGTCCCGTTAATATTTATAAATATATTACTTAATAACATTGTTAAATTAAATCGGAAAACATGACTTTTGGGTTAAAGAAGAGTAAGTCTTTCGGGAAGCCTCAGGACTTTGTTTGTCCAACCGTATCGGAACGATTTAATTAAAAAATGAAATTGATTTACTGCTTAATATTATGAATCCTTAACATTACAAAGTGTTTTTTAAAGCGAATAATATTGTATGTATTTGACACAACAAATTTCGTTACTTTCATTCGTAGAACCATATAAAGTCAGTTGTACAAAGCCTTATCTGCAAACCAATAAAATTCTAGACGTATTGCGTGCGGCTTACAATGGAGTTGTCGGCTAAAGCAATCAATTGGGATCTTGGCACGTGCCCGCTGAGATTATTCCGGAGCTCATACATACGGGTTTCTGAGGAACTGGGGGTCTACTCTGCACAGCGAAAAACGAAATTTCGGCAACAAATCGCAGTTGGTGCAAACTGAATTCGGAAGAATAACAACATAAGCTGACCTGCGAAAATGGGCACGATACATCGTTTTCGATTTGTAGTAGTGGGGCTGTAATCGGCATCGGTATTCGTCACCGATAACTGGTATATAGCGGAGAATGTTTTACATAAAAATCGTGGAACTCCGCCCGTCCTAATAAGCAAGTGACCAACTCTGGTCGACCACGAAGTTTTTAGGCCGCCCTAAGGCCTCCGTCGTGGCTTCACGACTTTAAAATCCGGGACCGATAATTTAATATGCCCTACACGAAACTTGACGATATTTCAGTTTGTGTAATTTGTTATTACCACAACTAATTACTGAATCGGATGCCAATTAGTGGCATCACACTTGTGTGTTTGTGTATTCATTAATAAGTTTTAACCTTTATAAAGGTAGTACCTACATAAAACACTAATGTAGATGCCATAACTAGTCTTTTTTAATTCTTTCCTTCTTTATTCCTTGGTAGCTTTATTTCTTTCTATCCTTCTGTCTTTTTTAAACGAATTTAGAGAACTTTATCGCGTAGTTTATGCAGACACAAAGGGTTACCAAGTGTTATACCCAGTTGTTACAAAATCACTGATGATAATGATACTTTTGAAGTCTCGAAGGTATGTATAGTTCAAATACCACTTATTTATTTAACAGCAACTATTTATTGTTACTTCTGTTACCAAGTCCCTTTTTGTAATTGCTAATTTGTTTTATTGCCGGAAGGGTAAATTAATTTACTACGAATGTCTTTACTAACTTAAACTGAAATTAATGAACGTTTTACTGTGCCCTTAGCTACTGTTGATGTAACAAATATGCTTAGCAATTTTCGTAATGTAGTACTTTGATCTATCGTAGTCTAATTGTCTGTTATTTATTGAGTAAGTTTATTGAGTTTGACTAATTGTCAGTCTCAATAAACATTTGTCTTTTTTAAACTTACGTGATCAGAACACATTTTATAAAATATATACTGACAGTGGCAGTCGACCCGCGACCACGGGCGGTGCAATCCGTCTCGAAACGTCGGGATAAATAATAAAAAGGTAACGTGATAAATACCCGGTCATATTATTACAATCAATAAACATTGTTGTAAAATTGTCAGTCTTGGTTTTTTACACAGACTAACTGTGGTTTTTTAGGCCTTAAGTTAAAGGGGTCTTTAGTTGACATAAAAACTCCGTCTCTAGAGTTGGCCACAGTTCATGCGAACTTACTATAACAACTAAAGTCTGGGTACACCAGTAGGGACGTCTGCTATTGTAACCTTTATAGTCGAAATGTTGGGATGTTAATGAAAATAATGCGATGAAATCGCGTGTCCTAAGTACCTTGGTACTTATATGGACACGGGATTTTATCGCATTATTACTACTACTTATGATAGCAAAAGTAGAAAAGACAAAAATGTGTAGTGTTTTCAGTAAGAGGAACCAGTTTTGTCAGCCAAAATATATTATTTCTTTTGTTGTAGTGTAGAATTGCTACTAAACTGTATTAAACTTTTATACCTTTGACCGTCATAAAATTATACAGCTGAAGTTATAGTAATCGAATTCGGTTATAACAGTTCCGATTTGTAGGAACTTTATTGTATTCTATTAAATTAGTTAGTGGTAGCTCAATGGCAGCATGAGGCAAAAACCTATTATATATTTATACTTACTAATACTAGCGACCCGCCCCGGCTTAGCACGGGTCCAATAATTATACATATAAACCTACCTCTTGAATCACTCTATCTATTAAAGAAAACCACATCAAAAACCGTTGTGTTGTTTTAAAGATTTAAGCATACATAGGGAGAGAAAGCGACTTTGTTTTAAAACTATGAGTATGTAGTGATTATAAAGTGGTAATGTTGGTTTGTTAGTTTGTTTGACGGAGGTAATCTAAAAAACTACTCAGCCGGGATGGTTGTAGGCTATATTTTTAAGGGTAGTTTCATTAGTACACCCTTGCAAAGCCGGGACATGCTGCTAGTATACCAATAGTGGTGTATTTGGGATGAGAAACAAAACAAACGCGATGCGAACTAGCAGGTGACGAGTACACAAAAACCCATAGTACCTAACTGCTCATTCGAAAAACGCCATGTTAGTTTTGGTACAGTCGCAAAACGAAAAGGTTGACCAGTTTTCAATTCGTTTGACGAGGCAAGTTTCATTTTCAAACTGTGTACCTACATGACAAGAGTGTTGTGTCAAACCGTTATTAAGCCTAGCAAGCAATATAGGGTGCGACTGTACCTACAGCGTTCGACGTTTCTATCGATTCAACCAGCAAGAGAGGATACCATTTTTGGGTTCAGTTTATGTTAGTGAATCCTGAATTCATAACAGTTCACCAATATAAGTAGAACTCAAACTCGCCACGAGACTTCGCATTAGTTTATTTCATACAAAGTTTTCCACCTTCATTCGACACTCATTATGCCCTATAATGAGTGTCGAGTGGAAAACTATTAGGAGCAATTATTGTTCCAGTGAAGCTCGAAGCGTTGTTAATAGATAGGTAGTGTAGCTAATAATTAATAGAAACACGGAAAGGTAACAATTCATGGAAATTGATAGTTTATCATAAACTCTATACTGTTTGCTCTAAATTGCAAATGCATTTTTAACCTAGCTGAGACTTTTATGCACCGTAATACTGCTACTGTAGCTACTGTTTCGTGGAAACCGAAATTCGAATATACTTATTTGACTTTTCCATTGTTATGCAAGTCATAATGACAGACAATTTTATTTAATTTTATACAACAGAAAGTTGTATCATGTGAATGAGATTTAAAAACAAAGGAAACTAAATAAAGTTTTCTGCCCTGAAATACCGAATTGAAGCAACAAATTGCGACCAAAAAAACAAAAATTTGAACGATGTATCAAAAACGTCTGAATAATTGATAACGCTGAAAAACATAAAATAAAATTCTGAAAATCCAGCTGTTAGGCTCTGAGTACCTACCCATAATCAAAATGATACTTAACCTACTTTACTTCCAAAACGAGGGTTTTACTTTGGCAGTTATCATTATTTCGTGAAGTACCACAACAGATGTAGTTCACTGCCATTTCGTGCCAAGCGAATTAGGGTACACTAGCTTTTGTCAACAGCTTCGATCATTTCACTAACCTACCACTTATGGTCAATCTTTATTCCTTACTTTATTAAATCTTGTTCTGTTTTTTAAAAAACTTGTGATTTTTTACTGACTTCAGAAATTATTATTGTTTATTTTTATTTATTTATAAAACAAAATCCACTGTAGGTATGTTTTTTTAACTACCGTCACCGACTAGACCGACAAATAAGTCCCGGCTATGAAACTACCGGCATAAAATATAAACTTCAACCATCCCGACAGTCCATTTTACACATAGATGAAAGAATTTTTGAAATCGGCTAAGTAGTTTCGGAGATAACCACAGTCAAACAAACGTAATCTTCATAAATTGTAGTAAAGATAAAATGCATTATAATGTGTTCTCAAATGTACCTATGAGAGGCATTTGCGAGACAAAGTAAAACATTGAATGCAAAATTAAACATTAGAATTATCGAATAATATCTAAAACCTTTTAATGAATGTACCCTTTTCACTCTAATCTAAAATTGTTGTGAATAAAGGTCCATCGCAATCTAAACCCACTTTTCAATAAGTTTGTTCTCAACAACGTAGAAATACATTGAAACAATTTCAGAGTTTTAGATCTGCCGCCTTATTCTCCAAATAACCATGTCTTAACGCGGCACGTCTCGGCGTTCTTATTTTGAAAAATTCTATGGATTTCAGAAAACAAAAGCTAGATAACGTGCAATCTCTTACCGCGTCATGTTTTAAATGTGTTCAAGAATCGATCTCCTGCGTGGTTTAGAAATACAAGAAAAGGTTTTCGTTCTTTATTTGAATTTTAGAAAATTATTTTAAACGAACCGGCCAGTTTTTTTACTCGTAGGGTATAGGTATAAATAATATCTAATAAATCAATAAAAATCCTTGGACATTTCACATAGCGTCATCTAGTCCCAAGCTAAGCAACATAGAAAACTTAATCTAATTTTATCATACAAAATAATTTTAGATTGTCAAAGGGCTACATTTTGACTGTTGAGCGAGCTTTTGTGAACTGAAAATACAGACGTAAAAATGGAATTATGTTAACAAAAAACATTTATTAATAATCTTAAGATGTTTTACTTCAATAAAAACATCGTGAAATACGAGTACTTACTGTTTTGATTCATTCAAAGAATCTTCATCTTGATAAGATGGGTTTACTCGCTGTATGATTGCTTTTCGCGGTTCTTTCCCGCCTATTCATACTTTGGAAAAAATATCATCGTCGTGTTTGCCAAGTGGATTAGTACCTCGACTTTTGATCCGTTCTTGGGTTTGAATACGGCCGTTATGGCAATGCGTCAAAGGATTTTTCATTTCGTAAAATTAATATGCCTGAATACGAGCTCTAAATGGTGAAGGAATACACCGTGAGGAAACTAATTAGCTTAATAATAGATTTAATGGTTGGTGGCTAGTATTAGCAGCAAGTCCCGGCTTTGCACGGGTACACTAATAAAACTACCGGGATAAAATATAGCCTATAACCATCCCGACACATCGTTGAAAGAATTTTTGAATTAGGGCTGAGTAGTTCCGGAGATTACCTCCGTCAAACCAACAAACATACATTATCTCTTAATAATATTGGTATTAGATCTTATTAATGGCACCCGAATCTTTTCGTCTCCCTCAAAAAAATATACTCGATTGTTCTCGATCTTTCCTGATTCAGTCCACACTCAATACGTGAGGGTTTTACGGAAAACCTTTATTCGGTACTGATTTTATTATTCATCAATTAAAGACCGTGAAATGATTGTAAAGATTGTAGGGACTGCGCAGTTGACATTTGAATACCTTTGATGTGCCGATTGAGTTGGATGTTTGATTTTATAATTGACGCCTGTGGCGTTGTGGTTGAGATGCAAAGGTTGCGGGTAAGACCTCCGCTACGAGAAAAAAAGAGTACTAAATTTCAATTAAAAATCAGTGCTTTACCCGAAATATCATCCTACTGATGGTTTAGTGCTTCGACACTAGGGCTTCGTGGCCGAGGGGTCGGAGGCAGTTCGGGTATAGAGTAACCGTTTGCTTCTCGCGGGTTTGAATCCCGTCGAAGCCATAAACTTTGAACAGGACTCTTCATTTATTTATTTTGTTTTAAATAAGCAAAACACTGAACTGAACTCAGCGAATGATCTGACAAAAAATCGAGTTATTTGAAATTTTGTATTTAATCGGATCTAAAAGCAACAAAAATTTAATGAAAACGGCAGGGATTTTCACGGTTGTCCTGTTCAGCGTTTTTTTTTCATACTCAGAGTAAATATTATTGTGTTTTGATAATTATGTTCGCAGAGGTTGTGGGTTCGATTCACGCTGCGGTATAAATGTTTGCATGATCTGCAAATATTTGTTTCAAGCCTGGGTGTATTTTTTACGTATTGTAAGTTATATTAAAAAAAACGATTTAGTATATTGGTTATCCGGTTACTATTAACACAAGAATTAAATTATTATGAATGATTACTGAGCTTGGGACTAGATGACGCTTTGTGAGATGTCCAAGGATATTTATTTATTTATATTGAAAAACTAAAGAAAGAAAAATAATTATGTTTATTTCTGTAGGACCTCAAAGATCACTTAAAAATGTACATTGTTATATAAGCTAGGTCACTCTATTGCCTGTTCCAACGCAACTCCCTACAGCGACCTATTCTACGAGTAAAAGCATTATTTTTCTGAAAGGTTATTTTCAAGAGTCCCAACAGCGACGTTTCAATTTGTAAATAGCGCGGAAGGCTCGCTTTTGTATGACGAATATTCTTTATAAATTTACTGCTTTCCCCAGAGAAAAATGCGATATGACATCAAACTATGAAAGTAACTAAAATATACCTAACATTAAATATAGCATTAAAGAAAGAAAGTGTGCGCTGCACTGTGTCGTTCATGTAAAGAGTATTTTAACCCACTTAAAAAAAGAGAACTTTTAATGTTTCACTGTATATATTTTTTAATATAAATGTTTACCGATTTCTCCGTCAAATAGTAGAATAAAGAATAAAGAATATACTCCCGCTGTGGTCTCATAAAATAACTTTGGAATATTCGGTGTTATGAACAGCAATGAACCTCGAGAGTGCAGAAAATTACTTACGAAATTGAAGTAGTTTTAATAAAATTTCTAATTTTACCACTCGTCATTTAATCAGCTTCGCTCGACCTTACCTTCGCTTTTAACACAGCTTTAATCAAGCAAATGAAACCGAAAATTCAGTAACTCTACAATGATAATCACTAAAATCCATACTTTTACGATCAAATATCCTTAATGAGATTCTTTACGAGTGTTCGTGCCTGAACGCGAATATAGTCGTTTCCTCGTTTATGTGAGCATGCTTAAACATCTCGCATTATTATGATGATAATAATTATTTTCACGGTATTTGTCTTTGGATCATAAAGCAAAATATTATCTTTATTTAGGTACCTACTTGAAGATATTGAGAACTCACGAGTGTTGAATTCATAAAAATTTAACGAACTCAAATAGACTGACGTATTCTGGTGCAAAACAACGAGTGTGGACAGCACTCCAATACATACTTAAGGTAACCTTGAAACACACTTTCACATATAAACTTTCACTTCTAAAATATTAGTGTGATTGGGGATTACAACAGTTTGTCAAATATTTAGGTCCACATAGATATAGGTATCTGTATTTATTCCCTGACTTTCACTAATTGCCCTGGAACCCGACACCGCGGAAAAGTGTCATTCTGTCTATCGACTCGCCCAAGTTTGCCGAGTGCCAATTTTGCCATCACTGGAAGAAATTATGCTACATATAAATGCTTTCATAATATTAGGATGTCTATTTATTTTATTGACATTTATAGATATTTATTATAAGTATGGACTAATAATAACGGCAAAAAAACACGTTTGTAATAAAATATCTTTTCCATAGAAAATGAATAGATAAGTAGGTACTTATACAAAAGACCTAAAGGAAGGTTTTGCTTTTACGATTATAAATAGAAAAGAGAGTTCGTAATTGTCGCCAAGTCTAATTTACCTATTCCTACATCCTCACAAACTTTCTCGTTTATAATATTAGTATATGATGATGGATAGACGATAAATAGTTGGGCCTGAACATATTACGATTATAAATAGAAAAGAGAGTTCGTAATTGTCGCCAAGTCTAATTTACCTATTCCTACATCCTCACAAACTTTCTCGTTTATAATATTAGTATATGATGATGGATAGACTATAAATAGTTGGGCCTGAACATATTGATTGTGTGTATATATTGTAAAATCCCTCATAGGCATACATAAACGGGAATTTAATTTGTAATACGTACATACCATGTGAGAGAGGGCGTGACAGTCGCGCAAACAACATTTAGCTGCATCTAAAAAATGGTTCAAAAATAGTACTAGTGCGATAATCAAAGTTAAAACTAGCTAGGCGTGTGAAATAACGAACAAGGACATAGTGAAATTGTTATTTTCATTAAATTCGGCTGGAAAAAAAACATAAATTGAAATTTATCCTAGAAACTTTTTAACATCAAAACAATCAAGTGAAGTGAAACCACAGTGAACCAAACAATAACAGCCATGAAGTGATACCTAAACAATTCTACTAACTAAGTTTTACAATGCCAGAACAGTGAAATCGATATGGTTTTTGTGTGATCGGTAATCACATTTTTTTATTTGGAGGGTGTTCTATAAATCTTTCTGCTATAAACAGACTGCCAGTTTAAATATAAAGTTTCCGAGCTGGACAAGTATCACAAATTCATCAGTCACGTAATCAGACCGTTGGCGCAGTGGCAGGACCCCTCGAGCGAAAGTGCGAGATATCATCGCACGCGCACAGTATCCGAGTTCAATTCTGTTGCGAAGTATAGTTTTTTTGCATTTAAATTTTATTTATTTTTGTTTTCTCTTATTATTTATACAAAGATGGAAGAAATTAAGAACATGTTAATAAGTATGCAAGAGGAAATGAGACAACAAAAGAAGGACATGCTAGATATGAAAGAAGACCTAAAAAATACCATTATCAGCAACATCAATGAAAAGTTTACTAACATAGAAGCCAAAAGCGAGTTTTTAGAACATCAACTTAACTCACAAAAAAAGCAAATAGACAATATGGAAAGATTTATAAGGCGTAAAAACGTACTATTTTTCGGAGTCGAAGAACACGAAAGGTCATACCAGGCCTTAGAGAACAAGGTGCTGGACATAATAAACAACTTAATGAACATTGAATGCAACGAAAACAACGTGGAATCAGTTATGCGACTTGGAATGAAAAAGGATACAACTAGGCCCATTGTAGTAACACTAGCTACCAAGGGACTTAAAATAAAAATATTAAAAAACAAGAAGAAACTGGAAGCGACTTCTTACTACGTTAAAGAAGATTTCCCCCCAGAAGTACTTAAAAAACGCAAAGAACTGCAAATAGAGCTGAAGAAAGAGAGGGAATTAGGAAATAGGGCAATTATAAGATACGATAAGCTTATAATCCTAGAATCTTCATACAGTCACGAAGAACAAAAGGCCCCTCCAAATAGCCAAGCAGAACAGACGAGAAAAAGTAACAAAAGAAGGGCCTCGTCAGAATCACCAGATTGCCAGAAAACTGCCAAAAATAAAGATAACTCAAAGCAGCCCACAAAGAAAAATAAAAACAAAAATATAGACAACTACCTCATAAGACAACCAATGTTGAAATTCCATGAAACCCTCTCTCCTCAAACATCAACAAAAAAACCTAACCAAACAGTACAATAGCAACTAACGCAGGGTACGTTAGTTGCTCCAACTCGAGGTCTCCCAAGACGGCTGGTCACCGCGGGAGGACTAGACCACAACCCTCCAGAGAAAATTACTTCAACTACAAAAAAAAGAAACTAATTTACTTTATAGCCACCTACAATGAGAGACACTGAGCTTATGGAGTGGAATTTCTTGTAAAACTAAGAACTAAGTTTATATTAAAAAGCTACATCGAAAGTTTTGTTGGCATAGCTGAGTGAGTCGCTCACTGGAAACACAACTCAACTCATGAACAGATTTAAAAACAAGCTATACAAGTAAAAGAACGCACCAGCTCTGGAGGAGGCCTTCACCCTCAACTGAGAGGGGTTCACTAACAAAAAAGAAAAAAAAAAAAAAAAAAAAAATATACCTATCAATGAATTCAATTTTAAACTACAATTTAAAAAAAAATAAAACAAAAAAACAAAAAAAAAAAAAAATAATAATAATGCATGCAAATATCTACCTATACAAAATGTCTGTTTTGTAATTAAATTTGTTTCATTTACTTTGTACCTATTTACTATGTACCTACTTTAAGTGAAATAAAAGGCTTTTTATTTTATTTATTTTATTTATTTATTTATACATACCATGTTATATAAGCTTCGGATGAAATCATCCTTATTTCATCCCGGGGCAATACACCATCTGAATATTAAATAATAATGTTCATCCGATAATTCTACACGAATTACTAATCCTATTACGAACGTGACTTTGAAGCTTCAATGATAATATTTACAACAGCCTGTAGATACGCCGCGTCATTTAACAAGAGAGAAAATAAAAAAATTAAAGTCCGATAATTCTACACGAATTACTAATCCTATTACGAACGTGACTTTGAAGCTTCAATGATAATATTTACAACAGCCTGTAGATACGCCGCGTCATTTAACAAGAGAGAAAATAAAAAAATTAAAGTAAGTATGGATTTATATACACATTTACAATATTCACAATTGTGATATTAAATTATGTTTGTAAAGAAGAAAAAAGGAGGGATCATTATTCCCAGTTTCCCCAACATTTAAATACAAATAAACCTTCACATAATTGGCAACTACTGAGCTTTACATGGAGCGTGGTCCAACTCAAACAATCATGGCCGATTTAATTTTTTTATTTTTCCCTCCAAGTCGAGCAAAAAACCGACAAGCGACTGGTCGACCATTTTTCTCGAAACGTTAAAGTTTTGTCGAACCTAAAAATCTCGCGGGTTCAAAGACGACCCAATGACAAACTGATTTATAGCCTGAAAACGTAAAAGCATAATTGTATGCAACAGGCAAGAAAAGTGCTGGAAACTGGTACCTACTTTATGCACAAACTCACAAACATAATTTTTGATTATCAGATTAGATTTGAACTAAACATTCAACCAAACCACACTTCTAAAACTAAACCAGAATAAATAAAAGCTTTGATTAATAAAGTAGAAGGTACTCAGTTTCAAATTTTCAAATTAATGTAAATTCTAACCCTTTTATTTAATACCAAACTTTTCTATATTTCAAGTTTAAGTTTTATTTACAGAAACCAATCAACTATTATGTAAATACAAAACTATATAAAATACAAAAAATAAGAATTCAACTATTCTAACCACCCAAGGATTATGTTTCAAACGATTATGTAACTTCGTTTAATTGATTTAAAATTGTGTTATTTGTTTAAGTCGCAATTTCGTATTAACTATCTCATAATGACATATTAATTTGATCATATTCATAATTAACAGATTTTTCCGTTATTCAACAACCATCCGAAATTGTCAACAATCCACAATTAAAGAGATTTGTCAATATTGTTTACGTCAAAGTACCATTATGCAGTCCACACTCCTGTATTGCGGTTCAAGAAGTCAGTCAGCAATGTTTACTACCAGGGTTCGATAAACCTCGCTTTCGCGACAAGTTAGGCCCTGCCGTTTCTTCTACTTCATTAAATACATAGATCAAATTAAGGAATACCGTTACAAAGGCAATCTCAAGTCTTTGAAATTACCTTTACCCAGTTGATTCAGTCAGGCCAATTATGAAAATTCAAAAGGTAGTTTAACTTAAAATAAATCGAAACAGGTACAAAAACTATAGGACTAGACATACCGGTATCTTTGACAATATTACAGGTGCGTACCGAAATGTTGCGCGCATCAATAGGTGCTACTTAAACTAGACTGAGGAATACTCTGACCACGTTTTATGGACGAAAAGTCACTGCGCGCTTTGTGTAGCGCGTAACCTGCCAGTTTCAACCTATTACACAAGTGAGGGTATGTGCTTGGGGTTAAGTATCGCGTTTGTATGGATATTGACACGTATTAACCATTGTCTTTAATGTGGACATGGCCGGCTAAGCTGTGAGGGTGGTAAAGGCTTGAGACTTAAAATACAAAAAGAACTCAAGCCTTGACTTCTTTTTGTATCGATACTAAGTGATGAGAAAAACATGATGTGTATACACTCAAATCATCATGCAAATATAAAACAAGTTTCTGTTCATAATTACCAGTCTATTCAGTAATTATTTCGCTAGCAAATACACCATCGTACAAAGTTATACATTAAAGTAGGGAAGTTCCATCAAACGCTCTCCAATGTTTACCTGTATTCGTAACCAGGTATCGAGTTTCATTGAAAATCCATTCGCTGTTTTCAGGCGAATTTTGCTTTTTATTTGCCGGTGCTATTGAAAGTTAATACGCAATATCTCGTTTAATTGAAGTTTCCCCTCGTGTAACTACTTGTGGTTCAGTGCACGAATGGAAGTCAAGGAACCAATAGCTCCAGTGCATTTGATTGGGACTTTTATCAGAGTTCAAAATATTGGGTTTATTTCGAATTTTATTTTGAAAATTGACGTGATAAAATCTCATAATTTTGTTTATCTTGTAATTTTTTGTTAATTTGTGTTCGATTATTTGGTCGGTCCACAGAACACACAGGCTTGGTACTACACTGGTTAAACCATAGGTAATTGAAGCACAAACAAAAAACAAAATACCAGAACATACAGACTTTCAGATCTATAAAGTTCACTTGAAGTGTAATAGTTATACTTGGATGGGTTGCGAATATAACAGTTGACTATTTCCCTTATTAGATTTTGTCGCGTTTTCAAAGGTCCCTCTGGGTCTTATGTCGTAAGATTTTTATAGCTCAGATTTATATGAAAACCTACCTACTGTTATTGTTTTGTTTATGAATAGTTTTATAGCCAGTATGGGATAAATCAGTGACCTTTTACTATCCCACTTCAGAAAAATGAATATCAGTTCGGAGAATTTCCTGCAGTAATGCTCTGATTATCGTAGACTCTTCGGTGCGTCCACCCTTTAAGTTAGTTTCCTTTTTCTAAGCGTTTTTATTCTCATTTATAAAAAAATAATGGGGCAAATTTTTTTACAGGACACTATAGTGCCTGGGGGCTGGGACATTGTATATAACACTTTGGCACAATGATGTTTATTATTATTCGCGTTTTACATGCTTGTTTTGGCATAAAAAAAACTTACCCCATTATGCATATTCGACCTAAAACCTGTATTAAACCTGTATTAGCTAAAACGCATATTAAATCTGTTGCTATCTCTTTTCGTTGACATATGGGTGACAAGAAAAAAACGTTCTTATAACCTGTATTAAATTGTCAAGTTTTTATGAATAAACCCCTTAGAAATTAAAGTGACAGTATCGGGCATGCTTTATCATCATGTAAAACTCCGTCAAAGTGGTTGGCAACTTGCTCATGAACACCGCATTACAACTGAAAAATCCACTGACACAGCCGGATTCAAACCAACGACCTTAGGAACGGCTTAAAGTTTATACTTTAAGAACGCTTAAAGTATAAAATTCTACGGCAGTAGAATGCCTATAAAGGCATTCTACTGCCGTAGAGGATTCTCACATTGCCTTTGCTAATTAGACTCTCGTAATGGATCGTTACGAAGAAGGGCTTAGTTTTCACAAGAAAATTAGTTTTGGATTACTAACTTTAAAATATTCCAATCGTAATTTGATTCAGGCTGTACATACAATCTGTATAAGAAGGTAGGTATATACACACATCAACAAAGTCTAGGGATATTGTACATTTCATCAAATATCAAAAAATCGGCGAAGAATTTTTAAAAACAGTAAATGGCAAAATGGTAGGTAATTTTAAGGTCTATAATAATAAAATAAAACATTATGTAATTCTTTTGTTTTTAATATTAATAATATTATTTTTTTAACTCCATAGAAAATTTGTATGATAAAAATAATAATTTCTTACTGTTTTTTTTATTAAATTTAAAATCTAATTTTAAGTTATTAGTGTTGCTACCTCTTACATCAATTACACATCGATATTTTTGGTTGATACTTAAAATTAAATTGCCAATTTCTTGTTGCGGAGTTGTCGGTGAGCGGCCGCGCGGTATGGACATTAGCATTATCGTGTTTGAGTAAAAGTTCTTAGCCCATTTGGATTCCGTGAGGGACAACGACAGATTCTAGTACCTCCTCGTGGTATTTTTATGCAGTCATGTTGCCTTGGATCCAAACGAGCTGGGTTCGTGCGCCAAGACGAATTTCTGCCCAAAGCGTGATTGTTCCGCCTTGGTATGGGGGGACCTCTTGAGGGTGCTGCAGGCAACTAACTCTTCCTAGAGTTTTGCAAACGCGTGTTCTTCTTGAATCCGGATGAAAATTAAACCGGAACTCATCGATGAACAGTAGCAAAGACCAATGTTCGTCACTAGATGTTAAATGCTCCCGAGCTCGCAAATGCAGCCGACCGCGATTGCCACGTCGCAACGCTGTAACATGCAACGGTCTTCGAACATGAAGACCAACTTCATGCGACCTCATTTGCACGGTTTGGACGCTTATCAGCAGCTGGGGGTCCCTCTAGAGCCTTTTTACTAGTTACATCGCTGTAAAATTCAGTGGTCTTCTGGCGGTCATTTGGAAAAATCAATCCTGTCTCTGCGTAGTAACACCGAATCTAACCTTGGGTAGTTTAACTACATCTCTATTACTAAGATAACGTGATCACAATCCTGTTATCACGTCTTGGCTGGCGTGTATGGCCTCAGCAACAACGCGTTCAATAGCACCATTTTCTAACGTGCCCACGGCTCACGGGTTTTACCTCGACTCAAATGACGATGTAAAATTGCTCTTTAAACTCATACGGCCCAACAAATTATAAAATAAAAACAATACAATCCCTTTTTCAATAATTAATTTCAATAAAACAATTTAATTTTTTCTCGTCGAAACACACCTCTAACAATTTTGCCTCTGTACTATTAATAATTCCTTTTTTTTTAATTTCCATTTAAAAAAATTGAAAATAGAATAAAAGAGGTTTCAATCGGTATATAAACTTTTAATGAAAACAAACAAGATTTTAAAATATCAAAGCGAAAATAATGTGGTACTAAGATATCCCTAGACTTTGTTGATGTGTGTATATATAGTTTTAAAATAACATTATGTTGTCCCGGAAAACTTCGTTATGCTATCTGGACTGTTTGAAACCAATCGACTTTCGGCCTCAAAAGTCGTTAAGCAACTGAGGCTTTTAAGCGACCTTATGATTCCGTCACCAGAGTTGGCCACTTGCTCATACAAACTTATTTTTACTGGAAGGAGAAAGAGGAATAAAGTTATGTACTTTCCGATCACAAATACAAAACTTTACAATCTGGGTTCCAAGTTCAAGTGATATACTAAAACACAATGTAGAGGTAGCTTTAGCTATTTGTTCCAGGTGTCCGAACACTTAGACATACCCGTCAGTATCGCTCTCCATCAAGCCGAAAACCGAGGCAGATGGAGGAAAACCATCGAAAAAGTCATACTTGCGCGGAGTCACGATCCTCAACTGTGGGGGAACGACTAAGGAGGATGAGTATATTTAAAGGGAATTTGATTTTTAATAAAATTAAGACCTAAACTGGAGAATAATAATTATTCAGGTATGTCATTCTATTTATCATTTCACTTAATTTTTCCTCTTCGCCAATTTTACTGTTTAATAAATATTGGACCCGTGCGAAGTCGGGCCGGGTCGCTAGTAATTCATAAATTATCATAAAATTGTAACGCAGATGCAACGTCTAATCGGAGTCAACGTCTATCAATATATACCAAACATCAAGTTTCAACGTGACGGAAGCTCAGCGACGGCTGGTGAAATGGAATAAGTTAAGTTAGTAACTTTGAGGCCAATATTGAGAAGATCTTTAATAAATTTTTATATATTTATTTCTGTGTTTATACCACACATAGGTATTTCATCAGAAAAATTTACTGAAAAAACTTAATAAAAGTTACGACTTCGGCAGGATTCGAACCAGCGATGATACAAGCTATCGTCCTAAACGCGGACTGCCAGTTGCCAATCCAGCCAACGAAGCCTTATAAAACCCGTGCAAGATACACAAATAAAACAAATGTCTAAGAATGTATTCCACTAATGAGTACATCAGTACAGTTTACATAGTTAAAAAACTAGAAAACTAAAAAACTTTTTAACTATACAGTTCTTTAGGTTGCCTTTTTTAAACCTAAAAAACTTACCGTACTGTTATTTTTGATTCGCAACCATTTTATAAGTACAAGTTAGACAATCCCAGTACAGATGACCGAAATGGTACTTAATGTACAAGATTGCTTCAGCTGCTTGTTTCAGCTAAGAAATATTTCTTTCTACTTACGAAATAGGGTCAGAGCACTGTATGTATAAGGGAAGTCCTCGAATGAAATACGTGATCTGTCACAAGAGACACTCAATTTATCACTGTGCGGTATCAAGTTAGAAAAGTCGCCATTTTCATTTTCTGATTATACTTTGACCTGTTATGAAATATCAAGGAAACTCCTAAATCCGGAGTATTATTGCGTGACTAGATATTTTTTTGTTTGCAAGCATAACAGGATGCTATGATAGAAATACCCCTGATGAAATATTACTCGTTTTGTTTGTTTGGTTGTTTAGTAGGAGCACGTGTTTCTAGGGCTATCGGGTCACTAGCGGTCCAACCGCGGTGCACAGGCAGGCTACACACGTGCGTCAAACTTCGCTTTGCAAGAAAATTTACGTTACTATGTCGAATGCAACGCACGCTCAAGATATTCATGATACGGTTGTCATACAAGTGGCAATTTTTTTTAAACTTATGACTTCAATTTCCGAAGAGAAGACAATGATATAATCTAGGTACATTGCTGTTTATAACTCCAAATCCTCATCAAATCCTCAAAGTTTGCGAGCCTAAAAATTCGATCAAAAATGTCGACTTAACTTACATATACTAATGTCAATCCGATAGCGCCAAAACTTGTGTTAACAGCTATTTTACTGCTTAATGTGAATTAACATAGAAGTGTTGATGAATTACGGGTTATAAACATGGCATCACTCAAAATATTTGTTTTACTGAGTGTATTACGGTAGTAACATATTTACTTGCTTGCTGGTAACTGTAAACGACCCAATAAAAAACCAATTAATTGTATACCTTGTTTTCTTGAAATGAAAATAGTGAAAAGAGCGTCGATGGGCTTGCAACCTGTCACGAATGGAAAGTTAACTTCTGCAAAATGTGGGCATGTACCAAATATGTATTTGGACATACCTCTGACTACCCTATTAGACATATTCAACGGATCTAATTAATTAGATACATAAAGATCTGAAAGAAATATCTACCGCTCCTGGGATACTTTATATAAACTTTGAGACTGGCTCGTAGTGCAGTCCCGGTCTTAAACCTACTATGTGTAAACTATGACAAGTACGCTAGGATATAAAATTTCTTTCAAAACTGCTTTTCTCGTAAGTTAATATTAAATAAAGTTAGCCAGCGAAGACCGCAAAAAGTTACAGCTTAAAGTTATTAAGCTGATAAGCGTCCGCAGCGCTTTTTATCCTCAAGGCAGTGCTGAGTTTCCTTTTACACGTATATTGCGGGCATTTCTCTCATGTTGTTTAATTATATAAGACTAGCAGCACGTCCCGGCTTTGCACGGGCATACTAATGAAACTACCGGGATAAAACCTGTAACCATCCCGACAGTCCATTCAAAACGGTGGAAGAATTTTTGAAATCGGCTGAGTAGTTTCGGAGACCTCCGTCAAACAAACAAACCAACATTACCTTTTTATAATATTAGTATAGATTAAATCTTATCTTGTTTTTATAGCTCTTACACTAGAGTTGGCCACTTGCTTTTGCGAATCAACAAAGCTCTATGAACTTTCTAATACATATTTAAACGTGTACTACATTGGCGTTACGGAATATTTATCACGTCACCTTTTTTAATTTTAACTTTTTTTATTAACTATCTCGCCTTTTTTAATAAAATGTGTTCAGGAGCCGTACCATGAGGTGTTAGCGATTCAGTTTAGGTTCTGCCTTACTGCCAAAACTTTACGTCAGCGCCTTACTTTACGTCAAAACTGGTTCGTAGTTGGACCTAAACTGAATCGCTATAAACGGTCATGGTAAGCCCGCTGGTCACGTAAGTTTAGCAGTGGTTTGGATCAGTTTAGCCACCTATACCTAGATTGTTTTTCACGATCGTGTCCCAATTGGTACTGCCACCCATAGATTTTCACGATCGTGTCTCAATTGGTACTTACTAATTGTGTTTTGAAAAGTTATGTAAATATATAGATATAATACAAACTACTGACATTGTAGTTTAGTTCATTCAGACGGGTTGGACTGTTTCTGTAAAGTTATGGGACAACTTTAAAAGTCATAAATTTGAAAAAAAAAAAACTCAGTCAACAGTGTTTGCAACTAGCTCATAGAAATATAGCGTTCCTATTTGCATATGCATGAAGAAATCGTTGGTAGTGCAAGAAAAGCGTCGTAGGGTTTTATTTCTGTCTTTCGAGCGCATGATTAAAACACACTTGGATACATAATAGCTAGGAAGTCTTACCACTTCGCGTGAAGAAACTTAGCCTTAGTTTTGCATTGACCTTATTTTTTTATGAAAGAGAGAAATGTTAAAGCATAAAAATTAAAAACTGGACGCTACAGGTTTGTCCGCGAACGGGACTAAATAACAATGATCAATACCTCAACCCTTTTTACGAAAATAAATCTATACGTATACCTATGTATTTAATACACAAACATTTAGTTGAATAGCTAGTAACTAGATGACACTGTGTGAAATTTCCATTTTTTTTATTTGGCCTTATACTTTTTTTTGCATAGGGGGCTTTTTAGATGACCTGAAATCACTAATGAAATCTGAAATCATTATTCAGTCGCACCTTGGGAACACAATTATATTTTCATTTATATTCCATTTATTTCACAAGCCTGCAGAATTCATTTCCATTTAACAAAGTGTCCGCAACTTCCACGAATTAGATAAAACTTGTCTGTCAAGATGTGTCGGAAAGTGAATTAATTCAGATCCTTTGGTTTGGGATTAAGTATTTGACATGTCTCCCGCTTTCTCTTTATCACGTGAGTGCTACAGACGCACATAATTAGTCGGATTAGTTATAAGTATTGTTAATTTAAAATGAAGAAAAGTTAACGAATTAGTAGGTTATCTCAAAAAAATAATAATGTGGCACTAACTAATTAAAAATTCCTAAGTTTGAAAGCTCTTATTTCGTTCTCTCTAAAGTTCAAAACAAAATGACAGTCTGAGTGCCAGTTCTAAAAAGATAACAGCTAAATGGATGCCGTTCAATGCAAACGATCTAACATGGTGATACTAAAATAACTATACACAGATTTTATCAGAATACCAGCCCCACAAAATAAATCTACCCACCTATTCTTACCACCTAGTTACTTACCTTTTATTCAATTTGATTTTGTTTTTATCTATAACATTTTTGAGTGCTTACTTAGGTATTAGTTAAATGTCATTTATACTATTTGAGGCGGTGAACTATTATATTCTTTATTTTAGAGAAACAAAGCTGGTCACTAAAGTGCAAGGCGGCTAATATCATTATTGTGCTACCAGACGGCTTTTAACTCCAGACGTATTGTTTTAAGCAGGTTTACATTTTATTCAGTTAAAGGCATATAAAATGTTAATAATTGAATAAAAATTTAAATATAAGCATTTTATAAATACTAAATAATGCTACTGACCTATGTAAATGTTTTAATTTAAAAGTCATTGCTTACATTGAGACAATCACAATTATGTTGAGCTAATTTGTCATCTATACGGGTCAATACAATAGAATGAGAACAATACTGAGTAGGTAATATTAGTTGGGTCTAGATTAGGTAATGTGTGATATGACGTCATTACTTATAGGAGATAGACTAAAGGTTATCCAGTTTCTGTAGTGAAAGCGTAGGCGATATCTATAGGTATCTATTACGAGTATACTATAGTAGATTGCTATACAAGGGGGCAAAGGCATTTTTTCTATGCACGAGATGGTTTATCGCGCGAGCGTCAGCGAGTGCGATAATAGTTCGAGTGCATCGAAAAGCCTTTTCCCCGAGGTAAGCACTCTACTTTTCATTACGAATATGAGGAAATTACCAAAAAAATTGATGTAAAATTTTAATTTCACACACAAAAATTAGCTGTATCGCTTTTTTTTTTAAATCGACTAGTTTAATATTGACTAAAAGCAGCTAACGATGGCATGGCATAGCTGCGTTCCAGATTTAAAAAAAAATACTGACTGGTAGAATGGCTATAAAAGTAGTAGGCATTCTACCAGTAGTTTTTTTTTTGATGATGAAAAAATTTAAATAAATAAAATAAAATAAATAAATATAATATAATTAGTGCTAGAGAAGCACAAATTCGTGCAAGAGAGACATAATATCTAGCATCTGATTGAGTTAGAAGAACTTGAACACTTAGCATGCATCGACATGCCACAAAAGAAATGTCAAAAATGAAGTTGACATTTGACAGTTATTTACTTTCCTGCCCTAGGGCAGGAAAGTTCTTGTTTTCCCTAGGGACGGAAAATGCTACTTTGAACCCTATGATCAGGCAACTTCGTGCGTACTTTCCGTGTATGAGTAATGAAAAACTATATTATAATCGATACTAATAATATAAAGAGGTAATGTTTTTTTTTCAAAATTCTTTTGTGTGTATAGTTCAAGCTTGTGTTTGATCTTTTATGGTGTGCGTGTGTGGCGACGTGACCGAAAATACATCTGTGTGTCGTTACCATTTGTGTGCGTTTCCTCGTCCCCCGCAGAAAGTGCCCTCCTTTTTGTCATAGAAAATAGGGTTGAAGGCGACTACATTTGGCTACCTTCTCAAAGGTTTAAATACTGACCAACAGTCCCTTGTACATGAATAACCACATTAGTAATACTACTGGCCGTGTTAGGCCGAGACGGATAGTAATAATCACCTAAGACACAGTTTGTATTTCCCTCAGTGCTCGTCAAGCGTAGGGATGCGAAATAAGCTGATACACATTATAGGATACCATTAAATATTTAATTACTCACTAAGTTCTAATAAGTACGGTCTCCGGTTTTAATTACAACACCACCTGCTTAATTTACAAGCATCATATGTAAAAGTAGAAGTAAAACAGTTTAACGAGCTTTGATAATAGGAGACAAAAGCTTTTACAATGTTCAAAATTAATTGAACTGCCTAGCGTTAATTTAGTGAAAAACTCAAGGTTCGGTTCTATGTATTTATTTAACTAATTTACCTACTAATTAAAAAATAAATTTTTATTTGAAATACCAGTTGGATTATCGTTCGTTCGGGGGTCAACTCTGGTGACGGTTTTTAGGCCGCCTGAAGGCCTCCGTTATGACTTAACGACTTAACGTTATTTTAAACGCCGGGACGAGAATTATAGTGCGAAGCACGGTAGTTGGACCGTGTAGGCGGTCCCTTAATAGTGACTTTTCTTATCAAAAGGTCATGTTTAAGTAATCTGATTAGGTTTGGCATTTAGAGAAATGAAATTAATATTTATCTTCACTTTCAAAACTATCGTGAGTTGTACTAGACATTATAATGAATTGAACGGGAATTACTCACGTAAAAATATTGTCGATTTAGATACCGACAATGTTTCGATTCTTCCGGAGAATCTTCATCTGGGTATGAGTATGCTCACTCCTCGCGGGCGCGTTTCAACCATATTTAAATCGACAATATTTTTACGTGAGTAATTCCCGTTCAATTCATTATAATATTTATCTTATCTTTTATTTGTCATCGAGTGACGTACTATCATCAAAAGCTCCGCTTTACCAACTTAGAAACAGTTTCGCTAGCAAGGTGCTATATGGCCGGCTAAGCTGAGAGGATGGTTTAGGTGCTGGGCAAGCTTATTCCATCTCAACAATGTCCCTGGTGGGTAGGTCCTTCAGTGAACACTCTCTTTTAGTTAAGTGTAGGCAAAAATTGTTGCCTAACACTGTACTTATTAAATTACCTAGAGAATAAGAAATGGCTAACAGCCGCACTTAGATCCTTTCAAATAGAATCGATTAGAAAAAAGTTTTATTTTCCATCAACACACATAAATTTTATGACCAAAACAAAAAAAGAATCAGAAAAGCAACCGCTTCCTAGCTTTCCAAAACCGAGATTTTATTTGGAAAAGCTTTACTATGGAAAGGTTAATGAATACCTATAACATGCTGCTGAGTGCGGCTGTAAGTTAAACGTGAAACAGAAAGTCACAAAATTCAAGATCATTTTCAACAAAACCCACAATTTTGTTTTTCTTTACTCACAGCTGCTGTGAATTGTCTTCCAAGTCCACAAAAAAATTTAAAAGGGTGAGACGTTATAGCGACGAAAAACAGTACTCAAAAGAACACAAGAACACTGAATAAAAGTCTACATGCTTGAATATAAATAAAACTAAAACTGTACAAAATGTAGCTAGGTATCCTAGAATTGTGAATCATTCAACTTTCAAGAGCTCAGACAACTGATAAAAGTTTGAGTGCAAAGTTTACTAACTTCATTTTCAGTGTAAAAACTATAAGTGGTAAAGCACTAGAAAATACTAATTAAAAATACAAAACAATCAAAAACTAAATTGGAAATTTAAAAAGCGGATTCCAATATTTTATTCCCATCGTATTGCTTTGGAAACATAAGATCTTAAGTTAGACTTTAAGTTAAAAAATAATCAAACTGATTTTGAAAATGAGTTCACAAAAAAGTCTCGTAAAAAGAAACAAAACATCGAACGACTTCAATTTCTTAAAGGACTGCAATTTCCGACGTACATTTATGTTCGCAAATACAAAATTAAATGTTCTTTTATGAAACGCTCTTAATGGTTTTATCGGTTCACTTCTATTTCTTGCATGCTGGCCAAAGGTCTCCCTCAAACTTCTCCATCTATATTTTTGGTTGTATCTTTTCGATTATGTAAACATACATTACACAAACCAAATAATTAGGACCCTTCTATACGTAACGGCGGCATATCTTTAACGGTAATGTACCTACAAGCATCAAGATATTAATATAATGTAGAATGTCATAAAGATATTTTTACTACTTTTAAATCAATGACCAAGTTGGTAAGGTGTCGAGTGTACGTAATGCTATGGCGAGATACCGTATGATACGTAATGAACACAACAGCAATAATTGAGATGTTTTTGCCTGCGGCTATTGGCGTAATGTAATTTTGATATCGACAGCAGTCATACGTGTGGAATATACCTATGTTAGAGTAACGTACAACAACAATGAATAATATATTAGATGACTGTTTGTAATTGTAACGTACCGCGGTTCTATCATGTTGACTTGTCGAATCTAAATTATTCGAATAGTCCTTTGGAGTAAACAAAAGGATTAGTAATAATTTAAGAAGTTTTTTTATTTCAGAATTTCCAATACTATCAGTCAGAGTTGGTTGACCAAGACTTGGTTATTTGGAGATTAAGGCAGTTGACGGCATCCAAGCAAAGTAGCTGAAATTTGTAAAAAGGTTTGCATACGGCGAGGGATACAGTTAATCCGATTGTATAGAAAAGGTCTGAGAAAGTGAAAACCTTCTCAGCGAAGCGATATACTTACGTGTAGTGTAAGAAATACATTTATTTAGGTCCACAGAATGGAGAGATTAACCAGCAATGATATTGTAACAATTGCATATATTAAAGTTTATTTACAATGCAAATTCTATTCAATGTAAATCAACTTAATAAAACTCTTTACAAGTCTTCGAACCCCGCAAAAATAAAATTCGTCAACTTTTCAGAACTTCATAATCTTATTGATATTGATCTTTGATTCAAAACTTTTAAAAATTAATCAAAAAGTATCGATTATTAACAATGAAGTTAAAAGTTGTTTTTTTAAGCCTGTCTTTCGTATATTACTTTTAATTTAATTTTATTAAAGGTGGCGTCATAAAGAGGAGGCCTACACCCAGCAGTGGGTGCAACTGGGCTGATATGATGATGATGAAAACTAAAGATATTTTTCTGTTGGCCGATACTTTTCTTGGGTTCTCTTCTCTCAACAATGTCCCAGGCACTACAGTGTCGCGTTAAGTGTAGGCAAATATTGCTTCCTGACGCTATATAATCATCTGACTGTTATATTATTATGATTACCGATATCATAAACTCAAATAGGTACATCAGTAGCTTGTGGCTATAATATTGTTCCAAGTCGAAATTACACTCCTCAAACTTTATAACATACCTTTTTTTGGATAATAAAATCAAAATTTGAAATATTGCTTTCGGCGAATTTATCGTGTCGTTAGTTTAAACTTGCTTTTATTTAATGTTTCACTATTTTAATACAATTTATAAAATGAGTAATTGCTTTGTCATAAATTACTAGAGATACTTACGTAGAACAGTTTTCCTTATTCATTTTCCTCAATTCGTAACGTTCATAGAAAGCTCACAAAAAACGATAAGGACATTTTAATTGTACCTACGGGAAAACAATAATCTACAATCATTTTACAAATCAATTTTAAAAAGAAAATCTTTTTTTTAAATAAGGAGATACATAGATATGTCTTTTTATAAAAACTAGCTGTGCTCCGCGGTTTCACCCGCGTAAGTCCCGTTCCCGCGGGAATATCAGGCTAAAAAGTAGCCTATGTCGCTCTCAGTCCCTTCAACTATCGCCACTTAAAAAATCAAGACCTTCGTCTTTAACGGCAAAACGGAGCTATGAATTGACGTGATTTTTAAATAGATAAAAAGTGTAGTTTTGGAGAGTGGCATCTCCTTTTGTCCCGATATTTCCGCGGGAACGGGACTTACACGGCTAAAACCGCGGGGCTTAGCTAGTTTTATATGTATTTGTGTATATTCTTGGGAATGTTATTGCCTGTTTTCAACAGTTATTTGGCACATGACCTAGTGAGGGACATCTCAGCTCATCCTTTGTCATCTTTTGGTACAATGGCAGCAAATGGAGCGAACAGGATGGAACGATATTGCTACGTCTGTTTAGCAACGTTATATCAGACATTGACACGTGAGATGTAAAATACTACTAGCTGCGTCCCGCGGTGTTACCTGCGTGAATGAATTGTGATGTGAATTGTTCCTGTTCGAATTATTTTGAATGAAATGTAATATTAGGTCTCCTGGTGCAAAATTTCATTCGAACCCGTCCTGCGATTTGAGCGTGAAGGAGTAACAAACACTCACACTTATATACAAACTTTCACCTTTATAATATTAGCGATATTGATGAGTCACTAATAAAAGGTTGAAAGATGACATAAGTATCACCTGGTGCCATTATCACCATTATCCCAGTTTTAATGCCAAGCGTCAAGGCCAAGACCCTAACAATATTCCATTATAGAAATTCATTCAACTACATACTCGTAGTTATGAAGAAGATTATATTTTGCTTGAAGACGACCCCCGCCCACGCACAAATAGACTTGCTCAACAACATACCGTACAATATCCATTTTATTTTCCTTGAGATGGTATCACAATGCGATACATTAATTTAATCTGTAAAATATACCAGTCAAGTGCGTGTCGGGCTACAATCAATTAATAATAATAAGTTTTTATTTCTCAAAAAATACAGACTCATTAGTTAATAAGTAAACATTGTTTGTTGCACCTTGGATATAAAACATTCCAGATTTTGGCATACCGAAGTTTGCCTGGACAGCTTTTAACTTAAATAAAAGTTTTGAGGTGGCAAGTAAAAGCTAGATGAAATTCAGTTCTTGGAAAATCAAGATCAAAGGCTCTGATTAAAACTTTTAGAGTTCGTTAGCATTTTGTGGTTTTATTTACTACGTGTTTAATATTAGGTACATGCGATAAAAGCTTTTTAAGTGTTAATAGTAGTCTGCGTCCATTGACATAATAACAAAAATCAAAACAAGTATTGACAAAAAACAACTATGTGTAGGAATCTTTATCGATTTAAAAAAAGCTTTCGATACGGTAAGCCATACCATTCTCATCAGTAAACTTCATAAACTGGCAGGGGTCTCTGATAAAGCTCTAGCTGTACTTAAATCATACCTCACTAACCGGTATCAGTTGGTAAAAATTGGCAAGCACAAAAGTAGTCCAAAATTAATATCATGTGGTGTGCCCCAAGGCTCTATCTTGGGACCACTATTATTCCTAATTTACATCAATAACATACACGAACTCAATTTACATGGACATATTTCACTCTACGCTGATGATACTTGCCTATTCTATTTTGGAGATAACATGCACACAATTACGCAACAGGCGCAGAGTGATTTAAATGCTCTACAAACATGGTTCCTCGCTAATCTTCTAACTATAAACGAATCGAAGACAAAATTTATCATCTTTTCAGCTAAAAATAAAGTAATTGAAGATTTCCAACCGCTTACTATCAATGATATTCCAATTGAAAAGTCAGATGAAGAGAAGTACCTAGGCCTTATTCTAGATAGCAAACTTACCTGGAAACCTCATATATTAAGGCTAGTAAAGAAGATAGCCTGTCTTACAGGTGCAGTACGAAATATAGTGAGATGCCTACCAATGCAAGTCCGCCTCACAATTTATAATTCACTCATAAAGTCTCATATAGACTACCTAATAGAAATATGGGGATCAGCCGCCAAAACCAATTTAGCAAAACTACAAACAGCTCAAAACAAAATTATAAAAGTTCTATTTAACTATAAATACCTAACTAGATCTAAAACTTTGTACAAAGAAACGAAAATACTAAATCTAAAACAAAATTACACCTACAATACTTGCATCCTTATAAGAAAAATACTATGCAAAGATATCCACAGTCATATTTCATTTTCGAAAAGATCACAAGTTCAAAGAAGGATCACTAGACAGGCTGACCACATCATCCTTCGCACTCCCAGAACTAACTATGGAAAAACTTGTATATTATACGAAGGTGCACACATGTATAATAAACTTCCAAAAGACGTTAAAGACATTAAATCATCACAGACATTTCGTAAGGCCCTAAAAAACTATATTCAAAACAATGTTTCTTAACTATCTATACACTACAAATTCAACTAAAACTTGAGTTTACCTATGTGAAAATTAACGCACTCAGGGAATCCAAATAATAATATAATTAAAAATCGAAAAACGTATGAGTACTTATTGATAAATTTATAAATATAATTATAACGCATGTAGAATGAAAAAAAAAAAAAAAAAAAAAAAAAAAAAAAAACAATAATAATAATAATATTAATACTACCAAATAGCATCATTATTCTTATATTAACGATTTTCACTTATTGTTATTTATTAAAAGCAAAATATATTATTTTAATAAAAATTATAAGTTAAGAATAAATTGAAAATCTAATTATAATTTATATGAAACGATAAATTATACCAATGCCAATATTACAATTTGCTAATATAAAATATACTTACCTACCTAATACAAAACTAGACACAAACTAAGTATTTTCAATAAAAAATAGTTAAATACCTAAATAAAAATAAGTTAATATCATAAAATCAAACATGTATCTTAACCGTCCGTTAACCATATGCAACCTGACCTACTGTTTGCTGACTACCTTTGCATTGGGTGGTTTTTTATCTGTTAGCAACAAGTTTTTATTATTCCGTCCGTTCTTGTTTAAATGTACCTACCCTCAATTTATTATTTATTTTTTAATTGGATTATTTAGAACTATGATTGTGTGTTCTTGTTATTGTGAAATATAATTTACTTAAATTAATGCATGCACTACCTACTAAATGTCTCTCTGACGCTCACTACATGTTTAAATATACTAGATTATGCTACCATTGTTTCTCAGTAAGTGATTATTGTAATCTTTTGAGAAATAAAGAAATCTTAAACCGTAAACCGTAATAAATTCCACTATTTTAAAATTAATGTAGAATAATTATACTCGGAGGTGCTACTACTTACTACTTGATCATTTTGTATTTTTATTATTTTTTCATGTTAAACATAAATCACATTCACACTCGAGGCAAATATTTATAGTTCATAAAAATATTTGTATCGTGTTGGGGCTCGAACCACCTCCGCGTCCCAAGAGGGCTTTCGCTCACTGCGCCACAGAGGTCACCAATAAATTATAAAACACTAGCAGCACGTCCCGGCTTGTACGGGTGTACCAGTGAAACTATCGGGATAAAATATAGTCTATAACTAATCCCGACAGTCCATTCTACACATCGGTGATAGAATTTTTGATAAGTATCGAGTTGTTTCATTAGTACGCCCGTGCAAAGCCGAGACGTGCTGCTAGTTAGAGATAAAAATATGATTTTATTGATGTTTTATCGTACCTTTTCCTCGTATAATTTTGTAGAGTGACAGCATATTTCCGATTATACGCAGATAAATTTCAATTTAAAACAACAAAAGGGTTGTAAATACTCTATTGTAAGTATAGAATTCATTTACGTTGGCAAACATAAAACTAACAAAAGAGCAACACTTTAGCCCATAATATAATTTTAACAGATTAAAATGGATGTGGTGTGGCTGAAATTGATTTTAAAAGCTTTAACCGTTGATTTTAGTTTATCATCTTTTACCTTAGTAAAGCTAAAAAACTTTATAAATGTAGCTATAAACTTTATAATAAAACAGCAAACTTTTTTAAAATGACGAGAGGTAAAAAGGAGTGCGGTAAATTATAATTCAACCATTTTAATTGAAGCCTGTTCTTCACAGCCATACAAATAGAATGCGAATATTAATGGTTGCAAATGTTTATTAAATTTTCTCCCTTTTGAGGGTCAGAATTCCCAAAATTACTGACGGATTTGCTTCCATAACCCACAGCATATTATTATCCATTCCATATTTGAGGTTACACTAGGCTATTTACCTATTCATAGGTAGTAGAGTAGGTACCAGATTATTTTGGTCGTAGATCATGTAAAATGAAAATGATTTTACCGACTGTATTCCCGACGCGGTTACCATATTCCTTTAGGCATTCTAGATCGAAGAGGTAATCAATCAATCATTTTTATTTATTTTCTCTCACAAACTACAAATAAGTACATAAAAAAAAATAATTTAAAAATAAAATAATAATAGAGATGATATGGAAATGTCTAAGAATGTCGTCAGAGGTACCTATTGTACAGTCGCAGAACAAATAGGTTGACTAGCCCCTATACCACAGAATACAGACGGAACCTATACTTTACAAATTGAAATCGATGCATCGTGACAACCATCGCAGGTGAGCTTTATGTTGGTTAACCTTCCGAATTCAGTATCCACCAACTAAAGCTTGTTTGCTTTTTGTTTTTTGTTTTTTTTTGTTTTTTAATTTGTTGCCGAAATTTTGTTTTTTGCTGTGAAACCCTCTGTTTTGAGATAAATTCGTTTGACGCGTCGCAAGCAGATGTTCCGTTTTTAAACTGCGTGCCTACTAGACAAGAGATACAAGTTATCAAACTCTGCAAGCAATAACATATCTTAAGGTGGTCAACCTTTTCATTCCGCTACTGTATATACCTTAGAGGTACATAATTCGGTGCGTGCATGTATAAAATTATATGACACTGAAACAGCGTGATATGAGCCTATGTGTAAGGGTGTCTTTATACCAAATAATAATTTACTAGGACGATAAGATTATTCAAACACTAGAGATTACAGCTTGTGTGAAGTGGCTGTAAATTAAGCGAATGGGCGCGTACGTTTAATTAAGATACGGGAAATTAGGGCACGTACAAACTGCCAGTAGAGCTAGTTTAGTTTACTTCACTTTTAAAACTAGTGCACAAATTTATTTTGACCTTAAAAATTATCAATTTTATTTATTTAGAGGTACAGATTGTTTAATCCATCATAACAGTCGTTTAAAAAATGCAAATACTTTCGGCGCAGCTAGTGCATAATAAAATCAACAATTTTATTTAATTAAGCTACGTCAAATTGAGTGACAGTGACAGTCGACTGTGAAGCGTTCTATTTCCGTTTTCGCGTTAGTTCCTTTCAACGCCACTGTTCATTAATTTTAGCGGACTATTCAACTCTAAAAGCTTTTTGGCACATTCGTAATGGTTTTGGAAAATAAACACGTCTTTGATTCGATGTATATACAATAGTTTGAACATCACAGAGACTGCATGTCACATACATACTTACTGATTATAAATGGGAAAGTGTGTGTGTCTTTTTGTCCGTCTTTCACGAAAAAGCGGAGCGACGAATTGACTTGATTTTTTTATTTGATGATAGTTGAAGGGATGGAGAGTGACAAAGGCTACTATTTACGGGGCTTTTGAAACTTTGAACCGGACTTGCGCAGGTGAATCCTCAGGGCAAAGCTAGTGTAGGTAAAATTACACATTGCATTGAAACGGCCAATAATTATTGGCCTATTATTATTACGTAAATATTATTAAATTCACGTTGACGTGACACCTACCTACGTGTTTCCCATAATACTACTCTGAATAGCGACCCAATAGGGTCCCTGGTATCAGTTGAAAATTGCTGCTCGAATTAGAAACTTATGAGCGTTATCTTGAAAATTTGTGTAGCTTTAGACACAAACTTTGTTAACATGTAGCTACCAAAATATTGCTGTTACGAATATCTTATCATGTACTCAAAATTTAATATCACGTATTTATTAGAAGTCACGTATAGAGTCACTAAGACAGAAAATGTAGGCTAAATTCACAAGGTCGAACGCACATGTAATGTAAGTAGGTATATATAGTATAACTAGCGGCTTCCCCGGCCCGCCCCGGCTTCGCACGGGTCCAATAATGATACATATAAATATACCTCTAGAATCACTCTATCTATTTAAAAAACTCTAAGAGACTCGGCGTGAAGGGAACCATTCATAATTCGACTTTGGCTTTAAAATTTTCACGTACCATAGATTATAGTACAACTAGTGTGTGTACAAAAACTTAGATACTAGAAATGGTCAGTGTCATTGAAATAAATAAATGATTGAAAAATTGATTGATTGAGATCTAGTCGAATCGAAGCACACATACGGTCACAGAATCTACCAGTAAACATAATTAATTCATCGCCCTCCGAGCGTTGGGAACCGCAGATTGAACTCACAAGGCGTGCATCCTATGCATTTCCTCAGACAGTGCTATAACCTGGTTTTGGCACATATCTGTGTTTATGCACTCAGATTTCAATATTCAACTGAAATAAATTTTGTTAACGTAGCGAAAATCAATAGTTATGTTATCATTCGAAATGGAAGACTTATTGTTTTCTGAATGTAAAAACAAAGCTTTAGAAGCTTCCACCGCGGTGTGCTAGCGTAGTACAAACCCGGATAAAAAATAGCCCGTGTGCTAATCTCGATCGTAAACTATGTACATTCCAGTCAACTCCGTTTGGTAGTTTTTGCTCCAAAGATAAACAGACATACAAACTTTCGTGTTAATAATTTTAGTAGAATGAGACTTTTTCGCAATTGAGTTTTTTATAATTTTCATCAATTTAATTGTCAATCCGTTTGATTTTGATTGTATGATTTAATACTATGAATGTTTAAAAAAAAAATTGCATTGCAAAACCACGGATTTTTCTTATAGGGTAAATAAACATCGTAAACAAACATCTCGTAAATAACTAAATAATATTTTAATGAAGATTAACTCCATGGTTTTACTTCATGGAAGACGATGTCTCCCATTAGGCCAACCACTGCCCCAAAAAAGGATTATGCTACACGAAATACAAGCCGGGTTTACATTAAGCTGCCGCAGACTAAAACTGTACCGAACTTATCTCAATTAACAATTACTTGGCTCAGAAGCATAGCCGCTTGGCAAAGCGGCCAGTGTCTTAGGCACGCTTAAGTCTGGCAGTGGTTTGGATCAGTTGAGCTAGCAGGCTGTTTTTTATCAGTGCCACGGGGAAGAAGCCGCGGGTAAGCTAGTAGTATCCAGCTAGTAATAGCTAGTAATAATATAGTATAATTCCTGTAATCCGAGATAACCGGAGGTTGGGACTCAAAGTAAAACCACACTGCCCTCCGAACCAAAATTGATAATAATGAATCTGCTTAAGTTACATTGCTATTATTTAACTCTTATGTCACATGCTATAGGAAGTGATCTGATATTGCTTAGAGACCAATTATTTTGTGATCCCAAGAGATGAGTAATCAGCTTCCTGCGACTTTGCTCGCTCTGTACTAACACTTATAAAAAGCGTTTTGGTTATTCCAGATAATAATCATTTAGGCCTTGAAATTTAGACTCGCATTGTACTTTAGTTTTTTTTATTATTTCTCACCAATTAAATCAATAAATTCTATTTAAAAGAGTACTTAAAATGTTTTTTGAGGATCTGACTAGTTTCTTCGGAGCTATTTATAGACATTTTTAGGCATTTAGGCGGCCTAAAAACTCCGTCACCAGAGTTGACTTGCTCATACGAACGAACGAATGAACAGACACATCTACAACCTTTTTACGAGATTGAAGTCGTTTTATTTTTCCTCTCTCTTATACAATACTCGGTTTTGGCTTCGTTTGTTAATTAAAAATTCTTTCATTTGGCCGACTGGTTCAGCTTGCTAATGAATGGGAGACAATGAGGTTGTTTTGACTCTATCGGTAATCAAAGACTTATTATTCGCTTGTTTTGATAACTTTGATGTATTTTATGTGAGAAAAACTTATGTGTAGTTTAACACAAAATAGCATCTTTAGAACCTACTTATATTAAAGTTTACCTATAGTGTTTTGGCAGGTTCAGAGTTGTCGCAAAGTCATGATAGTTGTTATAATTAAAGCACAATATAGATTACAAACAGAAAGGACAGTAATGCTTTGTTTTTTTATCAAAGAAAGGTAATAATGACCAAATGCTATCCCTCTGGTGTTTTACCAGCGATGGCGTTTCAGTGGGATAGCGGCCTGATGACGAAGCTCATAAGTAGCCAAAGGCCTTCTTCATGCAAACGACTTTTTTGTTTTTTTAGACTATATACTACGGGATCGCTGGTTCGAATCCCGCCGGAATTGAAAATTTGGCAATATTTTAGTTACTATAGCTAATGTAAAAGCATTGTCGGATTCTTCAATCCAAAATCAGTTTTCTTATTTATCTCGAATCCATAGAGTTATTTATTGTATCGTAACAGTCCCAGGAGGATCAGAAACCTGTCAATCGTGAGTGATACTTAGCATGCATTGAAATCGATGCCGTTCTGATACACGATTGAAAAACATGAGCTTTTCTCATTTCTATACTGATATTACAAAGTGAGATGTACTTAAATCTAAACATGAGATACCAAATAATAACAACATCGATGTTGTTATTATTTGGTCAGTCTCTCAGTAATTGTTTTGAGACTATTGATTGAGTCTTCATGAAACTTTACTTTTTTCATAATCAATTTCAATACAATTTTAGCCGTGAACTAGTTTCTAATTTTCTAATCCATTTACAATTTACATCTTTCCACATAGTCGACCTACATCACTTTGTAAGTAGACATCGAAATTAATTTAAGTTAAGCCTATTTTATTAATGTTCAAATGATAAATTTATAGTGTTGCCACACCAGCCATAAATATAATATATTTAACTAACCAAAATTACTACCAGCCCGTTCCAGCTTTTCACGGTTGTACTAATAAAATAATATGTTCTTTCAGTCTATTAAAATAAGTAATCTAATTACAATTTTTTTTTGTTTTTTTTTTTTTAATATTGAATTAGTAGTTTCGGAGATTACCGTTCACAAACACGCAAACAAACTCTATTAATAATATAAGTATAGTAATATATAATACAATCAATAATTTAACTGGCTCTTATTTGGCTCAACGAATCAGCATCGCTATTCAGCGTGGCAATGCGGCCAGTGTCTTGGGCACGCTTCCGTCTGGCAGTGGTTTGGATCAGTTGAGCTACCTATAGACCGTTTGCAACGGTCCTTAGATGGCTCAACTGGTTCTATTTGTATTTTGTACAGTTATGTATTAGTTTAGTTTCTGTAAATAAAGTATTTTAAGTATAGATAGCAGAAAGAAGAGGTCTATAGAGTTACTAGTATTTATAGAATTAGGTCGTCTAAAAATATTTATACCTCACTCCATTGGTTATACTCGTATTATTGCTGTAACTTTAAAGAGAAACCCACTTGTAACCTTTCACATCGAAATTCAATTCAATAAAGTTGAAAGGGCATGTCTCGACACGTATATCGGAACTTATAGATAGTTTTTATTCCAATAGATGTCACGATTGACTGCTGGAAATATTTCATTGAATAGGATCGTTGATATGTAGGTGCAGCGACAGATTTTTCGACACGAACACACAAATAAATAGTCCTGAAATTTTACCTTGTAATGAAATATGACCACTTCTGTATCCCAAGGAGCGGTAGACATTTCTTTCAGATCTTTTATGTAATTCTTTGAATGTTTTTGAAGATGTCTAAGGGGGTAGTCAGAGGCATGTCCAAATACATATTAGGTACATGCCCACTAAACTGCATGGCATTGTATGTTTAGGTGGATCAAGGACCATGGAAGTCAAATATTTCTTCAGTTTAATAATCAAATGTCTGGGGTTCCAACTCGACGTTTTAATTACACGTTTTATTAATTATTATAAGCCGCTGTGATCCCACTGCTGGGCAAAGGCCTTCCCCCTCTCCTTCCACACCTCGCGATCCTCGGCAACTATATATTATCATACAAAAAAAAACAATTTAACAATGTTATTTTAATTTATTATTTCCGTTTTTTTCATTTATTTAAATGCTCGTACTAAAATTTTATGAGTAAAACAAATTTTTAAATTAAAAAACTTCAATCAAATTCACCGTGGTATTTTTGAAACAAATTGAAAGCTTTCAAATACCTTTCTTTGTGTTGATTTTAATCCATACTGCGAAAGTGTGTGTGTGTCTGTCTGTTTGTATGTCTTTCACGGAAAAACGGGGCGACGAATTGTCGTGATTTTTTGTGTGGTGATAGTTGAAGTTTAGTTATTCCCGCGGGAACGGGACTTACGCGGGTGAAACCGCGAGGCGCAGCTTGTAAATAATATTGGTAATTAATTTGTTACCTGTAATGTAATGCTATCTCGGTCAAACAAGAAAATTAATTTTACAAACGACTGTTTGTTTACAAAAATCATTGTATTTTCCGCGCTTTATTTGTGTTGCTGCAACAAAGGAGCAAGGATAAAAATCATAAACCATAGTTTTCTTTACTGCAATTTTCCTCTCCAATTTGCTGTTCAAATAGTAAATAAAAAGTATAGAAATAAAAACACAATGTGATGCTTTTCAATTATGTTCTTGCAGTTGAAGGACTACTTTTATACCTATCGAATAATATTTTTTTGGATGTAAGTAATCCTCATTCGAGATTAGTAAACCATCTCCAATCACCAATTAAGCTCGAGTATCAAGTTTCGTGCAGAATGGATTGGTTTTATAGTTCATATTATTATAATAAAATATATAAAAATTTGAACGTTCAAATTATATATTATATATTTCAAATTATACGTTCAAATTATGTATCAATTACTTCATCAATTACAACACGCAGATTCTAAATGCTAAAAGATCTGAAAGAAAGTCACCGCTTTTAGGATTACAGTCTTGTGTATCTATGCAACTAATAATTAAGATTTTTGAGCACTTTGATCGAACGATTGACAACATCTAGTAAAGATGCAAAGAACCTGGCTTTTTCTATTCTATGCTACCCGATTTCTTTTTATTTCTTTTATTGTGTCTCAACCGTTGAAAACTTACAATTGAATGCACAAGTATGTCAAGATAGTGCTATCCAGTATTCCATGTACCTAACCCACTTACAGCGCTGAGGAACAGCCTATCTCTGTCGCACAGAGAACTTTTCCGGAAACTCCAGTCTTACAACTATCATGCTACTTAATATTTTATATGCAAAAGTTTGTATGAATGTATTTTATAGATTTATTTCTTTCATTCATTGGAAAACATCACCATTCCCTGCCCTTATTCCACTCTAGATGGGGTGGGCCCAACATGTTTTTACTTTCTACCATTCATCTCAATCATTCGTCAACTCCGAATTCACTCCTCTCACATTCATTGGAAAACAAACAACTTAACTATCAGTTTAACTTAAACTATTTAAACAAGAAAGCCAATTATAAGTTTTCACGTGTAGTAAACAGTTTAGATAAAACTGTGAACAATGTGTGAACAATTTACCCACGTTTAAAGTTTAAACAGGTATATTCGATCAATCCACGGTTACCTAAACATTTTTAAATATTTTCGTCGATAAACATCTAACGAATTTAGAAATTGGAAAGGTTATTCCAATTTCAAAATTCGTTAGATATATTTTATGACGAGGAAACACACAGGCCACTTTTTGCGGTTTCGATTCACGAGAACGAAGCCACGGGCTTGAATTTTTTATATAAATAAAACTCTCGCAACTTAAAATACACTTATCATTCTTTGAACGTTCTTTGAATCGCTTTGAAATTCTCGTGTCTTCAATTATTATTTCTATTTATTTTTATGCTACTTTGCAGATTGTTTTAAAACTAAACAGGTTCTATGTTTTAACTTTGTATTTGTTATGCTCCTATATTTAATGTGGTGTAGGGTTTAAAACAGCGTTTGTAGTTTTAGGTCAGTAGTCCTACAATTGCGTAGAGCATCTACGCCGTAGAGCCCCTACGATACAGACGAACAAGGAAAGTTACGGGTTAGGAATTTACCTAACCAAAAAAATAGCAAAACTGGAAAAATAAACTAACTGACGAATCAGTAAACATGCGAACTAGGAAACTATCTTAATAAAAAAATGACATTTTGAAAATTATCGAATAAAATCGAAAAACTTTCTAAAAAGTACATACGTACATAATATAATCACGTCTCTTTTCCATAGGGGTAGGCAGAGACCACGGACTTCCACTTACTAATTTTTGGTCGACTCGGTGAACAGAGTATATAGTTCTTCCACTTCCAGCTGTCCCTTTCACACTCGCTTTATACAAGTAATAAGGAAGCTGGTGAGTTACTTGACAATGAGGAACCTGACTACGCTAACTAACCACGGCTAATGAAAGCTCTACGTACAGCCTGTGACACCGTATACGTAACGGTGTCACAGGCTACGTTGTGTTGCGTGAAGCGAGCCATTTATAATGATTCTGACTCCACTGCTATTCTCTTTGAAGATACACGTCTTTTGCAAATTACTCATTTGGCTTCTAAAAATAAAATGGTCAAGTGAGAATCTTGCACACAGTAGATTATAATCATTAATCTTATTTGTACATAATTTGGAATTTCTTTACTTATGGTTGTTAACCTCACAATTCTAAATCAACTCAAAGTACCTTATAGGATTAAAATTAAATATTTTATCTATCAAAAAATGTTTGGTTTTTTCCTATTGAGGTACGACCATAAGAGTATCTGAAAAACAATAAAACAAAGTCGTTATATCACAGGTGTACAAAGTGAGCGTGTAATTTTATTGTAAGGTACACTTAAATGGCAGGATCTGAGCGAACATTAAGAGCAAATTGATGACAAAATGGATAAAAGTAAAACTTTAGAGAGGTTCACAGAAATGCCTTAACAAGCGAGTTATATTTTATTTAATCACGGGATTTCCGGCAGAACCCATTAACATGGTTCTTCAAATCATACTGTTACTAATCTATTGTAATATTATTTATGGTAAAGTTTGTTTGTTTGACGGAGGTAATCTCCAAAACTACTCGGCCGAGTTCAAAATACCTTCTCCGATGTGTAGAATGGACTGTCGGGATGGTTATAGGCTATATTTTATCCCGGTAGTTTCATTAGTACACCTGTGCAAAGCCGGGACGGGCTGCTAGTTCCATATAAAGAGGTTTTCATTAGACGTGCTCACCCAAATTTAATAACTAGGACTAATTAAAGAGCATACGAGTTCCAAAGACAGGCTGAAGTTTTGAAAACTTAATAAGCAACACAAAGGAATATTACCTCATCATGTCGACAGGAAATAATATTTATAAATAACATCCATTTAATAAAAAAAAACATATTTTACTTAAATTAAAGCCCACTTTTTCAAACTCAAATCTGATTCAAAGGTCACACATTTAAATGTTCTACAATCAGAAATAGTAACATTTAAAACTGTTGATATAAAACATTTTAAAATAAATTCGAAATCAATTACGGTGCAAACGAAACTCTCATAACGCCACTGTCAGTAAGAGCGGTCTTGCACAACGTTGGATCCGAATTCGATCCAATTTGATCCGAAAGTACGGTTCGAAGTAACTAGTCCTAGAACTAGTTGCTAGTTTATGCACTAGAACTGGCTTCCGTTATTCGATTTATATTCTTCATAATTGCGTAACAGCCACGACACAACGACACGACACGACGGCAATATTGACCGGGACATTAACAACAGGATGAATGCGGGATGGATGAAATGGCGGCAGGTCTCAGGGACGGTATGCGACCCCCGAATGCCCCTTAAACTTAAGGGGAAAATTTATAAGACCATAGTAAGACCTGTCGCGTTGTATGGATCGGAGTGTTGGGCAATGAAGAAGACTGATGAAAGGAGAGTGCATGCTACTGAGATGCGTATGTTAAGATGGATGTGTGGAGTGACGCGAATGGATAAAATAAGGAATGAGTATGTAAGGGGAAGTTTGAAAGTGGCACCTGTGACTGAAAAGGTGAGGAGTGCCAGATTAGCATGGTATGGTCATGTAATGAGGAGGGATGAAAGTCATATAACTAAAAAAGTTATGAGCATGAGTGTGGATGGATATACAAGTAGAGGAAGGCCGAGGAAGAAGTGGATGGATTGTGTGAAAGAGGATATGAATGTGAGAGGAGTGAATACGGAATTGACGAATGATAGAGATGAATGGAAGAAGAAAATATGTTGTGCCGACCCCACCTAGTGTGGGACAAGGGCAGGGGAATGATGATGATAATTGCGTAACAGCATAGTAATAGTTCGACGACCACTTCGGAGCCTTTGGGAGTATTTGTGACCTACTTCAAAAAAGGAGGTTCTTGATGACACTAATATTTGGCCTGATATAAAAAAAAATTGTGATTTTTAATAAAAGTCACTGATTTTTATTTGTTTAGACTGTACCTCTCCAAAATCGACGTAAAGGGAATGAAAGCGTGAAGAGTAACATTCCAATTATAACAATAAACTTTAAACTCGACGTAAAGAAACTCGACGTAAAGGGAAACTGTATGTATTTTTTTTAGTTTAGGATAGTTTTGGCTTGAATCGGATTTGGATCGGACGTTGTGCAAAACCGCTTTTAGTATCTCGATGCAAAGAATGTTTGTAATTGAAGATAACATCTGGCTCAATGTAGGAATCGTTTTGGAAGACGTGGGCGTGTGACACACGGTCCGATGCGGTAAGTAAAGCACGGAAAATTAAGGGTACGGTATTTTGTTTACTAATATAAAAAATCGTGTCGCTTATTTTCCGCTTCATTTCGTAACAGAACTTATAAAATGTGATATTTTTTCAGATTTAATGGACAAACGTCAAACAATGACATAGATAAGCATTATTTTGACTGTAGGTACAACTCGATACATAGATATTAGATGAAACATCATGTTGAAAAATAACTAAACTCATTTAAAATTTATTTACAGTTCTAAAACTAAAGCTATTCCACATGCTTGATTATTTTGTTTAAATAACACTGACAGAAAACATGTGTGCTTTTGATTGAATATGAAATAATTTACTCTATGATATACAATTAGCTTTAAATAAATATTGGTTCACTATCAATGCTCTGATTGATAAGGTTTACCAATAAAATAATTATAAATGAATGGATGAATGTACATTTCGCAACGCTCTGTGTGTAACCATTTCGATTATTATATACAACATTTATGACCGGCCTATCAATTTAAAAAATCTGGTTCCGAAAAAATATAAAAATGAAATATGGTTACGACTGTTCCCGAAGTAGAGTAAAACGGAACCTACGCGGGTGAAACCACGGGACACAGCTAGTTACAAATACAATTTTATGGCTTATTTACTAAATGTATTAAAATGAAATATTTAAATGAGAAAGATTTGTTGGTGATGAGGGTCATACCCACAGGATATACAGATGGAAATTATTTGACTATAACGCTTAAGCACCCTGTATAGTGACAATATTTATTATGTATTGTCACTATACAGGGTGCTTAGGCGTTCAACTTACGATTAACTATAGATCTACCTATGAAGAAAGATCTATGCTTTGTAAGTTGAATACACAAAAAAAACATCACAGATAATAAGACCAAATAACGTTGTGTATAATGTCCAAGCATATTTATTTAAGGTAAAAGCACCAATGGCCGACACTTTAAGGACAAATATTACTTTAATCTTTAAAAAAATAATGTATTTTTCAAAATTAAACAATTACAACTATTTCTGCTGTTAGAGTAACTATTAAATTTTAACTTTTTAATGTTAAAACTTTATTAACTATCATATAAATTATTTAAAAATGTTTTTTGTCAACCTTGTCAGAGGCACCAATGGATGACAGCACAAAAATCCACATTACCCAAAGGTAGACACAGGTTGGAACCAATAGTAGACACTCTAAAATATGTGATACATACAATAAAGCGTTTTTTTCTCGATGTATAAAATGTATGAGATATGAAATGTATGAAATGTATGAAATGTTTGAGATGTATGAGATGTATGAAATGTATGAAATGTATGAGATGTATGAGATGTTTGAAATGTATGAAATGAAATGTTTGAAATGTATGAGATGTATGAAATGAATGAAATGTATGAAAAGTTTGAAATGTATGAAATGTTTGAGATGTATGAGATGTATGAGATGTATGAGATGTATGAGATGTATGAAATGTATGAAATGTATGAAATGTTTGAAATGTATGAGATGTATGAGATGTATGAAATGAATGAAATGTATGAAAAGTTTGAAATGTATGAAATGTTTGAGATGTATGAGATGTTTGAGATGTATGAGATGTATGAGATGTATGAGATGTATGAGATGTATGAAATGTGTGAGATGTTTGAAATGTATGAAATGTATGAAATGAAATGTTTGAAATGTATGAAACGTTTGAAATGTATGAGATGTATGAAATGTTTGAAATGTATGAAATGTTTGAGATGTATGAGATGTATGAAATGTATGAAATGTTTGAAATGTATGAAATAAATTAAATACACAACGAACCCTTATAGTTTTGGTTTGTACGTCCGTCCGTCCATTCGACCGTCTGTCCGTCAATTCGTCCGAGGCTTTTTTCTTGATTGACTAGCTGCGCCTCGCGGTTTCACCCGCGTAAGTCCCGTTCCCGCGGGAATATCGGGATAAAAAGCCCCCATGTCACTCGTCAAGCAAGTCGTCATTCCTTCAACTATCACCACACGAAAAATCACGTCAATTAATTCGCCCCGTTTTGCCGTGATAGACGGACAAACAGACAGAAAGACAAACAGACACACTTTCCCCTTTATAATATTAGTATGGACGGATGGATATGGATGGATCCATCCATACGGATTATTACGGATTGAGCTAAAAAACTTAAGCTGAAAAAATATATTTGAGAAAACCCGAATAGAAAACACATGTGTCATCTTTTGGGTTTTCCTCAGTTTTTGGGACCAATGATAGACACCCCTTGAAATTGATTTATCAACTAGCCAAAATAATAAGGAAATGACCATAAGACGTCGATAATATCATACATGTATCAGATAAACACCAACAGTAACAATAATCAGTAATTTATAAAACAAAATCATAATCGTAAAAAAACAATGCCCTTAAGAAAATCATTAAGAATTTCCGCGCTCATCACAATCTGCACACATTGATTTTTGTTTATTCAAGCCATTTTTAAATTTTCTTCTGAAAGTGTGTCTAAGTTTTTGTCAACGCATTATTAATAGACTAATGTGTCTTTTAATATAATAATAATAGGAAATAAATGTTTATTTTTCCTAATAGAAAGCTTTTTCTTCGAAAGTGTCATCCTTTGGTCCACTGTCGGAGATTGGTGCTTTTACCTTATATTTATATTTATTTGTTGCATAAACTTAACCCAACCCTGTATACAACTACTATAAATCTTGTTGGCTTTATCCATAACAAAAGCTTTAATAAGTAAGCTGTCCCGCTGTTAGACAGGTTGTTGAGACAGGTCGTAAGAGTAACATCCAGATAAAAATATTCTTAAGAGATAAATAAACAAATTTATTAAAATAAATTTAGTTCCTGCGAAAGTGAAGCTTTGATAAAATCCTACTTCTTTAAAAACTAGCTTTCTCGGCCGCGGCTCTTCCCCTACCTACCTACATTTATAAAAAGCGTAGGTACATTTATAAAGTCATTCCAGGTTTTAATGTAAATCCACGCGAAAAGCAGCAGTTGAATACTAGTGTCTTAAGCCGCGGGTAGATACTAACCAAAACACACCTGTAAGCACTTAGCGGAGACAAAAGCAAGAACATATAATTTCTGTGTGAAATAATTCGCTGTAATTCACGGCTCCATAAAACATAATTCTAATCTAATTGATGTAAGTAACCGCAGCGGCATTTTGATGTCCGGTTTTTTAATTAGCATAGTTTATGGCTTTGTTTTGTGCTTTGATTAATTAGACAAAAAGTGGGAAAATCGTAAAACTGACTCCGATTTTGTAAGACACTAATCTCTTCGAGGTGCATTTTATAGAACTTCTACTTTTGAGAGGATCTGAAGATCCTCTTCACTCCGCTCTTTTATACAAAAATCGAATATTCAAAATCGAAAACTGCGCAAGAACTGCGTTTGAATTTTTAATTTCCTAACATAAATGTATCATTACTAGTTCGGGGCTAGTAAATATCCAAAGCGCTAAATTTCGTTTACTGGTGTCTGGCATTTCTCCTTAGTTTTAGTTTCCGGTTGTCTGGAAGAAATCGCTGTGTGCGATAAGACCGCCGATTGCTGGATGCTGTACTTACTGTAAAACCATTTATATTTGTGTCGCAAACTGTGTCCACAATAAAGATATTTTGAATTGAATTGAATTGAATATGTAAATTGCTTACAAAGCACAAACTGATAAAATATTTAGAACTTTTCACTTTAACCGATCATATAAGTTCATAATCTGGAAGTAAGTTTGTAAGCTCTACCGGTAATGTTGCTACGTTAGACAAGCATTAGGAAGTTTTTGAAAAATACCATGTTATGTTTTTTTTTCAACGGACCTACCTATTATGATATTTCTTTACTAGGCAGGTAGGTTATTACTATTAATTATTAGAATATTAGCTTCTACGTATGTGAATTAAATAAATCTATGTATCATGGCTACATAATTAGAATGTTATTTACAATTAAAGTGAGGTTTGGAGAACACGCATGGCACCAAAAATCAGAAAAGAAAGAAAGAGTTCTTAAGGAAACATAAAATTGAATCGTACTCCTGAAATAAAGCTCTTAAAAGATAATAAAAGGAGACACTTACATAAACAGCCAAAATTTCCCAAATAAGTACTTCAAACACTTTGATCACTCACTAAAACTTGTACAAACACTAAAAGAATTTAACGTTTTCACCAAAACACGTGCACATTTTAAAAATGGAATAAAGTATCCTACCTTTTTTTAGAAAAGAGTTTTTAAACAAATAATAACAAATTTGAAAGTGGAACGCAAAATTCGCGCGAAGTGTTATTAGTTTGAACTCTCAACAGCTTTCGACGACTGTCAGCGGCGAGCATCACATTGCGACTGGAGTCTGGACTAGCACAGAGACTGAGTAGGGCTCAATGTATCTACTTTGAAAATATAGTTTTCCGAAACATAAAACAGTTTTATGGTGCAAAAAGTGGTCATGTGCCAAAAAGTAATATTTGTTTTCCTAACAGACTAAAAAAGGGTCTTGAAAAAATATTTATGGGGAGTTAAATGTTGGCTTACGTCAATGTAAACTTGAAATTGTGAGGTAGCTAAAGTTTGTTTGTGAGTTTGGATGTAGCTGATTTCCAAGGAAGGTATTAGTTAGCATTTATGACACTGGTTTTGTAAACTCTTTCCAGTCTTTGGATCGATTCAATCATTATTATTTATTTAATTTGTAACGTGCATCGCCACTGCCAAAGGCTTCTCCTTATTTTTCAGCCAAATTGCCTTAGTCACTTCATTTCTAAGAAAAACCGTTTAATGGGTCTACACAAGACGAATCATGTCTTATAACAATTACCTATTATCATTTCAAAAATCTGTTTTTTGGTAATACTTAAAATAAATAAATATAATAAATTAGTTGAGAATTTTAAATGTGCAGTCTTTCTTAATTAAAGTCAGACTGTTTTAATTAACTTTGAATTGCTTTATTAGTACTAAACTAAAAGTTTAATGTATTTAAGATGTTTTTGACACGTTATTGAAAATATACCACACCTTTAAATATTATTTTAAGCAACTTTAATACTTAGTGCTGATTTCTGACTAAAAGCGTAGCGTAGCGTCTCTGGTGGAAAGGCACCCTAATACCACTATTCATTAGGGTGAATGCAAATCTTGTAAAAGTAAAGTCTAGTTTTAACTGCCACAACACAAGCTTTACACGTTTCATTTTTGCACCATCTTGACCCCGTCTCAACTCGACGCTTGTATGTTTTAAGTACTCGCATTAGTCTCAAATGTGATTTGTTGTTTTTTCACGCTTATTTTTTAGTAGCTGCAATCTTGTTTTAAGTTACCTATTTATGATTCAAAGTCAAAGTCAAAATGTCTTTTTTCAATAAGATCTTTTACAAACCACTTAGAAAAGTCACGTTCCTGTTCAAACGCAATCCCTACACCGACGCAATCGTAAACGAGTATAATAGCTAAACTGATCCAAGCTATTGCCGCAAATAGGCCATTGCTGTAACAGCCATGAATGGCACTGTTTAACCGTTGAGCTAAAATGGTTTCAGGCCTCGGAATAAGTACGTATAATTATGCAGATTGTATATCCTGTTTAGTTAAATCGCTTAAGAAAATCTTTGTCATTCCCATTCTCACTAGTTAACCAAAAATAAATACTTAAATAGAGAAAATGTAATTTTAGAATACAAAAGTAAAGTTCAATAAAAGCTTGTAAAATGGGCTCATATTTCAACTTCTTGACAGAAGACGACGTTCACGTCGATTAGTACAAGATCACAGACATATTTTATTTGATAAGATACTTACAATATTCAGCAATGTGTGCTATTATTTATCATCTATTTATCCAAGGGTCGATTTTAGGTTGGATCCTGTACTAATTAGTAGGTACTTACCAAACGAGCAAAGCCGAGGTTAAAAGCTTAATTGCCGGTGGTTAATTTTAAAAACCAACCTACCTCTCCCGGTATTCATTCAGACAAGAGTTACTTTTAGATTGTTTGTAATCATCACAAGATATTTGAAGTGAAGTGGCTCGCTCAACACTTGCCGAGTCAATTTCTCTTCAATGACTAGGAAATTTATAACAAATAAACAAACTGAATTATGTGTGAACAAGTAAACAAGTATGTTTTAGAAGAACTGAAATTAGATTTTTTTATTATTATATCTACTAATATCTACTATAAAAAGATAAAGTTTGTTTGTTTGTTTGACGGAGGTAATCTCCAAAACTACTCAGCCGATTTCAAAATTATCTGTTACTGATGTGTAGCATGGACTGTCGGGATGATTTTCCCGGTAGTTTCATTACTACACCCGTGCAATCTAGGGTTTTTTATAAATCTACAATTACTTACCAAGACAATATTCCGAATCAATTTTTTTCGATTTTTGGCGGATGACTTTGTCAATGCATCTAGCTAGAAAAGGCATAATTTTCAAAAATTAATTATTATTGAATTTATTTCCATTATAATATTACTAATATTATTTTTCACTCTAAAAAGCAATAACAACATTTTATTTTAACCAGACTTAAGAAATGACGTGCCGATGAGAAAGGTAAAGGGATGTTCTGCATGTTACGTTTAAACCCTACAAACCTACATTACTGTCATTTACCCAGAACAAACTTGACCCTGACTGACCCTTACTGACCCTCTTCATAAATCAGTGCAAAAATAAAACAACTTAAAGGTTGAAAAAAAATTACTGCCTAATTTTGGAAATGATTCATTTGTTTGTTTACTTACTTAATTGTGAGCTATTTATAATACATTCTGTAACCATGAATTAGAATACTACACCATAGACAAAGTTCTACTTTGTCTGACTATAATAAGCTAAGCATTGTATTATATTTAAAAAAAACCAGTCAAGAACTAGGTACCTAAGTCATACGCAAAGTAATAAAACAAATCATAATCAGAAGGACCGTATGGATCACTTAGAATCTGCCTCTTTACTCTATAAACCGAAAACTATGCATCGTGACAATCATCGCAGGTCAGTTTATGTTGGTTATTTTCCACCAACTTAAGCTGACCTGCGACGACGATCGCTTAAGATACAGGCAATGGAGTAACCTAGCTTATAGGACTGTTTTTTAAGTGATCTATGAGATCCCACAGAAATAAACACTTTTTTCTTTTTTTTTTCTAGGACGATAGCTTGTATCTCGCGGGTTCGAATTCCGTCGCAGTCGTAAATTTTTGGTACGTTTTTTTTAATTTATAACTATTCTGCACCCTGTACTTTTTCCATTCCACTTCTGCCGTCAACCACTTTACCACTGCAACATTCAAACTGAATACTAATTAGAATTGCGACTGTTTTGTAAGGTTCTGAATGAAGGCTAAAATAAGGGTAGCAAGCCACAAATTAGTCTCTCGTATCAAAGTCCAATTATATTAGTCATTATCTGGGTACCATAACACAAGCATTAAGTTGCTTAGCTTGGGACTAGATGACGCTGTGTGGAATGTCCAAGGATATTTTAACTTACTTACTAGCTGCGCCCTGTGGCTTCACCCGCGTAGGTGCCCGCGTAATATCGGCATTTTTCCGAAAATTATTACAATTTTTCTCAGCTCTTAAACCTTCCCTAGACCTCCACGAACATTAATTTCAAGACAGAGCGTGGTCGCCTGTTTTTTTTCAAGGACTTCAAAAATGGCGGAGTTTTTAAATTATCTACCTTATCCATCACAAATTGAATATTTTAAAAGTGACATTGTTATAATATTTTGGTATCTGCATGATTATTGTATTGAATTCCTAATACCCAGAAATGTTATTAATATATTATGGAAATTCAATACAATTGACGTCGACAGGCATCTGCTGTGGAGTGTCGAAATACAATAACCAGGTGCTGTGACGTTGACCTTCTAGAACCATCGGGATCTGGGCGATTTGTCGCCGCGTCTAGTCGCCGAGTTGTTCTTACATATTATTCTAGATACTAAATCTAGATAACCCTCTCAGTTAGAAAATCGAACTTAATGTCTCAGTAAAATGGGCAAACATCATCAATCTTTGTTAAGTAAAGGTCCCTTTAAGTGCTCTGGCCCTAAAATACGCAATTTTGTTGTCTTAAACACGTTCGCTTTTATGGATTTGGTACAATTTGTCTGTAAAATGTTGACTGTAGGGTCGTCAACTGTTTTATTGTAGAACCTAGTACTTGCGCAGTTCAAAGTATGGAATTATTTATACTGCCCACTCAGGATTAATTTAATTTTAAATAAGTATCTACTTAATAAGGTAACCTTCGTAATTTGTTTGATTTATACAGAATTAATTTTAAATCACCAGAACATGCTATAATTACTATAACGCTATAATAGGTAATTATTAATACCTAGGTAATTTTAATAATCCAGCTTCACATTTAAATCACTGTTATTTTGTTTAAATTATGTACATAAACAGTCACGTTGCTTTGTTTGTAAATGTTATCAGTCTCAATTAAAATCAGATTAGTTTGTTGACCAAGCAACAACCAACATAGTTGACTTTCAGAGTCCATGTCGTGTCATACAATACTATCTGAACCCGCGAACTTCGTATAGCAAAAATATTTAGCGTCTCGCTTAATTTTTATGTGTGTATTTGATTAATGAACCACAAAAACGAAGCAGGAAAACCATTCGGTTAGGGCTTATTACAAGCTAGTAGCTATAGCTACAATAACAGATACTTATGGCGTAGCACAACTACGTCGTAACCGCTACGACGACGCCGACGGTGCTACGGACTGCATGACTCGTGAACGTATACCACCCTATAAATAAATAAATAATCGGTATAATAAACTTAGGTACAAAGCAGTAAAACTTAAATGAAAGCAATAACTATTTTTAATTTTTACACAATAAAGTGCTGTGAACATGCACACCATCAGTTGGTTTATCTATTTTTTAGAGTCATAAAAAGATAAAAGAGATTTAATATACCTGATAGATGTACCTGTACCTAATTATTTTCACTGTACCTACCTCTATGAATCAAGAACAATCTTAGAAATAATGTGGTACCTAAAATGATTACTGATACTTACGAAAGGAATGTACTTACCTCCATTGTAGGTAGGTACTATTATAGTGTACATAATAAACCTTACAGTCAGTACTTACTCGTAGAGATTACGTTCATTTTTTTTTAAATGGAAGACCACGTTTTGGCCAATAGTATGTGAGAAGGCGCTAACAGCGTGGGCCAAGGAACGGCCGCAGTAAATAACGTCTATGATCGCGTTTAATTAACTACTTTTATGGGCAGTAAAATGATTAAGAAAACTATACTTTATGAATATTGTAGCAGAATACGCTCTAAATTATCTACTAGATATACTATCTAAGTTAGTAGTTACTACTTACTAACATTGTTTTTATAAAAATTTACGGAGTGTGTGTACACTGCGTAAATGTTAGTAAAATAATTACGTAATTTTAGAACTGTCATTTGGTTTTGAACTTTATTCAGAACAAAAAAAGAGCTTTCGAATTTGGGAATTATTAATTAGTCAGTGACACACCGAATCACCGCCACTGTGTGATTTATTATACTTACCTATGTTTTCAAACTTACAAAGATAATGTAAAGGTCAAAACGTTTCATCAAAACGGTGAATTTTACACCTTTCCGCTCCATGATTTGTGGAAAATGGACCGTTTCCGGACGATTAGGTTAATTTCAGTTCATCCAGAAATCACAGAGAACTATGCCTTTGTTATGATTTGTAGCTCGATGATCCCGGATCCCTTTCTACATTAAGTGACCCATAAACATACTGTAGGTTGGTATCTATTGAGGTTGTTTAAATTGGGTCGACAACCGTGTTCTCAATTACTGGCCTTTGATAAGATCACCTGGAGATTATTTTTAAACGAAACTAGAAAATTTACAAATATCTTTAAGCAAGCTTTTGGTTTCCCTTTACTTCCATCTTTATTCTGTGCCTCAACTTAGTATCAAAGCTTGTCAAGATAAATCACCCATTGGTACTAACAGTCAGGCAAAGATTGCCTCCTGATGCTGTATCAATCATCTTTAAAAGCCTGAGTTTTTCTTTTTAAATATCTGGTTACTTTTATGCATAAAAAATTAATTATGAAAAAATTATTATAATTTATTGTTATTTCAAAAATACAAGTTGAAACTCCAACCTAAAAAGACACTTATTTTAATTAGCCTGTTGTGTTGGTTTCTGTCTTCTGCCCATAGGGACCTATGCAGGACAGTTAACGTTGCAATGAGAGCAAAATAAAATAATGAAGAGTTCAAAAATAAAAAAATCCGTAGATAAGTAAGTATTGTACCTAGAAGTTCCGTGCCTAGAAGATTTTTTTTTAGGGAAACTATATAAAAATAGTTATTTACCTAGGTATAATACGTGTAAAAATAAAAACTTGTTGCTGTCTAGGTACTTAGGAACTGTTAGTAAGTAGGTACCTACTTCATGTTTGGTAAGTAGATAATTAATTTTCACATGCAAATAAGAAAGCAAACGTTGGTAGGTACCGATACCTACTCGTCTTATAACTAGGTCTGCTAAGATTGGTAAGTGTAGGTACCTACCTATAAGTTTAATTTCCCCAAGAACCATCCCAAAAAGTTTTTTCTAACAGTTTCCAATTTGAACTCCAGCCAAATTGTTTCATGCTTTCTGTATTATTTTTAATACAGACTCGATTTTCAATGTTGGCAAGAGATGAGATAAGTAGTAGGTACTAATTTTTATCTACCTACTTAAGTAAATTATACCTAAGAGCCTAGCTGTGGCCTGGGTAAGTCTGTAAATTAGATACCTACCCTTTGGAGCCTATAAATAATCTTTTTACCTACCAAGCACCTAGTACCTATTAGGTACCTACGTTTACCTACTTACCTATTTACTACATTGTTTTATCTGAGTTAACGATTGCACCACTACGTAGGTAGGTAAGTACCGACCTACCTACCGACGAATATTTTTCCAAGTTTGTGCTCCACATTCGATGAAGTTGACTTTCATAAAAATAAATACAGAGCGGTAAACAAAGATCGACAGATTGGGTAGCCCCTGGTCAGTTCTCGAATTAATATTTATTTTATCTTGCACAATGAGTCCACACGGTTGGATCGTTCTCAAACAGATTTCATTAAGCCTCATTCGCTTTTGAAATCGAGTTATTGGATTTATCGGTTCTCATCCTGAAAGCTATTATCAGAGGAATAGGTGTTTTCGATATATTGAGATAGGTCCCTACCTACGTAAACAGCCCCATTCATATGCCTTCATAGAGGTAACGAAGCAAATAAGATAAGTAGGTAAGTACCTACTTACCTACCTATCTACCTGGGTAGAGCAGGTGATACCCCGACCTTGTACTTACCTAAAGGTGACCTAAAATAATTGAAACCGTAAGTAGTTAACTAATTAAGTACTTACCTATTTTATGTAGGTAAGTATAGATAGTAGGTATGTTAGGGACCTTAGGGAAATACCTACATCCTGGTATTTTAAACTACCGTTAGTATTGTAGAGGAACTGAAACAGGTCTGGGGGGCTAAAATGGCCGTTCGAGCATTTCTGCCAGCAATTCATAAAGTGCATTATTGTTTAGCATTTTCCCCAAAACACGATAGAATGGCTCAAATTGATCCGTTTTAGCAAATTTTGATGAAAATGCTAACTAATCCATGAAATTAATGCACTTTATGAATTGCTAGCAGAATTGCTCGAAGCGGCCATTTTAATCCCCCTGTTCTTTTCTACTTACATATTTTTATTCAAAGTCAACGTCAAACGTTGAAGTCATTCAACTGTCAATGTCACTTGTGATTGTAAAATAAACAAGTGTCAATGTCATGGTGCAGGTGTGTATCGTTTCGTTCGTCCGTCGACCGTCGTCGTTCTCCGCTCGGATCCTCTTTTATAAACAACATAGAATTCTCAAAAAGCTGCTAATATTCCTAGCAATAACTCTTCTCCAATGGCTACAAATGAAAAAGAGTTCTTTGGACCCCTCACATTGCATCAACAAGTCGAAAAACCTTCGCTTTTTAAAAGTGATGAGACCCAGGAATGTATGTGCATTTTGTGTGATGAAAAGTTCGTATTACCTGAAAATGAGAAGCAGTTGCTGACTCATTTGTTTATGGAACACCGTCTGGTAGTAGCTGATGTCAATCAAATTGCGGATATGGATGCATATCTCCGTTATTGGCGACTGCGATTCAAAGGTTAGTTTTCTGTGAAATTGAAACAAGACTTTACTGTACCTATAGTTTGGGTGTTGGCCTTATGTAGTCCTCAAAGTGTGTCTATGATAAATAAGAAATGAAGTTGGCTATAATCAAGTTTGTATCATTTGTTTTAGATCAAAATCTTCCATACTTCTGCACTACAATGTTGCTAGACAGTAAACCGGATGGCACTAAATCAAAAGACGAAGAATACTACCTATTAAGCGATGTATTGCCTGAAGAAAAGGAGTTGCGGAGCAATTTACAACAAACTAAATTAGAAAATCTTCTCGAGAGACACCAATTTGAAAGAGAAGATAAAGAGTTTGTTAGAGAGTGCCTATTTTGTAGATATGTTTCAACTAACACTAGAGCGAGCTACTTAAATCATTTGTATGAAAAACATAACTTCCATATTGCCAAACCTGACAACCTCATCTTTATTGATGATCTCGTAAACTTAGTATCTCAAAAGTTAGATAAATTACAATGCATATACTGTGAAGGACTATTCAAAGACCGGACAATTCTCAAAGAACATATGAGAAAAAAAGGACATAAAAGAATAAATCCAGACAATAAAGAGTATGATAAATACTTTCTAGTCAATTACATAGGAGATAATAAACCAAAACACAACCCTAAGCCCTATAATAATAAGAATCGAAACCCTAACCAAGATTATGAGCAGGATTCAAACCCGGACAGTGATCCTGATTGGTCGGAATGGACTGAAGAGAATGGTCCACGAATAACATGCCTCCTTTGTGATCACACAGAGACTGAATATGAGAACATACTGGACCATATGGAGAGAAAACATGAGTTCTCATTTACAAACGCTACTGTTGGCTTAAACTTCTATCATAAAGTAAAAATTGTGAATTACATTCGTCGGCAAATTCATCTCAAGCAATGCTTATCTTGTGAGTTGAAATTCGACGATACCAAGAACTTAGAAAAGCACATAACTGAGTTAAAACATTGGGAGTTAAAGAAAGAATGTTGGGATCAGCCTGAATATTACGTCCCGACTTATGAAGATGATCTATTTTTATGTTTTATTCATGACGATGATGAAAGCTGGTGGTCCAGCGATGAACAGGATGCTGAGAAGAGGAATAGTATGTCAGATAGTATATCCAAGGAAATGGCTATGGCGGTTTTGGATGAGTAAGACTTACATAATTGTTATTTACCAAGGTTCGAATATATCCTAGCTCAAATCTAAAGAGCAGGGATGACCAACTTTATCAGACCCAATCTACTGGACTTGACTTTTTATTCTATTCTATTCTTGTAGTTGATTGCAATCAACTGGTTGGCCACCCCTGATTTTGAGTTTTAGGCTAGTAGGCATTCCGGATGACGTAATGTCCCACAATATTTTTGGGACAATTCAATGCTTAACTTGCATTTGCCAGATCTAGAAAGTGCTGTGTAAGTTTTCATTCAACTTTTATTTTTAATAGTGTGACTACACCACAGCTTCTACACTTAAAATAGTAGCTGCCTGTCCCAACTTCAACCTGGGTTAAGATTAGCCATAGCTTTTTAAATGAAGTATGATGTTACAACATCTGATGGATAGAGAGGATTTTGCCTCAAAATATAAACATACAAATTTGAACTCTTAGCTCTCATATATAGGTAATATTATCATAATTAACTATGTGTGTATTTTTATATACCCAAATTACCCAAATCACTAATCAAATTATTTATTATAATAAATATTAAAATGAAATTGTCAAATAAAGCTTTAATATTTATTTACCTCACTAAAAATTAGGTACACTTCAGCAGGCTCTAAGTTAAATGTAAATCTATATTATTTTGTATTTTATAGTTAATTAAAATATTTACATTAAGCAGAAAATTAGGAACATACATTACAAAATTTATTATTTAGGTAAGTTGTACATTTTGAAGGTACAGTCACATACAGATTATGTAGTTGTTCTAGATTTGTACAGAGATTTTATTATAGGTACTATTATCTATAAAAGAGTTATATATTACGAAGTAAGTACTTATTTTATTAATAATTATAATTATTAAATGCCTCATCAAAGTCTCGATTTTAATATAGCAAGTTAGATTCTAAAGTCCTTGCTAATGACAAATAAAACGAACTAGGTATGAATAAATAGGTAAGTTTTTCCAATACCTTGAAGGTTTCTTATCTAATTTACAGAGCGTAAAATTCCCACTTTTTACAAAAACTCTAGGAATACCAACCTAAATTAAAATTTAAACTATATTACTACTTATTCAACTAATACTGTATTATATAGGCGCACACACACTACATCAAAACTTACATTTTTCACACATAATTATTCTTCATTGAACTTTGGGTAGGTTTGTTTTTACAATGGTAAGACCATTGTAAAAACAAACCTACCCAACTTCATAAGTACTATTTGTGTCTCTCTTGGCTAACTATGTTTTTAATGGCAGTCATGCGAAGTAAAACATAAGAAATTATTCTTAAATAACCGATTGCCTACATTCGGAAACAATATTGTTTACTTTATGTTACACTAGCTGCGCCCCGCGGCTTCACCCGCGTAAGTCCCGTTCCCGTGGGAATATCGGGATAAACAGTAGCCTATGTGTTAATCCAGGGTATCATCTACCTACATACCAAATTTCAACCAAATCGGTCCAGCCGTTTTTGCGTGAAAGAATAACAAACATACAGACATACATTCTCACAAACTTTCACATTTATAATATTAGTGGGATGGGATTTACTAAATTATAATTTCGAAAGCTTCTATGATGATTGAGAATATATTATAATATCTATGTTTGCTTATTTTTACGTAAACAAGAGCTACACAAGAAATATGAATTTCAGAGCAGTTTTAGTCCAACTGCTATTGCCTTTCAATAAAAAGGATCAAGTCGTTGCAGAGATGCTGGGTCAAATCTCGATGAGTGAAACTTTTCTCATTTCAAAAGTGAATCTTCTTTACAAGTTTTGTTTTATCAACATAAATAATATTCTATGGCAAGAAAACATTCGGAGTTAAAGACGAAAAATTGGGATCAGCCTGTTTCCTGACGTATGAAAATTAATTTTGTTTTATTCATGATTTGTTATTTCATCAAGCATTTCGAATAAGCTTATTTTATTTCAATCTTTACAAGACATGTTTGTATCAACATAAAGGATATTGTACGGCACTGCACTTCCCCTATTCGATGCCATTACTTGTATTGCGTATTTCCTCCCTGCTTTCAGGCCGAAAATCTTTTGAACAATCACTTTTGATCTGAAAATTTAATAAAAGTAAGTAAAATTCTTCCACGAATCAATTCACACTTTTGTAAGCGACTCTACCAACTTTGGCCGTGGAAAACTGATTATTGAGTCGTGAACGATGGATAATCAAACTTGGTTTTCACTTTTGTTGGCGATTGTCCTTTCTTTTGAAGTAGAATAACAGAGATATTTTCTTGTTAGGTTCGAGACATCGAATCTCTGACATATTTTCTCAGAACAGCCAAAAAAGTTTTATACAATGAACTAATATCATAGGTAAAGTTCTTTGATTTATTACTATATATGTAGGTACTAGTAGGTACTGGTACCTACTCTAGACTCCAAATATAGAATTTACATCTATTCGGGCGCTTAATCAAAGCAAACTTGTGTAGCCTAATGATGTGTCCATGTAGTTAATTATTTATTAATTAACAAAATCAAACATTCGACACTTAACCATAACTTCTCTCGGCATATTAACTATGCCCTTCCTTCCAACCAAACAGTCAAAAAGACAGTGATGTTATTTCTAACAACCATAACCACCAGTCTCATTAATCTATCTTTGATTTTGCTTACTGCTGGTAGATATTTGACATAACATAAATACAAAATGTGCAAATACCCACCGACAGTACCTAAGCAGAAACCAGAGATAGAAAGGTTATTGAAACTGGCAGTAACTGTAAGTGAACTTACGGATTCTGGGCGTGGCTCACACAGTGTGTACGAGCTGGTGCCTTCTTAGCCGATGCGCACACGAAATGGTCTGAAGACGTCATCTCCCGAGCTGATACACAGTATCTGTGAATAACAGATAAGTATGAACATGGGTTTGATTTTTGGGGGTCTGCACTGAACAGGTGAATAGGAAACCTAGTCCAATTACCTAAGTAGCCTGTTGTTCTGACATCCATCGGTCTTTTTGTGGTAATTGTAGGGGATTTATCACGATATCTCATCTTTGTGAATAGTAGACAGATGTTTTGGCTTAGTTGCGGAAACTCGACCCCGGGCGTTACTTGATTAGGTAGCGACGACGGCTACTGAGGAGAAGCGACAGATTTTGCTAATACCCTCACTTGACGAGCGGCACTAGTGGATGTAAACTTGATCAATGGCCAACGCACATCAAAACTATTAGTAAAAAAAATCCTTTGCCATGGGTGGCCATGATGCTATGTCGTCCCGGTTCGCGTAGGCCTTAATAACCACTGTTCTTGCGCTGTTGAATTTTGCTAGTTGATCTTGGTCTATCGTTGAAGCAATGTTCTGACCGTTTGCAGTTTGGACCGGGCGTGCTGATGTATCATTGGTAGTCACTGTACTATTGTTACCTGATGACGTCAGTAGCGTTGTGAGCTGCTGGTAGTAAGGCTACGTAGGTGGAACGGCAGGAGCGTCTCTGTCTGAGCTCCCTGACGACGGCACCGTCTCCCATCAGCTCGGGCGTGCTGATGTATCATTAGTAGTCGCTGTACTATTGTTACCTGATGACGTCAGTAGCGTTGTGAGCTGCTGGTAGGAAGGCTACGTAGGTGGAACGGCAGGAGCGTCTCTGTCTGAGCTCCCTGACGACGGCACCGTCTCCCATCAACTGGGGCGTGATGATGTATCATTGGTAGTCGCTGTACTATTGTTACCTGATGACGTCAGTAGCGTTGTGAGCTGCTGGTAGGAAGGCTACGTAGGTGGAACGGCAGGAGCGTCTCTGTCTGAGCTCCCTGACGACGGCACCGTCTCCCATCAGCTCGGGCGTGCTGATGTATCATTAGTAGTCGCTGTACTATTGTTACCTGATGACGTCAGTAGCGTTGTGAGCTGCTGGTAGGAAGGCTACGTAGGTGGAACGGCAGGAGCGTCTCTGTCTGAGCTCCCTGACGACGGCACCGTCTCCCATCAGCTCGGGCGTGCTGATGTATCATTAGTAGTCGCTGTACTATTGTTACCTGATGACGTCAGTAGCGTTGTGAGCTGCTGGTAGGAAGGCTACGTAGGTGGAACGGCAGGAGCGTCTCTGTCTGAGCTCCCTGACGACGGCACCGTCTCCCATCAACTGGGGCGTGATGATGTATCATTGGTAGTCGCTGTACTATTGTTACCTGATGACGTCAGTAGCGTTGTGAGCTGCTGGTAGGAAGGCTACGTAGGTGGACCGGCAGGAGCGTCTCTGTCTGAGCTCCCTGACGACGGCACCGTCTCCCATCAACTGGGGCGTGATGATGTATCATTGGTAGTCGCTGTACTATTGTTACCTGATGACGTCAGTAGCGTTGTGAGCTGCTGGTAGGAAGGCTACGTAGGTGGACCGGCAGGAGCGTCTCTGTCTGAGCTCCCTGACGACGGCACCGTCTCCCATCAACTCGGGCGTGCTTATGCCCCAGCGGGATGTTGATGCTGTTATCTGGAATGTTTTAAATATGTACCTACTTAAATGAAAACTTAGGTACTAAAAGCTCCAAGACCCTTTTTGTTCGGAAGGAACTTTTTTGTTAGCTGGTCTTTTGAACGTTCTTAGTTGAGACGACCATTATTTTTCGAAATCTAAACAGGTACCTAAGTATTGTGGTGGAATCAGCGGGAATTAATACATGCTTGAAAGAAGTTCCGCAAAGCAAATCCGGATTAAGACTTAACTCATTCAGCATATTAACTGACTTAGTAAGACTGAGTTACAGCCGCTTTGTGTAAAATTCAGTATGAATATAAATATATAAAAATATCCTTGGACATTCTACACATTTGTTTTTGTCTTCTTCTTGCTCGGTACACTCTTGACAGAGTGGTCGTGGTCATCAGTCTGGTTCTCCCTTTGTGACAACCCCCCCTGTGACAACTCCCTTTGTTTTTGTAAATACATACATATTATACGAGTAGATTGAATACACCCAGGAACAAATATTTGCAGAACATACAAACATTTGTCCTGTACCGGGAATCGAACCCGCAACCCCCGCGTCTCAGCCGGGCTTTCGCCCACTGCGCCACAGAGGTATTAAAAAGTAGGTAAGTACTACATTATTTTATCTGTGGTAATACTTACTTTATTTAGCGTTTTAGTATTCGAGCGTAAACCTCAATATTCTTACCTCGACACTAACACCGCCACTCCTATCCCTCACACTGGGCACTATCTTGAGGACGAACCTCGTCTTCGCCTCTTCAGAGCTGGAGTCGAACTGGACTGAGCCCTCGTCACTTGTCTCTTGGAGTGAGGATGATTTCGGCGCGGGCACGAAGAACTTTGCGTGAGGATCTGATGAATGGTGAGTTTCTAAATTTAGGGTTAGTAACTTATATTTACATATCTATTCTACATCTACAATCCATACTTAATATAATAAAATGGAAAGTGTGTGTTCTGTCTGTTTGTCCGTCTTTCACGGCAAAACGGAGCGACGTATTGACGTAAAAGACCGACAAGCAGACAGAATGAATTGCATCCAAAATTATTTAAAAGCACTCACCGACATTTTTGGCAGAGAATAACTTCTTCCCTCGCACCAAAACTTCAACATCTACCGCACCGCCACATGTGGATAGAGTGAACCAAGCACCATCTGAGGCACCGATGAACGCCTGAAATATTATAAAAGCAAACCTAAAAAAACCAAGAGTCATATCGAAGCGCCTAGAAATGTTTTATAGCAAAGGTATGTTAATCTTGCTAAAATATAGGTAACGAGTTTCGAACGAACTTAGATTTTTATTACATCTTAAAAATTAACAAAATCAGATATGTATACAATATCCCTGCAGGTTCCTGTAGGTAAAAAAGAAATACAAACTCACGACTGGGCTAGTCGTGAGTTTGTGTTTCTTTTAAAAAAAAAAAAATGAAATGAAATATTAGCCCTGATGAAACTGACCTTAAAGTAGTAGACACTCCGTCCCTTGATATCCGACCTGTTAGGTATGTTCTCACGCAGTCTCTTTGCCGTAGAAGTTCTGGCGCGGACGCTGCCGGTCGCCAACAGTGAGCCAGACCGACGGTCTCTGGCTACACCGAATACACTGACGAAGTATGTCTGGATACTTACTAACTCACGACTAGCGATGATGAAAATAAAATGAAATGAAATAATAGCCCTCATGAAACTGACCTTAAAATAGTAGACACTCCGTCCCTTGATATCCGACCTGTTAGGTATGTTCTCACGCAATCTCTTTGCCGTAGAAGTTCTGGCGCGGACGCTGCCGGTCGCCAACAGTGAGCCAGACCGACGGTCTCTGGCTACACCGAATACACTGACGAAGTATGTCTGGAGATGGGAAACTTATGTGAGTTGATGATTTTTATGTTTGTAAACGAACTTGAACTTGTAAAGACAGGGAGGGTTGGAGAGAATTTAAATAAATAAATAAATTTGGGGAGATCTTTGCCCAGTAGGACAAAATATTTAAGTTAACGAATAAAATACGGTCTTGAGAAATACAGCGTATAAATTTACATACATAGGTACTACATAGGTACATATAATTATTACATACATATAATTATTTACCTACATTCGTATAACGTGTCGACTGAAATTACGTCTAAGACGTTCCTAAGATTGAAACTTTTCGTATAAAATCCATTTTCAAAATGCATATAGGGTTTCCAAATATTTTTTCAGTTTTCTTACTTACAGCTGTAGATAGTAAAATTAAGTTAAGGACTTACCCTACTAGGATCTAAGTTCTCAATCAAATGGTGTGTTCTATCACCGACACACGCGATGACAGGATCTTCGTCTGTCACTTTTGTACTCCGACCTGTAACAATATGCAATTACAACACATCTGTGAGGATCCTATTATGTCTATCAACTTATGGAAAGCAAAGGGTGAAGGTCTTCGATTAATATTTTATCATCATTCAAAAGAGGACGTATATAACTTTAAAGATGTGGAATAAAATACTTCCAGTCCCAATCCATCTATCTGTGATCTTGTTGACATTTTAGTACTAAGCGAATTAATATGCCGATGGTCGTCGGCCTGTACCAATACTATCTGCTGCTATAGACCAGTGTGCTTGGCACACAACAGTGGATAGATAACCGCTTTATCTATCCCCTAATGGAAGACATTTTCCGCTTTAAGCTTTCCTAATACTGACCCAAGCCAGTGTGTCAAATGCCTTACTGAAATCAATTGAATCTAACTTACCAATCTTCTTCCTCCGAAACACATTCTTCATATTCCCCTCAAACAGGCTGTACCCGTCATCAACTTCGATTGTATTATCGACTTCCGTGGAACTTTCTAGTCGTTCTTCTGACATTCGGTTCAGTTTTTCGTATCTTGAAGCTTTGATGTCGTGTTGAGCTGCGCAGAGTGAAGTGTAGTTGCGTCGATGTGATGCGACTACGCAGTAGGCTGTATCTTGAGGGTCGATAGGGCTGAAAGATAGTTTTAGATTTTATATTGTGTTCTAGTCTTACGGTCTAGGGTCTAGCTAGCCAATAAAAATACCTGTTCAGCATTTACCTGTTCTGAAACAATGAAGCTATTCTATTTGTTCTTTATGTAGGGTGGTGTAAAATGCGAAATTAAGGTACCTACCTAGTAAATTCGTATAGGAAATATAAAAATACATCATTATTTATTTTTTTGCTGTTTGATTGCGGTTCGAATATTATTTATAGTCTGTCTATAAAGTCGTGACAATAAATGAGGGCGCTGCTAAAATGTATATAGCAACCCTATAGTGTGACTACTGATTTTGATACTTGCAGTTCGTTCCATGTAAAAGTTCCTACCAGCTTTTAGGTGGGAATTTGGGAAGGCATGTTTTATTTTTTAAATCTTGTGCTTATCTGTGTAATAATGTTGGATTAAAAGGTTAAACTGTTGAGTGTTCATACATAGGTACATAGGTGAAGGCAAATGAAACAAAATTGGATTTCATTGTCATTTTTATAAGAATTTTATTTTTTGCCGTAGTGCACAAATATTAAAATTGTCCATTGCTTTCTTGGCAGACCCTACTGTGTTTCACAACAGTTTCAAACTTCCCATCATTCTTGAATTCGCCTAACCGTAGGTACTTTCTGATTTACCTACCTGAAAATTAAAAAAAAAAATACTGAAAGTAGGTAATCAAAAGCATTTTAAACATAAAGCAATTAGTTAAAATTTTAAATACTTAGGTAGGCAGAAAACGTAGCTAGACTGTGTGCCATTTTAATGTATCAAGATTAGATGGTCTCACTACAACATGACTTACTGTGATGTTCAATCTGACGTAAAAATGTGCAATGTAAACAATGCCTTTTTTGGTCTCCAAATCGTAATTTAGGTCAATTTGTTACTTCAGGCAGATTAGAAACAACCAATAAAACGATTACATACCCGTTATAGATGCTGTTCGCCCATTTAAATCATCCAAATCCCACAAAATATGTCCAACTTGGTATTCCGCTAAACATTGCTTAAAAACTTAAAAATCACTTCCCGCGTGTCACTCTCATTTACTTTACTTATTTGTGATACTTTTGTGCGTAGTTCGGTTTCATTTCATTGCAGTTTAACTAAGAAAACAATAAAAAATAGAGGAAAATATGTTCTTGAACTCACTCGATGACAGCTGACGACAGCTGTTATACCTTTGTTTGGTGCTGCCAGATACACGAATAATTTTAGTTCCTCAAACATTCATGTCAGGACTTTATAGATAGACTATACTTGGGCTCGTGGCATTTAAACTCGCAAAGTTTTCTTGCTACCTTATCGCCTGCAACCTTACTTTTGTACTTGGATTATAATTAACCTATGTGATATTCACCTTCTCGTTGTCAACAAAACTTTCTCTCCTGCTCTAACATAATACGTTAGACCATATCGAAGTGTTTTATTTGTCGTCTCAACCTAAACGTATTCAAGTTTCAGCCAAGTCCGTTCTTTAGCTTGAAAAAGCAACAAACGCAGATTGGTATAAACTTTCTCGTTTCTAATATTGGTAAGATAAGTACAAATATTTCGTTTGGGGAGTTTCGAACCCCACTTGTGTGACCCTACAGGACCCTACTCATGACTGTTTGCTGTCAAAAGAACGCGCGTTTTGTTGGCAATTTTATTTTCAAAGAAAAAGTGGCTATACATTGGACTACTTAGAGGAAAAGTGAGTGTTTTTCCTGTGGTATTATTAGATTTTCAAGAGCTGGAATTGTTTTCTTTGACCAAGTTACACCGTGGATAAGTATATCGATTTAATCAAGAACCTTTAGGCGACCACTTGTTCATACGAACTTACCTACTTTTATATAAAAAAAAACTTTTTTTATTTACAATTTTATTTTGGCAAAGGTGTCATGTTTTTCGTATCATCGATATCGTAAGCTAATTTCAATTTAAAATCCTTTCAACTAAGTTGAAATTAATATGCAGGAAGTACACGAGTTGGGAGTTTGCATCAGTTGAGTAACACGAAGCGGATACAAATTTGATGTTTATGCAAAAATTTGAATTATATCAACGGTATACGACATTACGTGCCTTCAAAACCGTTTGTCATTTTGTCCTATAAAAGCAATTGTAGGTACTGTTTTCGAATCGAATATACCTAAGTAATAAATAAATTAAACTAAGACATTCCAAATAGCGTCATCTAGTCCCAAGCTAAGCAATTTAATTCTTCTGTTGTGGTAACCAGATCATTGAGTTAGGTAGTTTAGTACTATTAGAAATTGTTGTGTATAGAGGGTAGGGATGAAACGAACAGTCTCAAATATACCATTGAACGGGTGCACGTCTTTTATTCTGCAGTGGCGAACGAGGATAAAAAATATTATAAAAATTCATTGTTGATGCATTGCTCATTCTGCATTGACGAGGTCGCAGCGGGATCCTTTTCTTCTCCGTTGAAACCCGATGTGTCGCCAAACAGAGAACCGTGTATTGGGGGTGGTAGTAATATTGTGGCAAAGGATTGCTTGCAAAGAAATCGAAAGCCTCCAGTCAGATATGGTTTTGAAGAGATAGATTAGGTAGGTTAGGTGCGTTTAAGATATAAAAACTGTACTGTAATTTAAGAAAATATTTCAGAATTTATCTGTTAAATTAGTAATATTATATACCTGCCTGAGTTAGTTTTAAGGCTACGTCATAATGTACTTAGCTTAAGTAGTATATGATCCTTTCATGTATCTTTTTAGTTAGATGTTTTATATTGTTAAATAAGGGTGGAGGTGTTGTGTATAGAGGGTAGGGATGAAACGAACAGTCTCAAATATACCATTGAACGGGTGCACGTCTTTTATTCTGCAGAAATGTGCTTATTTCTCTATTTATGTCAGGATAATGATTCGTCAAATCTTGAAAAATATATACACACAAGGCCCTATTAGTAGTCAATAGTAGTCATTATGCGAATACAACAGAAGTATCGAAACTTTGTCTAAAATCCGTGAAATAATTGCATTTGAAAAAGTTTTATAGCCAGTCTCAATAACCTATATCTTTGGTTTTGCTTACAGTGATAAGATATTTGACAATACAGTATCTAAGCAAGATCAAAAATAAATTGTTATTCGGTGATAAAAAGACAAAAAAAATATGTTCATCAGTAGGCTTAAATTGACAACAGTTGCTCAATTTAAATTGCCCGTGTAAGAACATTTAGCGGCTGCTTTGATTTAGAAGCAACTCAATAATTGCGACTTTCCATCGACTTTAAGCTCTAAAAGGAGTCAATTATAGACTTTAAATTGACGATCTATCTTAGGATCTGCGTTTTGAAAAATCCCATTGAATTACTTTAATGGAAGGATGGGGTCTAGTAAAAAAGTTGTTTAGTTGTAAGCGATGTATGATGCCGCCGTATACTAGTATTAAGGAGAGTCTTGTTTGTGATTTTCCTAGTATTTTTATCCGACTTCAAAAATTAAGAGGTTTCTCAATTTGGCCGTTTAAAATCTCCACGTATTAAAATCCCTAACAAATGATCCTTTAGGTAAAAGTTGCAAAACGAAAAAATAAATCTAGATCACTCGTACCTTTTGTAAACAAGTATACCTAAGTATAAAAGTTTTTAATTCAGTACAAAAATACAAAACGCACAATAAAAATATCATGAAACGATGAAACTGCGGAAGTTAAAAACTGTCATTAATACTTTCATCACGAGGTATTTATTCCTACCTAATAATTTCATTGTAGTTCCTAATATAATAAATGACTCTTTATCTTCCCAAATAAATAAAATAAAATAAAAATTCCTTGATCTGTCTGCAAATTAGTGCCCAGTTTTTGTTAACCATGTTTTAATTAAGTACGCGTTTATAATTCCATGTCTATTACTCGACTGAAACATCGATGCGGCTAAGAATTTAAATGGTGCTAATTATGAAAGTAAGCGCAACTTAGTTTCGTCAAAGCTCTCTCATAGGACTCATCGTAAAGAATTTAGTAGGCCAGGGTTTTAAACGTTTCAAATGTATATTTGGACTTAAAAGTCTTTTTTTTTTACTATTCGGACAGTTAAACAAAACCCCCTTATGCATATTGGACCTATAATAACTAAAACCGATATTATAAAATCTGTTGATATATCTTTTAAATTTAATGTGAATTCCATATTTAATTGACAAATATTTATGAATAAAATCAATAATAAACCAAGACTATTATAATAAACTGATGGACATTCTAATAGCCCCTTAACTCGGCAAATGGTTATGTTATCACTCGTATTCAATACCTAGCGACTTGGATGGCATGCGTACTATGAGCTGATGTTAATGAGTTCCAGCTATGCATAGATAATTAACCCTTTGCAGGTTTATAGTGCCAGGAATAAGACATCATGCGGGGTTTTATAGACCCCGTTGAGTTGTAGTGTCTAAGGTAATTGAAAATTCAATATTTTACGACCTATTCATTCTTAACTTTTTAAATAAGAACAGAAGGTATTATTTTAGTGAATCTACTCCTAAATAATCATAAATCGGTTTACGACACATAAGTTCCTTCTTGTACCCTATTTCACCATGTAATTTGTTCTTGATTTTTGGTCTCGTCGACAACAAAATTTTCTCCTGCTCTATAGTAGAGTTAGAGCAGTTTAACATTATCGAGATATTTTGTTAGGTCTAATGGTTACAGACTTTCCCTAGTAAAAGTACTGAAAAAAAAAATCACCTTCTTCCACACTCTCAGATTTACGAATAACTTTTCTTTTTTAAATCTTTTTGTGCCGCTTGTCGAAGTACTTACTTACTACAAATTAAAAACTGAGTCTGTGGGGTACAAACGACCGTATGACTATGTAAAGTGTTAAAACACGCTATCAAGTTATCGGATGTAATAAATAGACATTAAAACGTCCGTAGATGTCACATTAGCTGATTCCAGATTCTATCAATATGAATATTTGCACGCCACTTTCATAAGAAAATATGTATACTTCAATACTAATATTATAAAGAGGCAACGTTGGTTTGTTTGTTCGTTTTACGGAGGTTATCTCCAAAACTAATCAGCCAATTTTATAGATCAAATATAACATTTTAAATATAGTTATCTACACTTATACATTGCAAGCACTTATACAAGACTGCTTTTTAAAGACTCTACTACATTTTTATTGGCCAATTTAAGTGTGATATAAATACAATCGAATTATGTTTCCCGATAAATCTTAACTCCCCGCATTTAACCTGAAAAAGCACTATAAGTTCAATAAAAATTCAAGTAACACATTGCTCACATTTTCGACCGCTGCAAAAACGACTCTAACCATATTTAAATACACTCGATTTTTCTTTGAAGCTCTAGTAATTACATGAAAAAAAGGTTGTAGGAATGAGGTTTGCCTTTCAAGTTCTTTTTTTTTCAGACCCATCTTTAGTAGAGCATAGTACTGTAGTCCGAGTTGCGAGAATTGGCTTTATGGAATGCAGGATGTCTCCTATTTGCAATGGTTTTTATAAGTATCTAGGCAAGTGGTTGTTGTGTTACATAATGTCAATGTCAAAGAAATAACTTGACTTTTTATCGTAACTTGTTCTCGATTGTTTTTTTATGACTTTGGTAAAACTCTAAAGCTAGATTTAGCATTTTTTGTAAAAATGTTAGACAATGTAGGCTCAGTTAAAGTTATTTACACAGTTTCTACTGAATACAATTTTCCATTTCCTTCATAATCAAAAAAGTACAAAAAAGCGGGACTATCCAAAAAATGTGACATCTGGCAAAACCGCGTTTCGACTGTCCAAAAAAGCACATCTGGCAACACTGATAACCCTACACAAACACTGCCAATTCACACCGTCCAGCTTATAAATCGGAATGCTGGTACAGTGGCTGCATTTAACCATGATCTTATACAATTAAAAAGTAAACTCGAGTTATACAATGTAGCAGGTGAGATGACCCCGATGTTATTTACATTGCGATCAATAACTTTTGATACAGTTTTAATGGAGCTTTTTAAGTTATCGAAGTGTTTTATAGTGTGCTTAAAATGTAGGAGAGTACCTACTTGAAAAGTATAAGTTCTAGAGATGGTCTTTTGATAATATTGAGGATCTAAAGAGTTTCTTAGTAGTTAGGTATAAAAGAGGTGCACCTCGAGAAAGAGTGTGCTTTAATGCTTGTTATTTTAAGAACCATTTAGTTTACTATGTTTGTTTGAGCAAGTGGCCCTCAATGGTTTAGGTGAAATTTAGAATCGCATTACAGCAACAGTTTATCTAAACACAGCCGTAGGAACCTACGACTTTCCGATTTTTCAAAGAGACAATGTCCCTCGACAGGGACAAGCAACCGAAACAAGAGACCGCGATTGATTTTAGGCAATGGTTAAAGGTGTCGCCTGTCGGTTTCCCTCGCTAACTGATGCTTGTACATTTCCTAAAGTCAATTAACGGTCGCGGTTTCCCATCTCGAGCGCTTGTATCTGTCGAGACGCGAACTGATACTTTTAGCCTACACGGCTTGAAAACAAATAGTGTAGGTACACAATATAACAATACACACACAATATAACATAGTAATTTAATGTAAGTAAAATGTTTCTTTACACTACATCCAATTGGCCGTAAAGAAACTTGAAAGTTAAAAGACGTCCAAACGTCAAACGCAAGAGTCTACTCAGAAAAATACTGTATTTATTTGGACCAAAGCCATACTTTGATACATAAATCTGAGCTGTCAGCCAACGTCACACAAACGTGTATGGATGAATTTATGATGCAGGGCCTTGTATGGAGTGATACGGATAGGACGTGGTCACTTTTTGTTAATACCGTTAGAAGATGAAGTTATGGTATGGCGGACGATTAAATAAAAACTGTAGTCGTAGAGGAAATTTATAACTGAAACATTTGTTATTAAACTTTTTCGTAATTTTTGTTTAAAAATCTATTTGGATAAATAGAAGCCTTTGCGCTATTCCAGATCATAAACTGTAAATACCTCAAGTTCCAACTAAATCCGTTCAGAATACGCGTGAACGAATCAACACATACCTACTTTCACAACGCGTATTTCAAAATCAATTAGAACTTTTCTCAACAATATGAACACAGCCTCAACTAATAAAATGTAATACACGCATTGAACAACTTTCTGCGATACCAATCAATATCTAACATTCCGGTCCGGCAACGCATCCGTGTAAGGTGTGCTGCTCGTGTGAACGCCTTATTATTCACAATTGACCTTATTATTGAGAATTTTTCCACGTTTATACATCAAAGATAACATACATAACATACATTAATGGTTAACTGGAAGAGAACTCTTTTTAGGGTTAAGTTCGCCTATGCGATTACTTTTAGATGTCTATTTTGTTTTCTATCATTTTATGTGCAAAGTATAAATAAATAAAATAAAGATCTTATTTAGTAGTAAGCCTTACATTTTAAAATGTTTATAGATAAGCAAGAGCAAGATTTTCTAACACAATTATCATTACACTTAAAAGAGGGTCTTTACACTGATGTTATGTTAAAATATAAGGTTACTGAAATAAATATCTACATAAAATACAAAGATGAAAATTCATTTTCTGTGTAATTTTATGGTATATATTAGTATATATTAGTAGTACCTACATAATAAGTATACCACATTTCAATGTTGAATTTCGTCTAACTTTTACACATTTAATACCTTGGATCCCAGTTGGCAGCGAGTCGTCTCCGCGATCTCACCCTCAATCGCAATCGGACCTGCCTCGTCGCCTCTCCCCTGACGCTGACCATTGCTGCGCCGCCGTGCGTTGATGATAGCTGAGTAAGAGGGTATGGAGCAATGTATTTAGTTATTTGATAACCCCGTAACATATTCAGACTGCATATTCTACACATAAATTTTCATTTTCTTTATTCATCACTAGCAGCACGTCTCGCACGGGTGTACAAGGAAACTACCGGGATAAAATAGCCTATAATAACCATCCCAACAGTCTACACATCAATGAATATTATATTTTTAAATCGGCTGATTAGTTTCGGAGATTACCTCCGTCAAACGAACAAACAAACTTTAACTCGTTATAATATTAGTCAAGATAAGTGTAGGTTAAAAAAATGCGGATTCCATTCTGAAAATCGAATTTTTTAAAATGTTTTGGGTGCAGTTTTGATGTCGTTTTTGAATAACATTTATATCGGCGGTAATTAAGTTGTTTGTTACTTACCTGTAACACATATTTGTCGTATTGTGATATGAATAGCGAAAATGTGCTCATATCCCCCCTACCTTCTTTCTTCAAACTTAGATGACCTGAAAGCAAAATTCACATGATAAAATTAGTATGTATTACCAAAAGTCGAAATACAAACTGTGAGCAAATTTTTTATAAATTTAGCGCAATAGAGTTCTAAGTTTTTGATTTATTTCTTCTACATCATTGCGAGTTTATGATTATTTTTAAGAGGTTCTAGACTATTTCATGACGGAGGAATAACTTACCATTGGAATTCCCAGCCTTCCCGTAGTAAAGTGCCCAGTGGAAGTCCCTCGTGCAAGGACTGATGGTGATAAACACCGTCGCTTGCGTTATGGTTGATGTGTTCAGCTCCAAACTGAAATAGATCATAAATAAATATCCTTGGATGCTTATCCCACACAGCGCCACCTTGTCCTAAGCTATAAGCAATTGAATGCTTTGTTAAGCCCGCCGCACACCAGGCATACATTTGCCAACGTCGCCACAATCGTTGCGCTACAATTATATGCGCTACAAATGTATTGTGTATGCGCACTTCGGAAGCACAGTTGTAGCGTGGCACCGCTTTGAGAATGTCGACATCATCGTCGATTCGATCTTGAATTTGTGTAGCGCGGACAACGTCTCACAAAATGCACCCGCCACAAATGTTTCCTTGGTGTGCGTCTTACGTACAAATGTATGGGGGCGTTACAATTATCGAGTCACAAATGTATGCCTGGTGTGCGGCGGGCTTTATGGGTAGGTATCCATAACAAGAGTTGGCAGCTTGTTCATACGAACGAACAAAATTCTAAGATCTCCTTTAAAAACGCAAAAACCTTGATACCTTCTTCTCTCGCCCTCTCCAAGTCTGTAGACAGTTTGGTTGTCAGTGGGCAGCCACTCGGCCGCCACCCTCGGCATCGGCTTGGTGATCAGCACTGTTGGTGACGCAAGACCAGCTCCAGCTGCGTGGAGCACCAGCAGTGTAGCCAACCGTGATGTTAGGTCGTTCAGATTCCTAGAAGAATAATTTTGAAATTAAGTAAAAATAATTTGTATTTTCAAGGTGCTGTAAAAGTAGACGGCCCTTTTAATATATTTTTTTAGATATTAGGAGTCTTAAGTGAGATGTCTAAGTAATTGACGAGGTATGTCCAAATACACATTTGAAGCTACCCACATTTTGCAGAAGTTAACATTCCAAACGTGATGGTTGCAAGCCGTTTAGAGAGCTCGTGTTAATGGGCATATATATATGCAGGTACTTTTTCATTAGAAAAATCCACTGATGCACGGTCAGATTCGAACCTACGGAAATCGAGCTATTAAAGTACACGCGTGCAAAGCCGGGACGTGCTGCTAGTCTATTGCAGAGAATATAGTTAGGGTCGAGGGAGGTAAAAGGGACTCGGGATCGTAGTAAACATAAAACTGTGGCCAGCTTTGTAGAAAAGAATAAAACATTTTCCCGTTTATGAATCTGAATGTAATAATTCGATATTTTTATTCGATATTTTTATTACTTATTGGAACTAGCTTGTAACAGTTGGTTGAATTAAATTGGAAAAAGTTGCAACTTTGAGCTTTTATACCTACTTCATAAACTGAATGTAGGTTGCTATCGATTGCTGGTATTCGAATTTGTAGATCACTAGTACAATGATAGTTCTTTACTAGTTTTCACCTCATCTATTTATCATCATCACCTTCACCTTCATCGATTTATCTTCCAAATAAAATAACAACCCAAGCCGCCACGCTAAACTTAACTAAAACTAACTTAACTTTAGTTTTAATTAACGAATGATAAGTTCTTGAAACTATTTAAGGGTTTTCGAAACTAAGTTGTAAAATACTAAGTACGAATAAAATAAAATAACTTACAATGTAATAGAATTAGGTAGTTGTTTTTGTTACATAATCTAATATTAGTAAGTTATTATTTTGAAAACTAATAAGCGCTCAGCACGCATGAGCCAATTTAGCTAAGATTAGAAATTCTAAAACTAAGTCGCTACAAATTATTCAACTTTAGGTTATTGACTTCAAATGAGGAAAATAAGTGAAGTATCATGTTATTTATGTTTATTATTATTTGTACTACTTACCTATAGCTTACATATTTAATTACCATGATCAGTATACCAAAAACCATAAAACCAACACACAGTGGTTTTCACTATGTGTGAAAAAGGAATAGTTAAACTTAAATTAAGCAAATCCTGTGTTAGTAATAACAAGCACCACGTTGAACAAAAGTATCACACTGACAGTTGCGCTTTTACGAGCCTAATACGCTCACAATAAAGCTCCAGTTCGTCGAATTACGCGCAATCTTCACGCATGAAAATGATCTTGTTAACGCATTTTCGGCGAAAAGTTCATATCAACTATTTTAGTTATAAAAGCCGTGTTGACAAGCTTTCAGTTTCAAGTTGCCAGTTTTAATTATTACTGAGAAATTATAATATTTAAACTGTGGAAATACAGATCCTGTACGAATGCGGTGAATTCATTGACTAACGGCCATTTGCAATAACCTTTCTATCTCCGATTTCGCTTACTGTCGGTAGATATTTGACACATTTTGTATGGAAGTAATGTCAAATATCTATCCGCAGTAAGCGAAATCGGAGATAGAAAGGTTATTGCAATTGGCCGTTAGTAATAAATGGATTCACTGAAATCTCTTTCATACAAAACACCTCACTGAGTTATAGTCTTTTTTAAACAGTGTTTTCATTAAATATATGACTTATATATTATTACCTACGATCTTATTCTGTATTTTATAAAAAGGGTGTTTTATACCTACCTCAAATAATTTAAATCTGTTGCTGTAATCTCCTTTTGTTGTCGTATAAATCAGAAACTTTTGACCATGCTAAGTTGTCCCTTTGTTGTCAACGGTTTTATAGAAAGTTCTAAGTAGGTTTACTGTTCCATAATGTTTTTCCAAATTCGCGATAAAAAATACTTGGTAGATGCAAAAAACAAAATAATGGAACAGTCAGTGAAAACTCCATAATCCTTGGATAATCTACTGCTGAACAAACGGTATTCGTAATCCATCGATTTATGACCACGTTATTATTTCTTTTGTATTTTGTATTACGAGTATTTTGATCGAAATAAAATTGGAAAATAAGTATTTTCGCTTTTGCGAAGATTGGATTTAAAGTTCATCGATCATTCGCGACTTTTTGTACTATGAAAGTACCTAAGTACTAATATACCTGTAGAGGGCGTAAGATTACGTACGACTATTCAAAACTACCCCTTGACATCTTCTTATGATCTAAAACTGCATTAAAATGTAAAGGGAATGTCTACTGGTCCCTGGTAAAATAGTCATGATCATTTTATTCATTTTGTAAATGGTCAAGTACCTAAGTACCTATCTTTAGGTTTCTTACTTAAAATTTTCACACTAATATAGCTATGCTGCCAGTATCTTGTGCACAATTGCGCCTGACAGTAGCTTGGATCAGTTTATCTACCTATAAGATATCTTAGATCGTTAACAACGATCCTTAGGTGGCTCAACTGGTTGTTTTTGTATTTTGTATAGTTATTTAAATATTCAGTAGTTTGGCTTCTGTAGGTACTTAAATAAATGATCTTAGATTGAATAGGTACCTACGTCGTCAAATAGTAACGCTTTGACAGTACCGTGTCTCGGTTTTAACGTAGCTTAAACCGAAATGAAGCGATAAACAGGATGTTCAAACATGTCTTATACAGGATGCTTATGATTTGTGTATAATCCTGTTGTTTCATTAGCAATACTTGGAAAGGATTTTGTGCTTATGCTTCGAAGGACTATTGTGGCATAGCGGTAAGATATTTTCTGATCGAATGACGATGTGGTGTACCACATCGCCAATTAAAAAAAGATTTGTTAACGAAGGAATCGGTAACTTTTTGATTGGTCTGAAGAATTATTTGCATGTAGGTAAGGCCTATATTAAAACAATTAATTAAAACAATTATTTGAAACACTACCTATATTTAAAACAATTAATTGTGAGTGATGTAAATGAACATTTTCTATTTATGTTTCATCAAGAAAAAACCTTTGTCTGTTAACGAGACGTTGCAGTATTAAACTTTAAGATGAAATTTGTTTGTTCAGCATCTTACTACACATCATTGGATTAAACTTCTCCAGACTCAGACAGAAGTAACTCACGAACTGAACTGATATTAAGAAAAAAAATAGTTCGATGCCGCTAAAATTAGTTTAATACTACACACAGCTGTTAGTTCTTAAGTCTTTATACAACTAAGACAGTCTACAACATTAATTTGTTACAATATCGTCATAATAATTCATGCGGTTTATTTCTTACACTGGTATGTATAAATCTTATTAATATTTCCCGTAAGATTTTAAATCTTAAACGAAATTTACGTCCAATAAATAAGAAAAAGTAAAGCATTCTCAGTTTTTACTCTCAAACATAACAGAAAAACGCTCAGCTCATAAATTCGTCACCTCAATTTTTTTTTTTTAAACAATCGTTGACTCAATCATTCCCCGAAACCCAGACATAACACTTGCAAAAGGTAAAAGTGTTTAAACCCGACTTCCCATTAAAGCTCTTCGTGCATAAAAAGAACAAGCGTCGATAGTTTCTCCAGAAAAAAACATTTTGTGTAGCTACACAAAAAAGTCTTCACGTATCATGACCGTACTATGACCGTATTAAGCACGGAAATATACACGGTGTACAATTTTCCTGTTTACATAGACGATAACGAAACTGTGTAGGGTCACATAAGATTAATTACAAATATTTTTGTTACCAGTGCTGTGGCACATTGAAAACAAAAATAAATAAATTAATATTTTTGGTACTCGTATTTGGGTACTGGTATTTGAAATTTGTAAGCATAACCTGATAAACTAAACAGTCATTGGTAAAGTTGAGTCTACAATATCATTTTCATAACAAATATTTAAGATCAAAGAAAAACGGGAAAATAGACGGCAATAATGACGTTGGAATAATGATAATGATAATGGTGGAAAATACGAATACCAAACTGAAACAGCGATGATATATCATCGCTGTGAACCTTTTGTTATTACTTCACTCTGAAAAATGACAGGTCATTTGAACTTTTTAGACTAAATTTTGAGTATTTTTCAACCAAATAAAGCACATAACGAAAATGGAAGTCCTATTTATTTGTTACATGAAAAACCTTTTTGTCAAATAATCTAAATTTTACATCAGTTTGAAACAATTACGTACTTACCCAATGTATATTAGCAACCTCGGACCTCGGTTTCGCAGGGTGGTTTTCTCTAATATTTACTAATATAATAATATGGGTACCTACGACCTAGTACGTCATCATCATTAACATTATCATCCATGTATGTACTTAATTATATTTTATAAGACTTACTCTTGAATCCTTCTGACTATTGACGTCCCTAAATAATGTCAACAATACACTACCGCCGCGATTTAGTAGTCAACACCCCTAACTAGGTACAAAGAAACGTCGCCATTGACTAAACGAACCTTGGCACTAAATATAACACCGGCAGACGACACTAAAGTAAAATACTCAAACACAGAGAGAAATACAAAAGCAGACAGACAGACCGGCAGACTGAAGTATTAATAGATAGGGATTTCACGGATTCACTCGTAAGAATTTTTGCTCGTGTTGAAACAGAATTTGAATATGAATTTGTGTTTTGTCCTTTACCTACTCGTTCGTTCGTTCATATGAGCAAGTGGCCAACTCTGGTGACGGTTAATTTTATTACCAATAAAAACAATGAAAGTAAGTACCAAATCAAATAGATAATTATGGAAGCACATCACACCTTTCTAAATAGGAGTGAGTGGGCTTCGGCGTTCATCAAAGAAGAATTTGACAGATCAGAATGTTATCCGCATGCACGGCATTCATACAGCGATCGCTCGCCAATTAGGACGACGTGAGTTCGTTGATAGTTACGGTACGTTCACACGGAGACACGATTTGCCGAATCTTATTTTCATCGGATCTGGAAAAACCGAATGTTGTATTCACACAGCACATCTTGCTTGACCGTATCCGACGGCCTCGTATCGGGATCTCGTGTGAACTCACCATCCAGCTTTTATTAGCTTCCCAGCTTGTGCGACGCATTCGGTTTCAAGATCCGACAAAAAACCGAATCTACCCCTGCGTGTATCGTATGAACGCATGTATTGAATGCCCTATACCACTGCATCGGATCTGCATTTTGCAGTATCGCCGGATCGGTTTGTAGTCGCAAAATCGGATGTCAACTTCAGCAAGATTCGGTTTTTTTGTCGTGTCTTGAAACCGAATGCATGTGTGAACTCCTTCATTGAAATACTTATGCCACTAAACCGAATCCTGCAAAAAACCGATTCGGTAGAGAAACACTCGACGCCGTGTGAACGTACCGTAACGGTACGTTCACACGGCGTCGAGTGTTTCTCTATTCTCTATAAGTGACGTACCTTTTCAAATGTATTGCGATTGTATTAGATACGCAAATAAAACGCGCCCAGAACAGAGCGATTTGGCGGTTTGGGAAGGAAGCTTTTGTCTAGCTGTGGGTCACTAAAAGCTGACAATAATGATGATGATGAAGGCTTAGAAGTAAACTTCATAGTCGTAAGTAATATAAGTTTTTTTTATAGTAAGCAAACATCTTTTGAAAGCGTGGTGTAGATTATCGGGGCAGCTTTCTTTACAAGCTTTTCAATGTCTAGATATTGATTGATTGCATTTCTTAATGCAATTTATCGGATTAAAAATGTTGTCTTCAAGTGAAACTAGACTATAATAATGCTTTACAAGTTTGTTGGTAAGATTTAACTAACGATGTTATAATGTAGAAGCGATCGTCGTTAACGCGGACTGCCTTAGACCAACTCAGCCACGAAGTCCTGATTTCCTAAATCATTAGGATCAATTATCGGTTTCAGCCCCGAAATATCCTAATGCTAGGGAAAGCCAACATTGACGAGGTACCAATACAAATATTGTACAGAGGTAAAGTTTGCAAGTTTGGAGGTAATCTCTAAGGCACAAGGCGATATGTTACAGGCACAAACATGTTATAGAGGTCAATCAATCATTCATAAAGTTTATTTAACTCACTGATATTATGACCGTGAAAGAAAGTTGGTATGGATGTGTAGTTGTGAAAACTACTAAACGGGATTGGCTGAAAATTTAGGTACACAGTTTACCACGGAGACGAAGCTGTGGCCGAGTTCAGAATAACAGACGTCAACTTTGATAAGTAGGTACCTACTTTGAGGTAGGTATAAATTTAGGTAGATGTTTTTACGTGAGAATAGGTTTATTTTATTTCATTTAATCTTCGTTCAAGATATGTCGTTTATTTATGAATATTTTCTACTTCTGTAATTATTAAGGATATAAAAATACTCAGGTTAACACTATAAAACACTTTAAACCATGTAAACAATATTCGTATTTTTCAGAGTTTCCGATCCTTTCCATATTTACATTTAAAGAAAATTACGGTGACCAAAATTCTAAAATCAACACAAATCATGGTCAATCTCGTTTTAGTGTTTACAAAGTATTTTTAAATTGTTGAAAACAGTAATCTAGCCATAGCTTTTTAAGTGTTAATGATTGTGCACTAAGTTACTTTAAAAATAGCCTGTTAGCTCTTACTATTAATGACCAACATTAACTAAGTATACGAAGTTTTTACGGCTCCTAGATAAACTTAATTACCTAAACAAATAATTTATTGAATATCCTACGCTTAAACTAGAAGTTTATTTATGAAGATAGAGTTTTAACAGCACACTTTGAGATACGTTGGGTACTTGATGGATTCAAATTATGTGGAAAATTCTAAGTGTCGTCCCCATACTTAATTATAAATTCGAAAGTTTGTATAATAATTATTTTGATACTCTTTCTTACAAAAACTACTGAATGGATTTCGCTGAAACATGAAATATTCATATTTTATCACTTCGAATAACACACAGGCAACTTATCCAGATGGGCACCACACTAATGTTATTAGCGATTAAAAATCGTATGTTTATTTTAAACTCGATTAACGTTTTGAGGTTAAACCGAGATGAACTGAAACCGCAAGTAAATATAGAAGTGAAAACTCGTTAGTAGAACTAATAGGTCGGTGGAATATTTTAAAGATCGTTTTAAATAAATCACAGCGCTTACACAAAGTATGTAAAGATTTATAGGGCCATGTTGTGGGTTATGGTCTTGAAACAATCACCTTTTGTGGTGCGAAGTATGGACTGTTCGCGACAAAAGTATTAGCAACTGACGGTTAAAGGTCTCTTACGACTTTTGTGATGCAGTGAGGATGCGGGTTCGATACCGCTGCGGGATAATTTTTGTATAATACGTAAATATTATACCTATCTTGAGTCTAATTATCTTTTTCGTATAATACATATGAAAGTATTAACAAAAAATAATTTATTTAATTATGTAGTACCCCGTCTTATCCCGTTTTAAGTGTTTATAATGTTCAAAACCATGATAGTTTATAAAGTTTTCTCTTGCTGAATAATGGTAGTTATTATTAATAAATCATACTTGTATAACTTCACAACATGTTGGTTTTATTCCAACAGGTTCAGTTGGAGATTATTGAATATAATAAAGAATATCATTTCGAAATTAGATTCCTAAAGTATTGTACATAATCAGATAGCAAAAAGGGTTCATTATATATTATCTTTTGTATATTTTCTATCAGTCATATAACTTTTGTACATGAATGTACGCTCATTTTTCTGCCATATGAGCTTTTATTATAATAATTCAATATCGTGTATTATGATTGTGTATAGAGCCGTGATGGCCGAGTGGGTTAGTGCCTCGGCTTTCAAATCGAATATAAGTCAGAATTACGGAAAATGTATGTTACAAATATAGCTTCCTTTTACCTTTACAAAGTGGACCTAGTTATTAGCTATCTATACGCAGGGGTTGAAAACACGTGCTGTAAGGGTTGAAAGTTCGAACAGGTGTATGATAGTGTTGTTAATCCGACTGTCTATCAAAGTACCTATGTGACTAACCTAAAGATACACACAGTTTTTTAACTGACTCTAAAAAAAGTGTAGTTTCTATGTTCCACTGTATGTTTTTATGTATCTATGTTCACTGATTTCTCTATTATTAGTAAACCGATTTTAATTTTTTTGTTAATCACAATAAAAAAAAAGGATCTTGGGAGTTATGAACGAGAGTCGAAAGTGCAAGACTTTTTCTCTTACGTAATTGAAGTCTTGTTTATAATATTTAAATTTTTGATATTACTTAAATTAATAGACAACTAACAGCACGTCCCGGCTTTGCACGGGTGTATTAATAAAAACAACCGGGATCAAACATAGCCTAAAATCATCCCACAGTCAATTTTAAACATCGGTGCAGTAATTTTTGAAATCGGCTAAGTAGTTTCAGAGATTACCTCCGTCAAACAAACAAACCTTTTTTTTTACTAAGTACCTCTTTATAATATTAGCATAGAAAAGAAAACAATAATAAACGGATCCGGCAAGTTTGAGAGTAGAGTCCGATGATAGAATGACATCGTCAGCATAACGGAAATTAATGGATGTGATAGGCAAGGGACGGGAAATTATGACGTGTGGGGACGATAAGCCGTCGTGTCCGGGCAGAGGCAGAGGTCTGTCCGGGGTACGGAAAGCACTGGATACATTTTATAGGCTTTTAAGACTAATCTCAAAGTAGATTATGATTACGCTACTGTAAGGATAAAACAACTTTATTGTCATAAAACACTGCGGTTCACTTTTATCTCTTATGATTGGACTTATGATTTGGTAAACCTCGAGGTAAATAAAATGATTACAATACGCGATTAAGTCCCGTTAATATTTAAAAGTATTTTGTCTAATGTTTAAAAAGTATTCGTAAAATACTCGGAGGAATATTTTCTCAATTAATTTCGTAGATTGCAAAAAGCTTTTTTACGAGTGCTTGATTGGATACTGGCCTTAACAAAAGTTAGGGTACGATAAATATGTTGTAAGCTGTTACTTGACACTATTATTACGATAATGGGGCTTCCCATGTCGTATTACCGGGGGTCGGTATTGATTTAGGTACGGTGCCTATTTGTTTTGGTGTCAAAACGTTTTTAGTTAGTGTTGATAGATTGGATACTTGCGCTCTAAGTATTATCCTCTTACGCATGTTAGACTAGTAAACCTATATTAGCCAAAACCAAAATTAAATCTGTTGCTATCTCTTTTCGTTGATATGGGAGTTACAAGAAAAAAAAAATATTTGAAACCTATTATAGTGATTTTTTTAATGAATAAGATACTAGTGACGATTCTGATGTCATGATTTCAGTATTTATTTAATAAGCTCGTATTCAGAGTTCACACTCAAGCTTCAATCGTTTCTCAAGCGGTGATTCATCATAGTATATTCTAAGTAAGCACATGTTGTGCCGACCCCACTTAGTAGGATAAGAACAGGGAGATGATGATGATTCTAGCAAATAACAAAGACTAAGTTATAGGTAGGTACTCGTATTATTTTTATTAATTTAAAATTTCAAGTTGTGGAATTATTGAGAAATTCAAAAGAATGCAGTGAAATTAGTAAACATCTCACTGATATTATAAACGCTAAAGTTGGTGGATGGATGTAATAATGGATGTTTGTTGCACTTTCACGCGAAAACTACTTAACACATTTGACTGAAACTTCATAGCCCTTCCCTGGGATAGCGAAGCCATGGGCGAGAGTTAGTAAAATGAGTACTTAAGCCATCACTTTACTCTTTCGAAGACTTAAAACTGTGATGTAACATTTCCTCATTTAAGTTTAATTTCAGAAAGTTTATAATATTACTTCTACTTATGAAAGTTAGTTCTAATTAGATTAATTTATCTATACTTACTTAACTAATTATTTTAAATGTTTGAGTTAAAGAAATGTTTAGGTTAATTTTATACATTCCATAAGTATTTATAACAAAATCATTGTTAGTAACTAAGTACAGAAAAAAGCTCTATTCTTTCATTTTAACGCAATACAGTACACCAGGTAAAATAATAAAGTTAAAACAATCATATACCTAGATGTTTTCCTTACCCCATATTTTTTCTAAATTTTGTCGAAGAACACAACACAACCACAACACAACAGAAAATAGTCCACAGATATAAAAACATCCAACTTTATAAAGCCATATTTGTAATTCAATGTGATCGTGAAATATCGATTTGAATTTGAAACCGAAATCAAAGTCTAAATTATGCACTCCGTCAAGCAAGTGGATGACTGCATTTTTATTAACCAGGAAACGGTAGGCTATTTTTCATGACGAAATAACCACTATTTTTCACGAATAACAAACAATTTTTCATTTATTGCGCGGTTTTAAAATTTTAAGAGCACATACAAACCACACAATTTTAAAATAAGAAAACTTTAATTTTTTAAAGAATTAAAAAGAAATCCTAGCTTCGAATTCGAATTTGGAATCCTATAAAGGCGAGGTCACACGCGCGATTCGGTCACGGAAACGATCGCGGTATCTAAGCTTTCAGTGCAAGTGCGTGACGCACGCGTTGCGAGCGGACTGCACCGATCACGCGTGTGCATGGAAGCTAGCGATGCATCGGCTATCAAATAAACAAAAACTGCACGGTTGGTGGTGTACGCAACTTGGGCGCGAGCGAACGTTAATTTTATTGGTCCGCAAATAATAGATTAGACGTTTCGCTTGATTTTTATGATGATCACGTGCGGAGAAAAATAAAAGAGTTATAATGTAGGTAAGTGCCTTGGCATGCTAATAGTTTATTTTTTCTCATAGTTGGTTATTACTTGTTTGTGATCTTTCATTTTTATTTACTAAAGCGTACCCACTACATTGTAAAGTCATATTTTTAAACTAAAATTATCATTGAGTTTTTTAATCTTCGTAAAGTGGCATTTAGTGACCGAGTCAAAAATTGGCACCGTACACAAAGAAAACTGATTTGGCACAAGGTAAAAATACAACAATAACAGTGCATCTGATCTTAGCAAATTTTTATTGCATATCAAAATAAAAATGCAACATTCAGAAACCAATAAAATATAAAATAATAAGCACGCCAACACTATATAATTTTATTGATACTTAGAACAAAAGGGCACAAGAAAAAACATAATAAATAAAATTTACAGCTGCAACCCTAAACGATATCGCATCGCGTATCCAATCGCCCTCTTTATGTGCCATTTAATTAATCGTTCACTAGCTAGTAAAAAAAATGTTGTCCGCACGCGCAGAATCCGACGAGCGCGCTCAGTTTTAAATATAAACCAGTGACAATGGACAGTCCGTCAGAGATCTGAACAAGGATCTTTGAATTACACTTGAATACTTGATTGATTGAAAACCAAACGACATTTCTGTAAAGTTGCTATTTGCACATTCTTTGTAGATATAGCATTTATTTTATACATGTCAGTTGAGTTTGTCTTGTTGATGCTTTCAGAGAGTTCCTTATAAGCGATCTTAATTGATGGAAATCTAGGGAATCTAAAACATCATAATTTTCACCGAGTATGTTAACCTATTTACATTTGACCGTGATTAATCATGTAGGTTGTTGAAACAATAGTTAAAAAAAAGTAGGTAAACTTAAACGGCAGTTTATCCTTCTCGCAGCATATAATAATAAAAAAAAGTTTAAGCCGTTTGTCATCGAATGAGCTATTTTTGCTCAGAACGATTCATACTGCAGGATCCGTTGAACTAAGATTTTACGGCAGAACAATATCCAGACGTGAGATATGAACACTTGTTAAATAAATCTATTTTACACTTTATTTTATCATTGTCACTATAACTTAGTTCATTCGAGCACAACTAGGGTTCCTGCCTACCTAAATAACATTTTTTTCGGAATAATGTCAGTTTATTTAAAGCTGTCAACTGAATGAAACATACAAGAAGTGAAGACTAGTCGAAATTTAAAAAAGTGTCGATCAAAGTGGGACCGGCGCCAAGAAGAGAGCAATTTTAAAACAACGAATATCTTTAAAGTTGAAAGGGCCCGCCCAAATTCGTTTACCTCAACCATTCACTTACGTATTCAGAGAAACGATTAATTTATTATTTTAAAGCATCCCTTTTCACGCATCCAATTTAAAATTTGACGTCTTAAACAGTCTTAAATTACTCGTAAAATTATTTCATTAACACCGGTGCAACCGTGGGCAAGCGATATAATCGGTACCGAGATTTTCGGTACCGAAATGTGTAATCAACACGTCAATGTGGGCACGCCCTAAGCTCTTCGCGTTAATAGGAAGATCTCGATATTGGTTCATTTTGCAAATCGCGCCAATTTCGTCTTACCTGTTTCGGTTCAAACTCATTGTAATTTCTACTTTATTCTCTTGAGATACGGTTAACAAATCTTAAGTTGCTCGATGTGTTTGTGTGGTTTTAAGTTATAAGTTAGTATTTATGATGTTGTATAGTTTTGTTTGTTTAAACACCGCGGTTTACTGCCCTGAACGAAAGGTGTAATATATGTGTTTTAGAAGACTTGTTAAACTGAAGTGCTCTGGCCAAAGAGGATTTAGATAAGAGATCGGCTAGATAATTGAAGTTCAACCGATACTGGCTGGTTTTGTCGTTAGGCTTTTATTTTTTCTGGAAAAGAAAAATGAGGTGTTGTACAGTTTTATACTGATGACCGCTCGATTGTCCACTGAGTTTTGTTTGTAGGTTTGACTCATGCGATTAAACAAATATTTTATGAACTGAAAGATATCAAAAGATGTCCAGTTTTAGTATTTTTAAGCTTTTTTAAAAAAACAACTTTAAAATCTTCACTGTTGTAATATTTTTGATTTCGGAAGTAGGATAGAACATAGTCTCTTACAACGTTACTTTCGACAGCTCTATCTTTGAATACCTTTATACTTACTTATCTCAACTTTTCTAATACCTAAGTGTGGACATCAAAAAGCCATTTGATTGCCCGTCGCCAAAAAATAGTTGGTGAGTATGGATGTAGATGAATTGATGTTTGTGACTCTTTCACACAGTAACTACAGAACGGATCCTAGGAGAGAACGCTGGTACCAACTACCAAGTTACCAATGCAGGTTCGAATCCTGTCGGAGCCGTAACATTTAGTGTTTTTTTTTCATTTAAGTACTTACATCTAGACTTATATTGAAGTTTACCTATTGTTCTTATCTGTGACTGTATAATCAGTATCCAGAATTATCTAGTTGAATTGGCGTATCTTTCCATCTCAATAAACTTATGTCAACACTAATATTTTGGCGTAACCACAGACCTGCGGTTTGCTTGCAAAAGCTCTGCCAAATAGAATCACCGTTACGTAATTAACTTTGCTAGTACTAGTATTACTTTATCTGTGCTAGTATTATTTTATCTGTACTAAATTAACTTTGCTAGAACCCTTTTACCAAGTCCATACGTCCTATGAAACAATATTGACCAATCAATTTTCAAATCACTAGAGATGCGTGTCAAAGTTCCTAGTAAACGGTAACAGAATTTGGTGGCTACCAAGTGCAATTTCTTCATACTAAACAAAACACTATGACTGAAGTAAGTAGATAATACTAATTTTTTTTATTTTTTTTAATACTAAAAGCTTTATGATAGCTATCACAAACTGAATAATATGTGTTTCAAATATATATCTTTTGATTTTGATTTTAAAATATTTTTTTTAATGCCTTTGTTCAATAATTAAAATAGGCGGCGAGTTTGACGCATACAATCATCTTAAAGAGAGAACGAACGAATAATCTTAAAGAGAGTTAAAGAGTAAGGCTCACTTCACACCGAGACGACAGCGAAGTGGCTGCATTTTCAGTTTCATATTACTTTAAACTTGAGCTACTTTAGTATGTACTTATGTACTATGGTGATGAACACAAACTTTAAAATCATTATTGCCCGCATACTCACACGATATTTAAATATTTAAGGCCATTTCAAACAGTACAAAAGTTATTTTTTGACAGATTTATATGAACAATGTCAAATTATAACATAGATAAGCACCACTTACTTTAATTCGCGTTTCAGTAATTGGGGGTATGACTCTTATGTCCGAATATTTCAACGATTAATAAATATTTAAGGTCGTAACCGTTAAGGAAGTTATTTTTTGACAGGTTTGTATGGATAAATGTCAAATTATGACATAGATAAGTACTTACCACTTACTTTAATTAGCTTTTCAGCATTCAGGCGTTAAACAGCTCGCCGCTTCCTTGTTATCTCGCTGTGTGTTGAGCCTTACAAAATTCTCCCGCAACATCTTAAGCTAACTATTAGCGCCAGTTATTTCTAAGCTTTGTTTTTACTATCATATTTCATCGTCCAGCTTATCCTGACATCTTTTAATAACCAACTCTATTACAATAGTTATAAGATCTATGCACCTAAAAATTATTGATTCATGGAAATTGTCTGAAACAACTCTTGCACAGATTGCATTTTTAGTATTTACTTACGTAAGTACTAGTTATGTTTTATGTTCAAAGAAAATGTTTAATATTGATGAATGTAGTAACATGTGTTGGCCAAGTGGATTGGTACTTCGACTTTCGATCCGAAGGTCGTGGGATTGCATCCGGCCGTGCATCAAGGACTTTTCGTAAAAAAAAGTTTATAATATGCGCTTTAACACGAGCTTAAAGCGGCAAAGGAAAACATCGTGAGGAAACCCGCGGCTAGTCAGCCCCACACGTATTGACCATGTCTTTCCTGTGGATATGGCCGGTTGAGAGGATGGTTTAGGCGCCGGGCAAGCCTACTCCATCTCAACAATCTCAATAATATGCGGGGTGTTTTAGTATTCAGACATGAATCACTCACCTATAGGTAGTATTTTTTTACCACACAAAAAAAATGACTATCTATCAAGAACAACAAAGTAAGTTAGTACGTTTAATTAGTACCATAAGAGCTTCCAAAAAATCAAAAAACAAAATGTCCTAAAGAACTCATCTTAAATAATTGTTTTCACAGTTTATAATGTCGTGTAAATCTTTTGCCTTTTTTACATTAACTTTATAAAATGAGTATAATTTTTATAAAGAAATGTCTTCATTATAATTTCCTCTATAATTTGTGATTTTATTGTCCGCATAAATTTATACTTGAATGCTGATAGTTTACTGCGGTTTTACTTGCGTGCTTTCATTATAAAACCGAGTACCTACCTATTTCTATTAATGTAGAAGTTTAGTAGTTTAAAAAAGAGGTTTTATTTTACACTTTTTAAAGATTTCTTAGAACTCTTAAATACAAAATGATTCTAATTTTAGTAGTAACTACTCTACTTTTTCACCATTAACTGATCACTTTGAAATATCCTAATTGGTAGATGTGGTTTTACTAATTAGTTAATTAAATAATTAGTGGAACATAAAAACTGTCCTTTTTTTTAAAATTGGTTTAAAAATAGGAATGATTTTGATTTTATTTTATTTAAAAAAGTCGATAAATCTCATATATACTAAGATCTCTCTATATATATATATATATATATTCAATATATAAATCACCCATATGGACCTTCTGTAAATCATGACTTTAATTTATGATTATGTATAAAAATATGCATCCGTTATTTCACCTTAAATATTAAGTTAAGCGTTTAAAATAATTACAGGACAATTTGCTTAAGGCGTCGTTTTATGATGTAGTTCAGATGTAGAATAATTATTTATTGTCAAACTGTTAAATGGTTACTTAAATGGTAGGTTTGTTTTTTATACATGTACAAACAGTTTGCCCTTTTCGGACGTACTATGACTTACTTTTGTAAGTTTTACCATCGTAGGTACTTACATTTTAAACGAATGTTAATAAAACTATAAATGGATTTTTGTGTCCTCCATGGAGATTCGATATATTGTTAAAAAAAGAGACGACTTTTCCTATACTAGTGGATTAAATAAAAAAAAATAGATGAATGAATTAATGAACTAATAATGAATGAAAAAAATACATGAAAATTCTTAATTACACACCTTAATCTAAGAACAAAATTTTAAACAATTACAAAAAAGTAGAAAGAATTTACAATGGGCGGCCTAAAAAAGCACCTATATTATGTTGTTCTTAGAAAAGGAGAAGACTCTACAGCCTTCCCCTATTCTGAAGTCTTTAATTAAACATAATGTTTACGGGTATTTATCGCGTGTTCTGATCGCGTTAGTTTAAAAAAAGGCAAGATAAGGCTGTATCTTACCCATAACCTATTCGCCAACATGGAACTGCACCTTTAGTTTTATAAGGCAGCGATTGAGCGGATCGCTAAAATGGCGCGCTGTAGGAACATGATCACGGTAATGTCATTAAATTTTATGACCTGCATCGGCGTAAAATACCAACTTATCTTTATAAAAGTTCTCTATAAGACCTGATTTTTCAATCGTCGACTTATCTGGCACATTAATTTTGCTAGTTTTTAATGAAATGAAATATGATCACGGCTATAATTTCCAGAGGCGGTAAATATATACTTTCAGGTGTTGTGGTATTTTTTAGATTCTTTTGAAGATGTCTAATAGGGTAATCAGAGGTATGTCCAAATACTTATTAGTTACATTTCCACTTTTTGCAGAAGTTAACTTTCCATACGTGACAGGTTGCAAACCCATCGACGCTGCTAGAAAGCTAAAATGTGTACTAAACTACCATTCTCGTCAAACCCAAACATGATCATGTTTGAGCTAAGGTACGATTTCTTGTCATTACAACTGAATGTGCTTCATTAGTTATGTCTAGAAACTGGTAGCCACATAGCACTTAAAAAGTGATCATTCCTAAGTTATCTTGAGTTAAACAACTTAAATTAAGATTACTGTATTTTAGTTTACCTAGTAAAAGTTAGACATTTTAAAAATCCGTCATGTAATGACAAAATGACGGAGAACATCCAAAAAAAATTAAAATGAAAAAATACAACCTGTAACATAAAACCTCCTCTTTTCTTTGTCGGCTAAAAATGAACATTCTTAATAAATGGCGTCCTTGTTCATACTATTCTACGTATAACAACTAGGTCGCTAATAGTATAAACGACGTCCAATTTAACGACTCATGAACTATTCACTACGCGATATTAATCCACATTAAAAGTTACAGCATCTGGCTCCAAATCGGCTTTTATTCATAACCGACCTAATTAAATACAATAAATTAATTCGAAACTATTGCTTGCCAAATGGAGCACTGATGATTGTTTGATAATGTTGTACATGGATATAAGTAGTGAAATATTTGTGCAGCGCTTACGTAGAGGCGAAGAAAGTTGTAAGAAGTCTAAAAAAAACATGTTTACCCTCTACAATCAAACAAACCAACTTCAGCTCTTTAAAATATAATTATAGAAAACCATAAGCGACAGGAAATGAATTACCAATTAATGTAGTCTTGTTGTATGTTAGCAAACAAACAAACAAATCTTACCTCTTTATAATATTAGTATAGAAGTATAGAAATACAATACTTATTATTTTAGAATTATCGAATATGTAACAACTTTTGAAAGCAGTGACCGTCAATAAAACCTTCCAAAACACGAAAGCGCTTAGCAATGCACGTCGCCAAATTGTCACTATTTTGAAATTAACTAACGCATTTAGTAAAATACGTCTCTATCAACAGCAAATTCCGAGCCTCCCGCCATTTTAAAACGATTACAGTTCTGAACGTCATCGGCGTTGTCAAACGAATTCAAAACTACGTAGCTGATATAAAATACAAGATTCACCTGCCAATAAAGTTTCTTTGTTCAGATACCAAAAGAAAACATCCACTTTACATCGGTTCATCGAATTTGTTACGTACGATTTACAAATTTAACTCTACCAGCTTTAAACTAAAAACCACTCTAAACTATACTTTACCCGTCAAGCAATAAGAAAGTTGTGAGTTTCGTGAAGTGTAAAAGTTATGTTGGTTTTTGTTTAACATTGATGAATCTCCTCCGTTTTAGGAGCAGCCAAAACTGTCATGAAATGAATTATAATTTCAAATGACCAGAAGACTTTGTTGTCAACTGATCAGACAAAAAACGTCCGCAAACGATCCGCTACCGGATTTCTTGAAAATAAAAAACATACATTACAATAGCCATCAGCTTGTATATTGAGCGATTAATTCTTTAAAAGTTAGTTTTTAAGTTACTTAAAATTTATTTCCATGTGGGGTTTACCCACATGGAAATAAATGTGGATTTTGAAATGGATTTTTATTTTATCCCGACCTCTTTCGTCTCTTTTAAGACACTAAAAGATATAGTGGCGTTGATCCTGTACCGTTGTAACACTGAATATCTCAATCTAATCTAAGAGAACTAAAACTAAATTTAAACATTCATAAAGATTGTTTTAAAGAATGTTTTTTAAACCTATATTACATTTTAATTCAGCAACAGGGTAATGCCCCGTATAAGCTAATATAGGTTTACTGGTCTAATATGCATAAGGGGTAAAACCGAAAGCTTTCAACGTTCAAGCATTTACAGTTTTTTACTCATTTTGTGTGTTTTTGGTATAGCTCTTAGACTAGCGTAAAACACTGAAAATGCCATTTCAAAAAATAAGGTGCCCTATCCTTGTCTTTCACTATAGTAGATAGTTTTTGCCTAAGGTTCGTATTCAGAGTCTACTTATGAGTCATCGCTCAAAAATAATTTTTTTTACTGTTTTCTATCGAAATTTCGTGATAAATTACCGCTTTGATACAGGCCGTTAATTTACCATGGAGAATAAAACAAACAAAATTGTTTGGAAATAATTTGATATCCGGGAATCATTAATATAATGAAGCGGAAAGGTATAATATTACATAATTATTATCACGTCAACAATGCTTCGTGTTCATTGGACTATTATTAATACTTAATTAATTTATTATTTATGTTACCTTTTAACTGACATCAAGAGAGAACTCCGTCAACATAGGCCACTTGCTCTTACGAACGAACGGTAGGTACCAGGCAATCATAATGTATTAGGAGATGCAAACATCCTCAATATCGTATTTATGCGTTATCTCACACGCGCTGACCTCGGTGATAAGGACAAAATCTGAATAGAATTGACACCTTTTGACTATGAAATGAAATATAACTTAGGCCTGGTACATATCGATTTACAGAACACGAGTTGAATTAAGTGAGACTGTTCACTGTACCTTGCTTTAGGACCTTAAACACTAGTTTCTTGTATCTATCGATTTAGTCCGATGAATGAATGAATGAAAATGCTTTTGTACATTTACAAACAGACTTATAAACTAGTAAACCTTAAAAATAATTGTACAATGTGGGATCTTATCGCTACTAACGATTTCTTCCAGACAACCATAGGGTGACCTGGATATAAAGAAAAGCAAAAAGGCAAAAGTTACAGTGCTTAAAAGTGCTAAAAAGTAATGTGAGAAAACAATAAGAACACTTATATTTTGTACATTACATTTTATTTTTTAATGTACAATGTAAACCTGTGTTGGGTGTCGTTAAATAAATAAATAAACAATTTTAATTGCATTATTAAAACCATGCCTCTTTTCCATATAAGTTTTTAACCTTGGATGTGACGTTTAATTAAACGTTTTCAAGCACTGATATAATTATATTATTCAACTTTTCATCGATGACACCAATAAAGCTAATTACACTACGAGTAAAACAAAATATGTTCACCTATAAATTACAACCGTGTTTTACTTAAACGAGTAGGTACATAAACAAATGAAGGCGAAAATATTGCGTAAAAATAGCACTTCGCGGCTAACCACGTTGACGGAGATTTTAAGCCACCTCTTCCTTTTTAAGAAAAAAATGAATTTGCCCCTGTAAATGAGGCAAAGCTTTTGCAGAAACCTACCCTCAGATATCTGTAAGTAACTTGGGTGCCTGTGGATAATCCTTTACTTATTACGCTCGCTTTACGGTCCATTACAACAGAAACTAGTGCTTAAAGTACATTTGAAGACCAACCCTTATAATTAACCAAAATACTTTGAATATTGAATATTCAGAACTTGACACAAGATGGGAATTCATAATCATAATGCCTCCTGTAGTGAGTAGGTAAAAGCTCGCCTATACTAACGTTGCAGGTTCGATCCCTGCTACAGGACTAAATTGTTTGTCTCATCTTTTCTCTTGATAGTAGTCATTGCCATATCAACTTTTGAACGAATAAGTATAACATTTTTTTGACAAAATAACAATGTTACTATGGCGATAGAAGTTATCTTAGCTAGTTTGAACTTCGCCTTATTTTGTTTTTCATACTGCGTCATTGGTTTAAAAATGTATCGAATATCAATAGATTTAGTTCACAAATAGTTTTTCTACTTCCTTTGTCCTTGTTTTTGTACTTATATTTTCCAAGTTCGGTAAAATGCAAGTATTTACCTACTTAGGTACTAAACTTATGAATGTGTTCCTATGGTGATAGACTCTACTCAGATGTACTTTTATGGTATTGAAGCATAAGCATAAGAGCGGTTTCACACTAAGTCCTATTAGAATCCGATCCGAACCTGTGAAAATACGGTCCGGAGTAGTTATAGAACTATTTAAATGGTAGTTTACGCAATAGATCCAGTTTCTATCATCCGATTTCTTTCTGTCATATTAAACCATAGTAATAGTGGAACTATTTCTTCGCCGACTACGCTGGACCTTATTTTTACGGTCTTGGATCGAATTCGAATCGGACTGATTGTAAAACTCTTAGGAAGTCCGTTCAGGAAGTAAGTACTTCTAACTGAAGAGTTTTTTTAGATTTTCTCTTTCTTTTATCATCATCATCTCGGGCGTACCCAGAAAACCTGCCTTAACTTACACATCTAAGTTACGATGTAACTTTACTTAACAGTATTAATTTCAGTTAACTGACATACTCAATGCTAATTATCATCCTAATTGAGTATACAACTTGATTGAATACAAACATACGTACAATTCCACAAGTCAAGAGTAATCAACAACATAGTACGTCGGCTCTAGCATCATTACAATTAAGGTGCAGAATTGTTTCTTACTTTGTTATAGAGCTTGGCAATCAATTCTAAAAGACTTGTTTTTAGATGAACTCAAACAGATTGTCTATGTTCCATTGTAGGTAATAAGTATTTTTTTTTTCATTTTTTTATATATAATTATTATGTTCGCGAAATACCCCTTCAATTAGTAGACTGATTTTGAAAATTATTTTTGTTTGAAAGAACACACACCTGAGTTATGAACAAAAATGTACCTCGGAAGTGCAGGAAATTATTTTCTTTTCACGAAATTGAAGTCGTTGTAGGTAATACATTTATCTAATATGTAAATCGAATAAGTATGTTATTTAAAAATTAATTGACGGTATAATCGGTGAACATACATGCATAAAAAAAGTAGAACACAGAACCTCCTCCTTTTTCAAGTCGGTTAAAAATCGAAGATTACTCGGCTCTACAGTTAAATAATTACATACTTACTTTAAGATTCCCTCGATCACGTTCAAGGAAGCTCGGGTAATGCAGTCTGCGCGTGCGCCGACCGCGATGCACTGACATTGTCCCATTTACCTGTCCTTCCCGTGACATTGTAACACATCGGACGTAGTGATCGGATATATCCGAATTGTTTGTTTATTGTTATATAATTTTGTTGCATAAAGCTGTGACGGAGCTTGCGTTGTATGACGATCTATAATTGCAGGCATATTGGTTTGAAATATCATACATGGTTGCAGAAAAATAGATTCATTTGCAGACAATGACTTGTTAGGTGTATAAAAAAATTAGAAAATATAATTATTATTCATGTTTTTAGTTATGTTTAGCCTCCATCACAGTACTTAATTTAGTTATAATAACACGGAAGGAATCGAATTAGTTTGTTAATATAAGTATATCTCCATTTTGTTTTTTATTAATGAAATAAGCTGCTTTACGTTTTTATTTGGCTGTTTTACGATTTATTTTTATTGCATCGGGCAGTGGGTGAAGGTTGAACTTAAGTTCTGGAACATAAGTCACCGTCATTACGGACGTGATTGTGATTTTCTATTAAGTGTCATATAACCCTAGTAAGATACACGTTTCGATTGCTGACTCAAGTGTTTATTAATTTTTTGAAATTTGTAAATTTTAACACGATGCTTGCTAAGACGGTCTTCTTAAATCGTCGAAGTTAAGCAACGTTTTGAGCGATGACTACTTGGATAGCCACACAATGCTTCTCAAATCTGTCTTAATAATTGTCCTTACATAGCCAAGTCTTAGCTTCGTTTTCTTAGCCAATCACATCCTGGATTTCTTTCAGACAGTTCTTAACTTAAAAATCTAAAAAGGGACATTTAAAGTTTTAAATTGTAGTTCTGTTCTTAATTTGAAATTGTAAAAATTAAATTTTCAGCCATCTTTGTTTTTTACTGTCGCCGTCTCTTAAAAACCCAAGGCTCTTTGATCGTTTTCTCTAATTTTGGCGATGCACTTGACTTACTTACCTACATGCGGTTTTGGCGAAGATTATTGTCATTTGTCATCATATTTTTTTATGATAAAAATAAAATGTCGACCCAGAACAAATAAAATATTTTTATCTATTAACGCGTCCAAAGCCACCTCCACTTTCTTCGGAAGGCATTACGGCACCGTTTGCAATGTACACATGGTGTGTTGGTGTGGACAGACAGTCAACGTACTTGCGTCTGCTAGACGAATCAAAACAGCTAAATAAATAGTAATCGTAAATAAGTCCAGTTCATAATTAGATCACCTAGGGTACTAAAGATGGATCTTAATTATCTCAAGGTATTCACTGAGTTGTGAAGATAATTTCGTACCTAGTGACTAGGTAGGCTATTGAAGATAAGATCTGATGTAGGTACCTACCTGACAACTATCAATAGTTAGAATTTTCAGATGGTAGAGACTATTCATAGCGAGCAATACGAAATTTCTATATAGGTATATAGATGTTTGTTATCGTTTCACACAAAAACTAGGTTCTTATCGGATTTGGCTGAAACTTGGAATATAGGTACCTGCAATACTTTATGATCTGAAATAACACGGGCTGCTTTTTCCCGGGTTCTACGTTCCACGCAAGCGAAACCACAGGTATTCTCTAACTAAATAACATTCAAAGAATGTATACGGGCATGCCCAGACTTCTAATAGACAGAGCCACAGCTAATGCATAGTTACTATGCTGGTGGCACAGATTATAAATCAGTTGGTATGGAGATAGTGCCACAGACTGTTGACAAGTTAGTATGGAAAGCCTTGATGCGACCTCAAATGTGCGTTATCTGTTTACATAAATAGATGGAATTTTTCCGTTTCACTTCCTACACGACACGTGGCCTTTGATTAGAGATTTTTGACTCATCCGTGATAATGAAACCGTTTGAGGGGTGTGTCTTTTGTATTTTGATACTTTTTAGTGAGTTTTTAAGCTATTGCATAGCTTCTATCGCGGGCCTTGAGCGTGGAGACCGAATCCAGGAATTCTGTAACGAAAATAACCTAACGCTTGGTCTCTTTAATTCAGAAACTCGCCTCTAGGTGGCATGCAATAGCTTTACCGCGGCAGTTCCCGTGTGCCACCCTTCTTTTTTTTGTTATTTTGCTCTATCTCCTGTAACTTCTCATCCTTGGTACCTATGTTTTTAGTACTGAAGATGTGACTTTTAAATAATAATAATAATAAATAATAAATATCCTTGGACATTCCACACAGGACAATTAGGACTAGGTACATGAGGTAGCAAGACTTTTAAAACAACTTTGTAGTTTTGCTCTTCTTTTTGACAGACTAGTAGGTATGTCTTTTTATTTGGTTTAAAGAATATATGTATTTTTTTTAGAATATTAAAACTAATTGAATTTTAAGTAAGTACGAAATATCTCTTCGTCAATCTAAAAATAACGATGTCTTAACATAATTATTGAAACTGGACGCACCGCTGATGAACCACTTAGTTTTCAACCAAGCGGGCCTAAGTTCTGTTTGTAAGTTTATTTACTAAAAATCGACTAATGCGCAGCTTTTTCCCTCAGCATTATTTTTACATGACGCGACCTATAATTTTTTGATCCCATTAAGTATTATATCAGTCATCTGGTTACCATAACATAAGCATTAAATTGCTTAGCTTGGGACTAGATGACGCTGTGTGAAATGTCCAAGGATATTTTATTTTATTTATTTATTATCACAACTTCATGAACTGATAAGTCCTGACTCAATCACTCCGAAGGTCGTCAGTATCAGCGATGATTGAGTTGAGACGTACCTAAGTATTGAGTTGAGACGTAGTAATCTATTCTATGTAGTTCAAGTCCTCCGCGTTCCACTTACGTGCACTTGACCAAGTGATACATCACATGGTAGGGTGACCATGATTACGGAAATCATCGTTCTAAACATACGGCTAACGCCCGAATACTGAAATTCTAATTAAAAAAAGTAAGTGGTGTTTATCTATGTCATAATTTGACATTATACTCGTTATACCTACATTCTGAATTAATTATGTTTTTTTCATACAATTAAGTTGTTTCTGCTTAATGATTACAGTATCAGACGTTATTTTACTAGACTAATATTACTAACGTTTTATTTTTAAATATTCATTATTTTAAATATTCTACTTGATTCAATATTTGAAACTACTATCAAAGCCTTATTTGAATTAATGACTTTGTATAAAACTTTTAGAAATTTTATCATTATTTTTCCATGAATAACTATGTAGGTATTATTTTTCCACGAACATAGTCAAATAAAGTGTGAATGTAATTTAAAGTTATTTTGTGAAGCTGCATTCCATTTGTCTTCGCAGTCAGATTTGAAGTTTTGACATTTTAATATAAACTTCGTTTATTGAAGTTTAATGCATTTTATGGTAAAATATTAAGGTGTGTACCTAACAATACTGTAACTGTACCTATATAAACCCAACAGATCTAGAGACATATATTTAGAGTTTATACCCCCAAATCATAACACGCTGAAAAAAAAGGACTATCCATGATAATAATTATATATTTCGCGTATTGTATAGTATACCTACACCCTGATAGATCTATACGCAGCAGTAAGTAAAATCAATTTGCGGTTGAAGATTTATCTCTTCGTAAATAAATTATTTTAATAAATAAAATATTATTCCTTAATTAAGATAATCATTATTTAGTTACTGATCACAAGGAAATGCGTCACATACTTTTAAATTTACTTTATTTTGTGACTGTTCTATACGCTGTTCCTTACAATGTCTGGTAACGAGGTCGTAAATGATGGATTCTCATTAGTAACTAAATAACATAAGAATAAATTTGAATTATAAGAGACGTTGGCCTAATGAACTTATATCCAGGAACGGCAATATAATGTGCAATCCAGAAAACACAGCTGTTACTACAACTCCGATGAAGATAGATTGTATTGTGACATTTAAAATCAAATGCCATGAAATAATATTTTCAATGGTCACAGTATTCTAATATTGACTTTGTAGGAATATTTTCGATAATGCTAATGTTTATAATGTCAGCCATTTCCGCGACTCTAATCGCCTTTTATCGACGAGGTTGTCGGGCGAACCTGACAATGAATTTTTGTTAGTGATGGGAAAAAAGTATCGATGAAATGAAAATCAAAGGAGGAGAATCATAAATGTTTATTACTGTTTTTAGAATGTGCCGATCAACAAATGAGTAGATTGAGTAAACCCTGCGGTGTTTAAAATTAGTTATTATTTGTAAAACTTTAAGTTTTCGTAGGTGAAAACTATATTATGGTCTGTGATCGAATGCACGGATTGAAAAGAAAAATCTTTCAAACGTAGCTAGGTCTAAAGAAACATCTCGTACAAATTAACTTTTAAAACTTTTAAATATTTTTTTATTTCTTTATGTGTTATACTTTAATAATGACGCGTTAAATACCTACTGACTTGATTGTGTTATGAATGCATGTTGTCCAGCAGCTCGCTCACTTCTGTAAGCTTACTATGACCGTTAAAAGCGATTTAGTTTAGGTCCTATAATGAAAAATGCTTTTGACGTAAGCTAAGGCGCTGACGTAAAGTTTGGACAGTTAGAACCTAAACTGAATTGTACGTTAATACGTCATGGACTACCCCCTAGACAGCATTCCTGAACCACAACAAAAATGTAAGAGGTTCTATACTTTATTTCTTGAAGCGAGCTAATAGGAACAAAAATAAACGCACGTGATTGGTCGTCTAAAATAATTGTATTTCTCGTGATTGGCTAGATTGTCAAATCAATTGTCAATTGTCAAATCTAGCCAATCCAATAATTTTCGACTACCAATCACGTGCTATTATTTTTCTTCCTATTAGCTCGCTTCAGGAAATGAAGTATAGTTCCCTTTTTTAGTTTTGAAACGCTACGCTTATCGATATCGATGTTTGTTTTTACCTCATCGTCGAAGTAACTTATAGGGGTCAGCCTTCAAACAAACGAAGGAGGGTCGATACAAATCATAGAATACTTATATCCTTATGAAAATCACGAAACGGAGCAGTAGGTGCACGCACTTTGACATACAAACGTGCATGCACCTGCACTTATTTATCATTAATTTAAAATAAATATCAATAGGTTTGCCCTAGATAATAAGTTAAAGCATTTGTGTAAAGATAATTTTGTGATTAGCAAAATGTGTCATGTACTAGTTGTGTCTGTTATGCTTATATTTTTGGATTTTGGATCGTGTTATGTTAACTGTGAGTAGACGTTTGTTATTATATTATTATGGTGTCATTATTCCTTTTGCTGTTCTTCCACATTACGTAAAACTTTTCTCCCCCAAACGCCACTTTAATCGGCACTGTGCCATTATCATCCATGCCTATCCCTCTATCTATGGCCTCTTTATCACCGAAATATAAAAATTAAATTACTTAGGTACGTATTTGTTTTTGAATACTAAAAATAGTACCTGTCTACATAATTGATTTAACAACATTTTCTGCTCTATACTTCAAGAACTTCAAACTTTTCAATATTCATTACTTATTTTATTTTCTTTGTCATATTTCGTTCGTCTCGCCTTCAATTTATCTCACGGCCATTTCGAAATGTCTTGTGAAATGTTTCACGCTTGTCACTTATCACTGTCAAATCCTGCAAAACACGAAAACTTTGGACACCCTACCCCATTAGTAATTAAGATTTAATCGAATAAAATGCACAATGGAATTCAAATCATATCTGTATAACCAATCCTAAAAAAATATGCAAATACCTAATTGTATAGGTATTTATGTAAAATTGTTTTGCATGTTTTTGGTTCATCGCTCAATGATTGATTTATTTTGAAATGTCACAATTAATGACCCGGAAAATCATAGGAAATTAGGCGGAAGCTCCAAAAGTGTACCTATACATAAAATTCCGATGTGTTTGTTCGTTATCATTTTCCATCAATAAATTAACATAAATTTTGATATTTTGGCACGCGTTATTGTGTCACATATTGTATTGTATTGAGATTATAATTGGGCCCGTCAAAACAACTTCGTTTGCTTTTAGAAATACCCAATCATTCCGATTAAAAAAGTGGGTCTACGCTGTTCCTAATTTTATACAAAATGTAAGTTTTTTTTTTAACCTATACTTTCCCACTGCTGGGCAAAGGTCTCCCCCAATTGTTTCCATCTCTCTCGGTCTTGAACCCTTTTGAAAGGTGTCGAGTATGTAAGTAATAACATGTTCAAAACCAGTCTACCTTGAACTACAGATGTAAACAAAGAGCTCCATGACCTAGCCAGTTGAACCCTAGACCCACGTTTCGGCTGTGACGTCACAAGGTCAGCTGTGACTCAGTTTACGTATAAGGTTATGCTATTTAAGGCATTGTAATTGGTACCATTGACTGATAAAACTGAGTTTATCTTCTTACAAGGACAGTTCTGTTTAATTGTTTTGTAGGTGCATTTGAAAAAGTCAATGGATATAAGAAATGTCTTGCGGGCTGCGGCTAAAAATTAGTGCAGGACGTTTTTCGCAAAGATGGAACCCCATATTTTTTTTACTTCCCCTGGAGGGAACTGTATGAGAAATTTAGTTTTTTTGTTTTTTGAAAAATTGTACACAAGATCATTTTAGTCATTAGAAACTTGTTTCATTCACAACTTTGAAACACAGATTAAGTAGAGTAAGTAGGTACTTATTAAATTACCTATCAAAGATGGTCATACAAAGTCAGAAGCTAAGCTTGAGACCCTGTAGCGTCCAGTACCCTACCATGACTTGCCAAACTACGTCCATGCTAACGTAACGTAAACGTTATAGCTGGGTTATTAGACCTACCTACAGTTATAGTACTTCATCTATCTATTACCTACCTATATTTATTTTCTTAGGTTAAAATACATTTACATAAACCTCTTCTTTTTTTAGGTCTGTTAAAAATGAATATCTTCACACAATGTTCTCGTAAAAATGATAAGAATAAGAACTGAAATTGACATGCCTTGATATTGAGTTCAAAGCTTCGTTAATTAATGATGTAGTATCAACTTACGGTACTCAGTTTAATTTGTTTGACATTGAGATCGATTGTTCTACGAAATGAGGGCGTTGCCTGCAATTAAATGCGATGTTGGATGTGATACAATGAAATTATTTAAGAAATAAGTATTTATTTCAAAGTTAGCAAAGGTTAATGGCATTGCCTATCGAAGTTTACTGATATTTTTCCATATTTCATAGTGACATCTGCAGTGTTTAATTGATTTTTATATTACTTACTTATATTTAGAAGATTTCACAATTCGGCCATTGATACTATCCCATTCAATACATTCATCTTTTCAGTGGCGGACATAGAATGTGGTGTCAGTACGGGGCGGAGCGCTCGCATAGTGGGGGGTGAAGCCAGTTTACCAGGAGAGTTTCCTTGGACGGCCAGCGTGTGGAGACAAGGAGCTCATCAATGCGGTGCTACGGTTCTGAGTGATAGGTGGCTGATGACTGCTGGACATTGTGTCTGCAGGTTTGTATTGGCCTCCTAGTAAACATAACATAAACTGGATACATAGCAGGTACTGTTTTAAACCTTAAGGTTTCTTCTGGAAAGGTTTTAAGTGCAAACAAACTTCTAATAAAAGTATCAGGCACTTACATAATTTTCGTTATTTGTCGGTCCCGTCTTTTAAAGTAGAGGCCAACCTTTGCAGAAGATTGTATTCTATACGCAACAGGACGTCACTTTGCCGACACGACACTTATGTATACTAATTGGTTTTGCTACGATATTTTAATTGATTTGTTAATGACTTTTACCCGTTAGGCCTGAGTTGGAAACCAACGCCAGTCAGTGTGGAAAAATGTGAAGATACCTTTATCGCCAAATGTGTCGTTAATGGCCAAATGCTGGCCACTGACTACTTACCCAGCATTCGACATGACATGACAACACTATTTTCTTCTTTTATTATAATTTTCCGTCTCTTAAATTATTTTTAGTGTGTTCGATGACTTCTTCCAATCAAAGCAGCTGTCAGTTGTAGCTGGAAACACCGATATAGCCAGCAAAGAGGAAAACGAACCAGTTTCCAAGATTCTCCCTCATCCGGAGTACAGGTAAGTAGGTATACCTATTTGATTAAAATTAGTAGTATTTTTGTAGTATTTAAAATTAGGCGATGGGATAACTGTCTAAAACCGCCCTATTCAGACCCAAGAAGCAAACGAGACTCTGTGGTAAACACCGTAAGGATTTGGGTTGGGTGTTTTGTATGCTTAAAGTTCGTTCGGGTATTTTGGTAGAGCGGGATTCATTTGGATTTCTCATCCTACAACGGCAGCGTTTACCGCTTAGGTCTGAATAGACCTTAAAGACAGCTTTCAGCTCACTCAGGTTGAAGCACCTGACCAGTGAACTTTGGTTACAGTCAAATAAATTATTGAGTATTCGTGCTTTAAATTTTATTCAAATTTTCTTGCTAAACTCTAGATACAGTCCATTGACATCTCGGATTTATCCGGTGAATGCGCCATTAGGAGTCCACTTGACATCTTTGCTAATTCAATTGAAGAAAATAATTTATCCACTTCAAATCTACTTCAGTAGGCAAAGATCAGAGTCCATTTGAACTTAGAGACAAAACATTAAGCCGACGAGTTAATGTATCCTTAAAGCAAGTGCAGTAAAGTTCATACTATCACCTCCTATCTTAATCCTATCACCTTTTTTATAATTTTTTCCGACTTACATGTTCAAACTTTAATATGGATGATTTAAAAAATGTATTTGTTTCAAGAATTTCTGATTTCTCAATTTACTTACAATGCGTTGCTGGTTTTCAAAATATAATCAGGTTTCTTCAGAACGCTTTCATTGATCGTTAAGAGCTTACTATTATTATACCTCTACTTAGGGATTTAGCAGACCCTAAATCGTTGTGGGTGCTTAGTGGTATTTGATCGGTTTAAGCGGATTTAAAATGCATTAAGTTCAATTCTAACAATATAGAGGTTCAACTTAGCATATTATGAATGGTTGAGAGCTTAAGCTCTTAGCGTAAACATTTCTAAAGTCTAGTAAAAAACCAGGGTTTTGATTGTTAACCCCAATGATAAAATACGTCTACTTGATCATCATTTAACTGGTTATTCGTTGAACTTTTCATAATGTGAAATTGACCCACTGAAAAATAATATCGTCAATTTAGATAGGCACCGACAAAGATCATAATGTTTGCATATCAATGTAGACATAAGAATGTGACTGGCAGAAATAAATACTACCATTTCCATTCAATATTGAAACCATTTTCGTGCAAAAACTCTTTTATATTGGCAGGGATTCGGCAAAGGAAACATTTACACTGGTTTTCATCTCATTACATTACTTTTATCGGAACCAATCCTTTTATTTCCAGATGTAATCGGAAGTCAAACGACGTAGCTCTGCTCAAAACAGTTAGACAACTCGTATGGTCACAAACCCTTCGACCGGCTTGTCTGCCTCAACCTGTGGCTGAAGACTTCAGTGGGATATCAGCTGTCGTAGCTGGATGGGGGTTCACTCATGAGGATAGAGAAATAGGTAAGTTTACTTTATAGGTGTCACATTTATTTCCAAGACAATTGTCACGTGATTTGACCACTGATTGGTTAATTTAAGAGATGATCTGCTTTTGAGAAACCGGCTGTAAATATCCTACTCCTTTTTTAAAGGTGCAAGACCCAGCGTTCTCCAGAAGACTGATGTAACAGTGGTGACCAATGATGAGTGCAACCGTTGGTACCGCTCCCAAGGTAGCAAAGTCAAGGTGGTGCCTACTCAGATGTGTGCGGGATTCGAAGATGGCGGGAGAGATTCTTGCTGGGTAAGCCCTTTTGATCCTTCCTGCGTTTTATCATTTTACCAATCTAACCCTCTTAAAGTAAATAAATATGAGCTAGTTGTCAACTTTCTATCTTGCGGAGTTTTTAGGCTCTATTGGTATTAAAACTCATTTTAATTCTAGTGCTCACCCAGCATGTGCACACAATGCAAGACTCTTGCTTATTGTATACAATTAAATGAAAACAACACATGTTTGACTCTCGTATAAGCCATGCAAGTCATGATGTCAATTTTGCCGTTCGCAACAGACAAGCAAGTTGCACCGTGTATGGGACTTGAAACTAACGGCCAGCCAATAACCTATTTATCTCTGGTTTTGCTTCCTGTCGGTAGATATTTGACACATTTTGTTTGGAAGTAATGTGAAATACCTACCAGCAGTAAGCAAAAACAAAGATAGATAGTTTTTATTGAGAGTGGCTGTCAAACAGTAATAAAATTCCTCTAGGCTGACAGCGGTGGGCCTCTAATGGTGAAAGACCAGCGGCACGTGATGGTTGTAGGCGTGGTCTCCACCGGCTCCGGCTGCGCTCGGCCCAGGATGCCAGGAGTCTACACCAGGGTGTCCAGGTATACTGACTGGATCGTGGAGAATGTGAACAGCGAGGCCAGAGGGTTCAGCTGGTTTCGTAGATTTGGGTAGGAAGTTGCTGGAGTTTTTTGGACTTTAGTGAATCTTGAAATGAAATAGTGAAGTCAATTCTGTATCACATGAGCCAAGCCAATGTCGAAGCACTGCTGCTGACTGCACGCAACAATGTCTTGATTGGCACTGAAAGTGGTCAACAAAAATTATCTCTAGGGATTTCAAGGCTCAACCCAAGCTCTATAGATCTTCTGGCTGAAAATGGTGGCCCGTTTGAAACCTGTTGACGCCATTAGCCTTCCACTTTGATGACAAAAAACATTGATTTACTAATTAGAGCAGAAGGAGGTATATTTTAAAGAAAAGTTTAAGTTTATCTGTTGACAGTCAATTAAAAATAGGTTGTTTTATATTTATGTAATGTAGTAGGTAGTTAGTTAAATGTTATTTTTGTCCGTAAAGGTACTTGTACTTTAACCAAAAACTAACGAATGTGATAAAGTTGTGTAACAAATGTTTTAAAAGTTTATTTATATAACAAATTCTTAACTGTGATATTATTTAAGCTCGTCGTTTTAGAAATAAGCAACAAAATAAACATTATTTAAAATTCAAGATTTTTTTCTTTACACAAACTTTCAAAGCAATTTTTCGTTTCTTCGATCACCGAATACAATTTCATCCCCGATGTTTCTTGTGTATCATCTTTTAATGCTTCTAAAGCTTCTTCTATAGCTAATTTAGCTTCTAGAATCAATGGTTTCATCTCTTCAACTGATTTAAAAGATCCATCATCATTCTTCATTATAGCTTTCATTACTAAAGCTGAATGCAATTCATGTTGCAAGACGCTGCTGTACAAACTTAATCTAGCATTGCCCGGGTCCAAAACTTTTGTAATAACCAATAAGTCCTTACACATTTTGATCTTTTTATCCAAAAAGTCCTCTGTCGTATACCCTGGCTGTCTTCCATACAACTGTACTAGCGAATGTTTGATTGCGTATAGATGATAGTGATTCTGGTGTAAGAACATAGATAGTTTGCAAAGAAGATTCTCCAACATCTCTATAGAACCACCCATTAACTGAACAGTTTCTACTTCCTCTCCCATTTGGAACACCACCATGTTTATTTCGTTACTGCTCACTTTAGCAGGACATTTGTTGCAAGCCCAATCTCCTTCATCATCTAATGGGTCTTCGGGTAAGTGAATTCCATCGCACAGATTGCCATCCTGGCCTAAACACTTTGCAGCACTCAAATAAGTCCCTAACTCAGTTGGATCGCTGCATCTTATGCATTTGCAGGAGAAATACTTTGTGTCTTTCAAATGTTGTCGCCTTGCTGGTGTCCCCCAAAGTGCGTGGCTGTACATTGTTGTTATATGACCGTCTTTCTCTATCGGTACTACTGCTTTCATCAATATTGCGTAGAGCTCATTTTTGTCCCTACTGGTTAAGTTGAAAGTGTGTTTTGTGTTTGCAAGACAACTGTGCTCCACCAAATATGTTTTAGCGTATAGTGCGAACAGCTCAGCGTTTTCTGGTAACCTTACCTCCAGGGCATTAGTGTCGATTATCCCACACATTTTGTGAAGCAACTCTGAAGATATTTCAGGTAGATATTTATTCTTTAAATTGGAGTCTATCTTGTTGATAAAATTGTTCATCAAATATTCTACTACGAACTCGTTGGCCTCTCTGAAAGACAAATCATAAGGTTAATTGCTTTTAAGGGAAATGTTAGTTAGTTTGTTAATTACTTTTACAAAACTAAAGTTACAATGTCAATGAGATGTGGATTGCGAGTTTCCTGTTTGTATTTTATCTCATAATGACTTTCCTTTAGGATTAACCGACCTCACAAATTAGGTTGTTATAAATTAAAAAAAAAATTTAGATATTGATGTAGTGTGAGTATTGACATAAACAAATGACAAACTTACTCATAAGCGTCGGTGCCAGGTGTACGGCTTTCCATATGAGACTGCATCTCCAGTACCTTCTTCCAACCCTCAGGGTCTGTGGTCTGAAGGAGCACGCATCGTAGCGGTAACAAGGCATCGTGTCTAAAAGAAACAAACAAAGATTAATAAAAGTAAAGTAGTACAAGTGTGTGGAAGTTTTAGGCTGTCGGGAGGACGTAGTTATGGCGTTTTTAAAAATTGACCGTATTAGCTCGGGATAGAGAGCACAAAAAAAGACCTCTTATCGGGATAAAAAGTAGCCTATGTCAATCTCGATCCCTTTAACTATCAACACTTTAAAATCACGTCAATTGTCGATCCGTTTTGCCGAGAAAGACGGGCAAACAGACACACACACACACTTTCCCATTTAAGTATATCTAATATTATAGTATGGATAAGTAATTTACCTGTAGTATTCTGGCATATTATCCAGAACACATTCTGGTCTTGCGCTCAGAATCTCACACTCGACTCCGTGGTGTCTGGGATCCTTTAGACCTGGGCAGTTTCCAGAGCAGACTGGCCAACCGCACCTGAAATGGTTAACATTGAGCTTATTTATAAATATTAAAGGGACTTAATTGAGCTTAGTTTTCAAAAGTTGGCAATGTTTTAGAACGGCTTTTATGTCCTTGAATGAAATAATCACGACTGTATCTCAGGGAGCGGTAGACATTTTCTTTTAGATCTTTTAGCAGTAGACATTTTCTTTCAGATTTTTAATTATAATACTTAATACTTCTTCAGTTCAATTTCAACACGGACACAGCTCAAGCAAAATGTTTCCCGTTTCTTTGAACTAAGTATTACAAATAATTGCATGTAAATATACATTTCCTATTTCAAAAGACTCTTTGAGCTTTAAAGAGTTTTAAAGGTCCGATTTTTCAAATAAGTTTGCTTAGTTGAGCGCATCGAGACATGCGCTTAGGTTTATTGAAACTTTAAATTATGGTGCTTCACTTTGAGCCAGTAGCGGTCAGTGAGTAGAAAAACGGGTAAGTAGGACTTTTTAGAACTAAATTGAACGGGAAACTTGGTAATTGGGAATGAAATCTCGAATAAACTAAAAATTAAATTCTTTCTTACCTTTTCAGGTGTTAGTAATCTTTGTAAATAGCTATTTATTTAGAACAAAATGGCATTTTTTACCAACCTATAAATTATTCACAATCATCTGTTTGTATTACTCTATCGTTTCCAAAATAAATTAAAATAAATCTAAAAACATACTTGGCACATCTCTCCCCAACCTCGGCTACCACAGGTTTATAACACCCCACACACGGCATGCTCTCTTCAGGGTCGAGCATGGACTTGGGTCCGAAGACAATAGGTCTTTCAGTCAGCACCACGTCTCCTGGATTCAGGTCTCGAGCCGCAGTGATGTATCGGCCCAACTCATCGGAGGATTTCACCTGGAAATTTTGAAATTATCCTATTAAAAATCGCATAAGTTTTGTTCATATTTATGTTTGTTAATTCTTCGTGTAATAGAGACGAATATTGTTTAAGTACCTACCTTTGTTTTTTTTTTAGGTGTAGAAATTATATTCCTGGTTGGAAAACATTGATACCCAAACTAGGATTCCCTGTGTTTTGGCTAACTTTGGGTAACTTAGATTGTAAGTAAGTACATAGTTTGGAATAATACATAGGCTACTTTTATCCGGCTGCACGGGTGATCATATTTTTAAGAATTCAATTCAGAATGTACCTATACTTACTACTATTTTATCTAAATTTTATTTTCTTTCATTTTTGGTACAGCAAGCGACATCTAGTTTTCCTCAAGTTCAAAAGTAAGTGTTCGTTGGCGCGTCATCTAGTTCTATGAACGGAAACAGTTACTAAAATGATGTAAGCTTTTCTTAGGAAAAGTAGCTTTCACTTTCGTTCGTAAAATTACCGTTAGATGGTGTTGTAAGCAATTATAAAGAACGTGAAATTGTTTTTGAATTTTGAATTGAATTCCACAACACAGGGTATCCTAGTGTGGGGGCTAGTGAAACATTTCTGATTGAAATATGCAAATATTATTACCTATGTGCTTTGTTTGTACCTACCTATCTAACATCAGCCTTACCCAGTACCTCATAGCAACTTAATGACTGTGTTAGCAACTAATGTGTATTTTAATATTGTGTACCTACCTACATTTACTGTTTCATGAATAAATTATTTGTATTTGTATTTGTATTTGTATTTTGGTGGGCATTAGACACGTTACGATTATATTTTTGGTTATTATTCCCATTCGAAAAGGAATTATTGGGATACCACTCAACGAGCCCATGTAAAAAATTGCACTTCTATACGCCCGTGCCTCTGTTTACCATCTTCAAAGATTTTAATGCTTATGGTACCTAAATGGTAATGATGCTTAGTATAGCTCTTATAACACCATTGAGGAATAAAAAATATTTACCTGATAAGCCGCTTCGGTGGTTCCATTTTCGTACCCCATTTTTCTGAAAATCATCATGCAGAGCTCTTAAAAAAATCGTGTTAAGTATTTAAAATGGGTTCTTGGTTCTTGACGTTGATGCTTAGGTACCGTAGAAATTCCACTTGCTATTGGTTCGTGAGAGAGTTACCCATGCGCAAACATACCCCCTCATCGTTCTTTTTTCGTGGCGCGACTTATAAGTACCTACCAACATCTTGGCATAGTCGCATCAAGGTCTGGGTAACTGGTTCAATGCTCGTCGCATCGTAATTATGCTAATACGTATGGATGAAAATAAATCAATCGATTTGGCTAGAGGCACAGAATATAGATCTAGAGACACAATGTAGATTGATTTCTGACAGATCTGTACCTAGGTCATGGTAAAACCTAGGCCTAGTATTGCTGAATTATAGACACCAATTAAAATTCACAATAATTTTAGAGGAAGCTGTTAAAATATGTGCATACCTACCTACGAGTACCTACATAGTATACATACATAGTACATAGTAGTAGTATCTTATTTTATCTGTGCTACGAGTTACTAATTTTTACACAGATATTGAGAAAAGTGACTTACCTATAGTTTATCTAGGCAGTACTAGCACTACTTTTCTAGATTTTTTTTCTATTCACTTTATAACTAGAACGTACAGTTTTATGAAAACATTTACCTTTTACTATCCATATTTTTACTACTTACCTTATTTTTGAATAATTTGTATTTTTAGAGGACTCTTTACGCCTGTTTATGTTTATTGTGTTATAAAAATGTGTTTATTTCTGTAGAACCTCTAAAATCACTTTAAAATGATTAAGCTAGGTGATTTTATTGTCTGTTCCAACGTAACTCCCACCAGGGAAAGAATCAGGCAAGATTCTGGTGGTGTGGGCCTAGCTTTTTTTAAAGCGATCTTCAACAATCTTGGTATAAAGTGTTATTATTCGATAGGTAAATAGTCGTGATTTGTAAGATGATTTCGATTACATTCATGAAACAAATTGTCAGCGTTAAACGTTAATTTAATTAGAGATAACTTACATTTGCTTCTCATCCGTGAAGTATGCACATTCCAAGATCCCAATTTATCGTGAGAAATGAGAACTGGGTTACGGCGAGCTATTTCTGTATTCGAGTACAGGTGTTAGTTTACTTATCTAATAACAATTGTAATTAGGTATCTGATTATAAAATATTTATAAATTAGTAGGTTTGTTTTTTATGTTTTTTTTTTATTTAATAATATTTTACTTGTAGTTTTGAACCATTAGTTTAGGCATTATAAATTAGTGATGTTTTAGTGGTAATTTATGTATTAAAATTACTAAGGGAAAATTGATGTTCTTTGACTATTAAACATACTGGTGCCTACTAATTACAGAGGTCCAGGAAATTTTCTTTTGAATAAACATTGACCTAATGAAACCCTACCTATTTACTGGACAATATAAAACTATTAAACTTACGATAAACAAATCACAGAACAATCACAGCACAGCACAGAAATTATTAAAAACCAATTAATAAAGACGATTGTGCGCACACGCAGTTTCGTGTGCACTAAAGGATCGAAGAAATAGCTACAGTTGCGTAACGAAACGACTCATGTGAATGAACCGAATTGCGACTGTTTTAGTCTGTTCCGGGGTAGAGATTGAAGTCGCTATGAACTAATGAACTAAATAACACGGGAACGATGCAGAAAAGATAAGAAAGAACAAGATGAAAATTTAATTTAGTTTGTTATCATTTATTTTTGGAAATTATTTTTGACCTAATTCACCCGAAGAGACTACTCAGGTAAAAAATTGAATATCAAATTGTCGGTCCCAGCTTTTAAAGTTAAGCCATGATGGAGGCCTTTAAGCGGCCTAAAAACAACGTCACCAGAGTTGACCACTTGTTCATACAAATAAAGAAACAAAAATGTGCAATAAACATACTTTTAGATAAGCATTATAGCTTTTACAGGTAATCTTCGATACAGTGAATCAAAGAAAATTAATTGTCTTGGCAAGAAATGAAGTCAATGAATCCGCAGGCGAATGTGGATGTTCTATATTACATTCAATAAAATAAGAATCTGAGTCTAATTACATCATTACGTTCGTCAATTACTTGCGTTTTTTATTATAATTTTCATTTGCATACCAATTGCCACGTTTGTTTGCCAACTTTGAGCTAATTTATTGAAAACAATTTTCCGAAAAATCATCATGAGAAAATTTAAAAATTTTCGAGTAAAACTACAAGCAAAATGTTTTTACTTACTTTTGTTGATATTTTTGATTCAAAAAGTGAGACACAGGAATAGGTACTTACATAACAACTTATGTGTTACTTTTATGTTTGCAACTTCGGAAAACATTTTTTTTTATTTAAGTGCATATCTTAATGTGATAATTATTATAGGAGTAGGTACAGAATAATTTTGCGTTTGTGTAGAGACATTCTCTGAGTAACACCTTTAAAACCTTCGTAGGATCTTAGATTTCATGAAGCGCTTAGAAGAAGTCTAGGTCCTGTAGAAAAATAAAGTGGATCTTGATCACTTAACTGCAAACTTCAAAACTCTAAGCTTTTCAATGCCTTGAGAAATTATAAGAAATCGGCATCTAAGATTCGTGGCTAAGAATTCGGCGTTTATTGGTTTTACCTGTTTATACCTATCTATAGCAGCAGCATCAATGAAGTATGCACATATATTTAACAATAAGAACAACACGTAGTTACCCATTAGCTTGGCAACGTTCCCGAGCTGGTACCGTCGTCTAATTACTACATCTATTTAGAACGAGTATTGTGTCGAACTTCAGCCGAAGAGGCTGCTCGGTCACCTCACAATGGAATATCAAAAACGTGAAATACCAAAATGTGAAGTTTGTCAACAACCAGCGAATCAAACATGTGGCGGTTGCAAACTGGTCTACTACTGCTCCAAAGCCCACCAGAAACTTGGATGGAGAGAAGGCCATAAATTTAAATGTTGCGCCTTCAAAATCCAGTATTCAGACACCATGGGAAGACATATGGTAGCAACCAGAGATATCCAGCCAGGCGAAATGATATTTAAGGAAAAACCGGCAATTGTAGGCCCTAAAATGAGCTGCCCAGCTGAATGTTTAGGCTGTGGAAAGAGGCTAGCACCACAAAAGATTGGAGACCACTTCGATTTCTACAAGTGTTCGATGTGTAACTGGCCTATGTGCGACGCTAAATGTGAAAAAGCTGATATCCACAAAGCTGAATGCAAGATTATGAGTGATAGAAAGTATAAATGCACCATCAAATATCAAGGACCTGATAGAGTGGAAGCGGCGTACTGTGTCATATCACCGTTAAGAGTTCTATTGATGAAACAAACCAATCCAATGCAGTTCGAGAATATAGTAAACCTGGAGTCACATCTGGAGGATAGAATTAACACGCAACTTTACATAGTTTTGAGAGCAAATCTAGCTACTTTTGTAACGCAAGTGCTGGGTCTACCATTTGATGAAGAGACAATACTAAAGATAGCGTCAATATTTGACACAAACTCATTCGATGTCCGCACTGCAGACGGTTCCAAGAAACTGAGAGCTATTTACGTCACCGCATCGATGCTTAATCACAGTTGCAAGCCGAACACTCGTCACATATTTCTAGGAGATGATTTCCATCTGGCCTTTATAGCGACAGTGCCAATTGCCAAAGGTGACCTGATAACTGCAACGTACACGCAAACTTTGAACGGCACGCTCGATAGACGGAGACAGCTAAAGATAAACAAGTGCTTTGATTGTGATTGTGATAGATGCAGAGATCCAACGGAATTTGGAACTTATCTTGGGAATATTTACTGCTCAGTTTGCAATGGGCCTGGCTGTACTCCTGCGACTATGGGAGCCATGCTGGTTTCCACAGATCCTTTGGATGAAACCGCGCCATGGAAATGTGAGAAGTGTGATCATGTTATCTTGGCCAGACAGATGGTATGGGGCAACAATGCTTTGAAATTAGACTTGAAAAAGCTGAATAAGAACTCGACAAGAGGGTTTGAAGATTTCATACAAAAATACAGTCAAACTCTACATCCGAGTAATCATCTAATAATACAAGCCAAGTTGGCTCTTGTGCAGATTTATGGAAATTATAAAGGATATACATTAGCAGGTACTTAGTGATGTCTCTATTTTTTTAACTATTTGTGTAGGTAGGTATATAATAATAATAATAATAATATTTATTTATTGTGACAACTGGGTCCAATTTTGTTAGTAATACTTAGTATCTAGGGGTTAGTACTTATATTCTAATTTAGATTATATAATATTGTAATTGGTTGTAAGATTTTTCTACACATTGGAGAATTTTTCACTTTTTATTAAAGAATAACCTGAAATGCAAGCTTTTCTGTTCGAACGTCTTTTTAAGACTGGTTTTTATAAATCCACTCGGGTCACATTCAAATGATATCTTCATAAAAATATCACTGTTGTTGGTAAGAAGTATTTCTACTTACATATTTTTTTTGATTCTTGAACTCTTTTTTCCAGAACTTTCCGACTCTGATCTGAAACGTAAGATCGACCTTTGCCACGAGCTGCTAGAGATAGCTGATAAGCTGGAACCGGGCTACTCCAGGTTCCGGGGCACCTTACTCCTAGACCTCCAAGCTGCTATGTCCATTATGACCAAGCGAGAATTTGAGTGTGGGAAGATCACAAGAGCGGGTGCACAGGTAAGCGATCCTAAATTCAGAGCTAAGTTATTTTCAGGATATCGTCAAACTTTTTAAAGTGTACCCTGTGATTCACTGTGATTACAAAACTAAACGAAAGTTTAAATAAAAAAAAATGACTAAACGAAAGTAAATGTCTGGTTGTTACGCTGTCACACCTAACCAATGAACCGATTTTGATGAAATTGAATACAGAGATAGAACAGACCTTGGGAAAAGACAAGCTACATTAGACTTATGCGAGTAGCTGGTATCCTATCTTTAGATCATTATACAAAATCAATCATTATTTAATTTGCAGGACGAACTGATGGAGAGTATGGTTTTACTCCAAGAGGCGACCAACATATTAAGGGTAGAGCCACATATGAGAGGAACACTCGAGAAGAAAATCCAAGAGCTATCAAGTCAATTAGAAATGGGAGAAAATGGTGTGACTCGGGAATAAACCAAAAGCACTATTGCAAACATACGCGTATATATCTATTTGTTTTTAGATTTACCTACTGTTAAGATAACACAATAAAGACATTTAAATTTATATATTTTTCAAGAATAACACAGAATAACCCCTTGTTTTGTCTTATCAATACGGATATAGTTTTTTTTTACTAACACAGACTTAAATTTCGCATGCAGAGCATTTTTCTGCACTTTCGATGTGTATTTATCCTCGTACTCCACATAGTTTTAAGGGACCACATTTTTAAACAAGTAGGCAATAGGCATAGACTATGACTAAGCGATTCAGTTTAGGTCCTATAGTGAACTGCTTTAGACGTAAAATAGCTCAGTGACGTAAAGTTAGAAAAAGTTAAAAGTTAAGTTGACGAAAAGTTTATTATAATACGTCATAGCACAGATAAAATAATTGTCATAGTAAGCCGCCAGAGTTTTTAAAAATCTGTCACTAGATTCGGACATTACTTTGACGAACTAACTAGCTTTTATCTGTCCAAGTAGGTACCTAAATTGTTGGTATTTTCTACGAATCCTAATATCAGTGATAAGCATGAAATGTAACATGAAAACGGTTTTACACGTACCAATTTCAGTTGTAAGTAAGAAAAAAAACGCAAGCACTTTTAACAGAATTTAATTATTTTTCTTTGAATTCTGTTTTGAATTCCTCTTATATATAGAATGCAATGTATGAAACTCTTTGACAGATATTAACGTTGCTACGGTGAAGTCCTACGGTAATCCGTAAGTTGGTTATAGGAACCAGGGGTTACACATCTTCAGTTCTAACAGGCGTCACTTTCGTTGGTTTTGTAGTGACTTCGTCGTTTTTCCCGCTAAGTTCCATCGTCTCTCTGTTGATGTGAAGAATTTGTTTAATGACTGCCTTAAACTTCTTGTTCGGTTTAGGAGTGTTCTCAATTACAAAGATCTTCTCTGTATTCTTGTCTTCATCTTCTGTCTGCTTTTTCTTGAACTGAAAGTGGGAAACAGTGCTAATGTTAATAAAGTTTGTAGTATTATAAAAATTAAATAATCTTTCTTTCTTTTCTAAATAATAGGTGCTTCATATTGTACAGCAAAATGGGCTCAACGTTATTATTAACTAGATTAATACAATCTAGCGACTGACCTTAGGACAAACACAGCACCAAGATCCGAACTTGCACAAAGCCACCGGCATCGTCCGGTCCATCGCTTTCCTGAAACGCAGGTTCGTGAAGCCGTAGATCAAAGGGTTGATGGCTGAGTTCGCGTACATCATGAAGTTGGCTATGAACCACATAGTACCGAAGCTGCCATCCACCTGAAAGAAACACATTAAATAATTTCTTCCAGCCTCAACATCTCAACCTCAGGACAGTCATGGGTACAAGTCTCATAGATCACCAGTTGTTTCGTCTTCTAGCCTCATCATCTCAGCCTTAGGATGGTCACTGCTGGATATCTCATGATAGATATCCAACAGAAATCTCATGATAGTTGTTTCGGTTAGAAGTGGCCTGCATCCAATGTGACCTTGCGGCTTAGTAAATCATCCGTCTATCTTGTTAGTGGACGTCCTATGCGCTAATCCTTCATCCATTTGAGAAGTTTTCGACATTGACAATACCTACCGAATTGATGTGCATATCCATGCTGTTCCTCCAGTACATTAGTACGGTGTAAGGGACTCTGCAGACAGCGCCAGATAGCAGTACGCAGGTGGTAATTCTCAGCGCCCTGCTGCGGGCCTTGGCGATGGTCCTACCTCCACCTCGTGAGGATAATTCACGGGTGGTGCATTCAAGTCGGTATATTATTGCTCCATACTGGGGATCAAACAGAAGTCAACTTTTAATTTTGGTCAAACTACTGAATAGAATAGTATTTAAAAGTTAGTGTTGCTTTTTTTATAAAAAAATCATCAACCATTAACTTACAAATAATTCAAAAAATATTATCGAAATCATACTTACAGTAAGAGTCATGAAGCCAAGTGGAATCCACACGACGAGAGTCAATGTCAAGTGCCAGTACATGCCTAGGATTTTGACGTCTCCCACGCAATACATTTCAATGTAATCTTTCCATACACGTTCCTGAAAGATGTACAAGTTTGCGTTTGTTTAGATAAAAGTGCTGATTTTTTCCTCTTATAAAAATCGTGTGTCCAGTCCTTACCAGATTCTACAAAAGATCTAACACATTATTTTAAAGTGAACCTCACCATATAAGTCCTATTTATAATCCAAGGCAAGGACAGAAAGGCAGACAGCACCCAAGATCCGACAGCTAACCACGGAGCCACCTTCTTCGTGACCCTGGCTTCCACTGACATTGCAGCAGCTGCTAGCCGATCGTAGCAGACAAGGCAGAGAGCTCCAACGCTTGCTAGGAGTAATGCAGCTAGAAATACATTTTCTAGTTAATATTTTACCAAAAAATCAGCTATATTTTTACGATACTTTGAAGTTTACGTACCGATCTACTCCGATAGAGTAAAAAAATACATAGATTTTGGTAACAACAAAAATAGGTATACATATTAAGATAATTCCATTTGTTCTAGACACAACCAGGTTTTACGCATTTCTGTCTGTTTAGTTTATTTTAATTTATTTTTACAAACAAATGAAATTTCAAACGAAATTATAAGAAAAATCCCAGGTAACGTTAATACCTTGTAAAAATCCTTCAAATCTGCACCCAAAGTTCTTCAACACATAATTCTGGTAAAAATCCCTGATTAACATAAACCAAGGACACAGGAGAAGGGTGACAAAGTCAATAAGCGCCATGTTGAAGATCAGAAAGTTGCTCGCACTCCAAAGCCACTTGTTCTTGAAGATGATGAAGAGGATAATGAAATTGCAGAAGAGACCAACGACTGCAGTGATGCCCATGACGGTCGATTTCAAGGCTATCTCTCTGGCTGGCTTTACGTGCCATAGTGTATTGGGGAAGTTTGTTTGTGATGTGTCATACTGAAACAAAATGATTTATTTGCAGACACTTAGCAGTATGTTGTCTTAACAGATGTCATACACAGAAGACAAAACTCATTGAAATCACTTTACAAACATCAATGTTAATTTTAAAATCCCACCAATACTTAGCTATCATCATCAACATATCTAAATAATAAAAAATAAATAACAAAATAGTCTAAGGCCCAGTCTCTTTACTTAATAAATTTCGACAAAAAATATGTCGCCATCATTTCACCGACCAATATATACATTGTCATTATGAGTAGCAGGTAATTGTGATTCGGCATTTTTCCTTGGAATCTAGACACACGTTTTTCGAATGCGCCGTCATGTCACTGCTTTGCACGGGTGTACTTATGAAACTACCGGGATGAACCATCCGGCCTTTAACCATCCCGACAGCCCATTCTACACATCGGCGAAAGAATTTTTAAAATCGGCTGAGTTTCGGAGTTTGTATTGATTCTATTTCCTGTTCCAACAAGACTCCCTTACCAATGTAAATGACATTGGGAGACTTGACTTTTCAGCAGTTAAATAACTAAATAAGTAGTAAACAACTCACATTATCCCAGTACTCTGCTGTATAGTTGTCCCAAGACCTGGTATCCTCATCAAAATCTACGTCTTCCATTTCCAAAGTACCATCACTGGAATGAGTCACAAATTATTTTATAAGTTTTGCTAGAGTTTGCTTAACAAAGCTCCACGTACAACTGACAATAAATCACTATCAGGAATAACATGGAACTATATCTCTTTATCGGGTATAACTTCGGTTAATTTGAAATAGTAACATACATTCTGATATTCGAAATGTGTTATAGGGTAGGTGCGTCAAATATGGGCCGGCGGGTAATAAGGGCCACTTCTATTTTAACATACTTCCAATATTATTATTAGACTCAAACCAAGCCTACATTATAGAGGACCATTAGGAAGGCTAATATCCGCGGTGGTATCGCCTTCCTATTCGCCTTCATGTCAGTAGACACATTTATTTAAACGATGTTTGTAAAAATCGCTCTACTAGAAAAAAATCTCCACGAAAACTGATTAAATGTGAGTACCATAGACTTTTTTTTTTTAATCTGCTGTTATTAATATAACATAAATTTATCATGTTTCCTGATTAAGTTAAGTTTAAATATAAATATAAATTTTTCATGATTTTACAGTGAATTTTGTCGAACTTGACGCAGGCGGCTAATAAGGGCCACCCCCAAGGCGGGTAGTAAGGGCCGTCAATTACAAGGCTTTCAGGTCTTCTTTCGAAGTCGTGTTCTATTATATCTGTTTTTATTGTGTATACGTGTTCTGAGGTTAAAATATGAATGTATTTTCTTTCTTTTTCTTGCTATTTCAGTTAGAAGCGATTGATAATAATGAAGGACAAAGACTGGTTATTAGCAATACTGGTACACAAAAACAGATGCAAAGGGCAAGGTGACTGGTGACTAACGACTGACGACTGACGACTGACGACTGACGACTGACGAATGACGACTGACGACTGACGACTGACGACTGACGACTGACGACTGACGACTGACGACTGACGACTGACGACTGACGACTGCCGACTGACGACTGACGACTGACGACTGACGACTGACGACTGACGACTGACGACTGATGAACAAAAAGAACAAAAAGAACAAGAAGAACAAGAAGAACAAAAAGAACAAAAAGAACAAAAAGAACAAAAAGAACAAAAAGAACAAAAAGAACAAAAAGAACAAAAAGAACAAAAAGAACAAAAAGAACAAAAAGAACAAAAAGAACAAAAAGAACAAAAAGAACAAAAAGAACAAAAAGAACAAAAAGAACAAAAAGAACAAAAAGAACAAAAAGAACAAAAAGAACAAAAAGAACAAAAAGAACAAAAAGAACAAAAAGAACAAAAAGAACAAAAAGAACAAAAAGAACAAAAAGAACAAAAAGAACAAAAAGAACAAAAAGAACAAAAAGAACAAAAAGAACAAAAAGAACAAAAAGAACAAAAAGAACAAAAAGAACAAAAAGAACAAAAAGAACAAAAAGAACAAAAAGAACAAAAAGAACAAAAAGAACAAAAAGAACAAAAAGAACAAAAAGAACAAAAAGAACAAAAAGAACAAAAAGAACAAAAAGAACAAAAAGAACAAAAAGAACAAAAAGAACAAAAAGAACAAAAAGAACAAAAAGAACAAAAAGAACAAAAAGAACAAAAAGAACAAAAAGAACAAAAAGAACAAAAAGAACAAAAAGAACAAAAAGAACAAAAAGAACAAAAAGAACAAAAAGAACAAAAAGAACAAAAAGAACAAAAAGAACAAAAAGAACAAAAAGAACAAAAAGAACAAAAAGAACAAAAAGAACAAAAAGAACAAAATGAACAAAATGAACAAAATGAACAAAATGAACAAAAAGAACAATAAGAACGAAAAGAATTTTTTTTTTGTTACTTTGACTATAGTTCTGAAGCTTGTGGGATCGAAACCGGCCTTCACACATACTTCACACTTTCACACACACACAACACAAAAGATTAGGTATATCTTGCGTTTGAGTGAGTATGCCCAATATAAGTACATAATACTTCACAGGACTCCTAGAAACTTGGAGAAAACATAATAGAGCAAAGTTCCAAAACGTAAACTTTCATAAGTTTAATAAGAGCCACCCAATTCAAGAAAATTTTCAAGAAAATATTATGCTATTTTTGATTTTTTTTTGAGTTTTATGTAGTGAAACTAATAACTTTTTCAAGAATATGATAATTTTGAACAAATTTAGTCAATTAATGCTTTTTTTTCAAACTTTTCGTTTCATTAGTTTAATAAGGGCCATCACTGTTTTTTTTCCGTGATTTAAATAAATCGTCAAGCGTAACTCACTAGAAAATCAATCTAAAAGTCTGCGAGAGATAGTATAGCTAGAGTTTACAATGATAAAAGACAAAATGAATGTTTTTGTTAAGTGGCCCATATTAAACTACCGTCGGCTAATAAGGACCAAAGGAAGGGTTTTGAAAAACCTCAATATTGATGATAAATTTCAATTAAAACCAAATAAATCATACTTTTTCAGACTGCTTATGAAGTAAACATTCTTAAAATGTCCTGTTTTTCATTCATATCCGTCTGATTTTGAAAATATTTTGAATTGAAATTAAGTGGCCCTTATTTGCCGCAGGTACCTTATTCTGAAATCTGAAGTGAAACAAAGTTGGGCTATTTACACATTAGAAAAATGAAGAATGACCGGACTGATTTTTGAGGTATTTGATCTGTTGAGTTAAGTCTTCGTAGCAAAACAATTAAACTAGGTGAACATCAACATGGAGACTGTATGAAAAATACATAAAGATAATTTTTTTTTTAAATTTGCGAGCCATCTTAGCTTTAATACTACCCCAAATTCTGAGGTTACACGATGTTAGCCGGGTCAGTTTTACTTTTTTGTGCTATCTGTCTAAATGCGGCGATGAGCTAGCAATCTGTTATAAGTACTAGCTTCTACAAAATGAGAGCATAATTATACAAATAACATAAGTAGTTCTGCCTACCTACCTACCCTTTAGACATCTTTGTAGTATCTTATCAGAACTGTAAGAACAATCAAATGGTAACGTTTTAGTAAGCGGGCGTTAGTCATGTAAAGCAAAACACAAACCCCCCTATTGTTATCTAACAACTGAGCTTTAACACATTATTGAACTGTCAATCAAGGTAGGTAATAAAATTTAAAATGGCACTAAACCAAAACATGTCTTCAGGCGGCCTAAAAATTCAGTCAGCAGAATTAGCTCCTGTCAAACTTTGTAGACGAGTTTTTTAAATAACTTTGTAAAATTACTTCATAGAAGTTACTGAAAAATAAATTTGCAGCAGAAAGAACTTCTTTTTTAACTATACGAGTATATTATATCTCCATCCAGATGAAGATTCTCCGGATGAATCGAAACATTGTCGGTATCTAAATCGACAGTAATTTTACGTGAGTAATGTCCCGTTGTATTAATATAATGTACAACTCACGATAGTTTTGAAAGTGAAATATATTATATCTTTTATAGGTTTTAATAATTATCATCTTTAGATCATTTTGTATAGTAGGGTTTAAAGCGTAGGTTACTAATTACCATATTTAGAGCTAGTGAAAATTCTCTAGATTACTTTGGTCTCTTTGGTGATTAGCGTCGTTGATTGATCAAGACAGTTAAGATATCTACAGATAGTTTGCAAAGTAAGCAAGGGTGGAATACTAGTTACAGAACTGTATACCACTCGAGATAAGCACCAGTTGCAGTAGTCCATTATCCTAGATTATCCTGAAAGGTTTTTTATCATGCTGATTGATAGTCATGTATACATGGATTGAAGGTTATCGACTTCAGGATTTTTTCACGTAAAAATAGGTGTACCTAAGTAAGAGGCCAGTAAGAAAAAAATCTTGATAAAAACCAAGGTGCAGGTATTTCCTTTGATCTTGGGTCATGTAGGTAAATGATTGGTAAATTTATGGATTTGAGAGGTAAAACGGAATTCGTCCATAATTACATACATGTATGAGGCTATGCCCACGCTATAAAAAAGAAGTACCTACCCAGTTAAGTAGGTGTATGACAAGAAACTTTAAAATTTAGGTGAGTAAGAACTTACTCCAAATCTCTAAAATTATATAAAATTACGCAAATTACAATAAAATAAATTTATGTTTTAAAAAATAAATACAAGAAACAAATAGTTGATATTTAAGAAAAAAAAATTAAACTTCAGGTGATCGGAAGTATTTAAAAAAATATTTTAAAGCGTCATCTCTCGGTGACATTTAGAACTCAAATAAGCTTCCATTTCCTTAACCGCGCGACAAGCTTTGGCTTTAAAAAGAGCTTTTAAAAAGTTCTACTGGTGTCGTGTAGAGGGCGCTATATTCAATAAAAATATAATAATGCATTAATCAATTTCAATATTTTAGGCATTTATTTTATCTTCTTTGTAAAAGCAGATTTTCATTTTTAATTTGATAATAAATAGATTATAAGTACACATACTTTGGTAGAAATGTCCAAGTTAGGTCACTTTTAAATGATCTCAATACATAATTTAGGATAATGACACTGAGATATTTATAGAATATTAAATAGAATATATTAAATAATAACTATACTCCATGATAAATTGACAAAAAATAATTAAGTATTAAAATAATTGAATAACTTAATAACTGAATAATAAAAATAAAATTTATTTTATAGTACCTAAGTATAAAAAGCTTTAAAGAAAACGATAGGTTTTGTTTGTTGTCACATAAGCATAACTTAGACGAAAGAAAACACCACAAAATCCTAAAGTAGGAATACAGTTGTTGCATCAATTTACGCCAGACATGTAATCTCACATGACGGCAAACATAATTATTTGTTTACCACAACTCGAGACTAAGATGAACACTTTAACTACGACACACACTTTACTGTGGGTACAGGAGATTGAGGGGGATGCACACTTGATACTATTTTATGGATGAATACAATGAATTGTTTATTTTTTACTTCTTTTCGAAATACGAATTTTGTTGTGTTTCTATTATTTAAGAAATGATACTTAAACCTTAACTTATAGATGTTATGGTACAGTACGCAACTTATATAATGGCTTAACAAATAACTTGAAACTATTGTAAATAGGTACTTACTTAGTTGATTACAGTGAAATACTTACAGTGTGAAGAACCCTAAAAAGCACGGTGTTGAGGTAAGGAAAGCTTTTTCTCTTCTCTAATACTAATACTAGTGTAACGTGGAGAAATTTTCGTAGTGACAGAGCGGTGAAAAAGAATCGTGAAATAAGTACTTATAATAAAATAACGGAGAGAGATAAGACTTGGAATTTTTGTCTATTTTTTATAGACTATATTTTTTATCCTTTTTTATATTAATTGGCAATCTGTTTTTGCTTTTCATGCCTACAAACTATAGTCACGCCTCTGTTCATCACTAGTCACTGTGGGCACCGTCGTTGTCGCATGTCGCCTAATATGACACTTTAAAGTCGCGAATATGGCCCTAAAATGTATCCCGTTTGGCAAGTCCAGTGGTGTTGCCACCTGCATTAAAGTCGCGTAAACTTTTTACCATTATCAAGTTGCAGAACTCAAAACCACAACGCTTCACTGTAATTCCGAATGCAGTAATACTACACGTTTTAACCCTCAAATTATGCACTTGCCAATGCAATTCAAATCTTATGCTGAGGTGATAAGGATGGTGCGATTTGATGAGACTTTTAATGGAAAACGTGACATGTAGTGTGTCTAGACTGATGTCTTTGCGACACAAAGGAAATTATAATTATTTTGTTTTGTAATTTGCTTGCGAGTGATTAGGTGGCCTCTTAAATTATTGTGTAGCATGAAATTCAGCGCATAGATGTTTATGATTTGTTATTTAGGAGTTATCTACATCTGTTTACTAAAAGTATTCAATTTTAAATTTAAACCAGAAATAACATAACTGAATCCAAAGAAAAATAATACGCTGCTTCTAGTTAACTGGGACAGTGCACCACAGCAGTGAGTACCACATCATCTTCATCATCATATTTAGGTATAAGTGACTCACTGCAGTGGACATAAGCCTCCTCCCCGGCCTCCCAAACCGTCAAACCGCTCTTTTCTGGTCTTTGTTCATTCAAATCTTACCCTACGTACGGCAATTAGGTATTTCACCCACCCATTTGGCATGTGTTCTGCTAAAAGGCCTAGTGAAACCCCAGGGCCACAAAATATTGCCAAGTGTCCAACTTCATAATACCACATAGGTTCTACGTAGCATTTCCGTATGAAAAAACAATTATAGTAAAAAAAGTATGTCTCTCTCAAACTCCGTCAAAATAGTTAGCCCAACTGGCTTGTTTTTGTTTGAGGCCAATAAAACCTACTTTTATAATATAACAATCAATTTATACACAAAGTACATTTTGAAGTTATTTATGAACGATATTCTATGTACCCACATTTAAAACTTTGTACTGTATTGAACGACATCTACGGTGAAAATATTATAACAGACAATTTATCAAATCAACTTTACAGGAATCAATCTTCTCAACTACCTCCCCCCTCAATGCCTCATTCGTTAATTCATGAATCGCGTATGTCTCAGTGAATTTTTATCAGACAGACTTTATTAGATTTGTACAGTCTGTGGGATCCTGATCGTCGACGGATTTGTTCTTGTACTTTTTATTACTTGTGGAACTGCGTGGTTCAGTAGAGCTGTTTAATATGAGACGTAGCATAATAAAAATATAAGTTGTAATGATACGAAATGGTTTGGAAGAGCACTTAGGTACTACGAGTATGATAAGTAAATTAATAACTACCAATACAAATAATAATTCAGATATAATTGGGTTTTGTTTAGTTAATAAACATTTTGAAACATGTGGTTTAAATTAGTGTTTTAATGAACATTTAATAACATTGATTAAGTAATACAATTTGATGGAAACAACCGTTTCTTTTGATATTTTCACTCAGCAATTTTGTTAATAACTATCTTAAGTATTAACTACGAGTATGTTTCAAATACAGATTACTTTTAAATTTGATATCACATTGGCATAAAATTATGAGATTTAAATATTTTTTATTAATTTAAAACTAAATCAACTCAAACTTTTAAAGATGTTTTATTTTTCCGTACATTATAACATTACAAACTACTCTCAAAACATACCTCCCGACAGTGAAATTGCATGTAAACGACAAAAAGAACAAAAAATCAAGTAAAATAGAACGCTCCACAGAATTTAATCAATGCACTAGAACCGTGGCGCATGATAAAGCTCCATTGAACATAATGCCTTCTTGTTACCGTATGAATATTTCAAACGAGCCCGATGTACCGATAATGTGGGCGAATATTTGCTTTTGGGACGGTTCGCATAAAAATAAAAAGGTTTTCCTTTCAAAATAAGTCACTTGACTTATTTTTTTGACTTAACAGTGTTTTTATAACTTTATAAAAACACTGGACAGTATTGATTTTAAACGTTAACCCCGTTATTAACCGACTCCAAAAAGGAAGAGGTTGTATTTTCCACGCTTTTATTCACTATTTATCAACACAAGGTGAACCTGATAATAATCACGAAACTACTTTTTCGTGGAATCCAAAAGGGCATTTGTATTTTTTGTAGTAGTCGTAGTAAACTAAACATTTCAAAAAGATTAAAATTGTTGTAGGTTTCATTTTCCATATTTTTTCGTAGCAGAAAAATCAACTCTGAATTCAGTCCTCACACATTCATTATCATCATTCACACAATCCATCGACTTCTTCCTCGGCCCTCCAAAGTACTTCCTACGTAGGTACTTCATTTTCTTTAATAAAAGTCATGATTCCTTTGCTATCCCTCCTAGCAGCAGACTGCGTGTCTCCACGATAAGAAGTGCACACATTATGCCGTCTTCAGATCTCGAGAGCAACTAATGCAGTCGGGCGCTTTCCTGGTTTTATTTCAATTATTTCTTATTTCGCCGCTCCCACCGAATAAAATCGTAACCGTAAAATCCAAATTGTTCAAGAGAATTAAAAAACGGTTTTTGGTCTATAACTTTTCTGTTAGTTTACCTAGGAAGATCGTTTATATGCCAAAACATGGCTTAAAATATAACAAATAATATAATGTTACTAAAACAAATCTACAATTTACCACAACCCAGATATTTAAAGAATAAATATTACCATAAATCAATAATTTTATTTACTATTGTAAACTAACAATACCATATTATTCGTGTAAAACGTTGACATGATCTGTACAGTAATAGTCAAACGCGATAGTATTGACTGCAAAAACGCGGTATCGACTGTATCTGTTTGCATCTGTATTGTGATGTTACCATAGTATTCGGTGTAATAACAAATAATGTCAAATATAGTAAAACTGGATTACGATGTTTTTCCATGGCAAGTGAATGAAGTTTGATTATTGTAATAACGAATACCGTTTAATATCCTAATGTAGATTTCGTCGCAATTGTATTAAAAAATAAGCTTAATAGCCTGCAGCTAAGACTACGTTATACCTACCTGTATAAAAAGTAGCCTATATGTTATTATAGGTCATAAACTATATTTATTCCAAGTTTCAGCCAAATTCGTTCAGTGGTTTTCACGTGAAAGAGTAACAAACATCCACACATCCACTTTTTCACCCATCTATCTATTTATGGGTGTATTTTTTTTAATTGTAGCATTTTTAATATTGTTTATTAGTAAAATAGTACATTATGAAGTAAAGAGTATCTAGATTCATAATTATTTAGTCTAGTATAAAAATAATCATTGTTTTGGAACGAAAATAAAATCGTTTAGTTCAGTACTAACTTACTACAGCAATCTATTGCTTAGTTGCCCGCAGCTAAATCTACGTGGTACCTACCTGAATAAAAAGTAGTTTTTATGTTATTCCAGGTCATTAACTAGATATATTCCAAGTTTCTGCCAAATTCTTTAAGTAGTTTTTGCGTGAAAGAGTAACAAACATCCTAATATCTATTTTTCCATCCATCTATCTATTTATTCATGTATTTTCACAAATTGATGCATTTTTGATATTAATGATCAGTAGAAATATTACGTAAAGAGTACCATAGCTGGGCATTAACTCGTTAATCAGTTAATCGTTAATTAACGGATTAACTTTTAAGTTAACTTTTTAAGTTCACTAACGCAACGATATTAAAATGTAATTTTACACATATTAACGGATTAACGATTAACGTTAACTTGCGTTAATTCTTCCGAAATGTAACGCTTTAACGTTTAACTAAGCTAACTTTTTTTGTAGCGGATTAACGATTAACGAAGTTTTTTGATTAACGGTGCCCAGCTTTGAAGAGTACCTGGCCCACTCAAAAATTCTAGATAGGTCTCTATTTACTAGAGTCATAGCTTCTTGCGTTTGATCCGGCCGAAAACTGTAGATAATACACCTGTGTATCGTCTGCGTAAAGATGATATTATTATGGTACTTACCAGGAAAACGAGGATCCTTGTGTCACTGTAGGTATGTATTTTATATGATGTTCACCGATTAGGTAGTTGGTCAATTATATAGGTAGTGATCCGATTTTATAAATACTTTTTTCGTTTGAAAAAAGTACCTTATACCTACACTTTTGAGCTGGAATACTATGTTAATGATCTTTTGAGTTATGAACATCTTTGTACTCTTGATGATGTTTGTGCATATGGGAGCATCCCTGAGGAGAGTAGGTACTTGATATGAATGTGGATGGATATAGGTATAGAGGTAGACCCAAGAAAAGATGGATGGATTGTGTGAAGGATGACATGAGTAAGAAAGGTGTGAAGGGGGTATGTGTAGTATGCCGGCTTGGCTTAGGTACCTACTTGGTCAAGCGATGGGTGTATGTGGGAAATAATCAGTCCAAAGTCCAAATCACGTCACACACAGAGTTTATTCACTTTCGACAATAAGAAGTACAGTTCACAAGCACAGGAGAATACACATACACAAAGAGTTAGAAGGAGTGAAGATTTACGAGCAGACAGAACGGAAAGTAACTACAAAACAATTAAATGAATTTATAATGGCGTCTCGCGACCGGGTCTCACACGTCAACTGGTTAGTTTTTATCCACTCGACAGGTAAAATCGCCGCGAACTCGAGGGTACTCAAACATCTGAAACTGCGTGCCTAATATTCCGTGCGCCGTCATTTGACGGACGTCACCGGTACGGTACTATAATAAATTACTGTTGTGATGATAACAAGTGTGTGTAATGTATATATTTATATACTTAAATATGATAAAGTAAATATTAATAAGTACATACTTATATAAATATAGATGACAAATAAATAAATATAAAATATAGGTAAATAATTATGTACGAATTAATAAGTAGGACTAGGTAGGTAACGGAGTCCCTACAGGTGTGAGTGCTGACTGCTGAGAGATGACGTCTGAAAGAGGGAAGTGGAAGAAGAATACATGTTGTGCCGACCCCACATAGTAGTATAAGGGCAGAAAGATGATGATGGGAGCATCCACTTAAAAACAATTTGAGGATCTGACGAGGATCTTGAAACTTAACTATCACACTGTAGTGTATAACTACCGTATCAGGCGCTTATGTCACGAGTCAGTCATACCCGCGCCGTCATACCGGACGGTTGTGTTACAGTGCGAGTGGTAGAGCGTTGGTGAACCGGGTGTAATATAAGGCGAAAACCAATACGTTACATGTGGCGACGAGTAAAATGTGAATAACTAATTACTAGTTAAACAGAGAAATATTTAAGTGAAAAAAAAGAGGTTAAGTGAGTGACACAGTTCCTTTACACCACACACTTTAGGTACTTACTTATTGGGTAAGTACCTAAGTACCTATTTATTTGAGTTATTGAGCTAAAATAGGTAGTGAAAGTTTTTGTAATTTTAATTACCTACTTACCTAAGTACCTGTACAGTGTTCTAATAAATTATTCGATATTTAATTTTAAAAATAGTTAAAAATCGAGAATTAATAAACCGATTTATTATTATTATTACGAGCCTGTAGCGTTCCACCGCAGGGTAAAGGCCACGCTTCCTTTTCTCCACTCGTCTCTATTAAGAGCTAGTCTTCTCTCTCTCGTCTCCACTCGTCTCTAATAAACCTATTTATTAAAGAAAATATCTATGTTATTGTCAAACACCAAATATTATTTCAGTGTACCTATCGTAACCTGTCATTAATTTTCGAACCATCGCGACCCTATCATCGTTATCTTGATTGCTATTTTTTGTTGTCCAAGAAGGATACAGTATTCAACATTACAATTCAAATTATCTGGTTAGATAAATCGTAAATACTTTTACAATACACAACAACTCATAGTTTTTACCCGAATAATATGGTAATGGATAGTGCCAAAATTAAAATGTTTTTTTACACCCGAATAAGATCGTAATGACAGCTTACTATATAAAGTAAGACAGTTTGGTGTCGGTATTAACCTGTTACGATGTTATTCGGGGGAAAAGGTGTTCATAGTTTCCGGCGAATAATACTTTAATAACCATTACATATTGTCTAAATCCTAAAGTACTCGTACGAATGAGTTGAAAAAAATTGACAAGGTGTAATCGGGCCTCTACAATAATTATTTCGAATAAAAGCACTTCTATCGTAATGGTCGATTACAATGATATTCGGGGGGGGCGGCGATTTGATGAAGTCTTTTCTTCGGCGAGACGTTTGGAAATCTTTGCTTGCTTCTTGGCTTTTGGGAATATAGAATTTTTTTAATTTGTTTTTAATAAACAGACAGTATGATAAATGTTTTAAAAGTTAACTGATAACTTTTGTGAAATTTGCCACCAAAATTAACGTTAAACTACTAATGTAGGTACTTACCTACTCGTATTTCTTGAAAAAAAAAAATTATAGCAATTTTGAGTACTTTTCTTATAAAAAATTGGAATTTTATCTAATAAACTTAACACAATTTACTAATCGATGATCTATAAGCAAACTCTATGAAAGACATGTTAATCGTTGTCCATGAACACACTATTTACACTGGACATAAAACAGCCAATACATAAGAAATACTATCTCTTTAATAAAATTTGATACATCTTTCAATATTATAACGACGTTTCGACCGCATGCACCAGAGCCGTATCTACCAGTCTTCACGATCACGACTGTTTCAATCATCTCTAGCTAAATAAACAAACAAAATGTAAATTTTAATACTACGTTGGATACATTCAGCAAAATCTCAGCAAACAGTAACAAAGCATAAGTACTCGGCACGTTCGTAACGTGGTGAAATAAAAGCTTTTATAAATAAATTAAGGGAACAGCTTCATCATTCGTTCGTATTCATTAATTAAGATCACATGCGGCGGCTTAAACCAATCTGTGGAACAATTGGCTTCATACTCGTTGTGGGGTGACCATGCATTATGCGAGCTCAGCGTTCTGTTGAAATAATTTTTTTGATAACAGGCTTTGAGTCTAAAATAGAAATGTCGTGAGATATTTTAATTTTTCAGGCATACTTCCAACATGTATAACGTTCAACATTCCTATCCGTATTATAATTGTGAATTTACTGCTATTATTGTCCAGAATAAAATATTCGATTTAAATATTTACCGATGAAACTTCGGCAGTCTTCTAAAATATTAAGGTTAACACGTAAATTAATTCCTAGACTGCTGATTTAAAGTGAAAATTTATAGAAAATATTTCAAAATTAGTTATACGTCAGCAAATTAACTATAAGTATTTTATAGGTAAAAATTCCTAATTTGATTACCTAGGTAGAAAGAAATAAAGTAACAATCACCTTCTCTCAATCAACATTTACCAAAATTGTCTCACATAAAACCACAATCAATGCCACCCTATTCCCAAGACAAGACGTGTATTACTCTTATTCAAAACTTTTGTATAGAATTCGAGGATAAGGGTGTTCTTTCGGAAAGGGGGGGTTAGGGGGGTGGGGTGCTAATGATAACACACACAACTTTCTTTTGTTACTGCTTGAAACGTCTGGATCGCAATTTTGTTAAATCTTAGTTTTATTTGGTTACTTACTTTTGCTAAAATTTCATTAGTGATATTAGTGATAAATGAAGGATTTTTTTGGAAAATTAGGCATTTCGGATATTGCTCTGAAAATGCAAAGAAAGTCAAATTATAGCACGTGTTCAATAAGGTGGAGGAAAATTTGAAGATGAAAATTTATAACTTAGTTGGATTTTTTTGTCTTTTTTAAGAGTCAATAGTCAATAGTGATGAAGGGAAACAATCTTGCTTCCTCTTTCCTGGTTAACCAATATTATGATTATCTCAACAGCAGAGGTACACCTATTTATGTAATAAAATATTAAACGTACATTTTACTTATATTTTCCAAAGATAAACTAAAACAATACTTACTTGTCGCATCCGAAAAATACTGCCATCTTTTCACAACGAAAAGAAAATCCCCATTCAAAGCTTACAATGCTTAATAATGGTTTTGCGAATTTTGCAATACATTCATTAAGCCCTTTTGTTCTGCAAATATATTTTGGGGGCAAAAATTATAACATACAGTGGCATTGTGTGCGAGGCGACGCGGAATAAGTGCCGAAATAATGACACAGGGCTGTCAGTCGACAATAAGTGATCGAAGTTAACAAGTAACGCTAAATTTGACGGAAATTCGGTCGCGGATTTTTAGCAGTGGTAGTAATATTACAAATGCGAAAGTTTGTGAGTATAGATGTATGGATGTTTGTTTGTTCCTCTTTCACGAGAAAGCTACATAATTGATTGCGATGAAGTTTGGAATGGGTTGCTAAAATAACACATAGGCTACTTTTATTCCGATATGCAGGCGGAAACGGGACTTACGCGGGTGAAACCGCCGGGCACAGCTAATTATTAATATGCCACGGCTTCAATTTTTAAAAGTTTTTCCTCAGTTTTGACGAGTAAAGTCGGTAACTACCAAAACTATTCGTTCGTTCCTATGAGCAAGTGGCCAACTCTGATGACGTAGTTTTATGCCGCTGAAAGACTGTTGGTTCTTTTGAATAAACTGTCTAATACTGAGTGAGTTTTTTAAACTGTACCTACCTATTTCATTTGACTTTAAAATAATATTAAAATACAATGGAATGTTTACATAATTAATATTTTAAGATAGGTATCCTGCCAGCCCTAACATGTAGAGCCTCGAGATTTAAACCGAATGCCTACCTCGCGTTAACGCTAAGAAAACACCCGTCCACAGGGTGCTCTAAATTCATTCTTTACAGAAATAACTAAAATTATACGCTCCAAATCTTTTCTTTTGCTCTTTACTTATGATTTGGATGTGGATGTTTTATGTAAAGTTATGTGTAGAAATATTTTGAGAAATTATATTTTTTCAGATAAAAATAATAGGTAGGTATGTGGAATATAATATCTATCTATAGGTACTAATCTTTAAAATAGGAAAATGTTGGTTTGTTTTTTTGACGGAGATAATCTCTGTCTCGATTAGACCGAAATGATCTACGCATCAAAATTAAAGAACCAACCACACATATAAATCACTAAAAAGTTATCTATAAAAATAGATCAGCCTGTATATAATAATGGTGGTGAAAACCGCAGATCCGGGCGCATTCATCGGGCGAGCACGCAATTAACAATGTGGCACGCACGGATTTGTTCGCTTATTTGAATTAGTACCTAATTTATGAAGGACTGTTTAATATGAACATCTTTAAAATCATCATCATCTTCCTGCCCTTATCCAACTATAGAAGTTAGAACATGCCTAGTATGGTATGTCTGTAAGAGTTTTTCTATGTGATATTAATTTAAAATAAGTTTTAATTTATTAGAACCTTATGTAATAAAGTGAAACTTTTTTTAGGGATTTAAGGTTTGAAAAAGTGTCTACCGCGTCTTATGAATACAATCATGATTAAGTTTTGATTTTGTTTTTTTTTTCATTAATATTTAATACAGATTACCTGAATGAAAGAATAGGTACCTGAACTTTTTTAATAACCCTACCAAGTAACTTTTTAAATTGCTTTCACGCGGCACCATTTACTCTAAGGTTTCCCTTCTAACGAGTTACAGTTCCGCTACCTGTCGCTAGATGGCAATACTATGCAGTTTCAAGTCTGTTATTTTTATGCTCTGTCTAATTTAATAGGATCGAAGTGGTCTTTAAGATTTCATTGAATAAAATATTTTGACTTTTGACTTTTGTATGTTTCCTTTTTTATTTTCCTAGAATGTTACTATAGTATGTTACTTAATATTTAGAAATATTATGTTAGTAAGTACCTAAAATGTACCTCAGTAAGTATAAAAAAAACGTAGATGAAACTATTTCTTTTTTAACTTAATTCCTTTTTATTTGTGTAAAATTTTGTAAATATTTCAGAATTCATGTAGGTATGAGCAAAACTTTTGTTACTAATATAAATCCGTACCTCCACATTTTGTATTATTGTGACAAGCTATAAAAGGTACGTATTGTACCTACTACGAGTTTTATTTAAGTATAATTAATATCTAGAATTTATATTTAAAGGCATCTGTTTTACTCATTCATGAATTCCGTCACTATTTCATGAAATTTAAGATCAAACTGTGTAGAAACAAACGTCAAAACATGATCAGCCTTCCCAATTAACCAGCGATATCAGATCTACAAGAACAATGGAACCTACTTGCTTACAGTGCTATTAGCACGACCCAACTAGCATTTAAATCCTACAACAGATTATTATAGGTGAAATTAGTCTCAAAAAGCTCTAAGACTGGTTTTTCTCAAGACCATTATGCTAGAAATAGCATTACACAAGCACATATACTCTCAAGAGCAAATTTACTTACGCGGTTGACTTGTAGTTTACTACTACACAATGTTATAGGACGATCATAAGACTCTCAATCTAGGAAGTGTCTTGACGAAGTCTTAATAGTCCTAAGGAGTTTATAGTCTTCGAAAAGCATTTTGTAAGATTCCCTGGACTTATAATATACTTGTCTGAGTTCATTACAAGTAATAACAATTCAATTTTAGAATAGCATTGTGCAAGATCCCCAAATCCTATAACATGCTTGTCCGAGATCATTACAAGTATTAACAACTAGCTGCTCCCCACGGTTTCACCCGCGTAAGTCCCGTTCCCGCGGTCATATCGGGATAAAAAGTTAACAACTTACCAACAAATTTTGCGATTCATTTTATATTATAGATTTTGTTTTAGAAGAGCATTGTGGGAGATACCCAAATCCTATAACATGCTTGTCTGAGATCATTACGAGTATTAACAATTTAGTTTTAGAATAGCATTGTGCAAGATATCAAAATCTTGTGACATACTTGGCTGAGATCATTATAAGTCAAGGTATGAGACGATGTAAGATAAAGACGCTTATAAGATTATTGTGAGACTAAATAGAGTCCTATATAGAGCTAAGATAATGCTATTAAAGCTACATTGTCGTTCGATGGTGTTTACATTTCTATGCCATTCGGTTATAGAAAATAGATTATTTAAGTACTTACTAGTACTTAGAGATTAGAGAAGAAGTATAAATAAAATACTCACAAAATCTGTTCCGCTAAAGAGATTGTCTGATTCAGGTTTTGACAAGGCAGAAACCAGTAGTTGTTTGGAGGGTTCCGTGCATTACTCTAATTGTTATTTCTCTGATGCTGTCGTAGGTTCCTATCACCAATTCTAAGCAAGTACCTATCCCTACGTAGTTCAGGGCGATTCGCGAAAATTAACAACTGGCTGTACCTATTTTAGGCCTAGGATTACCCCGTCATCGCATCTTAGGAAAAAAATGTTTACCTATCCGTTGTAGAGTTTCAGACATAGATCGAGGAACTCTAATTTGATTTAACATGGCGGTGAGTTAATCCTAGCCAAGAGTAAATCTACCTACAACAGTCTTGAACTTGACTTGATGGAGAGCTTTTTTTAAAACATGGCGAATGTTCAAAATAACAATGAAAAAGTGCTTGATTTTATTTATATTCACTGACTTAATATTCGATTTGTGTAAGCCCGTTAACAAAAACATCCCAACAAAGTACACTTTTACAATAAAAATAGATTTGCCACTATAATAACGTACATAAGTATTTAAGTATTCTTCATTCTAGATAAGCTTTCTATATTATTTGTATTATAAAATGACAAGTAAATATTTAATAAACTTACCTAACACTCGTAAAATTAAACCAAACACTGCACACACAAAAACGTACCTCACGAAGTACTAAAACGTACCTCACGAAGTACTAAAACGTACCTCACGAAGTACTTTTAGCACATTACAGCACTAGCAGAAGTTCAAAATAGGAGCACTTGTACTAGTCGCAGACTTCTGCAAGTCAATCAGCGGAGCATTTAGTCCTACCTAAGTCACTTTTGGACAGTTATTAGACTTATCAGCATCCTATAAGCTCAGTGTGGGAGCGTTACAAGATTTTGTACTCCTATAACTGCGCCCAAATCCAGCAATAAGGAAGATTACAAGTGTATTGTAGGATAGTCTTTAAGACTGTCGTAGGAGCTATTTTGCTACTTGGGGAGTTTTTAAAGTTCTCGAAACATTAGCGAAGCTGCGAATCGGAATCGCGGAATAGCAAAACATAACATTATCGAAGAACAACAATAAATTATCATCGGGACTTAATTAAAATGATTTTAATATGGGATTAAGTCGCGATAACATTATAAATGTTATTGGGACGTAATCGCGCTATACGGGACGCTAGTGTTAAATAATTTCACACAAACTCACTCACACTTCAGTTACAAAGTGTAACGAACTTGTGCTATAGTCAGTATAAACAATGTACCGATAATGATATTTTGACATGTTGACGTCTTATTACTAAGATGGAGAGGATAATATTCTCTGATTACTTTTGGTTATGAACAATGAGGAGTGACAATCGTTATTTGATGTACCTACTAGCATCTTCATACGGCTTTGAGTTTTGAGTAAGTACATGCACGCCTAAAACATAGCATAAGTACCTACCTACCTAATCATTTAGAAATTTGAGCCATGTATCGGGTCACAAAGATGAAGACAGATTGCAGTACTTATAGTAAAATAGGTAACAAAAAAGGGTAGGTCGAAAGCACTTGTCATGTCCACATTTTAAAATTCAAACATTGTAAGCTCATGGTTACTCCACTCATGTCTAGATAAGTACCTTCTTTTAAGTTAAAACATTGTAACCACTAGGTAATCCACTAATGTTTAACTATATCACGTTTTACCTCCATAACACTGTTTGCTTCATTCAATATCTTCACCGGAATCTTTATTTCGCGCTCTCGTTCAAGAACTGTCCAAATCGAACGTTCCCACGGCATCCTACATCACTCTTCTTCAAACAACGAACCAAACCAAAACCAACCATATTCAAATACCACAAGATATAAAATACAACGCATGGTATCATAGAGATGCGCTTCATAAAACATGAATTCAAGTTAAAATTCATTTTGCATTTTCATCCGCAATGAAACTAGTCTTTCGGTTATGATATAAGGTAGTTTTTTGTTTGTTGTTTTTGTGGTTTGTAGGACGTTTTGGGTTTAAATGTTGTATGCAATACAGTATTCAAATATTTCGTGAATCATGCGCATCGGTGTGTATAATTACGTTTTTAAGCGGTTCCGTTTATCTTTCAGGGGTATTCAGCGCTCCGCTATGTTCTAATGAAAAAAGTTTGAAACACAGCGAAACTTGATTTTGTAGTGGTGAGATGCTTTAGCAGTTTCTCGACTGTATCTTTATATACATGAATAGCGCTAGTTTAGGTCCTTTTAATGAAAATGGCTAAAAATCTAGACTGATTACTGAGAAAATGATATAATGTAATTAAGCAATTACATTATATCATTTTTATTTTTATTAAAGCTAATGGTAAGACGTAATTGTCTTAAAGAGACTTTTTTAGTAGACGTTTGAAAATGAACAAACAAAAATACTTACACACTTTTCCACTGTTTTATTGTGCCACTGATTTCACAAAAAAGGTTGTATAGCCCTGTCAGTCTTGCGTATCTCGGTAGCGGATTTGCATTCGACCATCACGCCGTGAACTGTGACCTCTTTGATGAGTTTCCATCTGCTTCGTTTAAAATTCGAACGTTTTGAAATCACCCGTGCCAACGAGGTGATTGAAAACAGGTTGCATTGTTTTCTAGTCATTGAAACCAATGATTATAGAAAATCATTGGGCTGTAACAACTTTTATAAAAACTTATTTCTACGATTAAATTCTAGATTAAATGTATCTTGCAATGAAACATTTTTTAATCAGTTACATAGACAGATACAAAATTTTAAAATGAAAAATAATAATTACCTAAGTATTAGCAGAGACCAGTTTATATTAAGAAGACTGACAATCCCGTACAAAAAATCGTGACCCAAAAAAGCTCAAATTTACGGCTATTTCTAGATGGCGCTGCTGCGTAAGAGACGACCGGGCTAAGATTTTTATTTAGAAATTGGTATATTAGAAATTATATGTACATACATACGTAAGTACCTACCTACCTGTGAACCAATTTCTAAATAAAAAAACCCTTAAACTACCTTTTTATCAAACATCAAGTTTCTAACCTACACATAAAACAAGTATTAGAATAAGGACATTCTAAGCAGATTCAGAAAAGAAACATTTTCAATTCCATTCCCATATTTCATACCATTAAGGCTATTACACAAACAGCTAAATCTCTACAAATTGCAATGCAATCCACTAACGAGCAACAATCCAAAACTTTCCTAATCTCTAATCTGTCGAATCGATACATCGTCTGCGAATTATAGAATCGAATAGAATATATTAATACGTGGGAACAGTCGGAGTTTGGCGATGTCTGAGAGCTAACCAGAGCAACAATGCCGGCCTGGGCTCTGCGATTGTAGGTGGACGTTGGATTTGGATGGATAAGATTTTAATTATAGTTTATATAATTTGTATAGTGTTAGTGTTATTGCAAGTCGGTGCTAAACAAAAAATATCTTACTGATAGTTTCGAGCTACGACACTAGGGCTTCGGGCTTCGTGGCCGAGTGGTAAGGAAGTCCGGTTTGAGGACGATCGCTGTACCTCGCGGGTTCAAATCCCGTCGAAGCCTAAAAATTTAGTAAGACTTTTGATTTACTTATAAAAGATTTTATCTAAGTATCAACGGTACAAAAAAATCAGTTGTTGTAATCAAATTAGGTACCAACTTAGGTAATTTTTTTTATTTATGAATGAAATACCTAAGTGTGGTTTAACACTATAAAAATATATAAACATTACACTTATTATTTTAAGGCATGTCCACACTAAACCACCATTAGCGGAGACACGCGGACAGTAGACATCACAAAGTCCGCTCGGATCGGCTTATCTCTGCATTCTGCAGCAAGTATGCGTCAGCCTTCATGTATCTCGTCTTCTCGGCTGCTCCAGATATGACTGATTCTATCAATGACGAGTTAGAACTGTGATTTTGGCGGATCATTTCCTTAAGATAGTGTTCGAAGTTCTATTCAATCGCTGTTGTTTTGGGTTTGGGCTTCGGAAAATCAAATCTATTACTTACTATAATTATCTACACTAATATTATAAAGAGGAAAACTTTGTTTGTTTGTTTGTTTGTTTGTTTGTTTGGTTGTAATGAATAGGCTCAAAAACTACTGGACCGATTTTAAAAATTCTTTCACCATTCGAAAGCTACATTATCCACGAGTAACATAGGCTACTTTTTATCCCGATATTCCCGCGGGAACGGGACTTACGCGGGTGAAACCGCGGGGAGCAGCTAGTATATTATAATTCGACTTTTATAGTTTTTTCGTTTTATTGTAATTTTTATTGTGTTATCAAGGTACAGTCATTATAGTGTCGCAGTGCAATACTACATTAAAACTAACAATCTGTCACGGATGCTCTACAATACAAAACTACCTATAAATTATGAAGTAGACAGAGTACACAGCTCAGTCATGAGGTCACGACTACGAACACTAAAAATATAATACACAAAAGGCGCCGGTAACTTCGTTAAATCCATTGCAATCTGCACCAAAGCGATCCAGATACATCCCGTGCGCAGGCGCACTCCCTCACGCGCTCGTGACTGCGCCAGACATTTTATTACCATAATTTAAAACAAATATCTGATTGTACGGCATTAGTAGTGTTGAAGGTAGGGATGTTACTTGTGATGCAGTTTTTGCAATTATCAAAAAATTGAAGATTGAAAGGACATTGACAGATTATACACAGCCCACTAGAAATGAGTGATATTCAATCTTATGACATTCATTTTTATCTAAACTATCGATGTTAGGTATTGGTTCATAACTATTGCTTTCTATTCGATAGACCAATTACAGTTTTAAGGTAAGGTTAAAAAGATGAATACCTACCTCTGTCAAACAAACAAACTTTAGATTACGAACAGTATCAAAATTATGCGAGACTGTATCAATAGTTAGTAGGTAATCCTGTATTCCCTTCATCTATTGATATAATACTCGACTTTTTTCATAAAACCTAAGTATAACTTATAGTAATAGGTAACAAAATACTTACAATAGGTACAAATACTGATTTAGTAAACTAAACAGCATAATTTCTTGCCGGTATATTTGCAGCCCTGGTCAATAAACATTCCAGCGAGTCACGGGCTGCCCGTCACATGTACATACGTGTATACTTGCCTTATAAGTGCAGGAGTAAGTGTTCTAAATATTATCTTATTCATAAAGTGGCAAAACATTGTAAAAAAGCTTAGATATTGTAAGTTTATTTGCTACTTTTTTTTTTAAATAATTAAAAATTATGTTAATAATTATGATTTTATACTTACAACATTTATGTGATATAAAGAAATAAACATTTCTTTGGGCCATTGTCATTTTTTTTATTTCAATTTTTGATCGAAATAGGTCTTAGATTCAATATTTTTCAAATTTATTTTTCTTGCTGAAGGTTGGAGAAATTTTATTTAGATTTTTCAGCCACCACAATTTTTGCTAAAAGTGATCGCTGTAAAGTTGCTTGATACTCACAAGTATGCGACGTTTACACTTTACTTAAATAATTTTAAGATCTACTTAAATAGATCAGCTCTGGAACTACAAAGGCGCAAGTAGACGCAAGTGCTTCGTGCGGCCCGAAGCATCTCGCTCGATCTTTATAAGGTGGTAAAACATATATTTAATGCTAAACTTCCAACACGTACGTTGCTGAGAAGATCAGTTTTTGTCATGTTTTATGACAAAAACAGGTTCTTGGTACAGATAAATTATGTTTTATATGCTCACGACTATAATGAGATGTAAGTACGTACAATTTGTTTGATGTTCAAGTGCAGTAATTTGAGGATTTTAATGGTTAGTTGAAGTAGTTAATTTTAACGTATGAATAAGCTAAAAATTACCTATGGTTCAAATTTTAGATTTAATTCGTTATTGTTAAGTGTACCTACCTGTGTTTTTTATTTGATTGATTATTTTTGACAATCATTACCTATATTTTTACCCTTGCCTTTGGAGCCTCCTCTCTTGTTTTTAAATTTTGAAAGATTCTATTAAAGTACGAGTAGGAACATTTAACTACTTTCTTTATTTTACATCTTACCGGAGTTGGCCACTTGCACATACGAACGAACACAAGCTACTACAGTTTCAATAATTAAAGCACACACCCAAACCAAGAAACACAATTAAGAACGTCCACATCCGTCCATATTTCAAATCGCAAGGTGAGTTAGAAAGGGTTGTATAATTGAGGGGGTGGGTGGGGGGTGGTCAGTGTTTGTGATTTGTAAATGGGCTCAGACCTTAGCCCTTCCTGAAGATGGGGATATATCACGTAGCGGTGAGATAACTTTGTTTAAGGAGATGTATAGAGATGATACAACGTGTTTTCGACCTCTGTGGCGTAGTGGGTGAAAGCCTGTGATGCAGAGTGGATCAAATACTTAATGTTTTCGGTCCAACGGGACATGTTTGCATGTTTTGTTTCTTGTTTCCGTTCAGGGTGTTTTTCTGTGTTCTTAATATTTTCTAAATAATCAAAAATTTGCATAATTTATAGTTTTGGTGATTAAAAATGATAATTATGTGCATCTTATTTTGAAGTAGGTATCTATTGTGATTTTTATTCTAATTCAGTCTAACTTTTTTTATAAGAGTAAAATAAAGTTACGTTTTTTTACACCCTCCAATAATCTACTACGAGTTTAAATTATGACTTTTGTGCTTACGTATTTTGTTAATGTACGTATGTAATTTCGTTTTTAAAAATTTACTATAACTGTTATACGAATTCTTCTAAAAGCAATAAAAAGAACTTAAAAACAGTGGCACACTAAAATCATACTCAATCACAGCAAACCTCTCCATACACTCCGAAGTCGCAGCACCCCCACAATTGTCTGACGAGATATCTTGGGGCACAAAGGTTCCCGCAAATTGCCAAAGTAAGTGTAACGTCCGAACAGAAATACATTATCTGAACTTGAAGGCGGTGGCGATCCGTAGATTTATCGTCTCGGACCCGTGGCCCTGTTTCATTTCCGAAGGTATTGTTTTGGCCTACGTTGCCAGAAGTGAGCATTACTCTTAAAATAAGCATAAGCTGGCCCCGCGAATTTGATATCGCTTCAAAATTTGGGACATCATCAAAGCCGTCGCGTACAAAATTGTTTTTTCCCAGCACCTAAACCATCCTCTCAGTTTAGCCGACACCATATCTACAGCCAAGGAAATGCATTTTCTTTGCTTGCACCCGCAGCAAATCGACCCCACATGTATTGCCCATGGGCAATACATGTGGGGTTTCCTTTGTTTTCCTTACGATGTTTTCCTTCACCGTTTAGAGCACGTTTACACCTACTTATTTATTAGTTTTATGAAAAGCAATAGGTAGGTAAGTAAACAACATTATCATTAGTAATTAGGTCGCTTTATCCTTTCCACATTTGAATAACTATCACCACTTCTTCAGATAAAGACGGCCATGTTGCCTCGGCCGCTTCCGGCGGAAGTCCAACTCGGGCGGATATTCAAACTTGACCGGAAGTGAGTGGAGTGGCGACATACATTTCGAATTTGGAATTGGTATTGTTCCTTTGAGGGTTTCTGAGAGATTACGTATTAGATGGAGTTGAATTATCCGATATGAGTTCTAGTGGGTGTAGAATTTGAAAACGGAAACAGTAAGTATTATTATCTAGGCTATGCTGAATCATTTTACTCTATTCGATTTTCCCAAATCACATAAGATTTTTAGAAACCATGGACTTGTTTGTTTGTTTGATGGGGGTAATCTCCAAAACTACTCAGCCGATTTTAAAAATTATTTCACCGATGTGTAAAATGGATTGTCGGGTATAGTAGTAGTAGTAGCCGTAGTATCATTAGTACACCCGTGCAAAGCCGGGACGTGCTGCTAGTCTACCTATATACCAACGGATTTCAAGTTTAACCGCTGTAATATTTGAATATCGAATATGAGCAGATATTCAAAATTTGTATTTATTGGTCAAGTGCAGGCCACTAATTAGCAACAGTCTAATTGGACATACGATAGAGGCATGTCTGTGATGGGCTTGAATACGTTTTTTTTTATATTTAATAATTATTATTTATAAATGAATGAAAATACTTTATACTATATACTTTTATTTATTACTTTTATACTTTGTACACTTACAGAAAATCATAAAAATCATATTAAAATACAATTTAAAAATATATTCAATTTAATATCAATTATATCAAGTTTAATTTATTTGGCAAGTAATTAGGTACAAAAAAAACTCAGGCCTTGACATCTTTACTAGATAATTTATACAGAGTCAGGAGGCAATTTTTTGCCTACGGGACACTGTTTGTTGTATTAGGTACAAGTATTCTAGTATTTGATTATACATTGTGGACGTGCCTTGATCAAGCAATCAATTATAACAATATTTGCGTCTTGACCGACGCTGTAACGAGGGAAGGTGGATTGGGAGGGTAATAACAACAAACTACAGGAATCTATGTTTACTTTGGAAATAAATACGTACTTTAGAATAATCTATACCTTATATTATTCTAAGGGCGTGTGATCCTACTTTAATAAAGAAATCCTTAAAAAAATACTGGTGCTTATTTTTGTAGGTATACTCAATAGGTAAGTGTTCGTTTTTGAATCAAGATAATTTCTCTGTAAAGTTTGTAGAATATGCATAAAATACATTTTCCATGAAAACATAAATTACTAATAAGCAAATCTTTGTGTTTAATCAGTCGTTTTGAATCAAAGACGGTCCAACTAATCAATTATTCTCCAAGTAATTCATACAAGTTAGTTTCTTACCAGTGTTCTTGTGCAGTAAGACATCTTCTAAACTGTCAGAACATAAAAAAAATATACACATTTAAAAAGAACAACTAGTTAAGTATTGTATGTCGTAGTGAAGTTTCTCAACCATGTTACTCTCATCATCATGATCATCTTATCATGTTCTCAGCTTTACATGTCATTGTTTAGGTAAAAAAGTTATGTCCATGCAACAAGTGGGAATAGTAGGTCGATTCAGAAACATCCGTGGTAATCTCTATATAAGTGTTCAAGTTAAAAAAAATGAGGATCTTTGGAGCTATGAACAGTACTTGGAAAGTACTGTTCCCGATTTTCTTCTTACAAAACTACTTACTGACTACTTCTTATTCTAAAAAATCATTCAGCAAACAGAAGTGATCTAAATCCACTTGGATTAAATTATTTTGAAAACCCCAAGAAACGACAAAGACAATGCGCTACTGGGTTAAACTTTACATGACAGCGATGGACGGGGGTCAAGATATGGTTGAATTAATATTCATACGACGGGCTCAGGTGGACGTCACAATCTGAGAAGGGTGGACTTAGGAATGGTCAATGCGCATTGAGTATTTCCTTGGATTTTCTTGAGCACAGATGAGATTCGGGGTTTTGAATGCCTTGAGAGGTTATGTCTCTGTGAGGACACTTTTGAATTTGGAAGGAAGACGACGAAATGTGTGATTTACTGATTTAGGAAAAGCACGGAAATTATTGTTTATAAAATATTTGAAAATTTACGTTCATAGCATTTATTTGTTGTGGCATTCAAATTTTCCCTCAGCTGTTAGGTACAACTTTTCATTCATAAATGTTTCCAGAAAAAAAGATTTGGACCCTTCAAACTCTAATCTTTAAGTGTAAGATAAGTGTAAAAGAAAACTCTTGGTATTTTCCTAAACTTTTTATTAAACAGTACTAAGAATGACTATACAAAAAAAATTGTCAAGACTAAAACCATACGTGAACGCAACTTTTTTAATTCAACAATTTTGTAGGCAAAAAACTCTCACGTCCAAGTGACCCCTCTACCCTCAACTCTACACAAGGGTGTAGAGTCCAGGGTGGGCTCGGCCCTCGTCTTATCTCCCACGCCTTAGGACTTGGCCTGATGGATTAACTACATTGTTCCACCGTTGCCTGGTGACGAGGAATGTATAATTATGCTGGCTAGCTTTGTTGTGCTTTAAACTTGAAGTTGTAAATGAAGAATCCTAATAAAAGTCACGACTCCAACAGGATTTAAACCTGTGTCGATTTTTTTTTTGTGGTAGATGCTTGGAAACTAAGTACACTGTTACTATTTTGTGTTAGCATAACTTGCAATTAGCATCTCACAACCATATTATGATAAAAATTCTTGGCCGAGTAGTAACGCAGTCCGGCTTGAGGGCGATCGCTTGTATCTCGCGGGTTTGAATCCCGTCGAAGCCCAAAGCTTTTACTAATATTTTTCATTTTTACACCTAAAGCCTTTTTTTTAAATACATTATTTTGAACTTTAAGTGGGTAGTCAAAGTTATCACCCTTCATAATTGGGTAGATATTATTTGCATACGTACCTCCATCCCGTTTGTTTTTCGGATTTGGTACGGTCGACCGACTAACAATAACTTGGTCAAGATGCTAAGTTAATTTACTTTGCTTTGATAAGGGTCTGGAGGTAAGGAGGGTTGCTTTAGGTGGTGGCCAGTTTGTATTAATGGGGGCTCAATATAATTATCTGGTGAGATTTTTGAATTTGAGCAAATAAGTTCTTATGAGCTTGTGGCTAACTTTGATGACTGAATTTTCAGTCCGCATAAACGCTCGTCATGGCTAAATCGGTAAAAAATACTTTCATAATCATATTAGTACGTTCTCCATATAAAAAGTAACAGCAAGTAACAAACAAACTAATAGTAACTTAGGTACATACTTAGGTAAGTATACTCGTATTTAATAAGCTCGCATACATACCTACTGTCTAATTGCTCATATTTACTGCTGATTACAAATTATAATGTTTCAATGTTATTTTTTTTCAAATATCTTGGGAATGTACTTTCAATATTGCTATTTGTCCATCCAAAAGTTTCTAGTAAAGATGCGTTGTCACTGCACATCCACTCGACTGCCTGCAATTTCCTTCGAGAAAATTCTAAGTCATTCTTCAACCACACATGTCACGGAAAAGACGTTTCTAATGGCTTTAGAATAGAGGCGAAGCGCTTAAAATGCTTGTGGTTTCTTATACACAGGGAAATTATTGAGTAAGCTTGAAAACATGTCTTTCCTCCAATAAACTCTAAGATGCGATAGACATAATTATTCTTTCAGATCATTTTATATGTATATTAAACTTTTGAAGATTTCTCATGGCAGAGAGGTCTAATCAGAGGCATGTCCAAAAAGTGTCTTTTCTGCGAGACAGAAAACAATTTTCCTAAAAAGCGGCAATGAATTTTCAATGCATGCGTGTCGTTTTCGCTTGCCTACACACTACAACCTAAGCAGAAACAAAAGTCTAATTCGTGAATCTCTTTAAGTATTTTCTAGCGTTAAACATAAAAAACCGTCAAGCTCAAGCTTTCTTCAAATAACCTTTAGTTTCTTTCAAATAGGTACCGCTACTTTTTCTATTTTCTAAGACATTGTTGCTAGTAATAATTTATTCGTCGTTCTTAGCAACCGTGTGTTCTCGCTAAAGGGTAGGGTGTGCTATGGCATAAATGATCACCGACCAACAGTGACGAAGACAAATGACGCTTCCCGTCGAACTTACACAAAGATAAGGTAGGCTCCTTAAATTAGCTGCGTTTTACTTGACAAGTCCTGTGTATTTTTCACTGTCTAAAGGGTTAATGTTTGCTGAAGGGAACTGAAAGGTTTGATAGTGTGAACTTTGGGGTAATTAATTTTGGTCACTTCCTTGGAAGACTGAGGTTCTATAAAATATGTATAAGAGGTTTTTTGTAGTGTTTTTTATAAGAAAGATGTGTGTTAGCTTAACAAACCTTATTTGCACATAGTTTAAAGTTGATTAGATTCTATTAAGCATAATTATAATTTATCTCTCGAAAACCGTATAAAAACTATGTAGTTCATAATTTATAAAATAAATTAGATAAGCCATCTTAATTACCTATATCTACCTCGCACTGGCGTTTTTTTTCCAGGGGATTAGGTACCGCCTGGCCCTTTACCATTTAATGTAAAATGCTTTTCTTATAATGTACCTATCTACTACTTATACATTGATAATTATATACATACAACTGACCAGAGCACCTCACCCACAACCCTTAGCAAACTGGAGACCGCAGTAATTGTCCGAAAATTAGCTTCAACCGCATATAAATTCAAACATTTAGATAATCTAGTTGAGGGTGGTCTAAGCTACAAGATTTAACAAAATTCGTCACTATGAAATTGCATGACGATTCCTATTTAATATTGTTTTACTTAAATATCCAAGGATATTTATTTATTTATCTATTTATTATTTTTACTTGGTTTTTGAGTTAAATTTTACTCTAGCTTACAGATTACATTTAGAAGTTTGTTTACGTTAGTTAATGAACACCTTTTCTCACGATTGAGTGATAATTTTCGGGATCAGCTCTGGCCGAACTAGACGTCTTTGAAAGGGACTGGCAGAGGAAAGCACTGGATCTGACTTTGCCCATCAATGGGACTAGTAGTAATAGTAATTTATTTTATCGAGGCTTAATTTTTTTTTTTCAACCTATTTTGGATAGTCATCACTAGGAAATAGTTTAAATATTATTTGCAAAAAAAATCTAATGTCGTCGTCTGTCTGGGGCAAAGCGATATGGTAATTACATTTAACAACCTATTGTGTCCCACAGCTGGGCAAAGGTCTCCCCTTTCGCCTTAAAATTATGCAATCAAAAATTATTTCATCCATAATTCCTGTTCTGTGTTGATCGCTATAGTTTTAAAGATAAATTGCTACAGTTAATATCTTGGTCTCCGCTTTCAGTGTATCCCTCAGATTACAGACTCCAAGTAGCAAGGCAACTCAAACATCAAGCAGGAGTTGTACACGGCGAGTCGAGCTGTTTTCCAATCTCAAATGGGTAAGTCGAGTGCCCAGTTCGAAACTACTGCTATGAGTGATTTAATTTAATTTATGGAATGAGGAATACCTAGGTTTTGTAAACGCTGGTGTAGCTTGTTCAGTTTGGGTATGGATATATCTTTCCTGAACTTTCACAGATATTTCAAGATCAAAATTAGCCGCATTGGTTCAATCATTCTTGAGTTTTAGCGAGACAAACGAACATCAATTCATTTTTAATATATTTAAGTTTTTATTTATAGGAACGATTATCTACACTCCTCAATATATTATTATATAACTCATAAATACACTACTTAATCCAAACAGTCGAAGTTCCAAAACTTCGGCAGGTCAAAGGGGTGGTGGGATGGTCAAGTCTCATTCCAATACATTTCATATTCCGTTGACAGAGGCGCAGTAATAACGCTGTGAGAAGCAGGACTTGATACACTGGATGCTTACTCTTACTGGATGCGTTTTAATATGAAGCTGTTTAGTAGTTCTTAGTGGTCTACAAAAGTTCATTGATTTTCTAAAAATTTTAGTTATGTTGTCATTCTGAATGCCTTGAAAAGCGGATAACGCGCGCAGTCGTAAAAAACCAACAAACATAGCATAGTATTTTTTTCTACAAATAAGGTATGGTATTATATAATTATATTAATATGCACTACTGGCGTTTTCTAAATAAATTAGTATAAACAATGAATTTAAACTTTTAAACGAACAATAATCTTCTGTCAAGAAAGGTTTTTTCACATAAAGAAAGAAAAGTATATTATTATTACTTATATTAAGCATATTGTAGCAAACTCTACAAATATTGTTTTGTTTATTTAATTTATCTGTCTCTTCCATTGAATCACCATCCACAATTGACCAATAGTTGGACATAGTTGAATTTGAAGATGCCTGGAATTTACGAGTCCGACCCATGGGCGTTCGGACCATGGAGTATTCTAAATTCGCTAGTCTATTGCTTAGCAACGAATATCTTAGTTAAATTACCTGAATAGCTACAGAGATAACAGTTATAGATTTGTTGGTCAAGTGGTTGAAAAATCGAAACATAGGATTGCTTTAAAGCTTGCGTTTGACAATTTAGATTGTTATGGGATCGCTTTAAAAAATCTAGGCCCACACCATCAGGTTCTTGTCTGATTCTTTACCTGGTGTAGGGAGTTGCGTCGGAACAGGCAATATAAGTCTTCATTTTTCAGTGACCCTGGAGTTTCTACTGAAATAAACATTATTTTTCTTTCTTTCTTTCTTAAGTTTTTGAAATTACTGTTGGTTTTTAATAAGACAATTTTAAGCCTAATAATTCAATTTATCAATCATTATTGTTTGTATTTTAAACATAGGATATTCAAGAAGTGATGTAAGTACTTAAATAAAATAAATAATCTCCATGCAGGATAAAGTTTGATAGTAAGAATGGCCTAAACCTAAAAAAAATATAATTTTCTTGTGAAAAGTACCAATAGTTTACTTGAAAATGTGTATTACGTTTTGGTATCTAAGATTATGATTTATAAGATAAGACAGTGTTTTAAATTCTCGGATAAATCTTTAGAAACTTCAAATTTCTGTTAAGAATGGCGGTTACAATCAAATAAATCAAATAAAATTAGGTATCCATACACAGTTATGATTTCATTAAACACGTACGTCTAATTGCCTTCAGCCTTACACAGACCAGTTGAATATTCCAAATTCAACGTAGAAACTGACTAGCGTCTGTAGGAATCTTGGACGTCTTGGCCTGAGTAATTTGGTACACAAACGTGTAAAGGATTCATATTTGATGGTCTATTTTATTCACATAACATAACTCAATGAGAAATGTATCTATTATGTATCCTACTATTATTTTTATAGGCAAAAGTTTGTGTGGAAGTGTGTAAGTGTGAATATTTGTTACTCCTTCACGCTCAAATGGCTAGACGGTCACCCATCCAAGTTTTGACCGCTCAGAAGATTCCTTTTAGTGTTTTCAATCTTCATTATAGAGTTACCACTCGTTACCTTTATTTGACACAAAAATTACATCATACATGAAATGAAAAAAATATGAAATATGATCACTACTGTATCCCAAGGAGCGGTAGACATTTCTTTCGAATGTTTTTGTAACTTTCAGATCCTTTGAAAATGCCCAAGAGGGTAGTCAGAGGTATGTCCAAATACAGATTTTGTGCATACACGTTTTGCAGAAGTTAACTTTCCATACATAACAGGTTGCAAGTCCATTCACGCTGCTAAAAAACTAATTGGTTTCCGTTAATACATAATTGTTATTAATTTTCCCTTTGAGATTTCACAACACCTAATTAACTTATCTCGAATTGCATGCACATCCAAAGACGGTAAGTCAAATTAGCATATTATATTACTAGTCTTGGTCAGATGGAATTTAATATCACCCCATACAGACATCTCGGCTACAAACGTATTCAACGCTCTTTGGTGGCTCATCCCTTAGATACAGGGTGATTCTGTTCATGAATATTGTTTTCTTCAAAGTATAAGAAAAGATTTGTCTCCGGAGGATTTCCGGGATTATATTCATTAATTCTTCATCTTACTGAGATACTTTGAAATTTTTGTAAGTATTTATAATGTTTTTTCCAATAAGAAGCTTTTTGTGACGTATTTTGTATATAATAAACCTCTATGTCCATACTTAGGTATTGTCTGAAACTGCAAAAAGATTGTCTTAATTTTAAGACAATTAAACTTTTTTAAAGTATAAAAATACATTTTTGCTTAATTTTACTTAAATTCTGCCTTGAGTGTGCAGTTCTTCATTGTTACTTTCATTGTTCTTACTAGTTAAATTAAAATGCTTGCATTTAAGTTTTATTATTTTACTAAAATCTCATTTACCAAATAAACATTTTCAACCATAATTGTTTAGCAACACCCTGTACAAACTCCAACATGGCCAAGAAATAGCTTGACGGTCAAAATATCTTAGTTATGACCGCTGTCCGGCGCAAGCTAACCCCCCCCCCCTCCACCCCCCCCTATGCTCCCTCTCCCTGGGGCACCACCCCTTTATTAATAAATCTATCTGTGCATATTCTGAAGGCATTGAAATTTTGAAGTTGGGAGTTATCGGACAATTGATACAAGTAGTAGTGATTTTAACCGACTTCAGAAAAGAAGGAGTTTGTTCCAATGTATGAAAATAATAAGTACATTGGATATTTTTTATGAAATTTGTATTTGTAGTGAAACGTTAGGAGTGGTTGGAATTAGTAGAATATAGTTCAGATCATTTATTCACAAACTTGTTTCACAAAACCTTAACTTATTATGTACCTACCTATATTTTTCTTTTAATTTTTTTTATACCTCGATCAAATCACCAAGAGAAAGTTTGTTTCAAACATTGATGAAGTATAGTAGAACTCACGATAGTTTTGAAATATTATTGGGGACAGTTCACTTTACCACGATTATTGTAACATTTTAACAAATTCGAAAGGTATTTGAGGGATGTACACTGGTTCACATGAGGGCGATCAGGCTTTTTCAATTTCAACTTCTTGAGACTGAAAAGAAAGTTTAATTTGTTCAGTACTTCTTAAGTTAGTTTAGTCTATTACTTAAACACAACTATTACCTAAATAAAAATGTAAAAGCCCAACTACTTGCAATTAGAGTATTACAGGCATGTTACACGGCGAGCAATAAATATAAGTGTGGATACACTGGGAGAGGTACTCGTAGGACTAAGAAAAGACGGACTGGCTGGATAGACCCTTGTGTAATGCAGGTATGTGTGTGAAAGGAGTGTGTATTGATATGACTATCGATAGAGGTACATGGAGGAAAGAAAAATGTTGTGTCGTTTCTATTTAGTGGGATAAGTGCAGAGAGGTGATAACTTACAGGCATTTATTCCATCGCAGTTGGTTCGGGCGGGGGCATTTACAAGGGCTTACTATTTTTCTCGGAACGCATTCTTCTGCAGCATTTTGTAGAATAAGCAAATCGAAATAAGTATCATTGTGGAAAGTACTGCATTTGAACTCTTCCTCTTCCTCTTTGTGTCGTCGTTTTGTCTGCACTTGAACAAACAAGACCGCAAGTACGGCGAAACCTGAAAAAAAAACATAAAATCCTATACTATACTTCATTTCTTGAATCGAGCTAATAGGAATAAAAATAAACGCACGTGATTGGTCGTCGAAAATAATTGTATTTCTCGTGATTCGCTAGATTGTCAAATCAATTGTCAATTGTCAAATCTAGCCAACCCACTGAATTTCGACGACCAATCACGTGCGATTATTTTTCTTCCTATTAGCTCGATTCAAGAAATGAAGTATAGATGATTTTTTCAGCGTCAGAAGGCAATCTTTGCCTACACTTTACGGGATACTGTAGTGCCAGGGACATTGTTGAGATGGAATAGCCTTGCCTAGCACCTAAACCTCAAGTCTTAGTCTTAGTCAGTCGGCTAAATCCACAGGAAAGACAATGGTCATACGTGTAGGGCTGACTAGCCGCGTGTTTCCTGGCGATGTTTTTCCACGGCTAAACGGCCAATACCGCTTTTTTAAGGTACGTAACGCGATTAAATCAGATCAAGAAAAAACTTACCAATACAAAATTTTATAGTTGTCATTTTTGTAACGTAGTCTACCTGTTATCTAGGTGTTGAAGCAAACTGATGTAATTAATACCACCAACAATCATTTATATAATATACATTTTATTGTAAATAATAATTTGCATAAATAAAACATTTGCACCATAAAAATGCATGTAATGGGTTTGTTTTATTTATTCAATTGTTTTATAATGACTCAGTTAATTAAAATAAAATAAACGTAGCAATTGACATGTTTTTTTAATTTCATTTTTATGAAATAGAAAGTATTATCGACGATAATTATTTTCGATGACCAATTATGTGCGTTTATTTTTCTTCCTATTAGCTCGCTTCCAGAAATGAAGTATAGTGGAACAGTTCGGGCTAAAAATACCAACAACAAAAAACATACTGGGACAGTGTACGTAAAGAATATGCATGCAGAATGCCAAGAGTAGGCCAATTAAAAACATTGGAAAAGCAAATGCAATCCCGAACCAGATTGCTGATCGGAATCAAATCCGAACAAACAAGACCATGTAATCACCAGCGACCTGTAACCTCCTAAACTACCCTAAAGATTTGTTTAGCTAGAAAACGGTCACCGTAAAACTACTTACTCTTTGACATCTGACGATGTTTTTTATTATTATAAGTGTTTGCGCTACCATGTCAAAACATGCTATCTTTCAGTATAAAACTCTATGAGACAGTTAAAGTCGCAATTTGTTCATAAAGATTATCTTTTCAGAAAATGGCTTTGGTACCTATACTTCATTTCTTGAATCGAGCTAATAGGAACAAAAATAAACGCACGTGATTGGTCGTTGAAAATAATTGTATTTCTTGTAATTGGCTAGATTGTCAAATCAATTGTCAATTGTCAAATCTAGCCAATCCAATGAATTTCGACGACCAATCACGTGAGATTATTTTTCTTCCTATTAGCTCGATTCAAGAAATGAAGTATACTCTGAAATTCTGTATCAATCTCACAAGATTTATGTATATAAATCTAGTGAGATTGATACAGAATTTCAGTGATTTATCTTGTCTTATGTCCGTGTGGACCACTGTCCGTAGTTTTTTCGTTAAAAAAACGGCTCTTTCAAAATGTCGACTTTAGCCATAGCTTAGGCGGTTTAAAAACTCTGCCACCCGATTTAGCCGCTGACTCATACGACCTCACATGACAAGCTGAATATTACGGTGGTCGTATTTCAGGAAACCAACTTAACCACATCAGTATGGAATGTAAACATCAAGTCATCTCCTAAGGCGCCATCTGTAATTTTCTAACAATGCACTCAACGCGTCCAGAATACCTTGACCCTTACTTTTGCACCAAACCTCGAGCTTTCAAACCGATTTTGACTGATCGAGAGGGGAGGAGGAGACCTAGTTATACTGGTATCGTAGTACACGCTCGATCGATCTCTCGATAACTGGAGATATTGCATATTTATCAACCTTTGACATGGGTAAGTACGGAGTAACATCTTCATAGGAAAAAGGTAAAACAAACATGATGGAAGTGTGGTGGGAATATGTGCTGTTTCCAATTTCTTGGCTGGTTAAGTAAGTATTATTATTATTATTATTACGAGCCTGTAGCGTCCCACTGCAGGGCAAAGGCCTCCCTTCCTTCCTTCCTTTAAGTAAGTATGTATAAGAAAAAACAATCAATATTGATGTTATCAAATATTTATTGTTTGTTTTTAGTAACTAACTCAATTAATAAAAAAACAAATCACAAAGTGATAATTTTACCTAACAACATATAAAATTTAATTTTACATGGCTGTAAAATATCATACTCGTATTCCTTATAAGGGGTGGTCCTTCGAGCCGGATCTCAGTTTCAACTTAACCGGGGCATTTAGAGCACTTGACTGATCGACGCCAACTTAACCTCAAATTAAGTAATTTGTATACTTAACTACAGTTTGGAGATTCTTACTGAGCCGTTTAAGTTGGTATATAGAGCACGTGAAGTGTAGAACTGATTAGACATTAATTAAAACATAAACTGTTCCTACGTAGTATTCATAGTAGTGTAAAAAACATAGGTACACTTCTTAGTTCACACAACTGCTTTAATCTATTATTGTTAATAGTTTTTTTTATCAAAACGTTGTCTTAAATAAGAAGAAATACCTACCCATTTCTTTAATTGTAACCAGGCTCAAGCCAAAATATGACAGCAGATCTAAAAAAACAGATTTGACAGCAAAACCATCTCTATTTTGTGGTAAAACTACGTTTACTGTCGTTTTTTCTGTTGTATTTGATACGTTTTATTTTTCCTAGCACTTCTATAATTTCTTAGCTCAACTTAGACTTAGTTTCGGCAAGAGTGATCGGAAGGCTTTCGAGGGTCATAACTACTAGCATCTTCCTCTTCAATAACCTTACTTATAGCGTGTGAGAGCCGTGTTGGCCAAGTGGATTAGTACCTTTACTTATAAAGAAAGAGAAAATCATTTATTTTGATAAGACGCTAAGGATCACTTAGGCTCGTCTTCCGTGCTAGGTGATTCTATTGCCTGTAACTGCGACACCCAGGAAAATAGTTAGGCAAAAACACAAAGTGGGCCTAGTTTTTTTGCAGTGTGGGCCTAGCTTTTAAGTGGATTTAAATCTGGTCGTACATCGCGAGCTCTAAGCGGTGTAGGAAATAGGAATACCTTAGGTACATAAAAAATAAGTATTTTCATTGATCAAAATATGACTGCCAGTAACCGGTCACAGTTTGAAATCATCGTTAACCTCTTTGACTTTATTTATAAAAATACGTAACATAAACAAAAACAAATATTTAATAATGATAACAATTAAATAAACATACTTGTACGAGTATAAGCAAATGGCTCTATGGCTTTATGTGTTTATGTCATAAATAAATACTTTATTTTATAATATCGAACTATAAAGAATAGCTAATAAGTTGTCTTTTATTTTCACCACAATAAAAAACCTACTCATAGGGATGTCACTAATTAAATTAGCATTCTTTTTAAAATATTTAGAGTAGTTTATTTACTGCACTACTCTATTTTTATTCTGGTATTAAGGGGTTCCGTGGCCGAGTGGACAGGGCAGTCCGGCGCTGTAAGGATAGCTTCTCATCGTCGGGTTAAAATTTCGTTGTTACTAAATGTTACAGTAAGGTTTTTTAATTACATGAAAAGGTGTCTATCATTGCTTTTAAGGATAAAACTGTAAGCTTACTATGACCGTTAAAAGCGATTCAGTTTAAGTCCTATAATGAACTGCTTTTGACGTAACCTGAGGCGCTGACGTAAAGTGAGGGCTGTAAGGTACACCTTTTAAATGATAAATTGATAATTGTTTGATAAATGTTTATTTGTTTGTATTGATTTGAGACACGCGCGTTTAATGAGTAGCGAACGTGAACTGAGTTGATGGGCGCGCGCTCGGTGCGAATGAAGTAAAATGCTGACAACAGTGAATGTGCGGTCGGTTGCACCGTACAAGGGCAGTTAAAACCTAAACTGAATTGTTTAATAATACGTCATGGTAAGCCTCCTGTAGTGACAACCCTACATACTACAAAGAATATTTTCAAGCATTCATTATGTATCTTATGTATCTATGTATTTGTATATAAATATCCACACACTTCATAATAGTTACTCCATTTCACCACTACGAAATGAAACCGTTGTACATTGGTAAGTATTATTACAGAAAGGGTCTTTAATTAAAATAAGTACATTTTTACATAAATAAATAAATAAAATGTTGTCAACACATTAGCTTTTCTGGACCAATTTCATTATTTGATAAAAAAACTTTAAAAAATCTACAGTACTTACTGCCCACATTTAGAATAAGTTAACATACGAGGTACCTACAACAAAAATATTTTGATTTCTTTTAAACTTACTGTTACTTGATACTTCTAGTAACCACGTGTTTACCGCCAGTAAATAATGTTTAGTAACTTCTTTTGGTTCCAGGTTTGTTAGTTTTGGCCTCAGTTGCTTTTTGTAAGGGTCATCCAGACCCACCGATAGTCGACAATGACGAAGGGACTAATGATAGTAATGGTGACTGCTGTAACAAAGAAGAAACAGCACCCAGTCCTTCTATCTTCGATCTTAACAGAGCGATAGCACATTGTGGCCCAAAACACATACAACAAACTTGTGATTGCGATATCAATAATGTTTATATTACTGAATGTCTGTAAGTATTATTGTATTTTTTAATTTTTGTCAATTGCTGTTGCTCACATAAGTTTCCCCTCGGTGAAGTAAAACATCGTGAGGAAATTAGCTTGCGAACAGCGGATGGGCTTGCAACCTGCCACGTTTGGTTTGTTAACTTCTGCAAAATTTGGGTAGTTACTATATATTTTGTGTTTGGACGTCTCCTATGTAGTATAATATTATATGTTTTTTACGAAAAAAACTGTATCTTTATACTCGTAGTAGTATATCAGTCATCTAGTTACCATAATGCAAGCACTAAATTGCTTAGCTTGGCACTAGATAACGGTGTGTGAAATGTCGAAGAATATTATTTTGAGGTATTCCTCGTGGCGCAACTATTTTGAAGAGTACCAATTGAAGACCACCTAAGCACTTCTGCATATCGCACCTGCTTAGGTGATCTTCACTCAGTAGGTATAAATGTTACGTTTATATTTCGCTAGCTACGCGTCAATTCGTCGCTCCGTTTTGCCATGAAAGACAGACAAACAGACAGACCTACACACACACTTTCCCATTTATAATATAAAAGTATGAATTAATTATTATTAAAAACCACAGTTGCGGTAAAATGCGGGAAAAAATGACCGATTTCCCTAACAAAGGATGCCTTTCCATGGAAGATATTGGATGTGAATTTGACAAATACTTTGATGCTAATTACGAAAGAAAATGCACTCCAGAAGAAGAAGCCGATGACGAAGAAGAAGAGGATGATGAAGAATGTGAAGAAGATGAAGAATACACTTACTAAATGAAGATGGAGTGAGACTTCATCTTGGCACAATAATATAAAATAGTTTTAGGATACTACAACTTTTAACTGCTTAGTTCAGGACTAGATGACGTAGTGTGATATTTAGAAAAATAAACGCACGTGATTGGCGTCGAAAACCGGCCTAGGGCGAGTTCACAATTAATGGTTTCTTTACACGTGAGCAAAATACCGACCTGTGTACAAAAATTATGGACAACACATTTAGTTTGTAAAATTTTCGATCGACTCGGTGAACAGAGTAGAGTACCTACTTATATACTTATAATATAGATTACAAGCTGCTACAAATCGTGTTTGCTCTGTAGCTTCATACGTATCTTGATGGCTCGTGATCAGAAGTGGCCGGTATGACGCCTCGCTCGTGACGCTGTGATGTGTACCCCGGGGTCTGTGGTAATGACCTTAGAATGCTCTCATATTGGAATTATAGTGGCTTGAAACTTGAATCTTTAGTTTCGATAGGTTATGTTTGATGACGTAATTTGTGGTTGGGTTGGGGAAACTTTAAAAATAGTGAAGAAGTAGAGAAACCATGATCGTGTCTCATTTAGCTCAAAGTTTAATCATTTTGATGAGTGATCTTCAGTCAGTTCGTCTTATGAAGATCGAAACGAAGAAATCAACAGGAAAGAAAATTTGCTGTAAGTAATTATAAATTTTAATTCCCCTTGTTTTTTTTTTCATTTATTTTGTCAACTGTTTTTTTTTTCGGAAGGTTATTCGGCGCGTACAGTTTTTCAAGAACTAAAAACTAAACTACAGTTTTTGACATTATTATTTTGACTTGGGTGAGGATTACTATGCATTTATTGATGAATTAGAAATAATGTGCAGTAGCCTTAAAGCTTCATTTTTTTTTAAAATTTGTAGTATTGTGTATGTTATTTGTACTAAAATCAGCGAATTTATCAGCAAAACCACCGATCAGAATAAACTGTCTGTTATTAGGTTAAACCTTGGTTTTTGAATAAACAAAACCTCGCAATCTATTGAACACGATTATAAGTACCAGTCGATCGACCTCATGCATAGGCCAGCGGATCATTGAAGAATTATGCTAATCGTAGAACATGGACTCGATAGTATACGACAGATTGGGCGAAACAAACCAATAGATCTGACTGGCAAAAGCGAATAAGTCTAATCTGTTTGAAAGTTATATGAAATACCAAATGTGGTTTAAGGCTGCTTAATCAAATTCAAAGAAATAGATCGCGTGACGCAGAGCTGTCATTTTTGACGCACACTTCTATGGAGGCGGCGGAAAAAAGTGATACGTCCTCTCGCTGGGAGGACCCGGGATCGACTAATTGGAAGACGATTGCGCGGCCGGATATATAGTGATTATAAAATAATCCTGTAAATTACTGGGTGCTCAAAATTGATTAAAAAAAAACTGTACGTTAAGAAATACCTATATTTTCACAATATAAATAAAAATATTATGTTTTTATTCAAATACTAGTAAAAAATATGTGTTAAAGTGAAACGATTTTGTACTTTTTAAATATAGTTTTCATTACCTTTAGAGGCAAATTTTTCATTGTTTTGCTCTGTAGTGCATTATGAGACTATATTTTTAGGTCAACAATCGCTTAAAATAAAACATTTTCTCACATTACAATGGTGATATCCCTTCTGAAAGACAGCGCTGACGCTCATTTTCGTAAAACGCTATGACGGGATTGACTTCTCCTTCAAAAACTATAATCAAATATTATTTTATCTCTCTGTAGTACACTATAATAAAGATTAATCTTTCTAAAACCGTAAAATTCTTTAAATAATCTGATCACATTATTGAGATATGGCTCTCGAAATACAGCTCAAATAAGCTAATGACGACTACACGCTCTTAACACTAACAAAAATAACATACTTAACTATAGTTTTATTGACGTTTGAATCAGATGATGTATCTACGTTACTGGGATTAAAAAAAAACCAGATTTGTTGTACGGGAGTCCCCCTTAATTAGAATATCTATAGTATATAATTTTTTTGGATTTTCTGGTTTAGCAATAACAGAAATTTTCTTAAGAAGTTTTAATATTCACAGATCACGCTGTGAAAATTGGTAAATAAAGAGAAATGCAAATTCCACATGTTTCAGAAGAACTCGCTCAATCTGAGACAATCCGAATTTTGAATTTCGAACGTATTTATTTACATACGAATCTCCTTACTGGCCAGCGCGTGAATGTTCGATATTCGAATGTGATTCGAAATCGAGTTGACTTGATTGTGATATTCCATTTTTAAATGTGAACTGAAATAAATCTATTGTTTGAGTTAACCCCTTTTCCATAGACTACAGTCAGCACATCACGCATTGGCCAGTAAGTGGCGTTGCCCAAGCCTGTTTGATATTCGAACGTGACACAGCCGTGCCCCGCGGACCAATTTGCGGTAATCGCACTATCATTACTGATTAACCACTTTACATTCACTATCTGGGAAAATAGTTTTTTATTGGTTTAATGCTGGTTTTGTTACTTCACATGTGGAAGGTACAACGGGTCAAATAAGGTGATCATAAGTCAAATATTATTTGATTACTACCATGAAGTCATTTTATTATGGTCTATCTACCTACCTATAGGGCGTTCTGCAACATTTGACGTTTTGCTAAGTGGGTTTTCCGATAGGTACCGGTTATAAGTATTTGTAGTTTAGTGTATTAAACGACTGTTTGTTTTTTGAAGAAATAAAAGGAAATAATATTTCTTGCAGTACCAACTATTCATAAATCTGTGGTGCACATGCTGCCAACATAAGGGTAATGAAGTGAACTCCAAACTACTTCCGCAACAGAATTAGGCCGGCTCTATACGACGCTGAAATTAGGCTCTCTACACGCAAGCTCACACGCCACACTACAATCACGTTAAGATCTGATAACGTATAAGTTATGCTAATGTGGTACTGCTTTTATTATTGGTTTGGTTTAGAAAAAGTTACCAGGTAAAGTAAAAATAGAAAAACGGAAATTTAAGATTCTACATACGATAATAGTAATTACTTGCAATATAATTTTTGGGATTAAATATTACATTACCGCGTTGAAACTTTTTGTGCTGAACTTCTCAAGACACTAAAAATATTTTAAAAAATTACCTACTCTTTATTTTACTGACCAAAACATGCTCATATAATGTACGTATCTACTCACACACATTAGAATGTCAATTTCGTCATACGATGTAATGGAGCTGATACGAATGACCAACGATGCATTCAATTCTCATACTGATGATGATTGCCTTATAATGGTAATAAAATCGCTTTGAACCGCTAAACGAGACAATGGTGGGTGACCGGTGTTTTGACCTTTTAAGCCGAAAGAACGTAGAGCACACACGATAAAGATGCCTACTTAAAACTGCTCTGTTCCAAAAAGTATAATCTTTGTATTTCTACATTTTAGATGCGATTTTAAGCTGATTAAAACTTAATTTTTTGCTTACATCGTTTGCTTGTGCGTATGAGCAAGTGTTCATCTTAATTTCGACAATCTATCAGAGCGTCATATAAAGCTTATTGCCACGAGCGTTTCATACCTGTACCTTAGAAAAAATGTAATCCGATAAATCTAAAAAGCTCAATCTGTAAAAATAGAAATTTGAAAATGTTTTGTCTAATCACAAGGTCCTGTCGGCTTACTATGACCGTTAAAAGCGATTCAGTTGCTAATGAACTGCTTATGGCGTAAGCTAAGGCGCTGACGTAAAGTTACGACAGTTAGAACCTAAACTGAATTGTTTGATACGTCATGGTAAGCCTCCGTTGTCATAACCTGGGAATACGGTTGTGAGCATGTTGCCTAAGCATTTAGGTTTTATAGGTACTTCAAGCTTTCAGCTATCAGGGTCTTGTCATGATAAATCCTTTCTTATTTACCAACTCCTTGTCACAAAGACAGATTCGAGAGATGCAAAGGCGTAATTATTACGTGCTCAGATGTCCCCCTCGTTAGAGCATTTTTATAATGAGCGACTCACGACACGATTTTTTCCTATGTATAATATGTATGGATTTACAAAAAAATGGATTTAAGTAGTCATCTGGCCAGCATAACACAAGCATTTTATTGCTTTATTTAAATTAAAGTAATATACACACAGGAAATACATTGTGTCACGAACAACTCATACGTCATACAAAACTTGGTTTCTTGCTTATTCTGTAGACCATCTAATGCACGATTATTTTACAATACTTACCTGAAATCGTCGTCTCCGCGGTTTCACCCGCATAAGTCCCGTTCCCGCGGAAATATGGGATAAAAGTAGACTATGTCACTCTTCATTCCTTCATCTAAACACAGGCACTTAAAAAATTACGTCAATTCGTTTTGTGAAAGACGGACAAACACACACACACACACACTTTCCCATTTTAAACATTAGTTGTATTCAAAATACAAAATATAGTATCGTATTGTGTGAGTGAGATCGTTAGGGGGACAAGTGGGTGCTGCATTTTTACAAATTGATACAAATTATTTGAGCGAGCTGCCGCTTTGTTCCAACGACGCTTGTTACGGCTGCGGAACGGCATTTTATTATTTTTTTGGTGAAGACGTTCAGTTGGATGAAGAACCGTCTAAACTATAACTTTGTAATTTATGTGCGCTCTATTGGATTAGTGTTATTTCGTGTGTTCAAGTGATCTAAAAAACCGCTTAAAGCAAAATATGAGATACCAAGTATTGTGTTCGCTCTTGACACCATCAGCCATTTTTAGTGGTGTAAGATCTTGACTCTAGACTCTAGAAAATGCGTGGATGAAATTTGTAAATTTATCCTACATTTGACAAACGTAGTAAATAAATTGATTTGTAAATGAATTTAGTATGACGTGCCTTCGTCAGAATTTTTCTAGTTAAAAAGAATGAACCCCGTAAAACCAGCCAATACATCGCTAACCGTCTTTTTAGTCCAGTGTACGGCACTTTTATCGTTTCATTCCTTAGACCGAGTCCAAAACATCTTATTCTCGCCCTCATAAAAGTAACTGCTTTGCTTCGTTTTTATTCCTACCTGTACGCTGTACGCCACAGTATTTTAATAAACCGACCCAGTTTGAAACAACAATCAACCTTAGCACAAAACAATACAGACGAAACTCAATTGAAATAAACAAATCATGTCTTGCCCACTTATATATAGGACAAGATGTCTCTTAAGGACACGAGGAATTTCAATTTCTTTATTAGTTATTTTATCACGGGTATGGAATTAAGAGCGTGTAAGCTATCTTGACCAACTCAAACATTAGATCGTGCTACGCAGAGTTGTCATTTTTGACGCACACTTCAATAATACTATAATTTTTGTAAAAGTGTGCGTGAGCTCGTGTCTAGAACGAATGGTATGAATGGTTTTGATACTTTATCTTATAAGTAATATATAATATGTAAGATCTGTGCTTAGAGAATTTAGCCAACGATCCGTGTTAGCCAAGTGGTTTAGTACTTATCTCTATTTTTGATCAGGTATCAATAAGACCCTCGAGATCCTGCCAAAACAAATGTTTCTTTTAATTTCTTTCTTGCGACTCTGTTAAGCATGTAATGTAAACATCTGCACAATGACATGTGAACGAACATAAGTAATAAATATGTATTTGGAGTCCAAATACTCCAAATTTTGGACATACCTAAGTAGGGTAGTTTTGACTACCCCTTAGACATTTGTTAAAAGTTTTGATAAAATTTAGCCATACAGTCGCTCATATTAAATTTCGTTTTGTTATATTTTGATTTTTTTGTATTTTTACACTTATACGTTTAGGTTGTTTGTTTCATCATCTTTCTTCTGCTCTTATCCCATACTAGGTGGGGTGGGCCCAACATGCTTAATCTTCCATTCATCTCTATCATTCGTAGTTGGCGAAGTTCACTCCTCTCACATTCATATCCTCTTTCACACAATCCATCCAGTTTTCCCTCGGCCTTCTTCTACTTGTATATCCATTATTGTCCATCCACATTTCACACTCATACTCATAACTTTCTTAGTGATATGACTTTCATCCGTCCTGAGGTCACGTAGACCATGCCATACTAAGCTATAGGCTAAAATTAGTAGTTAGTAGTTTAGGCATGCAAAATGGTCCTATCTCAGCATAATGCGGAAGCGTTCGTGGCGAAGCTTGCTAAGGCGTTCTTGATAGATCGTCGAAGTTAAGCAACGCTCTGCGCGGTCATTTCTTGGATGGGTGACCGCAAGTGGCAATATTATCTGAGCGCTTCCGTGCTTCGGAGGGCACGTTAAATTGTCGCTCCCGACTTTTAAAAAAGTCGTTAAGCCATGACGGAGGCCTTTAGGCGGCCTAAAAACTCCGTCACCAGAGTTGGCCACTTGCTCATACGAAGGAAGGGAAGCATAATGCGGTTTATTGCGGGGGCAATACGCCGCGCTGGTGTTCTGATAGAACCGTTTTTGGAAATGCGGACATTGAAATCTTAGTTACAATCCTAAAGTCCAACAACAAACACTTAAATAAAAGGCAACCTACCAACATAATAAAGAGAAAAAAAAAGAAAATATTATTCTATGCAATCCAAAATAAGTAATCAATAAAAACAATAATTTGAAGTGTTTAGTTTATATTAAAGAAGAATAAAAAAATAATTATGGAACAATTATAGTTTTTTTTCTTACAAACTAAAAATTGACTATTATATTCAGTCTCAAATTACAAAATACTTCAAAAAAATTATAGACATTTGTTGCAAACATCTTTTTTGTTCACCACACACAGACTTTTTGCATTTTGTACACGTCATCATAGACATTCTTTAATTTTTGGTGGTACATAGCCTACAGTAACGGCGAACTTTGGCAGGAGGTTACTCTTCAGCTTCTTAAGAAGCTTCTTCAATAGCCCGTGGCAGGCTGTTCTCAATATTTTCTCTCAAACACTTTGATAAAGTAGGGATTCCCAATCTAGATCTCATCCATGGTGTACACAGTTAAATACTTCGTTTTTCCATATAATATTCTCTTCGGTTTAAGGGTTTTCTTGTTTAGATAAAACATTGTGTGTGTAATTACTTTCAAGTGTTGAGGTGTCGTCAGGAGGTTTTGAGGTGTCATCAAGAGATGTAGAGGCGTCATCCGGAGGTGTTGAGGTGTCGTCAGGAGGTGTTGAGGTGTTCAAGCTTTCATCAATGGCATCTTTCATGTACCTATTCGTCGTCAGTATCACATTGAATAAGTATCGTCTTCACTTACGTGATCCTCCATTTCGCTGTCACTGCTATCATCTGGACCTTTCATCTTCTTGACTCAAAAAGGAATATTATTTCTCTTTCGTCCATAATTTCTTCTGCTTCCTATGAAGTAAAGATGTTTCAAAAACAAAAAAATTTACTTATAACAATAACCTAATTGTATACCTACATACTTTGTTTATGTGTAAATAAAGAAAAAGTAACAGAAACGTAATCACACACAAATACATAAAAGTTTCACAGAAGATAAACATGCGCCTCTCGAGCGCAACGTATGGTCATAGCAACCAAACTACGGTACTTACCGAATAGCTGCAGTCGTCCCTCGGTGGTGTTGACCAAGACGACTGAGTTGGCTTGAAAGCACACGCGTGTACACGCGTTGGATGAAAAAAAACAGCGCTATATCTATTTCGCAGGCGCCTCTGGGGCGCACGTTATCTTTCATACACATTTCAGTAGCATACACTCTCCTATCATCAGTCTACTTTATTGCCCAACATTCTGATCCATAGAACGCGACAGGTTATGGTCTTATAAATTTTCCCTTTAGATTTAAGGGGCATTCGGGGGTCACACGTCCCTGAGATCTGTCGCCACTTTACCTATCCCGCATTCAAAAGTTTTGAAATTTCATATAATATGTATGGAGAAAAAAAAGTCAAAATTAAGTAAAAAATAGAACCTCAATTCATTAACTTTATTATGCCCTACATGAATCTGAAAACTAAATTTTTCCAAGTCTTATAGTTTCTGAGATACAGTGGTGGGCAAAACGAGGGGGCAGATAGGGGCAAAACTAAAAACTTTTTTTTACTAATGCAAGCCTCCTCAATACAAATCCGTTTGAAAATATTACAAATTCTTTCAAATTTTTTATTTTGCCCTCAAAAAGTTTCGAAATTTAATACAAAATGTATGGAGAAAAAAAAAAAGTCAAAATTAAAAAAAAAAAAGTACCACGTTTTATCAACTTTGTAATGCCTTACCTGAATCTGAAAACTAAAATTTTCCAAGTCTCCTAGTTTCCGAGATACGCGTGGCAACAAAATGAGGGAGGCAAATGGGGGCAAATCTGAAAACTTTTTTTTTCATCCCAAAATCTCCTCTATACAAATCCGTTTAAAGCAATCAAAAATGTTACGTAGTTTCCGAGATCCATCAATGGGGCAAAAAAGGGGCAAAACAGAGGCAAAACACAAATATGATTTTTACTCCCCAGGACCTCCTCTATACAAATTTGTAAAAAAATATTTGCAGGTCTTGTAGTTTTTGAGATACACCAGGGGTGGGCAAAAAGGGGGCAAAAAATAGGTAAAGTCGGTGGAGCGTGCAATGCTCCGGGCGATGAAAAAGACGCGTCCCACAATCGGGAATAACGGAACTATGAAATTCAGCGGCTTTGTTACTAGGTTTATGGTCCCCGTTGTAGGTTCTGACGCTGCAGATGCGCGATTATCAAGGCAACACAAAGGTCAATTCACCTACCTGTATCATCACTGCAATCTCCAGATCAGACGGGGGCTCCAGGTGTTCCCAGGAGGATGGTAAAACAATGGTTCTTCAATATGTATGGGCACACACTTCACCGAGAGTTATGAGTTCTTTGCAGAAGATGACCGGATAGACACTGGTCAATATAAATGCGGGTCGCGCGGCCGTCACGTAATCGGAGGCTGTGGACTGCTCAAAGAACAGCAGATCCAAACACGCGAGATGGAATTGTTTCTTTCCGATGCTAGAAGCGCGGCGGACGGATCAAGACGAACTCGAAACGACAAGTAGTTGCCCTGCGTAGAGGGCGCGCGAGGATCTTCCAATAATCCATGTGTGCGTGGCGGGAAATTCAAACTTCCGCGCGTTGGTAGCCCGTAATTGGGATTACAATGACTACCAGACAGGCAAATTAACCCTTATAGGTTTACCAGGGCAATCTGCATGCAGCGTCAGATATCCTAAAATAGGTACCTAAAAAGTTACGACCTTAGTTGGCGTAACCATATTCCCCGGCTTGAAAGAACCTAGTCTTTCAAAACAAATAAAGAGGATGAAGAGTTAATACATTGCATATCATCACGAAATACTTCTACCTTAAAGAATAAGTAGCAGTATGCGAACTAAACTTAATATTTAAGTTATATATATAAAACAACACAAATAAACTAAAAACCTAACCTAACAGAGTTATCAGTAATGTTTATTGCGTTGGAAGAGGGCACAACTTTACTGTTGGCCTCTGGAACGAACCACCCTGAGTTTTTACCGTCGCGACGCGACAAACCCCTTTACTGTCCGGAAAGATTTCAGTTATTAAACCTAACGGCCAATGCAAGGGCATATCATTATCCTGCATGGAGACAACAACCGTACCAATACGCAATGGATTGGCAGGTGTATTCCACTTTTGCCTAGATTGAAGGGTGTGCAAATACTCGGTGCGCCACCGCTTCCAAAAAGATTGGACAAGTTTGTCGGTCAATTCCTGTCGTGAAATGAGATGTAAACGCGTTTCAGTAACTTCGCGAGCGGGAAAAAAAACAAGTGGCTGTGTATGGATCCAATGCAGAGTGACAGTTGGATCAGACAAGGCTATGACAGCCTCAATGGCATGTCGAGCTGAGTAGAGATAATAAACTCGTTTCATCAAAGTTGATAGCGGAAGTGCGGCACACAACTCTAGCAGAGCTAGTGAAACTACTATGAGGGGCGCGACCTTTGACTTTGCGCATACTAGCGAGACGGTTATACTTCCGTCAGGTTTAACTACGTGGGCGTATACGACACCACCATAGGCCTTTTCGCTAGCATCTGCAAAGCCAACAAGGGTGAGTTTACAGTTCTCCAGTACGCCAATGTGGCGAGCGAACTTCATTTGCGATATGACTGGCAATTCAGCCTGAAATTGTTGCCAAAGATTGACAATGCGATTAGGTGGGACGTCATCCCAACCTACTTTTAAAGCCCAAAGGTCTTTGATCAAAGGCTTGGCAAATAAGATCATGGGCGCGACTAAGCCCAAAACATCAAAGAGACGTGCGATAGACGACAAAATGTTTCTCTTGGTGCAAGGGCGCGTGTCAGAGTTGACATGGAATGCGAAGTAGTCTTCGTCGGGAAACCAACGAAGCCCTAGAACTTTAAGAATCGGATCCTTATTTAGATCGACACTGTGAGCGAGTCTCAATGACTCGGGTATAGCCTGAAGAACTTCAGGGCTATTACTGGACCACTTGGTTAGTTCAAAATCACCTAATGAAAATAACTTATTCAGTTGGTGAGCGGACTCTATTGCTAGCGCAGTGCTAGGAATAGAACTAGCGATATCATCGATGTAGATGTCCCTGTTTAGGATCTCGCTAGCGAGAGGAAACTTACGACCCTCATCCTTACACAATTGTTGAATTGTGCGGATGGCAATAAAGGGCGAGCATTTCAGACCGAAGGGAAGAACAGAAAACTGCAAGACTTGCAATTCTTCGTCTTCATTAAAGCGATAGACTATTCGCTGAAGAGGACAATCTTCAGGGCGTACAGCGATCCGAAGGTACATGGCTTTTACATCCGCCGTGATGGCTACAGCATGGAATCTTAAGTTCAACAGGATGTTGAAAAGATCAGACTGTAAAACAGGACCTGCGTGGAGAATGTCGTTTAGCGACGTACCGTTAGCAGTCTTCGCGCTGGCGTCGAGAACCACGCGTAACTTAGTGGTTGCTTTGTCCTCGCGAATGACGGCATGGTGCGGAATATAATAAGCGACCTCGTCAGGTATACTACCTTGCACGGGGGATATATAGTTATTTTTTAAGTAGTCCTTGATGACGTCATTATAGAGCAATTTGACATTCGGATGTGCTTTAAGTTTTCGTTCGAGGCTAAAAAACCTACGACGTGCAATTTCGAAGGAATTTCCTAACGCAGATGCGTCCGTCTTTAGTGGCAAAGCAACGACATACTTGCCAGCTGGGGTGCGGGTAGTGGTGGAACAATAAAATTGTTCGCAGTGTTTATCATCCACACTAGTGATAGAAGAACATTGAACTTCTTCTATCTCCCAGAATCTGCGCAAGTCGCAGCCTTCCAAAGCAGACGTAAAGAACGACATGGTGGCAGTGGGATGGCCTAGAACCGGCCCTTCTCCCATAAGTACATAGCCAAGCACGGTATTCAATGCGTCGGGACATCCCGCTACAGAAGGAACCTGATCTGGTTGCAATAACTTAGCAAAAAGTTTCACTCCTAGTAGGATGTCAATATTCCCCGGCGTAGCCCAAGTATCGTCGGCCAGTAAACTCGAATCAATGAGATTGAGATTAGCGACATCTATTGGGCACAGCGGAAGCTGCCCGGTTATTTCATCGAGCACCAAAGCGTCGATGTCATATTTAGGGTGCGTACGTAGGCGCGAACTAAACTTGAGGTTTACGGAACCTCGTACGGATTGAGCGGTGCCACCAATACCTTTGACCGTAACCGCTGAATCCGCGCGAATAGGTAGACCCAGGTTTCGACAACAGCGAGTAGTTATATAATTTTTCTGTGAACCTGAATCTAACAAACAGCGGATAACCTTATCCTTGCCGTTTCTACCTACCACCAAAACTTTCGCAGTCGGTAACACTTCAGTAGTGCAAGTCGCGCTTTGAACCATAGAAGAATGCGTATGCGTACACAGAGCAACACGGTCACATGCCGGCTCGGGCTCCTTACTGGGGACCGGTGCGGCAGCAGCGCTGGCGCCGGCAGCTGGTTTCGATGGTTGCGGTTCAAAATGTAAAAGTGAATGATGTTTACCTTTACATTTTTTACAAGTGACAGAAGATTGGCACTTAGAGACGGTATGTTGCCCACTGAGGCAGTTGACACACATACTGTGTTCCTTTACATATTTAAATCTGTCATTCGCGGTTAAATTTATAAATGCACTACACTTAAATAAGTGCGGGTGCGTTGAATGACAGAGCGTACATGGCGATGTAGTAACATATGCCCGGGGAACCGTACTGGCCCCGCCGGCACCGCTGCGGCCAGCCGAGCTCTTTTCAGAACCCTGCGGCGCAGTGCGATATAATATTTTTATTTGTTCGCGTACAAACTTTACGAAGTAATCATAGTCGATAACTTGAGGATCTTTCATGTTGCGAAGCGACATTTCAAAATGTTTTGCGATGTCGGAGTCTAATAACTTAAGACCCGCGTACGTAAAAATAAAATCATCCATATTTTCTATTTTTAATTGCTTAAGGCCGGCTACAGTGGCAGTAAACTTATCGAATATTTTTTCTATATTAGCAGGCGAAGAACCAGCTGGTTTTAAAGAAAACAGCTGATTTAGATAATTAACTGCTAAGGCGCGCGAATCGTGGTACTTTGCGATAAGAGCGTCCCAGATTACGCGATAGTTCTCGGCAGCGGGCACAATGCCGGCCGCTACACTGAGCGCCTTCCCTTTGAGCTGACTTAACAAGTAGTGAATACGGTCACCGTCAGATAAGTCGGGGTTGTTATGGATAACCCGTTTAAACGTCTCATAGAAGAACGGAAATGTTTGAATGTCACCATCAAAGGTAGGCAGTTCGATTCTCGGTATTTTAATGTGAGATGACTTTGAACTGGAATCGAGTTTATTACTGGCAGAACTAGCACTACTACTACTGAGAGCATTTTCTTTGATGGGGATCAATGAACTCAATACATTTTTTATTTCGCACGAAAGATCGTCAAAGGCTAACAACGAGTTATAATTAGCTTCATAATCGGGATTAATTTTCAATGACAACATATTTATGCTATCCATCGCAGTTATAAATTCACTTCTAATCTGATCTACTTGTTTAGATTTCGCGATAAAAGTATTTTTCGACTTCTCTTCGTTCAGATTAGAAATGGAATCATAAATCGATTGAATGCGAGCGAAATAAGCTGCACGCTTAGCTTCGTAAAGTTTGAGCTGGTTATTTATGTTCTCCATTGTAAATAAAAAATATTAATTTATTTAGAAAACAAAAACCTATTAAATTTGGTACGGAACCACTTATCCGTCCAAGCGGAATCCTAGCGTGTGTACAATACGACACGGTAAGAGTAAAAACAAATTATAAATAAACTAGGTAAATAGTTCAGTATAAATAAATAGTAGGTATGGAACCAATTTTCCAACCACGCGATACCCTAAGGTGTGTATAATACGACACAAAAGGTGCGAAAACCAAAACAACAAATTATGTTAATGATCTAACAGTAATAAGTAGGTTAATATAGATAAGTATAATGTAACACAAAATGTATACCTATATTTTTTCTACGCGGTAATCTAATTATTTCAAGAATGAAATAAATAAATTTGTGTTCAATAATTACAACACAAAAGTGTGAAACAAATGAAGTAAGTCTGTACTATACTTTATCAATACAGTAAATTAGTATTTAGTACGGTACAAAGCCTACAACAGGTTGTCTATCTATCCCTACTATAGTAGCAAGGAGTCGATGCGATGCGAAAATGGTACCTACCTACTCAAGTGCAATACTTATGGCAAGTAGGTATCTAGACGTACTAAGTTCAATACTTAGAACGAATGCGAAGTGGACTGTATTTGCGATGCGATGCGATGCGATTTGCAAAAAATTATTAACTCAATGTTAAATAATTTTATGAACCACTGGATCAGTGTGTGTGTGTGTGTGTATGTCGTACGGTGACAGCGATTACCTACGGAGGCGTTATGAGAACCCCAGAACGGAGGCACCACGTTTCTACAAACCTACCCACAAGTTGGGAAGGATAAAAAATGTAATGCGTAAATTACCGAAATATCACGTTATATCTCATTTCATTACGGAATTATAGAAGTAGTAAATATCTTATACACTTTATAACACGAATTACTAAGAAAAAGTGGAGATTTCAACAATTTAAAATCGAACCATACATATAAGTGAACACAAAAATAAACCTTAACTGTAACGCAATAAGGACGAGTATCCTATGATGATATGCAAGTTTCGTAACAAAAAATATTTAATTAAATTTCAATTATCCAGCTCGTAAGGATCAAAAATGGAGCGTGCAATGCTCCGGGCGATGAAAAAGACGCGTCCCACAATCGGGAATAACGGAACTATGAAATTCAGCGGCTTTGTTACTAGGTTTATGGTCCCCGTTGTAGGTTCTGACGCTGCAGATGCGCGATTATCAAGGCAACACAAAGGTCAATTCACCTACCTGTATCATCACTGCAATCTCCAGATCAGACGGGGGCTCCAGGTGTTCCCAGGAGGATGGTAAAACAATGGTTCTTCAATATGTATGGGCACACACTTCACCGAGAGTTATGAGTTCTTTGCAGAAGATGACCGGATAGACACTGGTCAATATAAATGCGGGTCGCGCGGCCGTCACGTAATCGGAGGCTGTGGACTGCTCAAAGAACAGCAGATCCAAACACGCGAGATGGAATTGTTTCTTTCCGATGCTAGAAGCGCGGCGGACGGATCAAGACGAACTCGAAACGACAAGTAGTTGCCCTGCGTAGAGGGCGCGCGAGGATCTTCCAATAATCCATGTGTGCGTGGCGGGAAATTCAAACTTCCGCGCGTTGGTAGCCCGTAATTGGGATTACAATGACTACCAGACAGGCAAATTAACCCTTATAGGTTTACCAGGGCAATCTGCATGCAGCGTCAGATATCCTAAAATAGGTACCTAAAAAGTTACGACCTTAGTTGGCGTAACCAGTCGGATTTTTCCTTAACTCGCCAAACTACCCTCTATACGAATCTGTTAAAAAAATATTTGCAGGTCTTGTAGTTTTTGAGATACACCAGGGGTGGGTAAAAAGGGGGCAAAAAATGGGTAAAGTCGGATTTTTCCATAACTCGCCAAACTACCCTCTATACGAATCTGTTAAAAAAAATAAACCTTCCCATCCACCATCATAGAAAACAATTTATTACGCCAATGAGTGAGTGAGTGAGTGAGTGGTAATGCAGCATTGCAGTACGTCCCGGCTTCACTAATGAAACTACCGGAATAAAATATAGCCTACTAACTACGCCCCGCGGTTTCACCCGCGTAAGTCCCGTTCCCGCGGGAATATCGGGATAAAAATGTCCCTGTCACTCTCCATCCCTTCAACTATCACCACACAAAAAATCACGTCAATTCGTCGCCCCGTTTTGCCGTGAAAGACGGACAAACAAACAGACACACAGACAGACACACACACTTTCCCTTTTATTATATTAGTAGGGATAACCATCCCGTCCATTCTACACATCGGTGAAAGAATTTTTCAAATCGGATGACTAGTTAGTCGGAGATTACCTCCGTCAAACAAAAAAACAAACAAACAAAGGAGATGTTCCAAAGTGGTATTTTATTCTGATGAAAAAAGAAGCAATACGAATTAAACATAATTGGAAACCTAATTTTTTTTACTATCTGATGTGATCAAAATCATATTTTTTTAACCCCACGATTTTTCTACAAAAAATATTTAAAAAGTCGCAAATTCATCCACTACGGCCACACTGAACCACAATAAAAAGGCTAAGATGAATGTCACTGTCATATTGAGTGAGACGTTATGTCAGTATCAAATGGATTTTCCGATCATCATTCATTCTTTCCATTCAATACTGTCAATTGTATTTGCATTGACATTGACAGTGACGGAACTTTTAAAAATGTCATCATTAGAAACACAAAGTTGGAGTGAGACAAAAACTCATTTTCATAGAGATCGTATGGCACTATCTCTTTCTTGAGACGCGTTAGAGGGTTGCAAGCAAAACTTTTTTCAATGATTTTTTAAGAAAAAACGTGGGCCAGGAAAAATACGTATAAATAATAAATAATCATGAAATAGTTATATGTTTAATTACGTATAGTTTTTATCTTGCTTCTTTTTCCAAAATATTTTAATACCAGCCCCCATACATTTTTGGAACATCTCCTTTTACCTCTTTATAATATATATATATGGTACAAGTATCAATACTAGTGTATCGCGCTTTGAGTTTTCTACGCTATCGATTTTGTTTGACAAGGCGGCGGAAAAAAGTGATACGTCCTCTCGCTGGGAGGACCCGGGATCGACTAATCGGAAGACGATCGCGCGGCCGGATATATAGTGGTTATAAAATAATCCTGTAAATTACTGGGTGCTCGAAATTGATTGAAAAAAAAACTGTACGTTTAGAAATACCTATATTTTCATCAAATGAATAAAACTCTTGTGTTTTTCTTCAAATACTAGTAAAAAATATGTGTTAAAGTGAAACGATTTTGTACTTTTTAAATATTGTTTTCATTACCTTTAGAGGCTATTTTTTTATTGTTTTGAGCTGTAGTGTATTATGAGAATATATTTTCAGGTCCACAAACGCTTAAAATAAAACATTTTCTCACATTACAATAGTGATATCCCTTCTGAAAGACAGCTCTGACGCTCATTTTCGTAAAACGCTATGACGGGATTGACTTCTCCTTCAAAAACTATAATCAAATATTATGTTTTCTCTCTGCAGTGTATTATAATAAAGATTAATCTTTCTAAAACCGTAAAATTCTTTAAATAATCTGATCACATTATTGAGTTAGGGCTCTCGAAATACTGCTCAAATAAGCTAATGACGACTACACGTTCTTAATGATTGAAATTGAAGAAATGAACATTTTCACTTTTTTTGACGTTATTTAAGTCTAAAATATGTCAGTAAATTATATTTTAAAAAAAGAAAAACGGTATTTATCCAAATTTCAATAAATATCAAAAAGACAATTTCTATAAGTAAATTTCAAAACTCAAAAAATGCCTTAAGAACTGTAGGTATCTTATGACTTAATACCTACTTATATACTTAAGTAAAATCGATCGCATCTTGGAAACACAGTTTATAAAATGGTACCTATATTATTATTTATACTTATTTTATCAAACCTGGTAATCAAGAATATCCTACCCCTTTCAAAATGTTACATTACCTACAATTGCTTTAAAAGAAAATAAACGTGAAAAAAGTAGTGAAGGCATTAGATAAAATATATCAAATCAAAAGAATATCAATCAAGACAGAAAGAGAACTTGAGACTTAAGCCGATATACAGAAACAAGTCCTAAGTGGACTTAAATTTACATCAACGCCTAAAATAATAATAAGCGAAGCACCCACACAACATCCAGCAAATTACCTACAAATTACGTTGAGAGCTCGTTAACTAATCCAGATTAAAGAGTTGAGAGAAAAAATGTCGCCGTCCGCACCGCAAAATTCTTAAACGCAGTCCTTGGAAATAGGATGATTACTTCATCAAAACACACTTTAAACGTGTTACGTAAATCTAGTACCCCACCCACCCCTTTAGGGGTGTATGGCGGAGGGGGCAACCCCCCGGAATGGGGGGTAAGACGATATGGGCGAACGTGAGCGCCGTCAAGAAAACCTTGATTGCTTTTTTAATTAGTTTTTTTTCGTTCCCCTTTTTCGCATCCCGGCGATCGTGATATTTGATGTTATGTTGTGTATTGATTGATACGGTCTGAGAAGTATTACAGCAATCTTAAAAATGTTAGTACTTAGTAAAACTAAGAGTGACCAAGTCAAAAGTAGAGAAATTCTTTTTTAGGCTCTTACATTTTTCTACGATGGTGAATGTACCTACAATAATGAGAAAGAACGAGTTAAGGATAATTCTCACGGGTATATTTTTGGAGCCCCTTATCACACTTTATGACACTTTACAATATTTATTTATTAAATCATACAAATATCTACTTAATTACTTATGTACCTACGCGAACTTTTTTTTTCCTTTTTTTAAATTAACAGTAGGTAAAAAAGGTTGGTTTCAAAAGTTAACAGAGTACTGAAAATCAAGTGCAAACGCCAAGGAATGCCCATTACTTTATAAATATCGTCGCCATAATGAGGGGAGAGTGGGCTAAATCACAGCGTCCATAGGCGTTCCGGCACGTACCAGTGGACAAATTAAAATGGCGCTGTGGAAGTGTCATCAGGAATAAATAACATGTTTCAATTAATTGAATTTTGATTGGGAATATGATAAATACAAATTCGATGGAGAGTCATTAAACTTAATTTAATACATTTGATGTGTTGTGTTTGGTTTTTCCAGTTCGGTTTTCACTGAAACCTCTGTTTTATATCAATACTAGACTGAAATTTCATCTTGCAAGTTTTGCTTTAGTCGTAACACACCGTGCGGGAAAGAAGGATTCGTCTTACTAAAAACTTACTCGACAAACTGTTTTTATTTTTTGGAGAGAATATTTGTTTCTCCTATTGTTCTTGTAGATGTGTGCACACTCATATAAGAAAATATTTGAATAACATTAAACGCACACAAATGAAATTTTGAGCTTCGAGGCGTCCCCACTAATTTATACGTTCTTTCGCTTTCATTATAATTATTATTCTTGGCAATTTATTTTCGCACACGAGGGGGCACCCCCTAAGGGGGTGGACTTCTTACAAATTCTCGTTTTTCGTCGGAACTTAACGCACCCTTTTCTTGGCCCTTTTTGTTTTTCATTACATTAACTTCTGAGACGCTGGGTAATGTGTTGTTGGTATGTGGGTACATTTTTAGGGATAATGAAACGGAATTTTTGTAGTTAAAACTTTTGAGTGTATAAAATATATAAGTAATGATACAATATGAAGGGCAATAGGCCTTAAGCGCTTTAGGTTTATTATCTACCTACGTTATAATTAATCCAAAAATATATGGAATGGTTTTAGTGATTTACTTCCATAAATATTCTTACCTGCAGTACTGTTTAATTCAGCAATGCACCAAGAAAAGCAGGTCCGTAAAACTTATATTTAAAAACGACTTGAGTTATGTTAAAACGAATACAAAAGTAAACTTAAACACAAAAACTTGAAATGCACATAACACCTTAACTCCTCCGTCTCCACAACTCCCCAAACTAAAAGCACACAATTTACGTTCACATGCTACGTAGAACTTTCAAGAAACAAAAGCGATTACAGACTTCGACTACTCGAAAACAAAACGCAATTTTCTCTTAAGAAAATGAGGGAACTCTTTCTCCCCATTGAAAAATCATCAACACCCGCGGCGTATGTACCCCCCTCCCCCCACAGGGTGGAAGATCTACGCCGCCGACTTGCGTACGCTTTAATTAAAAATAAAACATAAGAACGATGTAACTGGATGAGCCGAGGAGCGAAGGAAAAATGAAAGAGAAAGCCGTCCGCCCTCCCAAGCGGGTGGTTCCGAAGTCAGTCGACGAGCGACCACCGGGGGGAACACACCTCCCTGTGTCACAACGGAATGACATCACTTTTCTTGTCGCTAATGAAGAGAGCGTCTCGGTTGCCTTTTTGCTAAAGGCTTTTCAGACCATGCGTTCTAGCCTTAACTAATTTATTTAATTAGCTGCCCGCCGTCCTTTCCAAGAAACTCTTTCATCTTTAAAAACATTCATACGTCTTCTTTAATTCGCATAGAAATTATTTTCAATTAACTTATTTTGAGTTTAAATATTTTGAACATACTCGTACTTAATACGTCCAGTCAATGTGAGTTTTAGAATACTTCCTTCAGATTGTTCAGGAAACTTCGTTTTGAACATCTTTTTTTTCTATCATTATTGTTCACTTTCGAAACAATGACACTGATTAACTGAACAGCCCCTTTCTTGAACAAAGAACATCTCCAAAAATAACTAATCAATGAATCCTAATTTGACATAATTGTCACGTGGTTTGATCTCGTGACAAATTAGGACTACAGTCACCACGAAACAGAACCACGTTTTTGAATCTGCGAAAAATCACATCGTCTTTTAAGACGTTACGAAGACAATTCGATTCATATTCGAGAACAAAATATCGAATAGTCTAGACATTTTAATTTTCCTAAGCCATTGACAGATCAGACTCTTTTCATCAGGCACATATGAAGTCTTTGAGGCGTCTCGTTAGCGTAAGAGCATTGATACTCTGTGGTATTACTGGTATGCGACCTCATTATTTTTCTATACGTTTCCTTAGTACAAGCTTGTTAATGTTGGTTGCTTCTGGGAAAAAGTAAAGACGAAATTTGATCACAGTTCTCGGAAAAAAATTCTTCTTTTATTTAAAAATATAATTTAGGGTTCATTTACGACGTTATTATTATTTTACTACAATGTTTGAAATAATAATCTCTATCTATCTATCTACCCAGCCGGTAACACCCACTGCTGGGTAAAGGCCTCTTCTCTAATAATAAAAATACCTATAAGAAATTATAAACACAAAACAAATTATTGGTATAAACTGACAAAAATTATTACAGAAATAATTGAGATTATTTTTTAAAACCAGCGAAAACACACTCATCTCTCTCATATCCTGGCCACTTACACCGAACAGAAAAACAAACTCAATAAAACGCAGACGTTCCAGACACACATTCAAACATAAGGTTGAAGCATGCAAACTCATTCAATTTTCTAACCCATTTACAGGTTTGCATCGTGAAAAAAAAAGAAAAGAATAATTCCTCGACATTCGAGTTTTGAATTTCGAACCGTGGATTTTCCGCGGTATAATTTCATAAGCAGTACGCGTGTTCGGTTTTCTGAGAGTAAACTGATGTGATGATAGGGTTTCGTTAAACGTAGGAAAACATATTTTTTAGAAGAACTTTTTCTATTGGTGTAAAATTTTGTCAATTTTGTTAATGTTAGCAGCAACAAAATTATAAACAAGCTGCATTTTATCTTTCAGTTTTCATTGTTTGAAAATAAATATAATTAATCAAAGCTAAAATTTACAAGTACCTACTTATTTCTGAAAAATAACTTTACATGTTTTTTCAGAAAATTTGTAATCATTACTTTCACTACACATTTTCTTTTTTTTTTTTCAAATAACTAGTAAGATATAGATCACCGCTTTAAAACATTTTAGTTGAAAGGGCAATATGATCATGTTATCAAGTTATATTCACAAGCTATAGCTTCTATTCTTACTCTGAAGTTTAACCCCGTGTTCCATTTGAATTGATTAGGTCGGCTCATATCGAGTTATGAATGGAGTTAGTTTTTTTTGCGCAATCGGTCTTCCGCGACTCACTGCGATGTATTGCTTTGAATTTTCCATGGAATTATTAGTTCTGCTTTCTGTATTTTATAAGACTTTAATCTACTTTAAGACCTATAAGTTAGCTTAGGTTTTTATATGAGTAAATAATGATTTTGTGTTTACAGTTAAGAATGGAGAGTGAAAAAGTATCTTATTAATGTTCATAATTTAACTTGAATTTTAAACCAAAATAATGGAAACATTTTTGAAAAAACTGTCGTTCTTGTGTTTTAATTTTATTCTTTTTAGTGTCGTTCGATTATTATTGTTTTAAGTGTTTAATTGTATGAGTTTCTAATTTTATTCGAACAGGTACAAAGTTCACATAGAAATCTTTAGTTTTCTTCTCAAATTATTCTAGCTTGCATAGCTTAAAAAATGTTGAATTAATTTATCAAGCTTACCCCTTTTTAAAATTCAAGCGAAGTAACACATTATTTAAGACGATAGAAGAAACCGTTAGGGTGCAATATAAGCTTAGCTAGGCCTGCTTAATGATCCAATTCCTGTCATGTTCAGGAAAAGGGTTACCCCCTAAAAAACTTGAAACAAGCCCCGCAAAAACCGAAGACGTTGGCTCTCTCTTTCGCCCCCGGGGGGAAAGTGGGGTAAGCTCGCCTCCCTGTGAATAATTATAAAAGAAATAAGATAGACATTGACTTCGCCACGTCAGTCCGTAGATGAATAATAATGGATTTTTGTTTACGTGTGCTTTATGAGGTTTTTATGAGGATATAACGGGGGATTATTAAAAGTATAACTTTTACTATGTAACGGCTGTAAAATGTTGCTGAGTTTTTTATTTGCAATAATGCCAACTGCATTTTATATTTAGAGCTAAATGATTCACGATTATGTCCAATTACAACAACTTATAAGGTTCACTTGTCTATGATGACATAGTTTAGGAATTTTAAACGCAGAGGTCAATAATATAGCATCTATTCGGGTGTACCTTTGAACTTCGACAGGTTTTTATTTCGACAGCTCCTTTATTTCGAAACAACTTATTCCGACAGATCATTACTTCGACAGAACAAATGTCCGACATACATTACTGCGACAGAGCATATTATTAGGACAACACACGTTACAATAAATAATGTACATTTTCACCTAGTTTTTTCATGTATAAGTGTGTGTGTATGTGTGTGTGTGTATGTGTATGTAAGCGTGTATGAGCTAAACAATAAAACGTGTGTAACGGTAGCACAGAACTAGAGTTTAACAGAAGTGCTATTTCTTTACACCATTGTATGCAGATATAGTGTAAATGGAAGCGTCCACTGAACCGAGAGCAATAAATAGACGACTCGCTATGCAATGTAGGTAGAGTTACGAAAAAACACAGGTTAGATTTTGATCGAAAACCGGACAAATTATTTGATAAAATAGGAATGTTTGAAAAAAACGAACCACATGGTCAAAAATGTTTGAAACACAGCCTTTTCCTTTAATGAATGATGCAGTACCTGATGTAATGTAACTTCATAATTTTAATGCATCATTTGTGTTAGCCGTAACTGTTCGATTACTTATATTATAATGTTATTTCTTTAAGTATCCATTGATACAATCACATTGTGGTGTCATAATCTCTAATGGTTTTGTCAAAGAATAGCGATGCGAAGAGTCAATGCATGGAATTACAATTCGTCGGAAACCGTCTAAAAAATCCTTAAAAGGAAGTGGATAAGAAAGTCCGGCCAAGTTTACATTTTTGCTCAACTCTAAATGCAATGCAGGAAAAGTAATCACGCCGAAGGTAACTTTGTTTGAGGCTGGCATTCCCGATACCTACTGCCGATAAAATGTTCCGAGTGAAAAGAAATTGCAATGAACGGGTAAATGAATTAAATTACTGGGTAAATCTTTGTATTGAATTGTGTGATTAGAAATAATGTATTTTGATTTTAAATTTCGATAATCGACAGTAGGTACTTTTATTTGTTGATAGTTAATAAAATAAAATTGATAATGATTATTTGGTCCACTTACTTACTAAATTATCATTAGGTAAAACTGAAAGTTCTTGTTAAGTTCACGATAAGGACCAAAATGATAAGTTCAAAATTGAATACATGATTATTAAATTATAATAAATACTGAAATCTAAAAAATACGCTTACTGAAATCACACTACCATAAATCAAAATATTTGCCTTTATATTATATTATAATTTATCCACACTCGCGAGCAACTTATTTTCCAAGCCCTAGTCAACGGACATCCTTAAGGGGAGTTAGGGGTAAGACGGCGTCACGTAAAGTGATTACGTGTAAAACTGTTAGCCGATGGGCGCTTGACTACTTATATGCGCCTCGCTTCTTAGCGATTCAATTTTGCACACGTCTGAAGGTGAAGATGGAAATTAAGTTGGCGGTTGAGTGGTTCCCAGATTGAGTGTGAATCTGTCTGGCTGATTTGTTTTGCAGATTTAGAGAAATGGTTCCAGATTGTCTTTAAAACAGACGTTTAATAAAAGATGCAGCGTTTTGTAGAATAATATGAGATTATTGGCAATTTGTAATGCAGATTTTATTTTAAAGTCTCTATTTGGTGACTAATGAAATGGTAAAGAAACAATAATTGGCTTAAGTCAGCGTCGTGAGTTAGTAATCTAAAACTAAATAAATAATCGCAGCAAAGTAGTATTTGAATGATGATAAATAACGAGACCTGCTGCTATTTACAAATTATACGAAATATTTATAAAGCCAAGTCTGATTCATCATAATAAAACGAGGTTCTAACTCGCAACCATGAAAGTCGAAAATACACCTCTTTGATAATAACACCTCTTTGATGCTAAATCAAATTAATACTGTCCCAAGTCCCAAAAAAGTAAAAAACAATGTCCCACTCATATGCATAGAGTATGATTAAAGGCAAAATGAATATTTAAATATTACGAGTTCACTCAACAATGACGTTTGGGGCGCTTAAATCTAGAAATATACGTATTTTTGGAAGTCAAGTTACGCCTTGGAGCACACTGAGAGCGCTTGTCCAATTTTACTATTAGATTTATGTATGCTACCTATCATTATTTCATTACTAACAAGTCATAAAAGGAACTTGTTGTTTCATCATTGTTTGATTCTTGTAGTGAAGAAGATTAATGTTGTACATTTTTTAATTTAAGTATAGAATTAGTAAGCAGTGGATCTGCATTTTACATATTAGTTATTTATCATGTGACAGTTATATTATGCTTAACCCATCCCCAGCCAGCTACTATGATTCTGTTTTTAGGGCAGGGCTGTGTACTTGCGTTCGACATAGGCAGTGAAGTGCATAAGTACATATTTATACCATAGTTCCAAAAAGCCAAAGAAAACCGCCTGCAGCTTTTTTTTGAGTAAAATTTAAAGACCTAATTTATTATTTCACTGATTGTGTCCACACCTCAACCGCCGGCGGGACAAGTCAAAGATACAGATACACGTCGGGGGGATGAGTTTGCCAAAAATTATAATTTTAATTGCGACCCCCTTTACCCCTACTCACCCGGACACTGACGTTGCAGTGCTGGCATTTATGGAGATGGTATAACTTTCAAATTATTAAAAATAAAATCTAGATTTACTTTATGGCACACGAGTTAACCAATGGTTCATGGATTGTGTCAAAGTTGCTTGCGCCAATTCATAAATCACTGTAAGGATAGATTTGTTTTTAGTAATATTTTTCTTATTTTATAGGTATAATAATTATATTTTTTTCTTTATTTTCTATGATTACTACTTCTAAAGTGTTTTGTATTCTTGAATATTGCTTTAAAACATAACATTTTTTTAAGTATGTAGTAGTACTCCTCTGTAACAATACGAATTAATTAATTAGCCGCGTCCAGACCGGCTGAGCGCCGCTCGCGAGCCGCGCTCAGACTTCCTGCTCGCGAGCCGTGGCACCCGAGCTAATTTGTAAAAAGTTCCGAGCCGGGCTCGCGAGCCAAGGTGAGCCGGTTTGAGCATTCAGTTTCTCTCCATGTAGCGATGGAAAACCACGTCTACACCGAGCGAGCAGCTCAGACTGAGCCGCCTTTGAGCATCGGCAAAAACCGACAACGCATGGCTCGGGGCCGAGCGGCGCTCGGGCGAGCCAACGTGCGCCCGAGGAAGCCCGAGCGCCGTCCACACCGGCCGAACTATTGGCTCGCGAGCCAGACTCGCGGGCCGCGCTCGGCCGGTCTGGACGCGGCTATTGATTAATTTTTGTTAGAAAACAAAATCATTGCCAAATGGGGAAACTTTCGTTCGTACATTCTTAATTTCCTCATCCCCAAAAATCAACCCTTAAGTAAACCTCTCATTTCCTCTGAAGCCTAAAAAATTAATGACTCCCTGTACACACACGTAAAAACAAAGGGGGTGGGTAGACACCCGAAAATACGCAAATAAAGCGGCACGCTAACAATTTCCTTTTAGTCATTACACAGACTAATAAGAAACGCTGGGTAACTTACCAAAATAGTAATAGATTGATACTATGTAATTTTTAGTTTGAAACCAAAATGAAAATTATTACTGTCGATTGATATACCGACAATGTTTCGATTCTTCCGGAGAATCTTCATCTGTGACAGACACACAGTGTTAGCCGCGCCCGCGAGGAGTGACCATACTCATACCCAGATGAAGATTCTCCGGAAGAATCGAAACATTGTCGGTATCTAAATCGACAGTATTTTTACGTAAGTAATAATTATTTATTTATTTATTAAAAACAATTTTAACACTATAACAGCGTATGCCAAGGCAGTGTTAAAAGTATATCAAAAACATAACTTAACATAATTTACAACATAATTATTTAGTCTAACAATTAAATAGGTACAATAATGAATAATATAATCAAGATAAAAAATTTACACAAATATTTTTTTCTAAAATAAACTGTGCTACCTCCATGAGTTTCGGCAGGTTGAGGGCAAATATATCAACATCATTTTCATTGAGGTAGTTATAATAATTATAATTATATTTTATTTTAAAAATTACTTCTAAGTATTTGCTCTATACTTAATTTTTATAGATAAAAAAATACTTCGAATTAAACGAATACTGTACTTAATTATTAATTACATTATAAAGTAATAAATAAATAAATAGCACGTTTTGTATGTAAATTAAAACAGTTGGAGTGTCCAAGCTGTTTTGATTTAACTGCGGTCATTATTTGTAACTGCATGCCGTATGCTAAATAGCGAGAAGGAGATTTGGGATGCTGCATTCAAAAAATTCAAAGGATTTTTATTGCATAAAATTATTTAACCGACTGTGCAGATTGAGGAGGGTTATTTTTGGAAAAGAAAATAAAAAAAATGAAAAACCACAGAATACACCAAGTACTTAGTACACAAGTATATAGTACTTACTTGTGTAATCTGTGTTGTGTTGTGTTGTGACGTAAGCTAAGGCGCTGACGTAAAGTTAGAACAGCCGCCTCATTCTCCAAATAACCATGTCTTAACGTGGCACGTCACGGCATTGTTATTTTGAAAAAATCTATGGATTTCAGAAAACAAAAGCTAATTAACGTGCAATCTCTTACCGCGTCATATTTTAAATGTCGTCAAGAATCGAGCAGCAGAATTGTTTGATAATACGTCATGGTAAACCTCCTGTTTTCATGTACACGTATAGGTGAGTTGTGGCTCAACAACGTTAGTCTTTGACTAGCATTTTGAAACATTACTTAAGCTAATAATTTTGTAGTATAGAACAATAGATGCTGATATACATAGTTATCCACTCCACGAATCATGTTAAATATCCCGTTTTTGATATTTTATTAAGTATTAAGTTATAAATACTGCAATTTAAAATGCAATGAATCTCCAACCTTAATATCTACGGCAAGAAAAATATCAGTAGAGTTAATCTAGAGCGAGATTACTGCAGTACGTCCTCAAGTGAAGTTAAATAGGTTTGGTTCCGTAGGTCGGGATCTTGCAGAGTAATGTACCTACTGGAGGAAACCTACCTCTTGATAGGGATGTGACAATAATAAGAAATAATTTAAGTATATTAACGGGACTTTATCACGTATTTTACTTTCACGCATTTTGTTATAATCTACCAGCCAAAATTGACTTTTTTTTTAACTTATGGCAGTTATGTCAAATATCTACCTAAAACAAGCATGGATACGTATAAGCCATTAGCAACCTTTTTATATTTATCCTATTGTACTTGTACATAAAATGATGCTTACATAAACACAAAGTAAATTTTAATAACAAGACACGTAGTCATTTGACAGACCTAGATTTATGAGGCATAATGTAGACCTTTGCCCAGCAGTGGGACAGTATAGGTTAGAAAAAAAAAAAAAAAAAATGTAGATTCTGCCAAATGAGTAGTCATTTGACAATATTATGTTTACGATCCATAAAAGTCATAAAACATTTTTATATCATCGATAAAACCACAACACTACGGGGTAAAAGCGGGCAGCTACTCATGCAAAAATCCCGTCTCAGGTAAAATGAAGTCAGAAGAGTCGGCTAAGACACGACTTGGAATAAGAACAAAACATGGACATTTTATTGTTTTTCCGCGGTGGTTATGTTTACCCCACCTTACCCTGTTTTTTGCTCGGGAGCTTTCTTTGTTGGGTGCCTACTTGGTTTAATTATTGTATGTCTAATTAAAATCGTGGGAATAATAGGTCGCAAATGTATTTTTTAATGGCTCTACCATTATACCTAATATTTTCGGATGATCAAGAATATTATATTATAATTTAGAATATTATATTACTTTGGTTTAGGGAAATTATTAAATTATACATACTAACTCTTACCAAATTTTTGTAAGTATCGGACACACCTTTGACTAACCTCTTCGCCGTCTCCAAATGTCCAAAGATCTGTAAGAATATGTCTTTCGCATGTCGGGTGGGCATAGTATATCATAGTAAGTAGTTATCATAATATTTCATCTAAGTATATTTAATTTACAATTTCTAAGCGGCTGGCTGCCGAAAAACTATTCAAACAATATCTAAGTCCATGTTTTTAACGTTATGATTAATATTGTTTTTAAATAAACTAAACATGAGTCTTACCTATGTTTATTTGTATCTAAAAACTCATGAATCGTGAGGAGTTGTTCATTTTCCTTAGCCGTAAAGTCCAGTGAAAATACAAGTTTGAAGTAGTCAGTTCTTGAGACATGGAGTCTCTGTCTCTAGACGGAGTGGACTTTTCAATGTTTACTTTTTGGATCGACTTTTAAGCTTGCAGGAAGGGTTTTCTCATAGCATTACATTACATTTAGTCTTCATTAGCTTTGCGGCTGTATCATGAATATGTACATCAGTGTAGCTACTTTTGACGGCAATGCCAATGGTAATGCAAAGTTAACGCGATCCCGATCAAGAATTTGGTAAATGTATAGGTACCTGTTAAAAAGTGTAGTAACTGCGGTGAGGATGCATACACTAATACAAAATGACGTTCATACTTTTAATAGGTATAAAATTAATTTATTAATTTATGATTTCCGTATCCGTTTTTAAAAACGATTTCCTTTTTAAATCGGACAAATGTCGCAAGAGGTTGTTTTTATAATGTATTTTTAGCAAGAACGTAACAAAATAGAATAACCTTTAGAATAGTTATATCTCTGTAAAATAAGAGCTCACAATAAAACATCAGTAATACAAGTAAGTTCGTGAGCTCACACAATGAGCTGTCGATATTAGTTAAGGTGTAATGGACACCAGCGCCACGCCCAGAGTCAGGAGGTGTGATTCTGTTTCTGACAATACTAGCCTATTCAAATAATAATTTCTTTAAAACATTATTGACGCAAAAACAAATTGATGTCCTCTTCAACAGGGTTTTTTCATTCGACAGGGTTTTTAAGTAATAAACCTACCTTGAATAATTCGAAACTGTTCCAAATTTAAAAAATTAGGTACAGAAACGAAAAGACTGCAAGGATAATTAAAATTTTGAGTCTGTTCGAAATTCAAATCAAATGAGAATATGAACTAGTCGTTAGACTCGTAGGTCGACGGTCAGCATATTTTTTTGAAGAGGATACTAATGTGGTAGAATAAAAAAAAAGATTGACAAGGCTCTTTGGAGTTATATTCAGAAATACAAGTCGAGCGTGCAGGAAATTACTCTCTGCTCACCAAAAAGTATTTTGTCACAATCCAAGTTAAAAATAATAGTTTTAAAGTCTGAATTGGTAGCCAATACGGAATGGGGAGCACACCAGTCGCGTGCCAGTTCCCACTGAGCTAACACCACACAAAACAAACTAATACGCACTATTACTTTATATTGACAGCTATTTCAGTATTTATTCTTTTTCATTTACGATTGACTTTAATAAATATAAGTAAGCCATACAGAATTTTACTTGATAAGCTAAGCCCTATGCTTTAGCCTTAAGATTTTTTGAAATGCGAAAGGGTTTTCGCAGGGAATTTTGAACTAAGCCAAACCAATTTATGCACCAAAATATTTTTTAAGTCCCATCTGAGTGCAATTTTTAGGACGAAAGTATTAAATTAAGTCTTTATAGAGTCTTTAATAAATGTACCTACCAAAATGTTATTTAAGAGGTAAAAGTATGTAAGTTATAAAACATAAAGTTATTATTAAGAGAAAGTAAATATATTTTATCATCATAAAAGAATGAAGGAGACCATATACGAGCAATACACTTAGAGCGATATTCATATGATGTTGCCCCGAACTCAGAATGTTGTTTAGAGTTCCTTATAAAAATAAAATCTGTCAGAATTTAAGTAATACAGAAATCATAAAAAAATATATACTTTAGGTAGCGGTTTGCGTTTCCCTAGATAACTTAATATAGTGAAACAGGCAATAGAACCAACTAGCTTGTAAAACAATGTCGTTGTTATTATTGAGGACCTACCGATATCAATGTTTTTTTCTTTCTTCGGCACAGACAAGCGACCGAGTCAAAAGACCGCGACGGGAATCCGCGACTTAACTTTACTTTAGACAATATTTAAGCATCGAACCTGTATACATTGGCTAAACGTTTCCCGTCTCTGACTCTGGTCTCATATTTCTTTTCATCTTTTACAAAATGTGCCAAGGTACAAAATAGTGAAGGACCCATCATTCATTTTGTTACCTAAATAATTGTTCGTTCAGAACCACATTCAACAAAAATGAACCATTCAACAAGTGTACGGAACCATTCGCTAAAACAATACCTGGTGGAAATAAATTCGCAAGATTTTTAAAATATGAAAAAGAATGCGTTCTTAAAAAAATTTATTTTCCCTCACAATGTGTACAAAACGCCCCATTCACGGCACAATGGATGTTTTGTGGTCTGTGTCCGGGTGCTACTCGACAACATTTTATAATGTATCTGTATATTTTAATACACGGAAATTTTATTAACTACGTAGGGATATAATTATATTCTATATAATTATATCTCTATATAATATTATTATATTCTACGATGTAGAGTAGAACAATTTAAACACGAGCGCGTTCAGTGCTCATAACGCACAATTAATCAATTGTGCATTTCGACGAATCTAAATTGTATAGGTACAACTGTCATGCCTATAGGTGGATTTTATTTAAAGCAGTCAGTGAAAAAAATCATTTACTTGATCACTACCCAAGAATCATTACTGATAAAATTTCTCAGATCATTTTATATTTTATCAAATATTTTTCAAGAGACGACAATACGTACTTCTAAATACCCCTTGCAAGTCTATATTTTACAAATGTCCTACAACAAGCAAGAATTTCACAGTAGCCCCATATTCCGTGACCCTTGACGTGTGTCACAATGCCGTATGGGTGCACTTACTGAATTGTTTCTGTCCCACGTCGGCACACATAGCACTATTTTATAGCAAAGAAATACTTAAAAAAAAAATGATCTTTGTTATTGCTACTAGTCAAGTGTGCTGACGTGAACGAAATTTAAATTTGGAATGTTTTTGACATTGAGGTTTAGTAATTAAATATTTTGGGATATCATTGGACATTTTTCACACCGTCATCTAGTCCCAAGATAAGCATCTTGCTTGTATTATGGTAACAAGATGAAATTAATGTAACTAAGTTATTGATTTAACAATGTCAGAAATTAGTGCTTAAGGTTCTTTAAGTAACTTTTTATAGGGATGTGCCTTAAATAAAATTATGGAAGCTTTTTCACATAGTTCATTCATCATTCGTGGTCTTCATTCAAGAGCTTTTTGGAGACCAATGGTCATCTGTTCAGCGTGCTACGGCTTGCCCATTGCCACCTTCATACACGATTAAATATTGCATTTAGAATACACTTTCCTGTTTTATTTTTTCAATGTTCTGAAATTTTTGTTTTATTCGAATTTTTTTGTTTTACTAGGCATAAAGATTAAGTAAGTGTAGTTGAGAGTGTAGATTAAGTAAGTGTGTGACGTGGTGATGACAGGTGGTGCAAGGCGTTGACAGAATGGTGGCCGAGGACTGGCAAGAGAAGCGTCGGACGACCAGCAGCACGATGGGTCGACGATATTGCCAAAGTCATGGGCCGGCAGTGGATCAGGCAAGCGCAGGACCGTGAGAAATGGCAGAATGAAAGGGAGGCCTATTCCCAGCAGTGGGAGAGATCAGGCTGCGGATGATGATGATGATGAAGTGTAGTTGTAAAAGATCCAAACATTTTTTTCTGTTTTCTGCTAAATTATCTGATTCTTTATTTCTTTTATTTCGAGACATTATTCCGAAGTTCTACTAAACTGGCAACCCTACCCGCCACACATTTAATGCAAAGCATAATTTCAGAATCTTGAGACATTCCTTTCAATTGCATGCTGAATGGGCATACTTTCTGAAGTTAACCGTTTAAGTTTTCTGCACAATACTGGATGACTGAAGTCTCGAAGTATAAGATCTCGATGTTTTATATCATACTTTTTGTTATGTTTGTTCGATTACACGCGATTGTTTAAATCCAGTTATAAAATTTGCGACTTAGGTCATGAAAATTGTAGTTTGTATTCATAAAATATGTAATTGTAATTCTCCAATGACCAATAACTTAAAAAAAAACAATACTTAAAAAGTTAATTCTGATCCTAGTTTAGCACCATCTGTCTAACTGGACATAAATCTGGACAACGGATCATGATTCTGAATCATAATTATTTTTTGCAATAAGTAGGTATATGTTGAATTTATATTTGGATGGTAAAACCACCAACAAAATTAATACAACGCAATGAATCATAAAATAGAAAGAATCATATTGTGTATGAATCAAAACTTAATTCTGGAGGTAAACAGACTACAACAAAATTGAAAAATTACCACAAACAAAGTAATTTTTACCATCTCAATGACTAAAGAAAACTTCAAATTGCACTACCATAACAATTCCATAACAATTTATGTCATGACTGATGATTCCCCTGTGACGTCTATCGTGTGAGCAATCAAACTTTCCCTTTATCTTTTGATATTAAAATGAAACTATTAACATTTCACGAACTTTTAACATTATCGTAAGGGTGTATAACCACACTGTAAATTATTTCACACACCCTGTAGATTTTACAGCGAAACTTGTCTATTTATAAGTATTTTGCTGAACAACTTTCAGTATCCTACAACTACCTTTTTCAAGGAAAACTAACATAGTACATTTTATACAAATAATATGCACCCATGACTTACTAACGTACCTACCTACAGTACTCAGAGAGATTTTAATCTCAATAACTTTACAGCTTTTTCCATTTACAATGCCCGGAAATACAGACAATTATATATTGGTAATTTATATTTATTTTCGTTACTACTTATTTGTGTGGACATCATTTCATTCTAGACACCATTAACTTCTATCAAAAGCAGTCACTCATATTCGTAAAATCAAACAAAACATAACTCGATTCCTAACTCACTTTCTGAAAGTGGGCTGAGCTGAGTAGGTTAGTAAAACACCCCATTTGACATTGATGTAAAGCCTCGCCCTACATTATCGACGGAGGCAAATATTGATGGCTCACACCCGAATTCCCGCCATTTCCGATTTCTTCGCGGCGATTGTCTTTTGTTTTCATTTTTTTAGAACGCTATGTAGAAGGAGGAAAGGGATTGAAGGCGTGGTCATTTTTGAATAAAGAATAAGTTATTTTGAAACTCAACATTTTCTTCGAAATTCGAATAATTTTTGTTTCAGGGTTAAACAATGGATGCATGATTTGAGTTAGGCATCGTTCTAAACGGTCACAATTTGAATGGACAAGTGGTATCAACAGTTGAGCATTTTGCTTCAGAGAAACGTTCAATTATCAGTCACGGTTTTTAAAATTCTGACAGAGGCAAGCGACCTAGACATTCAGAGTTCGACTCTAACTCATACGAACTTATTTGCTTCACTACAATGAATAAAATTATCCTCTTTAAAACACAATAAAGTTTTCATGATGTATGGCCATTGTGTGAGTGTCATTTAATGAAACTGAAACGAATGGGCACGGCAGGGCCATCCGTCATACGGCAGTGGCTTAAAGTGGATAAGAAAAGGTATCTGAGCACAAAGTCTACTTTGTGTAGTCTGTGTAGTATGTGTTACGTTACTTTTTGTAGCAAAAAAGAGCAAATAGCTTTACCATAGTCATCGTATTCAATATTGTAAGAAGAAAATATAATTAATTATTTAGTTCTAATTGGTATTAAATGCAGTACCTATAGCTATGTTTAAGTTAGTTAGCAGTAGTCCGATTTACTTTAACAAAAGCTTACTTTAAAAAGGAAGATGCGAAACCCTTTTGTAGCAAAAAAAAAAATTAATACTGTCTCGCAGTGAAATGCTTTAACTTTTTATAAGTCAAACAATTTTTTTATTGAATGTCTTATCCCCACTAATTCTTCAAGAACACATTGAGATTCCCGCGGCCCGCACGCGACCTTCCATAATGCATCGCTGAAAGGCCCTCATGTGTAGACTAATGAATTACCCTGAAATAATGAATTACCCTCAAATTGCATACAATTAGCGATAACCTTGTTATAGATCGCCATGACTAACTGCTCATTGATCGCATAGTTGAAATATATTGTTTCATTTTTATTATGTTTTTTAAACTATTTCTAAATCTAACGTGATACGTTTCTTAATTATACACATTTCAAAATGCAAAGTTAAAAATAAAATCATTTTTTTATTTTATACGTACCAGACAATGTACCACGTTGGGCGCCAAATTTGGCGCCCTAAAACGTTTGTGTTAGAACAAATTTTACATTATTTCAGTAGGTATTATATTATGTAAGTATACCTTCTTTTACAGTTTGCAATTTATGTAAATCGATATTAAGGTATCAATGCAGTAAAAAATCCTGAATGTATTGAAACTATCCAATAAAACTGGTAAATAATTTTATAGGTTTTTTTATAAGAAAACATACCCTTTGCCATCAATACAACAAAAGTATTGCTAATACAAACTATCAATTACCTTGACAACGGTAATTTTTTGTTCAGCAAATATTACACGAAGCTCACTTATCAAATCAAATATTAAAGCAATAATTTTCATGCAGAAATGCACTTGTGTATTATTCGATTATTAGTATAAGCCCTTGGCTTTGCTCGTTTGATAAATTTGAAAATTTAAAATTGTCTATATTACAGATCCTTAATAAACAAACTTACTTTGAACTTGGTTTCCGTCTGTTTATCAATATTATCTTTTTTTGTTACTCTTATGGAGTGTTGCTGTCAACGAAAAGAGACAGCAATAGATTGAATTTTGGTTTTAGCTAATATAGCTTTAATGGTTCAATATGCATAAGGGTTTGCTGTTTATACACATATATTTAATATGTGCATAAACAGGCATACATGTTTGACAGAACTGTGTGAAACCCCACATGTTTTTGTAATTATGAAATTATAGTTTACTAATAGCTGTGTTTTAATATTTAGTAGTTTAGAAGGGTTTAGTAATACGCTGTTAAATTTGATAATGTTATTGAACTTTCAATGTGAGACGCGATGACAAGAAGTAGCTATACTTAGTGGGTGACTCTCAGATTATTATTTATTTACAAAGTGAATTAAGTAGTGTCGATATCAGGCGCCATTTTAACATACACCATTAATAATAAAAATTTTTAACGATTGGTTTTATTGTTGATTTAAAAAAATCTTATCTTCGATGATGTTTTAAATGAGTTTTAAGAGCGATACCTACAAAAACTCTGACAGAAGTAATGTGTTTATCTTGTACCAACTGTATTACAACAAAACATTGTGCATTCAGCCAGCCCTTTCAATGTATTGCCAGCTCAAGATTGTGTTCTCCCGCGGTCGCCCCTTGCATTTCAAATCGAGACGTTCGGATTTCGAATCCGTCTGCGGTAACGACCCCTGTCTGATCACGTGACTGCGTGCTAGTCTAATGTGTGTTCGAAATTTGAAATTAGAATATTTTACTACAATGTGTGTGTGGTGAATTTGTACTTACCGAAATTATAAATTACCATAAATACGAGTATATCTTATCTATAGTATGTTATGTATGTCGGTGTGTCACAAATCACGTGGTAAAAGACTCGTGTGTAAATAAATATATTCTATATAAATATATTGTAGGTAGGTAAAGACTTTACTCTTTTATAATGTTTTTACGTTCTTAACCATTGCCTCTAGGCAGTATTACCCCTAGCTAGAAAATATTAAATAAAAAAGTAAGAACTAAAACCACAACGGTGTGATATTTTCAGAACAGAAACTTTAAGAGTGAATAATTTTAATCGCATTGTGACTAATGTGATAAAAAACTTATTAAATAGCAATACTTTTAATCTGCAACTTCATTTCAATACTGACCTCGCTAGCCAATAGGTCGCGGGCGTGGCAACATTCGTTCGATTAAGAGATCGAGATTAAGTTCCTAATTCAAAACGTGTTAGAAAATTGAAACAGCAGGCCACTACGCATCTTAATACCATCTATCGGCCTAGATTCGAAATTAAATTATATGTGTGGGCTTTGTACGTTTGTAGTCTACGGAACAATACCTTGGACCTTTCACTTTGATAATTTAGTACAATATGGGATTGATTTAGAATGGATTCACTTTTTTATGATTTACGTCAATTGTTTTGTTTTGCAGTGTGTCCAAAAAAGTATAGAATCTTTGTCCAATGTTGTAGTCCGTCGCCATTTCATAAATTGCCTGCCCTTAACAAACGAAATGGGTGCGGCACATCATGTTTCTTTTCTTCATTATCTTCTATCACTCATCATTTCAACACTTACACCTTCACACTCATACACATTCACGCATTCCATCTTTTTTACAGAATCACTATCCATCCACATTCATGATTATTGCTTAGCGTGTAACATTCTTCTCTCCTCTAGTTATTCTAACAATTAAGTTTGAAAACAGTAGGTACATGTCACTGGCCACTATGAATAAAAAGAAAAGAAAATGGAATTCAATTCAAAATTGGAACGCGTTCGAATTTCAAACGGCACTTCACACATCATCACGCCAACACCTTCATTAATCGCGGTGCTCCAATTAACACATTCGTGAACTCCCGATAGGGTAACGAAATTAGATTTTTCTTGAAAATAGGTTAACATCATGTTTTCATTTAAAATTTTTTGTTGTTATGGTTTGCAACGTGGTTTTATAATTTGTTTTGGCGAATATCTTATTATTGTACGAGACAAACATAATTCTTAAACGGAAGTGCTTCGATGGTGTGCTCTTAGAAGACTGATGAACTCAATCTTGGTTGTAAACGTGCGTTTATAGAGATTACAAAATGAAATAAAATATATACAATAGCACATTTTCGTAATGGTAAAATACCCAATCTCGTTACAGTAATGAGAGTACCACCGACACGACCGCAAGTAGGATGTCATTCAGTCCCGTATGACACCTCATTAGAGGTCTGCGGGCCATCATGTGATTATGAATATAGAGGATAGAGGACGTTGATAGACTCAATAATTGGAGACCTGGTTTTTATCAACGAAAGAAAGAAAGAAAAAGCATTGGTTTGACACACAAACCAGAACAATCCACAACACATAGTGAAATAATGTACTTATTATCGCATTCATTAGGTACGTCCTAAACTTCGTTAATTACTACATTATCCAATTAATTGGGACTAGATAATAAAAAATATGATAGGATTTTGACCATGCTTTTGAGTTTTTTTTTCCTTAAATTCAATTGAAAATCAATTGAATGCAAATTCAATTATTTAAACATTGTTTAAAACATGGAAATCATATATTGTTTTTATTTAATTGTATGCAACAGGAATACTGCATTCTGTAAATGGAACTTTAGTACGATTCGGATTAAATAGACGGTTAACTAGACGAATCTTTATGCTTTTAATATTTTATTTATCTCAGTTTCGAGTTATGAATTTTTAATGAGATAGCGAGAGATTATGAGTCAGAAAGTCATTTCCCGGTAAAGGAGAGGGCGCAAAAAAGGATTGCTACAGTCATAGCGTTTGTTAGAATGGAGCCATGAAAATAGCGATTTTGTTGCAATAGTTATTTTTTTGTATTGGTACTTTTTTTTTTTTTTTTTTTTTCCTGTTTCTATTTATTTATTCAAACAAAGTATTGGTACTTTTTACGTATTAAAATTCAATTTCTGTTGTGAAACTGTAAAATGCCACTATGCCACTTCTTGGTCTTTGTTTGAAGCTACTTCCTGAAAAATGTTTCTGGTGGTACGAGTCGATTATGATTTACTTTCTTTCTGTAAATTAAATAAAATGCATAAAACACGCACGCTGGTTTAGTGGCATCAAATCCAGCCCGTACCATCTCGAGGGCAATCCAACATTTCGGTTTCGGGTTGTGTGCCGCCAATTTTTTTTCCTTTTCTATTCTTTTTTCTTTTCTGTTATTATTTTAGTTTCGCTTCCCGGATGGAGTGTCTAGAGGGAGGAATTGCATGAAGTGCGCCTATTTCGGTTACCATTTTGTAGTACTTGAACAAAAAAACAATAGTTTTTTTTTTCAGTTGCGAGATAGAATTATTTCGTTTGTGAGTTTTTGTTTGAATGCTCTTTTTATCCAACTTCATTTATTTTAATTTTGATATTTTAAACGCAAATAACATCCAACCACTAAAGCCTACTCCACACACAGCAACACCCAACCACACCGCGTAGGCGCGTGCCCCACGCTCGTCCGTAGGAGATTACCCGCCGTTTATAAATTAGCCCGTCCATATGTTGTGGACACGGCTTTGTTGAATTAGGATTTAGTGTGCTTTAATCCAGGTATAATTCCGTCTGTTTCCGTTTGGAGTGGGCCTTCGACTTTCGATTTGAAATTAGAATGACCCTATACTCGTAATGAACTAAACTGCTTAAATAGTGCGAAGGCAACAACGAAAAAAATTAAATAAATATGAATTAAAATGTTCACGACTGTAATATCCCAGGGAATGACATTTCTTTCGGATCCCTATGTAACCTTTAGATCCTTTGAAGATGTCTAAGGGGGTGACTACCCCCTTAGACCTGTCGTTGTTTGCAACTTGCTTCATCTCCCACTGTGTTAGATTAACGAGGTCTAGATTCTAGAATGTTCAAATCCCCACATTCTAGACCGTTACGAAACTAGGAACTATGCGTGTTAATACAATAATGAGGCAATAAGCCACCTGACCCCTCCATCTTAGGAATCCCGTCCATATCTATACAGACATTGGCTTTTGCTATCGCATATTTTAGTTTTGTAGTATTTTGAGCAAAACATGGGTCCCAAAACCACCGTATTTATTATTATTATGTATGTCAAGGTTTCAGACATGGGACTATGGAGTCTTGGACCTTTGATAGCCATGCATGGTTCCGAAGGAAACACACAGAGGCCCTTTTGACAATTTATTATAATTTATTGTTACGAGACCGTAGCGTCACATTGTAGGGCCTTCTTTCCTTTCTTCTACTCGTCTCTATTATAAGCAAGAGTTATTAGTTATTGACTTGGGAGTAAACGGTATGAAAGAAAGAAAGAAACAAGAAAATTTCCCCATAATCTAAAAAGTCAACTCTACTGACGTAGAAATTAGTTTAACTTTTGTCTTGGTTTTACTTTAAAAGTCCTAATAAATGATTGAGTAAGTGAATAAAAGTGTTATAATGTGCCATGATCAGATCCGCTAACTATACTGATAGTAGAAATTATTAGTTAGAATTTACATACAAATAAATTGTAGTACAAGTAGCGACGTAATAAACAAACTTCTATTACTTATGGGCGATGAATTTACAAACACTAACTTGTTGTTAGCATAGCAAGTAAGCATTATTTATCTTTTATCATAGTTATTTATATCACAGAATATTTAATAGTTTGTATTGTATACTTATTTTATTTTTTTATTTATAAATTCTTTATAGAGCACACAAAGTAAAACTAAAATGTACAATTGGCGAGCATAATGCCGAAGGCATTTTCTACCTACCTATACTACCTATATTTAAAGCTGTATACTTAAAGGGCTCGTGGCGAAGCTTGCTAAGACGTTCTTGAATGATTGACGAAGTTATACACTATGCAACGCTCTGAGCGGTCACTTTTAGATGGGTGATCGCAAGTGGCATTATCTGAGCACTTCCTTGATACTTAGCGGTAATATAATTTCTGCTATACTTTAACTGACACCATAAAATGGTGACCATAAAATAGAGAGCTAAGTAAAAAAACAATTACGATCTCCAATGTTCTGGTACACTTTAATGAATTTTCAGGTACAAAATAGATAAAAAACAGAGCTTTATTCTATCTAAAAGCTTTTTATCTAATCGTCGACCTAATTAACCCAAAGTCAATTACGCCGATGGCTCGGTGGGCGTGACAGTACAAAGTAGTAATAAGACGATCTTCTACGCACCACTGCGTGTGCGCCAAGATTACGTACAGGTGGGGACAGAAGTGTTATAAAATTTTAATTGTAGTAGATTTTGTTGAAGGAAATTATTGATTCGCTTAGGTTTTGGAGAGCAGGAAAAGAACGTACAGTTGGTTACAGAAGTGTTAATCAATTTAAATGGTAGAGTCATGATAAAGATTAAGTTTCTGAAAAGGGTTTTTAAAGTAGGTAAATGAACGTACAAAGAGTTTAAAATTTAAATTAGTGCATAATTTTTTGGGAAATGAGGTTTTATAAATTCTATTCAATTTGAGTGCTTAGATTTTGAAAATTTATCGTAAGAGTGCTTGTAAAAATTAAAGAGATGGATAATAAAGGACGTACATCATCTAACAGATTGTTTTCTTTTTGTTTGGAAGATTATTGAGCCCTTTCTCAGAAATGCATCATCGATTCAGAATCCTTGCACCTTTTAGAGCATAATAGTACCTACACAATAAATGCCACAAGTGTAATACAATGTAACAAACATAACCACTTTTCTACATACCAGTACAAACATGACAAAAACATGTTCGCTCTCAGGTACTCTTAATTACGGTGTGCACGCACCCTAATCTAGCTCAGAGCGTGCCGAATCGCCTCCTGTGTGAAACTACCTTTAGCATGTACTCGGTAACTGATAATTATTTGCTGATTGGATTATGCTGTTAGGGAAGTACTTAACTGTTTATATCAATTTTCAAATTAATCATGGACAAATGAAACTCCGAACACAAAAGTCATGACAATTTACTCAAATCTACGGAAGGATCGTTGTAGCTGTATGTAGCTCAAGTGGTTTCAATTAATTTATTGAATATTTTTTTTGGGACAATTTATTTCTGGTGGAAAATAAATTCGATAATTATCAAGTTATTATTTTGGACACAAATGTATTTTTGCAAATTTTAGTGGACAAACAATCCACTATAATTATCTATACTAATGTTATAATAAGGTGATGATGGTTGTTTGTTTGTTTGTTTGAGAGAGGTAATCTCCAAAACTACTCAACCGATTTGAAAAATTATTTCATCGATGTGTAGAATGGACTGTCGTGATGGTTACAGGCTATTTTTTATCCCGGTATTTTCATTAGTACACCCGGGCAAAGCCGGGACGTGCTCTTGGGATGGAAACAATATTTTATTCTATTCTACGAGTATATCTTTTATTGTTAACAATATTCCTGAAACTCAAGAACTTTGATAGTAAAACCAAATGGTTATTACGATGTAGTGTTAAGTATCTGCGAATAGGTACTGAAAGTCGATACCTACTTAAAAAACCATTTATATACATCACTATCGTAATACTTAAAGATTTATATTTATAATACACTAGTTGACCCAGCGAACTTCGAAGCGTCTAAGGCATGGTTATTTTTTTTTTATAATTAAGCTTACTTAATTAACTTAAACTTACTTTAGGTTATACAAATGTTCTTATACTGTTCGACGAAGTGTCTGGCGACCGGCTACTTCGTATGTCTGCAATGGATGCGACTGCCGCAACACCGTAGTGGATGGAGCAAACTTAGGGAGTATGTCCAGCATTGGGTAAAGTCGGGCTGTTAATGATGATGATGACTCTTTAAACTCCAGACCAATACTCCAATCTAACTCTCCACATATCAACTAACTCCGCCAGTAAAGTGCGCACGTCACCGCGATTATCTCGGAGTTTCTCACACGCTGTCGTATGCGCATGCGCATTTGTTTAAATTACATTTGCATGTGCATACTCTTGTACGGACATCGTTCCTTTACATGCGACGCTATGCTATAAGGTTCAACTCACACCAAGATGGAAGGGAAGCGGCGCCTAATTTTAATGTCATACCATTTTTATATCTAGGTATCTTCACCATCATAGTAGGAACATAGTATCACTGAGACAGTACAAACGCAGGCGACTATAAACCGTAAGCGGCGCCAAAATTTTAGATCATTTTAATACTAAGCATTTTAGTAGAAACTATAATAAGATTTGAAAATCGTAACTTTGGTTCACTATTGTTAACACTAAGCTCTTTGTCTCAAATTAAAATACATAGTATGTACCTACTCTTGTCCCGTTAAACATCACTTTTATATTTTTATCAGAGTTGTTTATCTTCATTATATCAATATCTTTTCATGTTACTGGACCACAATCTTATAAGGAAGGATGCGTGGGCGAAGGACCACGATGCGTGCGCGCAGATTAAATTGCATTAACGCCGTATGCCCACATATCTGCGGCAATGGCCGCCATTAGACGCACATCATTTAACGCTGTTTTTACTACTTACTTTAAAGTGGGTATTTTAATTTATCATAATGGTCACTTAATTAAAATAGAGAAAGAGAATCTTGTACTGGATGATTTTAAATGTATTTTGACAGGTATTGCATTCAATTGTAGACCGATTTTGAAAACTTTTAGATAAATACAAATTTTTTCCTTATAAATTGGTGTGGATCTGATGAGGATCTTGGAATTTACCTGAAACTACTCCTCAACTCAATAAAACGAAAAAAAAAAAAAAAAAACATCGTGACAATCATTGCAAGGCAGCTTATGTCAGTTAACCTTTCTGATTCAGTATCACCAACAAGCTGACCTGCGGTTTGATGCCGAAATTACGTTTTTCGCTGTTTAGAGAAGACCCCCTTTGTTCTTGTCTTTGGTTCTTGTTTTTTTTAAAGATGGTTTTCATAAAAATACGACTTGTTATTCAGGTTTTCACCCGCTAAACTTTGCGCCAGTCTAAAGACAGCTAATACCTTTTTGTGAGATATTTTGTTAGCAATAAACATTTTTAATAGACGTGGGTAGTGTCACTGTGTCTATAACTTTGTAGCTAATATCGTTACTTAGAACTTGTTCACTGTTTAGTATTATGGGTTGACATTAGGAATAGAAAAGCTTTTAACAAAACGAAACAAGCTCATGATTCCTTTTTATAGAATAACTATAGCTGTGCCTCGCGATGTTCCTCGCAGTGAGTTGTTTCTGTTCCTTTGGGAATACCGGGACCAAAGGCTTTTGTGTTAATCCAGGATATATCCTTGCTTATAAGCTATCCTGGTACTAAATTTCATTCAAATCCATCCAACAAAGTCCACGTCTAATAACAAATACAAATCTATCTATAGTTACAAACTTTCGCATTTTTATGTTGAGGATAATTTATGTTGCAAGTCATACTATCATGTTATTTCTTAAGCTTTCTTGAAAACAATTCATTTTTTTTGGTAGAATTTTATTTGCAATTTTCGGCCCGTAATGTTTTTACAGTGTTTTTTTCTTAAACCTAAGCTAGTTCATATTTATTAGTTTGCTTATAAACAATGCAGTGGCAGCTAATTAAAATTTAGAAGATGTCCCAACGATCTCAAGCGGAGGTGGTGTATTCAAATATGAGAATGACCATAACTCGTAACATCGGAATGCAAACATCTCGTCATTCGGCCAGTTCTCTCAGCCATATACAATCTCCCTCGCAGATCGCACACAAACATCCAAAGCAAACGTCTTCAGACCATTGATTGAGACACAGCCTATTTGATTTGCGCACCGTGCTGCCTGTTTACTAGTTTTGGAGATGATAATACATAGTTTGAAAATTAAGATGCAAAAAAATATTTAAACACCGTTATTTAATCATGTGACGATTTAATGACCTATTTTATTAGACATTCCTCTTTTAAATAATCTTAGTTTGTAGAACTTGGTAGTAAGAAAAACAACAAAATAAACAAAGTGAATGAATTAATGAACACTTTATTGTTCATAGAAAAACCATTCATTATACAAGGTTTATCCATCTATACACGCTTTTATCACAAACCTTATCGCTCAAAGCGATTTCTTCAGATAGGAGATAAAGAAAAATTTAAGTACGTAGTAGTACTTAGGTTGTAACAACTCTATCAATTTCCATCGGCAATAACGTTCGAGTATCAGACTATTAATAACTCGTACATCGAATAACGAGGATCAAATACGTGAGCTTTAAGATGTTCTCTTCATGTAGGCATTCTGCATCGACACTGAATAATAAATTAATCATGAGTAAAAAAGTAGCCGCTATAGTTGTCTCTAGGTACAGACTGTCTACTAAAATTAAATTTAAATACTTATTTATAACCTTTATAGATTACTTTATAAGTTAGAAACTAATGTTACGAGTTTTTTCTTCCGGTGTAAAGCATTTGTTCAACAATAATTGGATATGGACTGATGAGATGCTACAAATTAATATCAATACAATCCACCACATCCCTACAGACAAATTAGGTATAGACGCAGAATAGGGGTAGTACAGATTAGAAGTTGCCTAACTCCGTCTGCCAGTGTCCGTGCAAAGTTTGTCTGTTCAACTTGTGTTCTGTTTAGGTTTATTAGATTAGAACTTACCATGCGTTAGGTATATTTGTAGAATAAATAGGTACGTCTGATGTTTACCGCCCGGTTCCTATATAGTTAACGTACGCATGTCCGTGAATCCATCACCATAGCAACTTTGTTTTTACAACTTAAAATGTATGAAACTTTATGACAGATAACATATTTACACTCACAACACAGTGTGTAACATAAACTCTTAATATCAGCAAAGTCGGCCAAACAAGACACATTTAAAAGACATTAGCCGACGGTATCACACATCAATACACGATTGTCGCGGAAATTGAATCCATCTAATATTATTGGATTAGAAGCTACGAAAGGGAAAATGGAGGTGGCAAGCTAAAGCTTTTGTACTTATAGTGATCGTGATCAAAGCCATTTTATTTACATGTGATCAGATTTAATAGTATTGTGAACACCTTTCCTATTTATACTGCTTTGGTTTTTATAAATGGAATTCCTCATAAACTGGCAACATACGTAATAAAAGCTTTCAATATATCTTTATAAAAAAAAATAAGACGGAGAAAGTAAAGAAGAAAAAGAGTAGTAAACTAATATAAAATACTAAAATTCAACAGCTGATGAGCTACGACTACGCTAAAGGATCATGCTTTCACAATATGACCATGACCCCTTTTGAAACACATTAGAACCAATGTCGTCTTAAAATTGCAGTAGTTGATGCAGTTAATAAAGATAGCATAGTGTGTTTTAGTTGCATTCGGCAAAGTATTAAAAAAATTGTCACATCAAAATTTAGCAACCCAACACCAACGAAGCACACGTAACGAGTTATTCCCACACCGAATCGATATTATTAATTCGGATATGGATACAGATAGCCGGCGGGAAAGCCTTATCGATATTATATCGATGTATCGAGTTTCACATCACTAGGTAACATATCGAATTCGCGCCTGGAGGTTTTTTATGATTGAATCGCATCGTGTTTTACTGAAATTGTTTTTTGTTGTAAGTTGTTCTGAGGCTTTTACGCGATTGCGTGTAGGTTTATGTTTTCTCTTCTCTTTGTTTTTGGAATAATATTGGAAACTTATACGTACTGGAAAAAATCATGTTTTTTGTAGACGATTTTACAGGAAAAAAACCCCTTGTGAACTTGTAGTGCCCGGGAAATTGTTGAGGCCTGGATTGATATGGATTGAGAAAATAAAGTAATGATCAAGTGGCCATCTCTGGTGACGAAGTTTTTAGGTCTCTACGACTTTAAAAGCTAGGATCGAAAATTTAACGTGCCCTCCAAAATACGGAAGCTTTCACTTGTTAATGCCACTTCTGGTACTAGCCCATGGACTTTTTGAACCAAACTTTATACGAACCTTTAGTCGAATACGAACCTTTAGTCTTAAGATTTTCGGACCTATTACTCGGATGACAAACTTACTAGTTAAGTTATCATCACACCTAGGGATAATACTAATGAAATTATACATACAAACTTTCAGGTACACATGTACATTCAAATTTCGATAATTGAGTCCAAACATTAATTTTAAGCCTACATCTCCATTTGGCAAACTTAGTAGTTGGGACCAAAAGTCATGGGATGGATATATTAACATACATTTACATATCACACGGGTTTGGATGCATTAGTTTTAGGACGTGGTTTTGGATTTGGGTTTCTGATCTCTGACCTTAGGAAAGTTTTGGCTCACAGACTTATGCTGTACTATAACTTACGTTTATTTATATATTTGAGATGGAATAGGCTTGCCCAGCCCATAAACTGGACTGACTAGCCGCGGGTTCCAATGTCCCAGGCACTACAGTGTCCCGTTAAGTGTACCTATATATATATCATATGTATAGATGTAAGGGCCTGAGTTGTTTTGTCCAAGACAAGTTCTTGGACGTTCTTGAAAGAAGGTCTTGAAATCGCGACCACACTTCATAGTTTTACAACTCCAACTGCATATCTTTAACGAGGTCATAAAAAGTTTGCACCGAATCAGACAGTTCACAAACCGATCCAGAACTAAGCTAGCAAACCCCAGATTAACGTGTGTCTATTGGTGGATTAGCAGATCACGTGATCCAAACCGAGGCGTGCTAATACACGGTCTGATGTGGTTTATGTTATAAGCGAAGTTCTGTGACGTAACAAAGGAGCCAATGTGCATTTGAAAAAAAAGAGGTTTTCCTCGTGGTGAACCTATTTTGAAGAGCACCAATAGAAGAGCACCTAAGCACTTCCGCATGACGCACCCGTTTAGGTGCTCTTCATTCAGTAGTTATAAATGTTAAGAACGTGTAGTCGTCATTAGCTTATTTGAGCAGTATTTCGAGAGCCCTAACTCAATAATGTGATCAGATTATTTAAAGAATTTTACGGTTTTAGAAAGATTAATCTTTATTATAATACACTGCAGAGAGAAAACATAATATTTCATTATAGTTTTTGAAGGAGAAGTCAATCCCGTCATAGCGTTTTACGAAAATGAGCGTCAGAGCTGTCTTTCAGAAGGGATATCACTATTGTAATGTGAGAAAATGTTTTATTTTAAGCGTTTGTGGACCTGAAAATATATTCTCATAATACACTACAGCTCAAAACAATAAAAAAATAGCCTCTAAAGGTAATGAAAACAATATTTAAAAAGTACAAAATCGTTTCACTTTAACACATATTTTTTACTAGTATTTGAAGAAAAACACAAGAGTTTTATTCATTTGATGAAAATATAGGTATTTCTAAACGTACAGTTTTTTTTTCAATCAATTTCGAGCACCCAGTAATTTACAGGATTATTTTATAACCATTATATATCCGGCCGCGCGATCGTCTTCCGATTAGTCGATCCCGGGTCCTCCCAGCGAGAGGACGTATCACTTTTTTCCGCCGCCTTGTCAAACAAAATCGATAGCGTAGAAAACTCAAAGCGCGATACACTAGTATTGATACTTGTACCATATATATATATTTTATTATAAAGAGGTAAAATTTGTTTGTTTGTTTTTTTGTTTGACGGAGGTAATCTCCGACTAACTAGTCATCCGATTTGAAAAATTCTTTCACCGATGTGTAGAATGGACTGTCGGGATGGTTATCCCTACTAATATAATAAAAGGAAAAGTGTGTGTGTCTGTCAGTGTCTGTGTGTCTGTTTGTTTGTCCGTCTTTCACGGCAAAACGGGGCGACGAATTGACGTGATTTTTTGTGTGGTGGTAGTTGAAGGGATGGAGAGTGACAGGGACATTTTTATCCCGATATTCCCGCGGGAACGGGACTTACGCGGGTGAAACCGCGGGGCGTAGCTAGTAGGCTATATTTTATTCCGGTAGTTTCATTAGTGAAGCCGGGACGTACTGCAATGCTGCATTACCACTCACTCACTCACTCACTCACTCATTGGCGTAATAAATTGTTTTCTATGATGGTGGATGGGAAGGTTTATTTTTTTAACAGATTCGTATAGAGGGTAGTTTGGCGAGTTAAGGAAAAATCCGACTTTACCCATTTTTTGCCCCCTTTTTGCCCACCCCTGGTGTATCTCAAAAACTACAAGACCTGCAAATATTTTTTTAACAGATTCGTATAGAGGGTAGTTTGGCGAGTTAAGGAAAAATCCGACTTTATCCATTTTTTGCCCCCTTTTTGCCCACCCCTGGTGTATCTCAAAAACTACAAGACCTGCAAATATTTTTTAAAAGATTCGTATAGAGGAGGTCCTGGGGAGTAAAAATCATATTTGTGTTTTGCCCCTGTTTTGCCCCTTTTTTGCCCCATTGATGGATCTCGGAAACTACGTAACATTTTTGATTGCTTTAAACGGATTTGTATAGAGGAGATTTTGGGATGAAAAAAAAAGTTTTCAGATTTGCCCCCATTTGCCTCCCTCATTTTGCCGCCACGCGTATCTCGGAAACTAGGAGACTTGGAAAATTTTAGTTTTCAGATTCAGGTAAGGCATTACAAAGTTGATAAAACGTGGTACTTTTTTTTTTTTAATTTTGACTTTTTTTTTTTCTCCATACATTTTGTATTAAATTTCGAAACTTTTTAAGGGCAAAATAAAAAATTTGAAAGAATTTGTAATATTTTCAAACGGATTTGTATTGAGGAGGCTTGCATTAGTAAAAAAAAGTTTTTAGTTTTGCCCCTATCTGCCCCCTCGTTTTGCCCACCACTGTATCTCAGAAACTATAAGACTTGGAAAAATTTAGTTTTCAGATTCATGTAGGGCATAATAAAGTTAATGAATTGAGGTTCTATTTTTTACTTAATTTTGACTTTTTTTTCTCCATACATATTATATGAAATTTCAAAACTTTTGAATGCGGGATAGGTAAAGTGGCGACAGATCTCAGGGACGTGTGACCCCCGAATGCCCCTTAAATCTAAAGGGAAAATTTATAAGACCATAACCTGTCGCGTTCTATGGATCAGAATGTTGGGCAATAAAGTAGACTGATGATAGGAGAGTGTATGCTACTGAAATGTGTATGACCCTAGAAAGATAACGTGCGCCCCAGAGGCGCCTGCGAAATAGATTTATCGCTGTTTTTTTTCATCCAACGCGTGTACACGCGTGTGTTTTCAAGCCAACTCAGTCGTCTTGGTCAACACCACCGAGGGACGACTGCAGCTATTCGGTAAGTACCGTAGTTTGGTTGCTATGACCATACGTTGAGCTCGAGAGGCTCATGTTTATCTTCTGTGAAACTTTTATGTATTTGTGTGTGATTACGTTTCTGTTACTTTTTCTTTATTTACACATAAACAAAGTATGTAGGTATACAATTAGGTTATTGTTATAAGTAAATTTTATTGTTTTGAAAACATCTTTACTTCATAGGAAGCAGAAGAAATTATGGACGAAAGAGAAATATATTCCTTTTTGAGTCAAGAAGATGAAAGGTCCAGATGATAGCAGTGACAGCGAAATGGAGGATCACGTAAGTGAAGACGATACTTGTTCAATGTGATACTGACGACAAACAGGTACATAAAAGATGCCATTGATGAAAGCTTGAACACCTCAACACCTCCTGACGACACCTCAACACCTCTGGATGACGCCTCAACATCTCTTGATGACCCCTCAACACCTCCTGACGACACCTCAACACTTGAAAGTACTCTACGTGTTATTTACACACACAATGTTTTATCTAAGCAAGAAAACCCTTAAACCGAAGAGAATATAATATGGAAAAACGAAGTATTTAACTGTGTACACCATGGATGAGATCTAAATTGGAAATCCCTACTTTATCAAAGTGTTTTGAGAGAAAATATTGAGAACATCCTGCCACGGGCTATTGAAGAAGCTTCTTAAGAAGCTGAAGAGTAACCTCCTGCCAAAGTTCGCCGTTACTGTAGGCTATGTACCACCAAAAATTAAAGAATGTCTATGATGACGTGTACAAAATGCAAAAAGTCTGTGTGTGGTGAACAAAAAAGATGTTTGCAACAAATGTCTATAATTTTTTTTGAAGTATTTTGTAATTTGAGACTGAATATAATAGTCAATTTTTAGTTTGTAAGAAAAAAAACTATAATTGTTCCATAATTATTTTTTTATTCTTCTTTAATATAAACTAAACACTTCAAATTATTGTTTTTATTGATTACTTATTTTGGATTGCATAGAATAATATTTTCTTTTTTTTTCTCTTTATTATGTTGGTAGGTTGCCTTTTATTTAAGTGTTTGTTGTTGGACTTTAGGATTGTAACTAAGATTTCAATGTCCGCATTTCCAAAAACGGTTCTATCAGAACACCAGCGCGGCGTATTGCCCCCGCAATAAACCGCATTATGCTTCCCTTCCTTCGTATGAGCAAGTGGCCAACTCTGGTGACGGAGTTTTTAGGCCGCCTAAAGGCCTCCGTCATGGCTTAACGACTTTTTTAAAAGTCGGGACCGACAATTTAACGTGCCCTCCGAAGCACGGAAGCACTCAGATAATATTGCCACTTGCGGTCACCCATCCAAGAAATGACCGCGCAGAGCGTTGCTTAACTTCGACGATCTATCAAGAACGCCTTAGCAAGCTTCGCCACGAACGCTTCCGCATTATGCTGAGATAGGACCATTTTGCATGCCTAAACTACTAACTACTAATTTTAGCCTATAGCTTAGTATGGCATGGTCTACGTGACCTCAGGACGGATGAAAGTCATATCACTAAGAAAGTTATGAGTATGAGTGTGAAATGTGGATGGACAATAATGGATATACAAGTAGAAGAAGGCCGAGGGAAAACTGGATGGATTGTGTGAAAGAGGATATGAATGTGAGAGGAGTGAACTTCGCCAACTACGAATGATAGAGATGAATGGAAGATTAAGCATGTTGGGCCCACCCCACCTAGTATGGGATAAGAGCAGAAGAAAGATGATGAAACAAACAACCTAAACGTATAAGTGTAAAAATACAAAAAAATCAAAATATAACAAAACGAAATTTAATATGAGCGACTGTATGGCTAAATTTTATCAAAACTTTTAACAAATGTCTAAGGGGTAGTCAAAACTACCCTACTTAGGTATGTCCAAAATTTGGAGTATTTGGACTCCAAATACATATTTATTACTTATGTTCGTTCACATATCATTGTGCAGATGTTTACATTACATGCTTAACAGAGTCGCAAGAAAGAAATTAAAAGAAACATTTGTTTCGGCAGGATCTCGAGGGTCTTATTGATACCTGATCAAAAATAGAGATAAGTACTAAACCACTTGGCTAACACGGATCGTTGGCTAAATTCTCTAAGCACAGATCTTACATATTATATATTACTTATAAGATAAAGTATCAAAACCATTCATACCATTCGTTCTAGACACGAGCTCACGCACACTTTTACATAAATTATAGTATTATTGAAGTGTGCGTCAAAAATGACAACTCTGCGTAGCACGATCTAATGTTTGAGTTGGTCAAGATAGCTTACACGCTCTTAAGTTTTTATTTCTCAAAGCGCACCAATGAGGTAGGCGAGTGATGGGGTAGGTGGAAATTTCAATCGAAATAACGTAAGTCATAGAGTCCATATTTAGGAGAAGTCCATATCCCAGATAAAACAGTATCCAACTTAAAATATGGATTTTACTGCACAACGATGTCATGCTGATTATTAGCTGTAAAACCTTTATGTTAATCATATAGATTTATTATAGTCTTATCCTACTATTTTCCACACTATCGATAATCTTACCTGTAACTTACCCCACAGACCCGTATAATTACAGAGCGTCCCTTGTTAGAATTAATCTCAGCGACATCTGTTCGACAATTATGTTCATGTGACAGTCCCTTTCTACTCGCATGGAAACGATAGAGACAGAGATATGGTAATGATGTATTTTGTTGTGTGGAAGGATTATTGTGATTTGTTTGGAGCACGTTTTGGGTTGGATTTTGTTTGGGTTTGCAAATACTTATTCGTCTGGACGTGAATGTTATTTTGTAAATTTATTAATTTGGATTGGTGGTAATTTCGAGAAATCTAAACAAGTAATTAGCGTTAACGTCGTAATTATTAAAGATAAGTTATCAATAACCCGCACTCACAGAGATTTAACATTATTGTTGACAGTAAAACATGTTTACCTACTTCTTCTAAAAACTATTTTTCTTAACATTTTATTAACATGGATATTCCCATTAAACATAGGAAAATTAACGATGCAAATAAGATAAGCATTCAAGTAACAATGTAACCAACAGTAACCAGTAACCTATTCAGCTTTAAACGTTTGAAATTAGCTCCACAACCATACTAGGCAGCGCACCAATCTTCAAAGCAATCTATCTAAATATCTTAGCGATACACAACTTACACATTCCCGTATCAAACATTTATCTGTCTCATAAAACAGCTCGTATCATACCGGCTACCGACAAAACACATTACACAAACAATGGAATGGCCAACTTAGCTGACAACCTGGTGTGGTGGCAGTGGGAGCTGGTAGCGTGAATGCGAATGCACCATTACTTAACTATGGTTTATTTTACATGGCACTGCCTATGGCTATATTTTTCTGGTTATTTTTTTATCTAGGCTATTATGAAACCGAAGACAAAAGTTAACGTATCTAACTAACTTTCGGTTTCATTGCAGAACCCCCTTTTTCTGCCATGTCAAGTTGAAAGATTCGATATGCATTTTTGAAAATAGAATGTAAATAATTATAGTTTTATCAAGTTTTAGACTAATTATTTAAAAATATTTAAAGAAAAGTACCTACAATAATAATTATGTCTGTGCATAAGCTGTTTTGCTAAGTGTTGACAATATGTCGATTGTGTCATCATGCTATCATAATAATAATACTTATTATATGTAGCAAAATAATAATCGATTTCGTCTAATTAATCGCTGGCACTGTCACCACACCTCCACACTAAGAAGCCCAATTAATCAGTAGACGGTCTAATGAGCGAATATTTCATTGTCCAGCTCCGAGCGATAGCGGCAAGGGTTGCCAAATGTCTACACAAATAGGTACACCAATACCCAAGGAAAGCCATCTTGGTAGAGTTATCGAGGTTCATCGTAGCGCACTAATTTTGAAGAGCACCAAAGTACTTCCTCATTGCACCTATTTAGGATCTCTTCATTCAGTATGTCAACTTATGCAAAGAAGAAAACAGTTGAATCGTATTAGTAATAATACTTGTAACACCATTTTCTGTACTCTAGGCTAGACGCGGGACATTGCGATACATTTTTATTACTATAGTTTCATTCTACTACTTAAAATTCCTAAATGTTTTCATGTTTGTGGCTTATGTTTTGTAATATAAAATTAGATCTGATCCTATTTTAATTTTCACAAGCTTCATAAACCAATTTTTAAAAATCTCACGAAGTCATCCCTATACGAGAGTAGAGTAAGTAGCTCAAGACAATTCCTTGTAAAACTGAAAGCATTAAAGTAAATCAGTAACTATTGAAAGCAAAACTGAAGATTCACTTTAGAATAAGTATCTAAGTACATTTTATTCACCAAACTACTCTAACCTGATGCTAGTATGAACTCCTATTCATTATGCCCATAGATACGAAATACAAAACAAGTAATCATCTATTCATGCATGAGGCACAAGACAAGACATCCAAAGTCAATTTTCAAGTCCGACGCCTCAGTTTAATCAATACCCAAAGGACAGGCAGGTCCACTGCAGAAAACATAAGCTAAAAACGTTATTGTTCTGGTAGATATGAAATTCTACGAAGTAACAGATAAGAAAATAATTATAGGTACGAGGTAACGAGAGAAGAAAGTTTAAAGAAACTAATAGGTTAATTTACTATGTCAAATTCTAAAATGAGAGAAGGATCATCACATTTGTAATAATAATTTATACTTAATGCAATATTTCAGGCAAAAAAAATAAGTTAACGGTGTCAAACTTAAAACGTATTAAGATCTAGGTGACTCTACTCTTCGCAACCAATACTAGGATAAATCAGGACAACTTTTTTTTCGGTGCAAACATATTTAAGAGATGGAAAATGTAAAGAAAAATCACCAAACCAAAAACACAAAAGTTTTGTACAAAAATATTTAAAACTAAACATAACTTAACTTAACTTTGTTGAACAAGTATGACTTTCTGTTCTATATTCCTTATTATTATACGTAAAATTTAAATAAGCGCACATTGGCCGTCGGGTGCAGAATAGCATAAATAATTCCCTCAGACACACATACGACAATCGCAGGTTATTATGTTATTATATTACTGGCGTCTGTGTTGGACAACCCTGTCTTGAGACGTTTGAGTAGACCGGGAGCTGACAGTTTTGAAAACGAAAATCCTACGTATGTTATAAAGGCAAGTTAATAAAGTGTGAAAGTGTGTAAGTTTGTTACTCCTTCACGCTCAAACGGCTATACGGATTTGTATGAAACTAGCAGCACGTCCCGGCTTATCACGGGTGTACTAATAAAACTACCGTGATAAAATATAGCCTATAACCTTCCCAACAGTCCTTTCTACACATGGGTGAAAGAATTTTTGAAATCGGCTGAGTAGTTTCGGAGATTACCTCTATCAAACATACAAACAAACAAACAAACAAACAAATTTTATCTCTTTAAAGTATAGATTTGGGACTAGGTAGCTTATATATACCTATTAGGCTACTGATTTCAGTATGATTGACTGATTGATTAATAAATCAATCAGATCAATAATTCAGGCATAAAAATCATTATCATAAAATTATATGATTAAGTTTTGTACACCATCTCCTGTTCTAAAAGGGTTGTCTTAATCGAGCCATGTCGCCCGCAATGAAGGGCATCCGAGCCGGCACCGGCTCCGCTCCGACAGACAAAACATTCACTACGTGCTGATTGGTAGAGGTATGTTACATCACTATTAGATATCTTGATACTTTTAAGAACTTGGTTTCTATAGCCAAAGTTTCAAAGAGGCGATTAGGAATTGTCTAAAAGGCTTAGAAGTAAGTAATTTTATACTATTTCACACCACATCACATGTTTCTGATTAAATTAAGTACTCAAGCACTAAACGCATAGAATATTTTGTATTCCTGAAAAATAAAGATCTTGACAAAAATACAATTTCAAAAAAGTTTATTTCCGAAACGTAAATCTTATTTCATATTTTACTAAATAAGAGGTTTTGAAATGTGGGCAAAAAACAAAGTTAAACATAATTTTAGTATTTTTACTTAATTAATGACTAATTTCAAGTATCAAACAGTTTCAACCCCTGCACAATAATGACCAACAGTAAGCCGAAGTCGGAATCTACATATTGGGGTGTGGGCATTTCTTGCATCCCTGTCTGAGATATGTGTCTTAACCCGAGTCCGAATGGGGTGGCACAGGGGTGGACTAAGAGTACTTACTAAGATTATTTAATATTTGTTTACGAAGCTTGTATTATATTGTTTGTAAATACGTTCTTCATATTGAGCATAGGAAACACCAGGACTCGGGACAAATATTAGCAGATCATACCAAAAACTTGTCCCGTGTCTGAACCCGCAACCCATGCCTGTTCAATTAATAAGTGCCAGGGACATTGTTAGGATAAAATAAGCTTGACAAGCACCTAAACCATCCTCTCAGCTTAGCTGGCCATAAACACCTGAAAGATAATAGTCAATACGTGTGGGGCTATAACAGGCAATAGAATCCCCTAGTTTTAAGAACGTGACATGTCTAAGTGGTCTTTAATTTGACTTTATTGATTAAATATATTTTGACTTTTGACTTTTGACTTTTGCCACTACAGCTATCGCTAGATAACAAACTTGCGAATGGTGTCAGTATTTTTTATTTACTTATTGACTAATATGGGTTGAATTAAAATCTAAACTAGTTGACGGTATTTGATGACTATTTTTACAATTCTTATTTCAAAAGTAACTTGTTGATGAACTTAAAAACTATTTTCCCAAATCCATGCCCTACATAAATGTTTAAGGTATGCAGATGCGGTACCGCCGTGATAAGTTAATTCCTGCTGGCGATCCCTTACCCGTATCAAAATGATAATGGCCAGAATATTCGGCAATGTGTGGCCCGTCCTCGCCTTATTGAAAACTTAATGGCAAGAGTTATTGCAGGGTTTAATATTATTCGGTAACCTCGTACAAACGTATGGTGGAAATGTAAATGTGTGGATTTATAGTGTTGGTAGCGAAATAGTAGTAGTGGCTGGAGTTTCGTTAATGTGTTTTCCGTCATTTAATTATTGACAAAAAAAATGGCGGGAGATTTATGAACATAGGTTCTGAGTCAAACGTTTGATGAGAATACGTTTGGTTTAGTGTTTGCGATTTATGTATTTATGATTTAGGCATATCTTTATTATTAAAACATACTAGAAGCGGCGACTAAACGCCCAGTTTGCAATATCTCTTGTCATATCAGCTCAGGTTCAGTTAAATGACTCATTTTCTAAGGTTATAGCCAGTAATGAAGCAACAATGGACTGTGCATTGCATCCATATAAGGGCCCACTTATGAATGAAACTCCAAATAAAGTGTGCTCACGCGGAAGTTCAATGTTCACACATTGCGGGCATCATTCTGCGCCCTTTGCGCCGTAAATATGGACACGGACTAAGGCTGTGGATGTGGATACTATATTTAATGTTTTCAATATATTTCATACATAAATTATTTGAAATAATCTTTAAAATTTAACAGTTAAATACCAGTTACACGATGCTAGATTCTTGCGTACAATTAAATTGTTTATCATCATAGTTGCAATTTAAATCTTGCAATACCTACTCTGATTATTTTGTATTAAATACCTATCGCAGGAACACTATTTTGTCAATTTTATTTTGTTATGTTACGTTTTAAGCAAACATTAGGTATTAATGAAAAACACTATATAAATACGAATTGAACATGCTTACAACTTATAACATTTCAAATTAGTTATCTTAGAAACTCTACATGTACCTACTAAGATCGTACGTTCGTTACTTTAATCTTTGACATTTAGAATTTAATATCTAATTCTAATGAATTCATTTCTACCCTCCATTTTTCTAGCACTTTGTTCACACCACAAAACAGAGATAGGACAACGCGTGGGTGTCGCGTGGGCGATAGAAAGCTCCACACTTATTACCTACGTGGCAAAAGCGAACCTACTCCTGACCAAAATAACTTGACCTCTTCAACCATCACTTTCGAAATCCACCAAGTAAGGAGCGGAGGTCTTGATCACTGGTGGCATGAACCGAAAAAGCGAGACCTATGTTTATCGTACATTTGTGAGGTAACGTTTGCGATTCAGAGGGTCTTGATGCCTGGTTTAGCATTTGGTAATCAGTTACGGTTTCTGTAACGTTTGTATTAATGATGATATAGGGATGTGTGTCTCCATCGTAATTCAAAATAATCGTGGCTTAGCTGAGACGTCATAGATTTAGCAATCTTATTTTCTATTAAGTTAATATAAATCTAATCAGTTACAACTTTAACAGAATTTTATTTTACGATTTATACAAAACTCATACTTCCTCCTAAAATACCTACCTTTCAAAATAATGTTGAGGAACATTCTGATTATAAGTTATTCAATGTATTGGCAAAATACCCTTTCATTCTGCAACTTTTTATAAAAAATGTTCCAGTTTTTTTCAATCCAGTTCCTAATCATTAATTCCTGTTAAGTAAAGCGGCACGTTTTATCAAACCACGTTTTATTCATAATGAAAAAAATAAATTCAAACTTATTCGAAATTTAAATCAGAATACTTTTTTATTTGAAGTTTATTTTTAAATTAAATCTACGTTTTAAGCAAAACACAAAGAGGTAGACCCAAGTATAACCTCCATACATCAACACAACTTGGTCGGGACCACTTAATTTCAACTACGGCGAACTGGCATTAAGATTTTAGAGGGACAGTGAAAGTAGAATCACTTGGCAATTACAGACTGACAAATGGATGGGTATTAGAGGCACATGTGCCACTAAGTTTGGGGGTTACTCCTTCGGGGGTTTTGAATATCGCTTTGGACTTCGGACAAGACGAATATTGTTTAATAATTGAGGTGTTTAAGAATTGGTGTGGAGTTATTCCTAGTACCAAAATATGTTGATAGTAAGTACCTAAATAAAATTTCTTCTCAATTTTTTTGAAGAAATTTTGGAGAACACGATTGCGTGAAAATATTTTTTAAGTAGGATTTCAGTAGGTAAACGCTTGAAGTTGAATGAATGAATTAATGAAAATTCTTTACTGCACACTCTTAAGTAACTTTTATTATGAATAAACCTATAATATGAAGTACCTACCTACAATGAGGGGAAGCGACCTTTAAAGATAGATAAGTTTAGTTATATATTACTACATAAAGTTTGTACTATAAATTGGAGTAAAAACTATCGTACCAAATCCAGATATACTTAAATAAATACGTACGCAAAAATGCTGATTGCATAAAGTGGATTGCAGTCAATATGGTAGCCATATTGACAATCAAAAATGGCGGGCACAAACGTCAGCACGTCAGCAATTTTTATTTGAGCTTAGGGATGTGTTTCGTTCACAAGTTCCGTAATAAATACGGATACCATATAATTTAAATATAGTTTTTTTATTACTGAAGATTAAAGAGGTAATTATTAATCCATTTATCTACATCCTTTTCGACTTAAAAGTCATGATAGTAAGTATAAATAACTTTGGTGGTGGTAGTGCTTTTGTAATAACTTTAGAAACTCTACATTAATTTGGTCAAAACATTTAGGTACTTAGAAATCAGAATTAGATAACATGTATAAATTTTGCTTTAAAGATATAGATAAGTACATTTTTAGTTTCACCATTTATTTTCTCAGAAAAAATTTACAAATTCACTTAAAGAGAAAATACAATTTATTATGTAAGTAGATAGCCATCAAGCGTATAAGTACATAAAAACCAATCGTAAAAGGATTTTCGCAAATAATTCCTACAAGGAAATTGTTATTTTCTTCCAACGAAAAGTATTTAATTGAAGTTATTTTTCCGTATTACTATTCCAATCCCTATTTCATAGCCCACCAAACGTCAGCATACATTGTTTACAATACACAGTTGAATTTTGAACACATTTTATTTGTTCTCTTTGTTTATTTGAACTGACTAATTGGGTGTGTGTTGGAGTTGCCATTGATTCATCGAAATAACAAAAAGTATTCACCTATTGCCTAAAATATTATTGATACTTATTGTATTGATACAAGCATAGGTAAGCACTTGGTCAAAACAATAACGAGTAAATAAACAATGCACCGAAATTTAACTCATTACATTAAGTACAAAGAAATAAAACATAAAAAAACAAAAACACATCGAAACTCGTCGCATTCGAAAACTTTTTAATTGCCCGCGACTAAATTCGCGACCGTTCGACAAAAAGCTCATTGTTCGATTTTCGAATTTAAATTCCGAACGAAAGTTTCGATCAGAACCAACTTCACTGCGTCATGAAAATTTCTCGAGTGTACAAATTAATAATGGACACTTGGATATTTTGAGTGCGCGTACGGGTTAAAATTAAGTAGAAACGACTAATTTGAGTTTTGTAAAGCACTTTAAACGAATTTAAATTTTTAATTAAATAACAGTTATTTGAACTTAGGCAATTAATTACCTACCTAAGTACTTACGAGTATATTAAAAAGAGAGTATAATAATATCAATTTGATAACTGTGGTTTTCAGATCAACAAAAATGCAGCTCGTATAAATTGACAATTTTTAAATGCAAAATGTATCTTCTATCTCTTTACACTTACTTAACTTTCCTTATTTATTAAGAGCCAAGAAAATGCCCCTATAGCCATTTCGAAACATACTCACAACCACTATGGTAAGATAATTTTATCAATTACTAACTGTATAATCATCATAAGTTTTGGTCGACCCTAAACATAAGCTTCTATCCGTAGATAAGTGTAGACAACATACAAATCAAAATAATTTACAATCACATGCTGAATATCGGTTATTCGATTTTCTAATCCAATAATCGAATAGATTATAACCCTCACAAAATGTAGCCAACGTATTGTTCATTTGATCGACTCGTGCGCACTATTCCTAAATTACACTTGATAAGTGACTCCTAACTTTATTATACTCATCAAACACGTGGTGTCCGCCGATACTGGGTGTTATCTTGACTAGTGCTAGGGCTTTATCGATACACTTTATCGATAAATTAATAAAATAACTCGTCTTCCCTATTGTCAGCTTTACATAATTCTTTATTAAAGTAAGAAAGTATTAGGTACTACTTAGTAAAAAAACTTTTTTGAAAGAGAATTGCGATTCTGTTTTTATTAAATTAACAAAAAATTCTATCCGAATACCAAATACATTTAAATTAAAAGGCACAGTAGAGTAAAGAATATGGCATATTTTCATAAACATTAATTTCCACATTTTATAGTAGTCAGCATTCGATACGATACTAGTTTTTTATCACGTCTTGGTTGTTGATAATTGCAATATTTTCACAATTGTTGTTGTATTAACACCCGGGCTTTGACCTTAGAAACCTTATTATCAAACAGAAAAACACTAGGCTTTATTAAAAATCATCGATATATTTTCAACTATTGCCACCTCCCTACTCCATCTAATGCAATAGAGCGGCACGCGAGACGAAACGAATAATACATTAATATCGATATTACATCGAAACAATGATTCGATACAATGTCCGGATAATGTTAGTGTTAATGTGGTCCATTCTGTGGCAACACTGTGATGACATTCTATGAAATTCTAGTAGTGGAAAAGTGGATTAAAAACACTTTGTTTAGGACACAGTTTCGATATTATTGTACTTATTAGAATAACAGGTATTTGGGAATTTAGTAATCGAGCTACTTAAAAAAAAATATGAAGTTAATTACAGTAAAACAATATCTAATCTACCTATACTTTTTCTTGTCGTAAAAGAAATAATTACATCACTTTTGAGTAAGATAAAAATCCTCCGAGTCACGGAAAATTGTAGCTGAAAATGGTATTGTATTTACAAAAAACAATGTACTGTGTGTATATATAAAATTAGTCTTCTGGTTACCATTCACTCAAGCATTAAATTGCTTATCCTGAAACTACATCTAGTTTCAGGATGACGCTATGTGAAAATTCCAAGTATATATTTATAAATAGTTCTTTTTAAACATAAGAGATCTTCAAGCATTTTCATAATATCTTCTAGACAGCTCGCTATATGAATTAAATTGGCCCAGTTCATAACCACCCGCCTGCAATCTCCTTACTCGCAGCGCCACTAATTGATTCAGTAACAATATCACCGCTTAGCACCGTCTCTGAGACTCTAGTAATGAGTAACGTACTTATGCTTCCTTTGCTTTAACTAGAGAACTTTCATATGGAAACGAAATATGTAATGCCATGACTGTATTTGTGAGGACATTATTTTTCTGGTCTTTAAACATTTTTTACTATTTTAAACATTTTCCAAATCTACCTTTTATACCTTTGAATATGTTTAAAAAGGGTAGTCAGAGGTTCTTTAGCACAGTTTTTTTTGGTGTTACATGCCTATCAAGCCTGTACTTTTAAAGACCACTTTTGGACCTTCTACGAGTATATGCTATGCACTTTAAGCTATGCCAAAATTCAAGAACAAACAACAGCTAAACAAGTTAACATGTATATTATTGCAACATTCGAATTAGTTATCCGAAACGTGAAAGGTTACGTCCAGCGGACCCCACATGATATCGTCTAGTCATGCTCAAATGAGCCGATTCTATTACGATACGAATACAATTGGCATCCAGTTGACTTGGAGCGGGTTGTCGGTCCGAGAATTTTGTTTTCCTTATACCTACATTTTGTTTTTTTATGCCTGGTTTGCTTCCCGGATTCTCCCGCTATTTGGTAGTAGTTTGTATAAGTACCTACTTTTTCATTTCGTATTATATTATAGGTATGAGAGATCATGTATTGTGTAAAAAAGTGTTTATTCATTCATTCATTTAAATTTTTTTGTTCTTACTCATTTTGAATCTTTTGGTTTTAACTTGACTTTCTTTTTATCTAACTTCTAAGGGTCAATGTTAAACTTATAAATGGGTTAAATTACCACAGGAGTCGGATTTTTGAATTAAAATGTGTGGTTTTAAAAATTGCCAAGTATTACAAAAATTAATAAATTCAAACAAACAAGCTCTACATCTTTATATATTGGTATAGATGTAAGCTCTAAGTGAATGTGTAATTATATTTAATCTCTGATATTTAATTCTAATCTTTAGTTGGATACATTTACCTGTAATTTTGCGTTATGAGTTACAATACTTTCTTATAAATACATTTTAATAGAATCACTTTAAAAACATCATCATCATAATTACTTTACGAACCACTATACTTAAGGACACTGTTGCCTGGAACATTGTTCAGGTGGAATATCATATCCACAGGAAATACAATGGTCAATAAATACGTGTGTACTAAGACGCGAGTATCCTCACGATGTTTTCATCGATTAGAGCTCGTTTTAAAATGCATACTTACTTAATTAAGTATATTTTTTTCGAAATGATGCTCGCCCGGGATTCAAATCCACAACCTCAACGAAAGTCGAGGTAAAACACAGCTCTAGAATCAATAAATAACCGCAAACTAGAACAAAGAGGCCACGACTCATAGTTCATACCAGAGGTCAATTATAATAATAGCCAAATCTACCGTTTGACCCGACACACGAAAAAAATCAATCTATCAAATACAATCGATCTTCTACATACATTACTACTCCGTTTAGAATCACGTTCCCACGTGCGTTTGTCGGCTTGCGACAAAGCTTCGCCGACAACATGCCATCTTTACCTTCCAACAACATAGAATTCACAACCTTATTGTTTTGTACAAAGATTTTATTTCCATCAATTGTCTAACCGGAAAAATGTACTGTACCATTCTAAACTCAAATGTATCAAATGGTTCGGATATCTACGGATTTTTTACTTAACCCTTTGAAGTTGGCAGCGCGAGCAAACGCGCGCGATATGTTTCCGCCACTCGAACACCTCTTTTTTGCCTCACGGCGCCAGCCCGGCGAGACCACTTGATAAACTTATCATAAAATCTTAAGTACTGAACCGATTTGTATGCTGTAAATGTAGTTCTGATGAGAAATATATTACCTATCCGATAGGTGACAAATATACAATTTTTTTAAAGTTATAAATATTGATTTTCAAACACTAAGTCAAAAATAGATGAGTTTTTGTCAAGGTAATTTTCTTTCATTCTCGGCTCGATTTTGAGGCTAGAATATCTACCCCGGCACTAAGAAGGAACCATATTTTCCACCAAACCTCCTTTTCATGCTAGTTTATAATAAAAATCAACTAAAACATCAGAACAACACAAAACTTTGAACCGCGCGCGTGGAGGTCAACTTCACAGCTGTTTGTGTCACAACTAAATAGCACTTGACTATCGAATGGCGGGCTTATTTTACAGTTCATTCTCTAAACAACAGATGGATATAAAATTCCCATGCTATAATCGACTCTATACCCTTGTGAAAAGGTTTTAAATGACCTGTAGTACGATGGTTCAAATCCGCATCATTAGCCTTTGACGGATGCAAACATTCTAGTATTTTTGTTGGTTCGGATTGGAATCATTAGCCGTCAAAGAGTTAAGTAGAAGTTCTTAAGGTAGGTTTTTGTTTGAGATTGGTTTGCAGTCATATCTTTGACCCCTTATTTAAGGTAGGGCAATTGTTTATCAATACGTCTATGATAAATGTGAATGATGCTCGTGACCGCGAGTGCGGTCGCCGGCTGTAATTAGTGTTGATCACGGTGTGTTGGTTGTTGCTAATATTGTAGGTGGGGTTTGGTAATTACGGTTTTATAGGCTTTAATTTTTATATTTACAGATAGTAGAAGTTTCTTTCAATTCGAAATAACACACCAGTGACAGTAGCCACAATGAAGAAGTGAAATGTTTAATTAATACGTAACGCTTAAAATATTCAAAAACCATTACGTACTATGCTATTTTATTTTATAGTATTTTAGGGTAAGTTTTATCTTATTTTATAGTAAAAGATAAATCGCAAAAATGTCTTCCTTTCAATAGCTATCGCGAAACGCTTTTAATACCTTTCCGAAAACCACTACTTTATCAAAAAAATCTGCTATTACTTAAAAATAGAAGATTTAATAGGAAACTTGTTCTAACTTAAATAATTTATTCGTGTTCTAATTTTGATTCTAGTCTGTACATAGATTCAAGTCTAACCGTTGTTAACATTGTCACCGTACACATTACGTGTGAGATATTGCCGTATTAAATAGCGGAACGTTAGGGTGCGGACAGACTGGTGAAAAATAAGATAGATAGATTGGATATTTCTCACAGCGTCATCTAGTCCCAAGCTAAGCAACTTAATGATTGTGTGGTAACCAGATGACTGATATAATTAACATTTTTTGTAAATACTTACTTAAAATATGTTAGGTATATGTAGATAGAAAATCACCCAGACACGGAACAAATATCTGCAGAACATACAAACGTTTGTCCCGTAGCGGGGATCAAACTCGCAACCTCCGCGTCTCAGGCGGGCCTTCGCCCACTGCGCCAGAGAGGTTGTCAGAATGCAATTTATGGTAGAATTTTAATAATTATTACATGCGTACAAGCGGTTCATGATGTAAATGCAATTGCGTGTTGCTGTAGCTGATTCTTTTCATGTTTAGCTAACGGTTGTGAATAGGTACTGAGTTCGTAACAGTTCAACAAAATAAGCTAACCCCAAAAATTGTCACAATTTAATCCAAGAAAGAAAGTAAAATGTGTTTATTTCTATAGGACCTCAAGGATCGCTTAAAAATGTACAGTCTTATAAGGTGACTCTATTGCCTGTTCCAACGCAACTCCCTACAAAAGTAGAGCTTTAGTCTGTTAGCACCTTTATAATTATTTCTGAACTGTACCGATATGGTGACCGCCCACTTGTTATGATTACTGAGGTTATTATGAATATTTATAAGGAAAGTTTGGAGTTATTTATAATATGAAAGGATAATATACGATAACTCTGTTTAACCTAGTTTACGAGGTTCTAATCTACTTACACTTTGTTTTTGTGGTACCTACCTATAAGTGCTATTTGCCGCACCTACCTAGATGTTCAGATGTTGAGATGTTAAACTTATTTCTTAATTTTGTTTTATTCTAACTATAAATTTAAGCTTCTATTTAAAGTACTTACTTTACTCAATATAGTTGCAAATCAATTATTATTTTATTTATTTATATTTTCATAATGTGGTGGATTATAGTGTTTGTTTTGTTAATAGTGTGAACTGTGTTAATATAAGTTAAACTATTGTGTAAACGAAATAAATAAAAAAACATACATCCAAAACACATATCCATGAAACTTTTAGCGACATTTGACTTCAGCAACATTTAGTATCGCGATCGTGTTACCCAAGCCCCGGTACTGTAACGTTGGCTACATAATCAACGTGTAAGTAAATACATCAGCCGGGTTTCGCTGGACACGACTTTGGTATCGGTGGACGTACTCAGGTTAAAAGATTTGTGGGCAATATATTTGATAGTACTTAAGAGAAACGATAACAGGTCTGAAGTCCGGTGAAGTTATAAAGCTTCAGACCACTTAACATAACATAACGAACGAACGAACGAACTTAACATACAAGTTCTTCTAAAAAAACGATAACCTTTGGGGTAAACGTGTTTTTAATCAGCGGAAGCCAATCAAGGGAATCACCCAACGGTGATTCCCATCCCATTTGATCATGATCGGTTAAAGAATTTTTGAAATCAGCTAAGTAGTTTTGGAAATTACCTCCGTCAAACAAACAAACAAATTTTACCTCTTTATAATATCAGTTTAGATAGAATAGTATATAGTATAGGCTAGTTGAAATGTGCCCTACATCCTTGGTCCTTAGTACGTCCAGTAAAGGACAGCGGGTCGACACGGACCTGCGACACACAGACACTACCGTATCGGGTTACTGATTTAGAGGTACACGTCGTCACAATGTGTCCGTGAGATTGTGTTTTTAACGGTAGAGACACACGTTTGCTAAAAGAGATTTGATGTCAGAGAGATTTCAATGAGTTTTCTTTTCTTAAGTAGGAAGTCAATCTTGAGTGAAGAGTTTGGTCACACACATTGTTTATTTTTTATTTATTTTTTATTTTATCAATATATACTACGTTGCAGTATGATTAAAATAAAAAAATAAAAACAATTCTTTAACAAAAAACTTATTGTAAAATCGCTTCCCCTTTATAACACTCATGGCTTTACAGCCAGACAGTCTTGTAGGAAACAAGCCTAAACGGTGCACGTGATAGTCTGCAGACACTTTATATCCTTCACTCGTGTCATGTCACATATTATGCGAAAATACCTACTCACATGTTTTACGTTATACGTAATCTTGCATTACAGGTTTTTCTTTTTTATTCAAAACTATCAGCACGACCCGGCTTTTCACGAGTGTACTAATTAAAACCATCATCATCATCCTCAGCCCATAGGTACCCACTGCTGGGTATAGGCCTCCCTTCGTAAACGCCACAATACTCGATCCTTATTAAAATACCGGGATTTAATTTTATCCTGACCTAACCTTACCTCAACGCCGTACTTTTTTCTCCATCACACTGGTGTGATGGTGCGTGCCATTATTTGGGTTATTCCCATCTGTTCATATGATCCGTTTGTGGTTGCAACTCATTAAATAAAATGTTCCCAACTAATCACTGATCAGTTGCAAAGTTGCAACTGCGTTATAAATTAAATAAAAAATCAATTTAGTGTCAACGGATCTTACTTAATATTTTAGCATGTACCATGTTATAATTCCATAAGTGACAGATGCAAAATTATCTCAAATTACAATTCTAAGAAAGCTTGTCGCATATCATACAGCAAAGCAATGTAACAAATAAAGCATTCAAGTCCACATATCGCGAAAGGCACGTTAACTGACAGATGCCTGACAAATTTATGCGTCAGATAATCTTATCGAATCGGACAACATACGGTTTTATTGCCCACTTTCCATCCATAGTCACAGAATGGTACTAGTTGTCGTAGAACCAGCAACATATAGAACGCTGGACACGTTGTTTGACAAAACAAGTCTTAACATAATTATTTGTATCCAAAAATAGTGTCACTTTTTCTATTTAAAAAGTTAGATCCGAAAAGAAAGCTATAGGTAAGTACTTACTTCTTTACCTTTTCTATGTTGTTCTGATTCTTCCTGGAAACACAAATGATAATGAACATCTCGTTCGCCATAGACATAATCTAATAATTTTTGAAATAAAATTTTATTCTATGATCTAAATGTCTACGAAACTCTAGATTCACAGCATGTTTTGTCTCTGTCAGCACGTTCGCTAACAGTCTAGATAGTTCTAGGTCTATGCTAGAGGCCCAGCTTTCTACAGCTTGTACGTGATACGAAAGCATTGGGGTATCTAAACTGGGTTTATATTTTGTGCAAACAGAGTCGCTCGAACTAGCCTAATGCTTTGATAGAGCATTGACGGGTGTTTTTTTATTGGTGAGCAAAAAGTAATGGCTTCATTATTTAGGCAATAGAAATGTGCATGTGTTTTAATTTTGAAAAAGATTGTTTTATTTGTCGACGTAAAGACGGTTTAGATGTTTTGATTTGTTTGAAATAATTTACGATTATAATCAACTTATTTGAAATACACAAATTTGGCCACAATTTCTCCTGACGCTGTATAAAATACCATCTAGTAAAGATGCAAAGGCCTGAGTTTTATTATATTCATGGTCCGTAATGATTATTTTATTTGACTTTTAGTTTGTAATGTTAGTGAAGAAGACAACAAACACACATCCATCCACACATAATTACAAGATACTCGTAGTTACATTTATAATATCACGATTAGTAGTAGGATTATATCAGAACTTTGCCTATTTTCGGTCATGAATTTAAATTCTGCCACTAAGATAAAAAGCCACCAGGAAATCAGTGCTGTACAGTAATTCTGAGCATTGCAGCACTCATGAGTTAGTGGTGCATTAGCGTCTAAGATACGATATCTTAACGCCTCACCCTCACCGCTGGTAATACTTGCAATACTGAATATTACCTGTTTTCTGTCTGTTTATTGGTCTAGCAAATTACCTGTGAAAGTCACAGGTTTTCTAATCCGAAGAAACAGCAAGAATTGTTATTTTTACAACTTCTTTTTTTTTGAAAAATTAAAAATAATTAAATATTTCAAAAAATAATTCAACAATCTTTTGTTCTGCATAATGTCATACAATATTTGTAATTTTTAGTATGGACGAAATTCTAATAAATAAATAAATATACTTGGACATTTCACACAGCGTCTTTAACTGCAGTTAGCAAAATCATACATAGGTTACTGAGACTGGTGGTAAGCTAAATACAGTTTCAATGACAAAATGATGATGAAGTGAAGTCATATACCCAAACTAGTGCAACATAAGTATAGTTTTGACAAATCCCAGTTAGGCTCACTGATTTCAGATCTAGTTCATATTTATAGCACGTGATAATCCTGATTTGTCTATGATTTGGTCGCAGTGAACTATCCGGCATTTTGTAATGAGTTAGGAGGCATGACTAACGTTGGTAATGCTCTTGATAGATTATGAGTTAGCTTACGACTTTGAGTACTTTGTATGTTTATTGTAAGTTGTTTCTTTAAGTTCTATTACGTTGTTGAAAACGATCTGTGTTCTTTCGAATTTGCAAAAATAGACAGAAAGACAGAAAATAATATCTAGATCGACTTGTGAAGATTGACAGCTGGTGTGAAAGAAAACGGTGTTAGCAAAACATCGTAAAATACCCCAAATAGTTTATTAATAACGGTACAAAACTGGCCACTGTCAGTGAACTTTAATAAAATCTAAGATATTAAAAAATCCCTAAAATCTTTCTTCTAACGCGTATTTTACACCAAAGAATATAAAACATTTATATCCAACCTAATATCGTCATAAAACTTCAGCTCTAAAACAAAACTTGTGCAAATGCAAAACATTTAAAACGAGATTTTATTTTCCACACATTATTCATTATTACGAAGGGAGTCAGGGTTTATAATGAGTCTTAATAGCTCCTCGTCGCACTTCAGGTGCTATGTATGAATACCCACTTGTGTGTGTTCACATTTTTACGCGCGAAACGAGCGGAAAAGTGCCTTTTCAGGCTGTAGTTGCAGTTTGTATGCGTTTTGAAAGTATGGTTTAACAAAGAAATACGAGTATGAACACGGCTGTATTCACGAGATGCAGTTGTTAGGATTTTTAGGCTTTTAAGATCCTTTAAATGTCTAACGGGCTTAATGACGACTGCATATCACACTAATATTATAAAGATGAAAATCTCTCTGTATGCGCTGGATGGATTTGAATGAAATTTAGTACCAAAACAGCTTATCTCCTGACTTAATTCATAGGCTACTTTTGACTAGATGACGCTGTATGGAATGTCCAAGGATATTTATTTATTTTACAAAAGATACCTGTAGGTATCAGCCTCAATAGCAGCTCTTGAATCTCCACTACAGCCTCATAACCGTAGGATTTCACGACGTCAAGAACATTGAGGCCCGTTATCCGAGCTAATGTAGCCTTGTGTTGTAAGCAGCCGCTTTATTGTCCAAATAACCATGTCTTAACGCGGCACGTCACGGCGTTGTTATTTTGAAAAACATTTTCTTTATTATTCGCTTGGTTCAAACATATGAATTTATTTAAAACCTCAGTGTTCACGTTGTATCCATTCAGGCAGAGAATTAAGGCTGAAAACGTTAAATGTGGGTAGAAGGAAAATATGTAATGTTTTAATATTCCCATCCGCAGCGATACGACACAATTTGGAAGAAAAAGCGGATATTTTTATCAAGAAAAACTGTTTTATCGATATGGTTCTATGATCTCAGTAGGTCAGGATGTCGATTCTCGACGACTTTAAAACATGATGCGGTAAAAGATTTCACGTTATCCAAATAACCACGCCGTGTCGTGACACATCAAGAGTCATGGTTATTTGACGAGTATCTTACAAAATATAAGGAGCATTAGTCTAGCAGCGTCTTTTGTTTTTGATATGACTGCTAGAATGCTAGAATTAAGCTATTCGAAATTCAATGGTCTTAAATTAGTTAGTGATCCAAAAACTTGCTCCTTATATACTGTCTCTGACACTGTCGCTTGTCACTCATCACTTTGCCCTGTAAGTGTGACGTGCGGACGTGTCATTAGTCGCCTGATGAATGCGGAACGTTAATGCGGCTCCCATTCAGCTGATGCGTTGGCCGACACGCGCTGAGCACTTATTCTGCTATCGCTCATCATTTATTATGCTCCGTTTTTAATACTGGAGGCGTGGAAATGTGGAAAACTGTTTTATAAGATTTTTATTTGATAAAAATTGTACTAGTACGAGTACAATGCAGATTCGCTTGAGATTTGCTTGGAAAGTAATTTTCGTGTGCTTCTAAGAATAAAGTAAAATTAAGTCCGATATAGACGATGCAAGTCTTGATTGTTGCATACAATAAAATTGAAGCAATATTTGATTTCGAATGTTGAAGTTATGCTTAGATTATGCAAGTCATGATGACAGTCAATTGTATAACTACAACAAGAATCTTGCATCGTGTATTAGAAACTTTAATCGTTTAAAAATATAGTAAGTTTAAGTGGTCTAAAACAGATATTTCATTAAGTATAAAAAACAATGCACTAATTGTATTATTTAAATTATTAAATTTTCTTTACTCATGTGAAATTTTCATTTAATTTTAATTTTGATACTATCAATGAGTTTATACTCATTGATAGTATCAAAATTAAATGAAACCAAACATACATCCTAAAGCTTTATTGAACTTGAAAGTTTAATTAGTGCATTTAGATAGGACCTAATGAATGACCTAGAAACTGATCATGTGGTAATCACCGCGGTCAATCTTCAGCCTGTTCTATAAGTAGAAATCTTTAGATCGAAGATATAGAGAAGAAATATCGTGGAAGCGTCAAAAAGGATCTCAAACTAGCGATGCACAATTTTGCACACAAATAAATGTACCTATCTGAATAAATATATAAATGAAATATAAATATATAAATGTACATAAGAGCATTTGTGTCAAAACAAATACAGTTGAAAAATTAATAAAATTAATCTAATAATCGATTCGAAAAATGTGCAATGTACATCGATATGTACATTGTAGTTTTTTGTTTAAATGACTTTGTTTGTAAGTTAAATCCGCTGTTAATCCAAAAATATTTTTACACTCAAAGAACATGTCTGAATCCCAATCAAAAACAAACAGTCGTGTCTTTTCAAAAACTTTGTAAGGAGTATTTCTGAGATCACGAACAAAGGAACATCACATCACTTATAAGTCGCATCACTTTATAAACCGTCGTGGAATCACTTATAGTCCTTTAACCGGAATAAAATCCTATCCTACTAATATTATAGGTTAGAAAGTTTGTTAGGATGTGTGTTTGTTTCTCTTTCACTCAGAAACAACTGAAACGATTTGGCTGAAACTTGGAATGCCCATAGTTTATACTCTGGATTAACACATAGGCTACTTTTGATCCCGGTTTTGCTCACTTGGAACTATTCAACCCGGGTAACACCGTGGGGTGCAGCTAGTGTGATATAATCGTTTTAAAACGTCCAAGTTATTTATGTGTCACCAGATTTGGTCTAATTGTAATATGCGCGGAGTTGCGCCGATTTATCTGTGAGACGTATTGGAATTTAAGTGTTATGGAGTCGATGTTGAAGTATTTTAAAAGCTGGTTTACCTGTTTTAAGGTACCTCCTACTGTAATAGAAAAAATCAAACATTAGACAGAGAAAAGTAAAATGGAAGATACTGCCTTATAGTGCAGTTATGAAATATTGTTTTGTTTAATTAGAAAAATATTTTAATGTTGGAATTTGGAGAACAAAAAAGACCATTTACTTTGAAAATTGTGGTTTTTCGTTGGAAAAGCTTAAAAAAACGTTTTAAAATTTTAATTACAAAGTTAAACCACAATTAGGGATTTTATCAAACGACGATCGCTTGTATCAGCGCAGGTTCGAATCCTGAACCGTAACTTTTATTATGAGTCATCAATTTTTCTAAAAAACTTCTCCATGACTTTCTTGTTCTCTCATTGTCCAGTCCATCAGATCGTACCTTAGTTCACTTTACACAGCTCATACAATTCATTATTAGAATAAATAGGTGCCCTACGCTATTCATCAAATTAATCTTTTGAAAATAAACTCTAACCTTCAGCAATAAGTGTCAAGATAGCGTGGACAGTGATTACTTACAGCTCATATTCGTAGCCGCTAGTAAACTTCTTATGTACTTTTTGTTGAACCAAGATTTAGTTACAAGATTTGATTGCATATAAAACCTTCTAGCTTACTAACCCACGGCTCTGCTCGCGTGGTTATCATATCTCATACTTAGGTATAAAAGTGTCTCAAACTTTTGCGTTAGAATATGAGTAGAAGGTCTGTCTACTCAGTTCATCTTTTCTCTTTTCACATGGCTAAGCACTGCTGTATCCCAGTTATCGGTGTTCCCAATTATTTTAGTATGTCATGATATTAAGTCCCATATTAGACTAATTGGGCGCCGAACTCATTAACTCCATTAAATAAATAGTTAGTTACGAATAGGTTGTTTAAGCACAATTATTTTTTAACACAATGCGAAACTTGTGTATAGGTACCTAAAGTAAGAAACCATGCTTCGGTCACGTGGTTGCTTGTCAAGAAATTTGATATAACTACGTTACATATACACATTATTTGTTACACACATTATTTGTTATTTGTTACACATTATGGCCATAGGCGTGATCAAAAGTTACCAAGCTGTTTCAGTGCCCCTGTGGTGAGGTGTCGTGAAACTTGTATTTTATTTTGCAGTACAGATGCTGACCTCTGCTTTGTGTTATGAAACCTTACCTGTTTGTGAAAACTATTAAGCTCCTTTGATAAATTATTGTTATGAATTACATGTTTTGTAATAAAATTTTAATGTTACTTTAAGAAATGATTGGATCTTTTGTTATTCGAATAAATTACTGGTGATACAGTATATTTAAACCGTAATAATACTAGTATTGTAACATCACAATAGTTCTTTGATTGTATTGATTTTTCTAAACTGTACTTGGTCTACGCCTTTTTTTCGACTTCGCCTTTCGACATAATCCAATCATATTAAAAGTTATAAAATTAGAAATAATACATATAAATTCATTAATTTTGTGTCGTTTTTAATAGCAACTTTATCCTATGACGGTTTTCTTTATTGGTCTACAGATTACTAAATAGAACCAGTTGAGCCATCTAAGGACCGTTGCAAACGGTCTATAGGTAGCTCAACTAATTAACTACTAAGTAACTTCAATATGGATCAGAAGATAACTAAAAAAACATCTACCCTATCCAGTGATAACCTAAGTCCAGGCTAAAGTACGCGTACGGTAGTAGCGTCAGCAGAACAGGGCGCGTGCGTGAGATAGCAACACGCGAATAATTCCCGCTAGAGATTACGATGTATCGACAGCATAACAAGCTTACAACTGACAAGTGACAGCAAACAAACAAAAGACAGTCATGCAGCATGACTGACTTTTGTTTGTGCTGGGCATAGGCCTCATTTCGTTTATGGCAACTTTTTCCTGCGCTATCGCGCTAGTCTGATCCATCTTCACAAAACATCTTTTCAAATTTTCCTTCAGTTATGTGAATATTTTAATTAAACAAAGAATGACGTTTTGGACTGGTGTTTAAAATGAACATAAGTACTTTGTTTGGACTGGATTTTAACTTGCCGCCTCTACCTTTTGCCACCTCGTTAAGACCATTGCTATACTAGTTAATTATAATAGTGGAGTAGCATTTTACATAACAGATAATCAAAATAAACAAATCTCATGATACTTTATCAACTGTCCCTAACGATTTACCTACCCCTAAGCAGTATGCGCTAAGTTTTTTAAGTTAATTGATAATCTAATCTCATGCAATCTTAAGTCACACTTAGCCTGTTATATACATTTGCATTAGAATTCAACCATATAATTATATGGTAATCTTTGTATTTAACTTGGATTATTCACGCTTAATTTATGTAAGTGTAAGTATCGATTAAATCGCATATCACCATAATATTTGCAATCACATAAGCATAATCGAATTCAAATTAATACCATAATCTGTTATGCATACCGTACGTATTAAGCTTCCATACGAAAGTAGTATAATGAACAATTCATGTAAGTTTAGACCCATTTGTATACTGTTTAAGTGGTATGTTTGTTTGTATCGGTAGGTGTAAAGTATTCGAAGTGTTCAATGAAAGTAGGTGTAGCATTTAAATAGGTTTACTTGCTATCTATTTCTTGTAGTATTTCTATCGATTATCTGACAAATAACCTTACTTTATTTGTATGATTTTACATAGTAAAATAATATAAGAGTATTTCACTTTCAAAACTAATAATATAATGTCTAATATAAGAGTATTTAAAATTTTCTTTATGAGTTCAAGTACATAATACAATTTACATCTAATGTAGATAATACTAATATGTATTGGTTTAGTTTCTCTAGGTATATAAATGTGTACCTGTAAATATAAAAAAAAATCTATATCTAAGTATCACTTTAGAAAAGAACAAAAAATAAAATCAAAATCATAGTTCTAAAGTGAACTTAAAACTTGTTTTTAAAAGTCTCCTTCACACACACAAGTAACAGAAGTCGTTATTTTAACCTGAATGTGTTAAAGCATGAACAGGTTACCTCCATCTTAAATCTCAAAATGTCTTCAATGATGACATAACAAGGTACTCACCCAATCTCACACATTACGTTAATGTACGTAATATCATCCCATGGGAACGCTCCCCTCGGTTATCACACGTTTACGTTAAACGTTCACGGTTTACGTGACGGCTTCTACGTTAATTTGATACGTGGTTAATTAAGTTAATCGCTACATTTAACCGTTTAACCGATGATCTTTTAATCTTATTAGATTTATTGGTGTAGTCTCTTTTTTATTTGAGTTTTCAACTTGAAATAACGATTTCTTGTCTTGAAATTGTTTTATTTTAAAAGGATTAAAATGATTAGGACTGCAGCACCACGTCCCGGCTTTTGACGGGTGTACTAATGAAACTACTAGGATAAAATATACTTATAACAATCCGACAGTCCATTTTACACATCGGTGAAATAATTTTTGTAATCGGCTGAAACTCTCTTGAAAGCTGTGTTTCAACCATCATTCTGTTGATTCGCCTATAAAATAACATGTCTATAAAGGAACTATATACTCATAACAAAATCCGAACCACTTTCACACGGAGCGCATAAATCTGATATAATAATGCATCATGCTCGTAAAACAAGGCTAGTGCACAATAGTGTTATGGCGTTTGTTATGAGAGGGTGAGAGATGTAATACTAGATAGAGCCTTATTTTACTAAGAGGTTTAGCACACTACGATTTTCGAACGAGTACCACAGCGAGTACCTAGTCGTTGCGTGTTTTTGTGTAGCGCGTCACCTGGATGATCCAGGTGACGCGCTACACAAAATCACACCTGGATGTTGATTCTCAACGACTTTCAAAACATGACACGGTAAGAGATTGCACGTTATCTAGCTTTTGTTTTCTGAAATCCATCGCATTGTTCAAAAAAAACGCGCGCCAAGTCAAGACATGTTTATTTGGAGAATTAGGCTTCTGCTAGGTCGTCCTATGCTAGTTCGCAACAAGTTTCACAAATGACAAGATCTTGTTTGTATTGCGTGGACACTGCATGTTTAATTTTCGTTTTTATCAATATAAACGTATTGTACTCACGTGAACATATTCAAAAATATAAATAGGTACATTCTACTATTTAATAATTGAAGTGCTTATGGCAAAGCTTGCTAAAACGTTAATTGGCAAGTTATTAAGATGTATTAGGTACAAATCTTAGCTCTCTGATAAAACATGAGGTTTTTTTAATAAGAAATGAAATAAGTGCTATACCTAGTACATTTTTCCTCTCGGCTCGTAAAACAAAAGTGAGACATAAATCGTCCCTCGAGCCGTCGCACGCATCCAGGATTTTCCTTCATGTATGAGAAAACATTTTGCTTTGCATCGCTCGTTCGTTACGGAGTATGCTCTACTTGAGAAATTAATTGTTTTGTTGTTGATAGGTTTGGCTTATGAATGGTATTTGTTGTTTAATAATGATCCTAAAATAATAATAATAATTAATAAATACGAATTAAAATACTCTATTCAAGTATGTCTGCTAGATGTGTGTATATTATCAAACACAATGTATTTCATAGACAGAAAGTTTATAAGAAAAATCCTTCATCTTTACAACAACGTCCTATCCCGGTCATCAGCATTATTATATTTGAGCTAAGAAGAGAAGTTATTATTATATGAACTACGAAGAGTAAGATCCTAGACAAATTCAACAAATAAAATAAACTTATGCTAAAAAGCTATGTAAAAATCAAACAGAAAAACCATTAATTTTTAAACTTTGTTTCTGCAAAGCCCATAGAGAAGCACTACCAACATGATAATACGAACATTATACGAAGTAAAGCCACACACCCAACACACCGCCTTTTAACCCTACGGGCGACCACCTGTTGCCCACACGACATCGCACTATACACATATATACACATGTGTACATACATACCCGGCCCGGGACATGGGACCGAAAGATTCCGCGGAAAATTCAATTTATTCCGCGCTCAAGGGTTTATTTTCGGTCGGCTGGTGTTATGTGGAAAAGTTTCGTGATGAAGGCTTATGTTATTCGATGGATGTGAGGCTTATTTATTTTGAAACGATAGGGGCATTACAGACGGTTATGCTATATTTTCACTCGCTATACAATAATATGATATGAAAATATATTAAAGGTGTGTACAAATACAAATACTTGAAATACAATTTAGTTTCTGGCCAACTTCTTCAGATTTTCCTATTTTAGTACGTCATGTTACCTTTTTAAACTGCACCTACAAATAAATAAATAAATTAATATCCTTGGACACTTCACACAGCGTCATCTAGTCCCAAGCTAAGCAACTTAATGCTCGTGTTATGGTAACAAGACAAGAGTGTTGTATCAAATGGTTGTAAAGCAAGCAATAACAGATCTTAAGGTGGTCAACCTTTTTATTAACTGTAAACTCAATATAAAGTGTTTTTCCAACTCATCTCTATTTCTATAAGATTTAAGATTACCTCTATATTTTAAGCTTGACGAGTTAAAAACACCACACACCTAAAATAAAAGCTTGTTTGATAATATCAAAAATCTATTCATATATAAACAGTTCATAGATAGAACCTTTTAAGTTGTTGATAAGTTTAAGTACGCTATGATCGATTGTGGGAACTGCGGAGATGGTGACAGTAAGTTACATTAAGTTACTTTAAGTTGGCTCAACTTGATCTTTGGGCGTATGGGCTTGATGTGATACCATCTGTAGGAAGGCTAGATGGTTTTGATACTTGGTTTTTTTATGGTTGGTTACGAGTATCTATAAAACCCGGTTTTCTTCATAAAAATCGTTTTGTAGAGCACTGTCCTTTGATTCGGTAGGTAGATGATTTCCGTTATTAAATAAAAACAATTGGCTTCTTACAATTTTAAGAATCACTAAATAACGAAAAAATAAAGTATTTTTTACTAACTCATGTACAAACTAAAGTTTTCTAATGATTATATTATAATTATACATTTATTGAGTTTTTACTGCACCGTGTTTTATGTTCCAAGTATCTTACTACTATTACTGCCTACAAAAATTAAAACAATACTAAAGTACCAAGTTCTCACATCCCATCCGTACTATCGAAATGCGTCCCATACATTACGCGACTGACATACATTATTATAATCCACATAATCACATTTCATATAATCACATCATTAGAATTAGTCCACGGCGTAGCGTCGTGTGCGGTCGCCCGCGGGGACACTCATGTCAGCTGGTTGGTGTAAGTAATAAGAACTTTTAAATTATATAAGACGGGAAATATAACATTGCAGTAACAAACACACATCCATCTATCCATCCATCCATGGTCATAAACTGTATTTTAGATTTTTTTAGACCTCAGTGACGCAGTGAGTGAAGACCCGCCTGAGACGTAAAAGTTGCGGGTTCGATCCTCACCACGTGACAAATCTATGTTCTGCAGATATTTGTTTCGGTTCTGGATTTCTATTTCTATTAAGTATATGTCCTAGAATATCAAAAAAAAGAAGTAATTTTAATAGCAGAATTTCTCTTGTAACCCACACCAATCTTTCGACTCCACAATGTCACGAGAGTAGAACGTGTGTGGGGATCTAAATGCGCTTGTAAGCAGAGGTCAGGTCACAGTTTTTTGGAAGGTGCTGTGAGGCGAATATATTAGTGGATTATGGGAGGGCGAAGGACGATATGGGAATTATTCATGATTATGTGTTTTTCTTTCTTTCTTTCTTTCATTGCTGCAACCTTTTCGTTCCGCGACTATACTAAATATGTATTTGGATATTAAATACCTCTGACTACCCCCTTAAAAATTTGAAAAGGATAAAATATCACATTAAGATCTGAACACATTAAGAAAATGTCTATCACTCCCTGTATTAGTCGTAGTCATAAACATATAGTTTTTGGTTAAATATTTACAAAATAGTCTTTTAAATAAACATAAAATTTTCCTTCACCTATCTCCAAAATAAAAATAAATACCTACTATTAAAACAAGTTGGTACAGAAGCATTATAATGGTCCCCGTTCACTGTCATCCGATCAGCATCAATTATACCGAGTGGAGTAGCGACGCGACGGCGACGAGTGACAAGACGGCTTTAGATCATATCGCGGGATGAGACATACACAGGCTGTTCTATGTTTTAAAAAAAAGGACGGCTACCTCCTTGGAGAAATGGGCAAAGGCCTAAGATGCAGCAGTTTTGGGTTAAATTACCGCCACGGGACAAAATATTTGTGTGTTCTGCAGATATGTATAACCCTGGTTTTTATATGACCAACTCACTAATAAAATTAAATGTCCTCGCCAAAAATAGAATAATATCTGTTTTAGCCGACCAAGAGGCCGCTTAACGCCTTGTGGGACCCACTCAGTGAACCACTAAATGCTTGTGTTTTGGTAACCAATGACTGTAATACTACTTAGATACATTTATGTAAATGTCACGCTTATCAATATAATTATGTTTGTGTTGATGTTTAACCTATATCGTCGTTGTGGAGGAAGAAGTCACTAACTACAAAAAGGTCATTCCGAGATAAACGCGTTTTAAAGTTTTTTTGACATTCTAGCCGTAATAACTCGACAACACTTATAGTTAGGAAATCGGTTTCTTGGAACAAAATACAAATAAACTATCCATTTATTATATTCTGAAATAAAATATTCAATTATACTTTTCGTAATGTAATTATAAAGAAATATGTAAAAAAAGAAAAGTTAGTGAGTTTTAGCATACACAGAAAACGAATTTTCTGAACACTTAGTGAACTATTCATGTTAGTTAATGAATTATTGCTGTAGTATTTTACAGAAAGAAGCAAGTTAGTGACTTTTTGCTTCCTATTTCAAGTAAATAAAAGGTTTTTAAGGTTTTTAAAAGTAGTTAAAATGTAACCAAAATTTTCATTAAATTGTCAAACACATTAAAACATACAGTGAAACTTATTCCCAAAGCTAAAATTACAAAATACAGTTCACAAAATCCTTCAAACTACTAGCCCATACAACCTAAAACCATTTAAATCACTTTCATTACACTAACTTCACTTCATTATCTGCTAGATTGTTAGATTCGAACCAGAAATGAAATTCGTCAGGTCGGTTTGACAAAGGTTTGGCACCAGGTCTTTCGTTTTTTAAGTGGGATCGTCCAGGAAGACGAATAAACCTTCGGCAATACCATGTCACTAGCCATAGTACACGAACCAGCTTTCTTATTACAAACCCCCACCGCCGCTTCCCCTCAGTGTTCTTTTTACCTTACGCATACTATGACGACCTCTGTGGCGCAGTTGGGTGAACGCCCGGCTGAGATGCGGAGGTTGCGGGTTCGATCCCCGCTACGGGACAAATGTTTGTATGTTCTGCAGATATTTGTTCCGTGTCTGGGTGTTTACTATCTATAATATGTATGTATTTACAAAAAAAAATGTATCTAAGTAATCTATCAGTCATCTGGTTACCATAACACAAGCATTAAGTTGCTTAGCTTGGGACTAGATGACGCTGTGTGGAATGTCCAAAAGATATTTATATTTATTATATTATATTTATTTATATAAATTCTTTACTATAACATCATATGCCACTTACGTCAACAAAACAGCATGTTAACCAGCTTCTAAGCTAATAAAAATGTAAGTCATGTTGTTCTGAGTTTTCTGACACTAAAATCAGTATAAAATCCGATCTCTATCGTTTCTTTGTAACCTTCTTTATTAAGTAATGTGGTAGAAACTAATTTCACACAAACGGCAACAAAACAATTGTTCAATTTAAACTTTCGCAATCTTTAGTTTATAATTTACTTATAAGAAATTACGGGACTTTATTGCATATTTACGTTATTATTTGATTTCCCGACGTTTCGAGTGCGTTACAGCTCTCGTGGTCACGAGTAGACTGCTTTACTGGAACTACCGCCGCTAATTGAGGGTAGGATCCTCGTCTACCCTCAATAATTCGCCTTCAGAATCAGGAATGAACAGTCAGCGACACACAACACTAACAACATCTTCGTACGGAATTACCAGATCACAACGTTTCACACAACTACTAATTACGGGTTTCTACGAGGCCAAGAGACAAAAACCATCCTAACGATTGAAATTACGGTACCTACAGATTTCTAAAGTCTCTTGGACCATCTGCTTGTAGTAGTGGCGTTTGCTAGAAAGTTCTTTATGATCGTGTAACTCAATCGGGTGATTCGTTCCAGAGTCCAGTAAATATTCCGCTACCGCTGATTTGTGCGCCTTCCATGTACGGCAAAAAGATGGGCTGTTTGCTGACATCCAGTACTTTTCAGCGCTTCCCTTTTGAGCTCCTCTTTCTTACAAGATAACCGTTCTGTGTTAGCACCCCCTGAACATGCTTCAGCTCGCCTTGCAAATGTTTAAGGTCACATAGATCATTAGCTCTATTTGTAAGAGAAGAAACTACAGATTGTTGGTAGAGAGGGTGATGGTGTATGATGTAGCGTTTAAATATCTCTCCATGTGCGTGGGCTTCCTGTAGACATAATGCACCAAAAACCGTCAGGTTTCACTTTAACAGGACATCTAAAAACGCTAAGGACCTTATTGCTCTCAATTTCGTTAGTGAATCTGATATTAGGGTACATGGAGTTTAATTTTCACGTAAATTGTTCTAAATCCCATTCATAATGCAGAAAACATGTCATCCACATAACGCTTTCTCAGTTCTATACCGCTAGTTTGTAGATCAAACGTGCTTTCAAAGTGGTCCATCTAGATGTTAGCCAAAACCAGCGCCAATGACTACTCCGTCGATCTGGAGGTGGTGGTCCACGGTATAAAAAGTTTCTCTCTATACAGGTTTTCAGTACCTAGAACAAGATACTGTTCTGGTGGTTCATTGTCCTTAAGCCTTGTTTTCACTACGTCAAGACAGTCATGGAGTGGAGTGGGACTTTTGTAAAAAGAGAATCCTTGTCTAGGTTTACAATAATACCACCTAGTTCCAGCTCTACTGTCTTAATTCTGAAGACTCATTGAGGGTAGACGTAGATCCTACCCTCAATAATTGAGGGAGGATCTACATCTAAATAAAATAATAAGGGAAATACGTGATAAAGTTCAATAATTTCATATAAATTAAAACAATGTTCTTCCGCACCAGTGGCTAGGAGTGCATTGATCAAAAAATTTAACACGCAATTAGGGAAGAGCGCGTATAAAAAAAATTATCAAGTCGAATAATTGAAGATCTCATTTTAAATAACGTACGTTAGTTACTTTTTTAAGGTTATAAATCGCATAACGACTGTTCACTTTCATTTAAAAATAACTATGATTAGTTAGTGACTTCAAAAGAATCGAACATTAGGGATGCTTCGTATGCAAAAAGTAACTAAGTGATCTTGATGAGCAGTGATTGCTAAAATATTCGTGAAATATTACATCTAATAATACTCAAGTGTGGTTAGTTAATTACACCACACTCGTTCTTTGCTATATACATCAGTTAATGACTTCTGACATTACTATATCTCCGAAAATACATGGAAAATATTATTTTTTATTTTCTCATATGGTAGATAATGGGTTTAGAAACACTTTGGCATCATTAAGTCAATTTGCCCAAAATTCGAGTTAGTGACTTCTTCCTCTACAACGACGATATACTGTTAAGTGACCTTTCATTTTAACAGAAATAATACTGGCAGTGACCTTATTTGTGAAAAACATCCACCCACTGCTAAGTATCACATTTACTCGTAATTTTTTTGAGGTTAAGAAATAAAATGAAACACCCTGTACAGTGAACCGTTAGCTACTACTTATTGGCTAGGATGCACGGCTATTCGCCCCATTGTCTCAGATACAGGACAAATAAAATTAATGGGCTTCATCTGATGAGCAACTCTTTACTTTTTTGTCTATTCTATTTTGTACCACGGTAGTTTGTTTATTGCATATTACTTACTTATTCGTAGTTTCATATTTCGTTTTTGGTTCCGAAAGTTATAGTGATATGTGTAGAGTTCTTGCAGTATTAAATGTTCCAAAATTAAGGTTTAATACTTCCCAAACAATTATAGATGTTTTCAGCTGTTTATTTTGTTTTTAAACATTTGAAAACGACTCCAAAAATAGCACTTAGCCGATATTTTTATCCGCTACTACGATTTCATTGTCTTTTGGAATTAACTTAATAATATTGTTATCATCACATATCATGTTATTATGATAATAAAGAGGTTAGAATAAAAAAAATAAAAGTCTATATTTTTACTGTGTTGAAAATTTTACAAATGAGAAAAAAACGTGTTTCGATAGGTATGCTAAAACAGTTTTATTATTTTTCTCATCTTAAAATACCTACTCAATAGTTTTTAAACACGGAACCCTAAATTAGCATAGCTGCTAGTCTTTGGTAATTTAAAAGTAGCCTAAAGCTCAGACAAGAGCTAAAGTCTAGATTTAAACTATAAATCAAAAGCAAAGCGTTAAGGCGTTAAATCTAACGCGATTAATCAAATAACCGGCGAAGTTTGAACTATAGATAGTATCAATGTACCAAATTATAAGTTTGCCGTTTGATTGCATTGATCCTGTTTAATGCAAAAGGTTTAGATGTTGTAACAAAAATAACTATCGGATCCCATTTAGTACAGACAGCGTCGAATTGAAATACCTATCTGATTCCAGATATTTCTTGTGTCGTCTCGACACATTGCAAACGTTGGGCAGATTCTATATTTTTGTTATGGTGATAAACCACACTTGGTATTTCATCAAGACCCCGTGGCCGAATGGTGAGGCATCCCGCGTTAAGGGAGATCGTTTGTATCGACGCAGGTTTGAATCCTGGCAGGTGTCATAACTTTTATTAAGATTTTTAAATTTTTCTGTTGGACAGATTTTTCAGAAAGCGATATCTGTGACGTTTTATTTAACTAGACCTTGAATTGGCTCACAGGTGTGAAATGTAATAAGGTAGGTGTGTTTGTTCATAATCAGATAGGTCATCTGCTAGTTGCTCTTTAAGCATCACTTAATTTGACTGTAATGATTTACGCTTCTGCCCAAAGCTATGCTCGTGTTGTATCTTCATTAGGTTGCACTTATGGTATTTCAAGTCACGATTTATATTTATTTTAGTTACAAACAAATTAGTACGTTCAAACTGATAAAATACGATATCATAAATATTAGTTAGTTGCGTTGGAACAGGCAATAGAGTCACCTAGCTTATAAGACTGTACATTTTTAAGTGATCCTTGAGGTGCTACAGAAATAAACCAATTTTTCTTTCTTTCTTTCCTGGCTAACTGTACCAGCCCTATATAACCAACTTTTCTAGCTGAATATACCATATCACAAACCGGCAACAATACAGCAACTTGCTATCTCATCGCAAACGCCATCCCGCACGAAACAAATAAATAATACCGTGTGTATCTCGCGACAAATAGTCGCGCGACGGCGCGTGCGACACACAAGAGTTATGGCCGGCGATTGGTAGATGGCTTGTACTGCTGAACCCAATACCGTATTGTTGGAAATGTAGTTAGCTATTTGGAAAGAAGAACGACGAAAGACTTTAAATAGCTCAATGTTGTTTAATACAAAAATCCTGACAATTACTATACTATGGTAGGATTTGGTATCTTTCTTCATGAATAAAAAGTTACGACGAAAATTATTATCTTTAGAACATTCGAGAAGTAGAGTTTAAACAGTTTTAGTAAGAATTAAATTGTACGCAAATGTTAGTGCGAACGACGCCTAACTTTAATGTTGGTTGAACAAATAAGGGCGCGTTTGAGTTCAGGATCGATTGATGTTACCTTTACGTTGTTTGCGTTTGTGTGTTACGTAATTAATGTTTTATTGCTTTGTGAAGGTATTTGTGGCTCTGTTGTTTGATTTGGGTATTCTTATGTTTGTTCTTGAATAGGCAGTTTTATTAGTGTTCTGGTAAACATACTACGATTGAATTTATTGTGAACATTTTGAGAAGTACTTAATTGAAAGTAGAAAATAAATAAAGAAATATTTTTGGACATTTTACACAGCGTCATCTAGTCCCAAGCTAAGCAACTTAATGCTTGTGTTATGGTAACCAGATGGCTGTTATAATACTTAAATACATTTTTTTTTGTAAATACATACATATTATACCTAGATAGAAAACACCCAGACACGGAACAAATATCTGCAGAACATACAAACATTTATCCCGTAGCGGGGATCGAACCCGCGACCTCCGCATCTCAGCCGGGCGTTCACCCAACTGCGCCACAGTGGTCGTCGAAAAAATCTAGTTCTATTGCAAATAATTATGTTATTATTGTAGTTATTACTGTGACACTTTTTCAAAAAGATATAAGAAAATCAAAGTCTACGATCCAATCACCTATCTCTTGGTCCCTCTATAAAATCCAAACAAACTATTCCAGCCAAATTAATTCTTGCAACCAAGTTCATTCCAGTATCTTTGTATCCGAATACGACATCTAAATTTGATAGATAATCTCGAAGTACGCTAAATATCAAAAAGTATACACAAGTCGCATTGTATCGTTTGCAAATCACGGGTGGTCCGTAGCCCTACTATCAGTTTTCGAGTTATATAGTTATAGATCCTCGCTAACGGGTCAAGTATTTCAAAAGTATGACATTAGTTAGATTTAAAGATATTTAATCTTATAGACATTTAATCTAAAGTTATATTTATTTACTTACATGAGAATCCTCATTTAGCTTATTGTAAAAAATATGTATTTGGACATACCTCTGACTACCTTAATAGAATTACTCACAGATCTGAAAGAAATGTATTCCATTCACTGGGATACAGTCGTGATCATAAATTTCATTTAATTTTTTTAACGGTAGACTGGTGGTAGGGTCTCTGCTAGCATCGATGCTTTGTTTATTATTGCTCGATATATTACGATTCATATGGAAACAATAAAATACGGGAAGATATCTAGAAGGAGCACAGTTAGTCGCGTGTTCTGCGAAAGGTAGAGATCGGACCTATATTGGACAGTGAGTGTGAGGTTTACAGATAAAACATAGCTTTGAAGTTTTACAAAATAACTGCATGTACGTTTTACTCTAAAATTACATTACTTACGTTGAATGTTTGCAAACAAAATAAATTAAACTTGACCTTCATCTCCATTTAATCATCATCATCATCTCACTTAGGACGTCAACGGGCATGAACGGGATGGGAAATATGGGGGTAATTTTGAATGTTTTTTGTACTTACCAAAATATCTTTAACACTTGACAATTTTTTTTTTTCATATCAAAATATCTTTATTGAGGGTACAGTTTGTGACACAAATATAAATGGGCTTTAGTTAGGTACAGTATCCATCAATGGGCGGTCTTATCGCTTACGGCGATTTCTTCCAGTTCATGTTCCTAACTTACAATTTGCGATAAATAAAACCAAAACTTGCTACCTAAAACAGGTGGGCGGTTAATTGTGCCTTTGAGTTTATTTCAGTTGGAAGAGGCCCCATTTGATACAATTTTGCGATAAAAATGTATGATTTATCTGCAAATACAAATATACTAGTTTTTATATGCATGATCATTGAAATAATCTATAAAATAGTCATGCACATGCTCGGTCTCGATAAATAATAAGCCGAGATAGTCCGCGTCGTATCAACATATTATTGCTATAATCTCCGGTTTTGTCTTTTAATGCCCTTTGATAAAGGATATACGAGAGTATCGAAATAGTGTTTTGGTTGTAATATGGAAAATAACATAAGTTTTATCTTTATATAGGTACATAGGTACTCAATGTTTTTTTTCCATAATAGGTAACTAAAATTAAACCTACCTTTTAAACATGTACTATTATAAACAGGTAAAGTTGGTTTGTTTGTAGAGTGTGACTTTCACTAATGTAAGTACCATAATTACCTGTATACATATAGGTACATAGGCTAAATTTTATTTCATTAGTATACCCATGCAAAGCCGGGCTGGGCGGCTAGTAATTTATAAGTAGGTATTGCAAATAAGACGTTGGTATATTTGCAACATATTAATATTGAAAAGGTAGGTTCAATTTGCTTGATAGACCATTTCACCAACAATGCATGTACCTAATTTAATAATGATAACATAAATAACATAACCTATTATAACTGTAACAGATTCCATTATGAGTAACAACACGATCGGTAAATGCCAAACCGCTCTCGAAAGAATTTAGAAGGAAAGCAGGTTTCCGGCGCCGGTTTTAATGTCTACTGTGAAAAAACATTATAGGTTGTTGACTGTATCTTAGAAACATGGTAGATTTTATTTCAGAGCTTGAAAATCTGCAGACAACTTTTGCTTAGGCTGAAGCAACAATTTTAAGCGGATATTTTTTTCAAAACGGGCTATTTATGGTGGTTTTTAAACTCCCGACCAGAGTTTGCCACTTGGTCATACCAACGAACGAACTCATGTAACATAGCTCCATGTTTTGCAAAGGTAAAAATCGTGTGGTTCATTGGAAAAGAGTAAATGGGTTTGCAACTAACCCCACTCATAGCATCTGTTCAAAATATTGACACGTAGGTACTTTGTGTTGGAATTGACATTGTGAAATACCTCTGGCTACCTCTTAGACATCGTGAAAGAATTTTAGAAAGACCTTAGGATTATGTCTTTGAAATACAGTCGTGAACGTAATTTCCTGTTTTCTATATAACAATTCCGCTTAGCATAGCATATCGTCTGGATCTAAGGCGGTGGTCAAATGTGCAGTGACGAAATGCCTGGCCACTAACTAAATTAAACTGATAAGTGATCTTATTTAACTTTTACTTTCAACTCGAGAACTTACAGATTTTAGTTCGCTTGCCCTTTAATTCACATGATTCTGGTTTTGGTATCTTTTCATGGGAATTTAAATTACCTGTCTTGTTTTCGATTTCATTGTTTTACTCGTGTTACAATTATTTACTATTTTAGCATACGAATTAATGGTCATTTTTTTATTATTTATTACTAATTTTGTAAGAACCATGAACTTTAAAACTCCTTGTTGAACCTAACTCATTCTCTCAAAGTCTGATAAATTATTCAAAGATGCTTAGTAATTACAATTGCTTGGTTAATAATGATTAATCAATTACAACAAAACTTAGATTTTAAGATGAATTAGAAATGAGACTTTCAAATTAGGAAATGTCAAAAACGGACACGGTGATTGATCGAATTACAAAAACTTTTAAAAGCAAATAATACTTTCCAAACATTATTACATTTAGATTTTTGGGAACATCACTAAAATAATAAAATTACAATTAAAAAATAAACAATGTAAAATAGGTACTGATAAATAGAGCATTGTTTGTACAATATAACATGCCTTTACCGTTCCAAGTTCAAAAAAAGAACCACCAATTCCAATAAAAAAGTTAACCTCGTATGTACCAAAGGTCAGTATTATAATCTGTGGGCCCGTGACCGGTAGAATGGCGGGCGGGCCGTTGCCTCGATTCTTAATTCAAATTTCCTATTCTCTTTCTAATAGAAGCATGCGTGATCGTTTATGTCTGATCTTGATTTGATTTGTTATCATCTTTTTATTCTTTTTTAAATAATGCGGTTACAATCAACATTGAATTCTACTTTTAGATAGGTATGGTGTGATTTTAAGACGTCTAAAGGTGTCGTATGACTATGACTATGACTTTTCTATAAATTAGGTCATATTCTGTACAATTGAATGTCATGTTAGTATTTCTTGTTAGTCTATGTACACATGCTTGATGTAATAACAAAATGGCGCTTAAACTTTACAACTAATCAGATAAACAAGCATTTTTGAAAAACTGTCGACGTTATTAAATGTTTGTAATTTTTTTTAATACCTATACCTATAACTTTAGTCGTTACCGTGTTGATTATATACAAATAAGTTTTAAAAGTAAAATGCCAATTTCTATAGGTAAGTACCTAAACATTAAATTATTTTAAAAATAATTTATTTAGCAAACATTATTACCTATAGGTATAATTTTTTTCACATTAATAAATTGTTTACAATGATGATACCAATGACTGTAGATTCCCTACGGTCAGAATTTAACGGTGCCCACTTTTCAGATGTTCAAAGTAAAACAAAACTCCTAATTAGTGCTGATAACAATTAGCTAGCATTGTGTCGACACACGACATGCGACATGCGAAATGTCAACTAGATACATGCTGTTAGCACTCCAATGGTTAATTAAAATCACTACATAGTGTAATGAAATGAGTAGATTATTTGTTTGAAATTAAAACAAAACCAGTTTATGAAATAAGAACAATACCAAAAAAACATTTGTTTTTTTAATAGTTAAAGTTAAAATTTGGAACAAGGGCAATTATTTAAAAAGGAGAAAATAATTAGATATGTTATTGATTTAAATCTCTTCATTTTAAAGTCTATATTTAGGTACCTATGTGGATACAGAGCATGTTCATTATTGTTTGTATGTCCTACGCACTAAAAAAAACATTTTTTTCAGTATTCAGCAGTTAGGTAACTAAAATATCATATTTCGGACATTGTCGGTGACTCTGTCATATTTTTTCTAGTAGGAAAACATAGTGAGGAAACCCTACACGTATTGACCATTGTCTTTCCTGTGGACATGGCCGGCTAAGCTGAGAGGATGGTTTAGGTGCTAGGAAAAACCTATTCCATCTCTACAACGTCCTAGGCTACACTTAACGGGACACTGTAGTCAGTGTCCCGATATGTGTAGGCAAAGGTCTTGACGCCGTATAAATCAGTAAGTATAGCAAAGATATAAATTCCTAAGTTTTTGTCCTTCTGTAGTTGATACTCTGTGTGAATATCGTGATCTACGAACAATAGACGCGTGGAAAGCACGAATGTTCTAGAGATACCATAGGTCAACAAATCTGATCATTACACAATTTTCTAAGCAAAAGTTAACATGTTCTTTGGTGTAAGTACTTACAAACTTTTGATGCTATAACTACCTATAACATCAAAAGCTTGTTTGATGAAAATCTACTGGTAGATAGGTCTTTTTAAACTTTTCGATCAGAACACGCGTAAATAAAAATCGGTTTAGGTATTTACCGGTAGGTATTTAGGTTTTAAGTCCGTGGATTTCTGAGCTTTCCGATATTTTGTCATTTTTATTTGATGACAACAGGCAACTTTAGAGAAATATGAAACTCAGAAAGTCGTGGATCATGGTTAATATCCTGTTTTATACTTTTCCTTTATATTTAGCTAAAGAAAAAGGGTAAGTTACAACTTTTTCTGTTCTGTTTCAAGCAACATTTTTGACAAGTCGTAAGATAAACACATCAAATATTCTTGCCAATAAAACATTGAACATTTTCATCAACACAATCCACAATATAATCAAAGAACATGTAAATTCATTATGTCCGAATGTCCGTACCGCAGGAGATGTGTACAACAGTGTGTATTCAATTAAGTTGTGCGATGTACCAATAAGCAGTACACGCTAAATAATCAACCGATATAGAAAGTACCATGTGAATTATGATGTTCGAATGTATTGGATGTAGTTCACGGATTCGTATGCGGCACATTCAAACCATAAATAATATTTAAGTTATGTCGAAAAAAATAATTAAGTAAGTATGTATTTAAGTAGGTACTCACTTATGTTATGCCTGAATACACAAACGCTAAAAATATGTAAGGCAGTATTACCCACTAAAAAATAAGTTTGTATAGATAAATATCGAATTCTGATATACATAAGTACCACTTACTTTAATTAGCGATTAAGAATTCGTGGGTTAGTTAGTTTCAAAACAAAAATACTCGTTTTTAAAAATACGTGATTATTCATAAAGATTTGTTATTTTAATACGGGGTTTAAGAATGTTTTTTGTTCTTGTTAGTCTTATGTCAACAAAATGAGATAGCTACAGATTTTCATAGACAGTTTAGCTTAAGTGAGTGTACCAATTATGAATAATCTAATCAATATGTCTAATGTAACTTACTTAATTTTTTTTCCTCTTAATGAAATCATTATCAATAGCCGAGTACTGTACCTATTAGCACTAGTTTGCATTAACTTTCTCTTCGCATCGCTATATTTGTCCTAAGACCCAGACTATTATTTCTATGCCTAGACCGATTTGGGTGGTCAATGCTTTATTACAGTACCGTTAGTAAGTTCATACTGGCCTAGTTTGTTTTACAAACAATATTAATTTATTTTTATGATCAATAATAGTTATGGAGAAAAAAAACTCACGACTATAATCCTTAAGCATGTGAGTATAATCAGGTACTTAAATTCCTCTTATATTGAAGAGAGTAAGAAAGAGTGGATAGTTTATTTAAAAAAACCGTGATCTTATAAATGCCAGGTATTATTTCACAGTAAAGAGAAATATTCTCCTTTTAGAAATAAAACTCTATATAGGTACAATGTAAACATACATTGTATATAGTACTACAGTAACTCATACAATACAAGACACAGCAAAGCCAATGTCATTATACCAACTCTAAAACCTGTAAACAGTTGGAATCCATTCTCAGATGGATAGCGGCTTAAGGCTGCTATTTACTCCATTCATCAAGTAATAATTACTAAGGAAACGATACCTATTTATTCTGCATAGTTCTACCGATTGTCGCCGACGAAAGCAGCGCCCACGGCGGTAGTCTATTCGAAGAACATTTTTATTACTCAAAGGGTTCCTTAAGACGACAGCCACGTGAAAAGTCCAGGTGGAGATAGAGACGGTCTTAACTCATTTAAAAAGGCTCGTGTCGCTTGAAGACAGAGAGGAGTCGAAAAAGAAAAGGGAGGCCTTTGCCCTGTAGTGGGACACAACACTCTTGAAATAATAGTAATAAAAGGTTCCTGAAAAATTAACGTTGGTAATATAAAGTTAGTAATTTAAATAACCGTACGTACTTTATTAAGTACATTTTACGCACTAATTTTAGAACTGGCTAGCAGTTGGATTCGAATTCATCTGCATTGTTTGAATGTTTTTGAGAATTTTTGAGCTACTTTCAATAATCATTACCATCACCATTACACACCGCAGAGGTTACGATCGCAAAGGCAGGTCTACTACAACATTAAGAATATCAATGAATTAGTATAAAGTCCTACCAACAACACAATGAAACTAACTTGCCTGTTGCATAGGTAGGTACAATTAATTTGACTGTCATCGTGACTTGCATTTTCTAAGTATTTTTTGAACTGTGATAGTCAAATATATTGTATTTAACAAGCAAGAATCTTGTAAAAGGGACTAAATCATCATAGAACAACAGGTTTCTTCGAAGAGGTCCAATACGCTCGCGGGTTCTAATGATTGATTTTATTGATTTCTATAGAGGTGGCCGATTATAACTATTTGGAGTAATGGTCGGTAAGTGTGGATGGTGTCCGTAAATCAAACTAAACGTGTGAACATTATTTTAAATAATAGCTACAGTTTGATTTAAGGTAGCAAGCAGTGATGATTTAGTTTGTAATAGTCTATATTAAGATAATATGTAAGGAATTCCTATCATGTTTTTTTCAGTTAAGAAATGTGTGTATCAATTTATGGTTTGGTTTTATAAATGTAGGTATATTTGATTGAATATTAAAATCCACAAATAATATTAAAGAACAATACTTTCAATATTTTTTGTAAGTTGAATCTGAAGTAAGTTTTATTTATTTTTTCAGATTTCAGACAAGAATGCCTATGCCATAATAGAATATGGCTGATAACATAGATTTATAAATCTATGGCTGATATTGATATTTTTGTAAGTTGAATCTGAAGTACCTAAGTTTTATTTATTTTTTCAGATTTCAGACAAGAATGCCTATGCCATAATAGAATATGGCTGATAACATAGATTTATAAATCTATAGCTGATATTGATAATAAAGCCATATCAAACTACCATTTTTTTTTTTAAATCCATAATTTATGTTTTACAACAATTTTCCTTCGAATTTCTCAGAAAAGTAAAAAATAACCGAGAAGTGAAGTGACAATCGCATAAAATCCAACCACTTGATCCACCAAACATACGTCACGCCAAATTGGCGGCAATAGAAAAAGATAAACACGACTTCCCCTTTCCATTGTAGGGCAATAAATCGGCGTGCCCTTATGTCAACGTGTTACTGGATAACCAGATTATGGTGACCTCTGGATTGTAACAATTGAATTTATTGTTACTAGCTGCGCCCCGCGGTAAGTCTTGTTTCCGCGGGAATATCGTGATTAAAAGTAGCTTATGTGTGATTCTAGGTAATCCCTTTCATCGGGGGTTTTGTAGTTTTTTCGTAAAAAAGGAACAAACATAAATCCATACATCCATACTCACAAACTTTCAAAACCAAAAATGATCCATTGATCCACAGCCGGATTTGAATCCACAACCTTTGCAACAAAAATATAAATACTAAACCATTCGGCTAACGCGGCTATTTAAATAAAAAACCGAACATTTCATACCTTTGATGACAGAAAAGCCACACATTACACAAATTGACTCTTTCAGCCACGGTTCAAGCGTCACCAGTTACAAGCTCGGATTTGTCACGGGTAAATCACGCGAAAAATCCAACGATAAACGTCTATATCCGATTTTCCCACACTTCCTCCTTTCCCTCTCATGTGCTCACTTAATATGATGGTGTTTACCCTATCTCCCCTTTTGCTGGCATCAAACCAATGCATTCTCAACCTTAATCCTACAAACTTGAGATCAATTTTGATTTGAGCGAAAATTCAGAATAAAAATGCGCGTTCTTTTTCCGAGTTTCACATCGCTTTTTAAATCCAAGTCATAACAACTTCAAAATAAAGTTCTAAATTGTTTACGCAAAGTTTCGGTGGATGTGTCGATTTGGTTTTGATGGGGGAGGTAAGGTGACATTGTTACACAGTGTATTGCACATTATTGGTGATTGAATGGTACTAAGGGCATAAGGGACAAGTTTGATAAGGAGCTCGTAGGCGTGATTCCCGTAAATTGTATTTGATGGGTTGTATGGGGGATTGTTGTCGACATGTCATTGATAAAGGGATCATGTCGTATTGAATTTATTGGCAAATTATAGGTACTATACGGTGATAGATTATAGTGATTGATACACATACCTATTATTATTCCACTTTTTCACGATAGTTATTATTTTTATTATTCTTTTTACGAAAATTGTTAAATCATCAAGAAGAAAATAGATTCGTAACAATATATTATCTGTTCCGCTATGGAACAGTCCCTTATAATTATTATTAGAAAAACAAGACAATACAAACAAATGCCATAATTACTGCAGCCGAAACCGGCTAGGTAAAGAAAGAAAGAAAGAAAGAAAGAATACATTTATTTGGGAACAACAGCACAGACTACATTAGGTACAATAACAAAAGAAGACACAAGACAGAAGACACATGAGTAATAAGTAGGTAGGGTGATAGGTACATATTAGGTTTTACAAGAGGTAAATCAATAAATAGGTGTAGGTAAATACAGAAAGAAGTTTAAATTGCCTTGGGTCATTGGATGTCTGCGCTAATGTTCACCAAAAAGGAACAGTCTCAGCTATAAGTTGCCCTGCACTGGGTAGGTAGATTTATTTTTACCTATATACTTTATTTATGTTTTGTACTTCTATTCTGTTTAAAAGAAAACCTTCAGCCTTAGCTTATAAGTATCTACGCAATAATCAATCGAACCATCTACCCCTGTGGCTAACTTACGTTTTCTATAGCCCAGTAGTTAGAAATCGTACTACATTCAGGTTTCTAACAGTATCCCACCTACAAGCCTCCGGCTAAAGTTTTAATTTCAATGATAACACGAATGCTTGATTATGTCCGTCTTCTTCTAAGCTGTACCTAAGTAGTCATGTCTGCAGGCCATTTTATTTAACTTATCGCAAAACAGAATTCATCACCATCACGAATAAACCACCAAATATAACAGCAAATCGCGAAAAACTTACCTAAAAGAACCTAAACTTATCCGATCCAAGTTTACTGTCAAATCTTACAGTTTTTTTTGTGATTATGTGACAGGGTTTAAAAGACCCAACTACCTAAAATTCATATTACATAGAACAGGTCCTTAAAGTAAGTCTTTAACCTGTGAACAGTAACAATTTTAAACCTCTATCTATAATATTTGTTCTGTAATTATATACAAATGAGCAATTGTTTTTTTATTTTGAAAGCTTGAATTTTTTTAAAAGCTGGTTTAAATTATGTCATATTAATAACGTGAACGATTTCTAAGCATGCGTAACTTAGCAGTTGTAAACAATAGAATTGCAATATTAATTGAATACAATGCAATTAAATAACACTCTGATGGTAGTGTTGCAACGGACTAGTTGCTTGTAAGCTATGTTAGTTGCTGATCTCACGAAAATGAAATCTAAATCTAGGTTTAAATCTATGTAATGACGATAGGCATGCAACTTACCTATACTTATCAGAGACTTAGCTGACTAGTAAAGCAGTGAAGGCTAGGAGCCCGTCCCTGCTTTGCACGGGTGTAGGTACTTATGAAACTCTGGGACTAGAATAATAGACTTTGTTCATTCGAAAAGTCCATTATAGAGACATTGTTGAAAGATTTTTTAATGGGATGATTTTTTTCATCTGAATTAGGGCTTCGGAGATTACTCTTAAATAAAATAACACACAAACAAACAAGCAAATTACATTTTAAACTTTCGCGATCAGTATAAAATAAGGTATACGCAATAAAGTCCCGTTTGAAATCGTTCAATAAACAAACAAATGGACTTTACCAATTCATTATATTTTTATTACATCCCTTAAGTACTTATAATTATAATAAGCATGTATCGCGACTAGCAATGTATTTCGTTTTTAAATAATCTTAAAAAAAACAAGATGTCGCTACGTGTAGCAAGCGGGAATTTGATATATTTATTTCAAACAAATCGGTGCTACACCAATTTTTTCTAATATGACATGACTAGTTAGACTAGACTGTTAAGTTGACTGTTAGTGATCATCTTTTGCACAATCTATCTTTAATTTGGTCTATCTTTTTAAAACGTTGTTATTCCAATTTTAAAATGCATTTAGCTCTGTTTCTTCCCCGTATGCCTGAACCTTACACAACTGGAGATCGACGCAAATCGATACGAGCATTGCAATAATGCTAATGCGTAACCGTAAAATGACAGCAGATCGCAATTAGCGATAGGTTGCAGTGCAATTGGGACGCGGAAAGGACATTGTGGGTTTTAGGGGACTATTCTTAAAGCACTCGATATAAATGTAGAGCTTTTCTCTGATGACGCTCGGGTTGTTTTCTGGTTTCAGTTTCATATTTCCAATAGGTCTTAGCAATAGTCAAAGTAATTTATAACGCACTAACGACGCGCCCCGGCTTCGCAGGGGGCAATGCTCAGTATTAAACAGTGTTTAACAGCATATTTTTTATTAATTTAATGAAAAATCAATGTTAGCGATGACTATTAATGCTCGATAATTCAATTAAACATTTAAGTCATTTCAATTTCAATTTTTTGACAGTTTTGTATGGACAAATGTCAAATTATGACAGATAAGCACCACTTACTTTAATAGTTTCAGTATTCGGTTTAGAGACTTATATCTCGACTGACCACATAATAGCCGCCCTCTCAACACACGTGTGTGACAAGATCTCATTGTTGGTGCGATCGCGATTGCCGACTCGAGCCGAACACCGAGCTTTTACATATCGACTGCGGTCTGTAATTGTGACGTCATTACGGAAGTTATGTATGAACTGGTTTAATTTATGTAATACATATTTAAATGAAATTTAATACCAGGATAGCTTAAAAGCTTTCAAAGGAAGCATAATGTGTTAAGTCAGAATACAAATTAACACATATGCTACCTTTGATCCCAGTATTCCCACGGGAACGGCATATTCACAAGGCATATTTTTTTAATAGAAGGACAGGTATTTTACTTTAACATTGCGACACAGTAAAATAAGTACATACCACTGTGAAGTTATGATGAAAGTTTATTTATGTATTCAGTACAATCACAAAATTAATACAAAAACGGAGTAAAAATAATATTTATTTCTTAATAAAAATGATAACAAAAATGGCAGGTACTTTTTAATTAAAATTTTGTAGATTATTTATTATTGAATTTCACGTATTACGGTTTGACAATCCTGTAGACATGTTTCCGTTATTTAACTACATAATATTAGTATTTTCAATTAAACGATCGTCATTTACTGGTCACCGTTTCTTGAGAACTGCGTTTTAAGTATTCTAGAATCAGAGTTGATCATAATAGGTACAGGGTTATAAGTGTTATGTATCTGATGGAGAAACAATGAAAATCGGATTGCAGCTGAACTTAGCCTGAACTGATGTGCAATGAAGATTGACTCTTGACCACGATTTAAAGTTTATATATTTTTATTTTAGTGTACCACACTTTAGAATTTAATTAGTACCAATAGTTTTGTCTTCGTCATCGCAGGCTTTGTGGGCGAGTGGTAAGGCAGTTTGTAGTTATTGCTAAAGTGAAAAAAATCATAGTGAAGAAAAAATTGTCTTTTCTATTGACTGAGCTGAGAGGAGGGTTTTAAATTCAAACTCAAACTCAAAATATATTTATTCAATAAAATCTTATTACAGACCACTTTGAAAAGTCACTTTCTTAAAACTAGGGGATTCTATTACCTGTTCCAACGCGACTCACAATAGGGAAATAAGCAGGCAAGAACCTGGTGGTGCGGGCCTAGCATTTTTTTAGTGGTCCAATAACTGAGTTGGAGCCTTTTAGGTGGAACACTGACAGCATTAGGCGCTGAATGTTTATAAAGAGTCGTAGAGCCAAACAGGTGCCATACCTCAGGAGGCTTACTATAACCGTAAAAAGCGATTCAGTTCAGGTCCTACAATGAACTGCTTTTGACGGAAGCTAAGGCGCTCTGACGTAAAGTTAGAACAGTTAGAACCTTAACAGAATTGTTTGATAATACGTCATGGTAAGCCTCCTGCATCTATACCTACCATAAAACATAGAGTATAAATGAAGGTACCTGTAGAATAAATAGTCCAATCGGATATTCCCACAGGACCGCGCGCTCACATTACGTACTGACTGACACACGCGTGCTCTTCTACGATAGAGATCACAATCTGATAGACAAGATCACATTAAGTTCGTTGGTTTAATCGTCGATTCAAGTTTTATAAGCGATATGTTTTCAAGTTATATGTTAAAAAATACGGTACAACGATATGTTCAATCGTTGTACCGTATTTTTAACTTTTAAAATATTAGAAACGATAAATATTAGATAAGATCCGCCTAAATACATACTGAAACGCTACTTAATGTAGCTCTCATCTATGACATTATTTGCTATATTCCAATTTGACAAGTACAAACGTCCATATCTAATGGTTAATTAAATATTTAATTAGCTATTTGGGCATTAGTAATGAGTATAAATCCCTTGTCTAATGCATCATGTCTTAACTACTTAGTCATTTTGCGATGAAATACGATTAGTCCCTGTAGGTCAAATAAATGAGACTAGATTATATTTTAAGTCATAACAAGCACTTAGAAAACCAATATTCCACAAAATTGTATAACAAATGTTCAGCTTTCTAGTCAGTCACAGCCGTATCTACCCGTTAGTAAATCATTGTCGATCGACAATAGATCCTCTTCCACCCCGGCGGCGCACGACTGCGCGCACGATTCAGATTAATCTATCGAAAATCGTTTTACAACATATTATTTATAGTTCGCATGCGCCGGCAATGATCATCAGTCCGAGCTAGTGATGCGCATACCTATCGATGTATCGATATCGATCATTGGTGCGGAATGCGTCCACTCATGCTGCGTGCGCGAATTGGGCAGTTCAAATTGAATCGTATGATTATGAGTACTCAAATATATTTCGATTAAATAATATCGATAGTAGTTTTTATAGCGGAATAAGTTTGATTTTAGTAAATGAAAATAAATTATAAATCAATAGATACCGTTGGGTATTTCACACAGCAGCATTTAGTTCCAAGCTAATAATTTATTAATAAACAATTTGTTTAATTGCGAAACCTTTTTGATCCTAGTCAACATAAATTCAGGCTAACAAGGTGTCGCGAATAGATACCATCTGTACATAGGAAACATAAATAACTGAGTGGATTAGAAATTAATTATGAACCAAGCTAATCTCAGTTTGATTGCGTTGGACAGTTGAACTTCATAACTCGTAAAACAGGGGGGTGACATCGTAAAAATAAAATCCACGTTATTCTAACTCCAGTCAACAATTAACCTCGCTGTAATGAAACTTCCGAACTAGCCCCGGCTAAGGATGTACCATGACTTTGTCTGGCCAAAATAGCCGGATGCATTTTCGGAATTTTCTAATGTGAAGATAATAATTATTTGGTACATCCCGTGACTTAGTCCACTTATCATTATTGCCATAAGATGCATCATCATGACAGTTAAGCTAAAAGAACAGCTTAAGCCTATTACAACTACAAAAACAATTTGGAATGAAGTGTACCTACTTATTAATAATAACTATAGTTTTTTTAGTATTACGAAAAATTCTTTGATATTATAATTAAAGGATCATAAGCTAATAATTAATTGTATTACACCTCAAAATGAAATAATGATGTTAATAATTATAAAATTCAGATTTTTAGATCCTAACTATAAAAGTTAATTTATTTCTCAATAAACTTTACTCCCAAGCTAACCGGCCAGTTCTTAGATCCTTCCGACTCTTACCGTCCCCTCCTCAGGATCCTAGTCGTACGACGTGGAATCGCGCAGCCTATTTTAAAGACATTGAATATTTAAGAGAGCTAATTGAAATGAGCGCGACACTTTGGAGTGTCGCCAGGATAATTACCCACCTCCTAAGATGAGATTTAACGTGCCACGGCTAAATGGAGTTTTGATTTTTCATTGTTTTAAGATTGAGTTTGAAAGTTTTGTGGATGATCAAAGATGCATAGGTATACTAATCTACGCTTTGTAGAACAGGCTACTTACTTTTTATATGAATCTCTAGTTACAATTTGTATTTTTATTATTTAAGTAATGGTCGTTTGGTCACAGTATTTGGATTTCATAATTAGGAATCCGATGTTTGTAATACTTAAATAATATATCTAAGTAGGTATACTTAAAGTAATAAAAATGAGATATATAAGTATTTAAAATATTGAAAATAATTGATTAGATTTCAGATTAGAAAGGTATTTAAAAAAACAAGACATTTTGTATCTAATTTTATTGTCTAGTCCTCATGCTACATCGATAAAAAAAAAAATTACACAAAGACTTACCATAATATCGCCATACTAAAACATCATCGAATCAGCATTTTCATCCCTCCACATCGATTATCGATATCGACACCACGTTTTTCCCATCCCTACACTCGTCGTGTGATGTCGAAGGTTGTTGCCGGCCGTGTGCGAATCCCTTCCGGTATCGGACACTGCTATGTTAATGGCTGCTTGTTTGTACTCAAAGGTAACTTGAGCACCTCTTAGCTGCAAATTGATAGAACTCGTGGGTAAGGTGTTCTTAAGATCACTAATAGATTCTAGAAAATGTAACGGAATTGAGTTTCTTTGTGCAAGGTGATTGAAGATTGTCATTAGATGTAAATTGTTTTTTCTCTGCTCTAACTCATTAAGCCATGACAAAAAAATTCAGCCGGTCTATAACTTAGTCCTAAGTTAGCTACAGTAGCTTAAACAAACATTGTATAGGAACATAATTATGTAAAATAAATTAAGGTTTTAATGTTGATGGAAGCAGCGGCAGAGGAGGTGCTGGATGGATTGAATAAAAGATAAAGTGGGTAAAATAAACCAATTGTAAAAAATAAGTTAATGCTGATGCCTATAACAATTATTAAACAGAACAGAAAGAAACCACTAAATTTTCTAACATAAAATCTTGAATTATTAAAAAATATTTATAAAACAACGTATAAATAAAATCGCTTAAAATGCGATTAAAAACAACAGACAGGTAAACTAAAAGAGATCAAAAAACTTTAAAGTCTCTTAAAATGTAGTCGCATCTCTCTAAACCATCAATTTTATATCAAAATTTCTCTTTACTCCTTAAGTGGAAACTTTAAGCCCTATAAAACTTTTCAAGCGTGCTTCACATAAGTTTTACGTTCAATATGACTAGCTACTTTTTTCATGTTAAAAAAATCCATAACTCCTTTATTTTATAAAGCATAAAGCTTAGAATTGCGTGAAGCAGAAGTTTTCGAGTTTGCAAACGTGTAAAGAGGCATAAAATGCAAGTCTGGTAAATAACCATAAACAGTTGCTCAGTTAGTTTTATCTTAGCTTTTTTGTTTGAAAAATGAGATTTGTTATGATGAGGTTATTAACTACATCTTTCTATATTTTAGAAATACCTACATTCGTATTTTATTATATCTTTTGTGTGTTATTTGGCTTATACTTGAAATATCAGTGGAACATCAAGGAAGGTTTAAACAAATTGCAAAAAATACGAAAGAAAAACAATAGTGATACGTAGTTTGCTACGTCGTCAACTTGTTTGAATATAATAAGCATTAAAAATCCACCACGACACAATTTAATCATCCCAATTTCTTTAATAGATGTTAGTTTAAAGAATTAGATGCAAGACAATAAGGTGAAAGAGGTGTGTCAGAATCATAGCAAGTCAAAATTCGTGATATCTGCCTACCCCTATTGAAAAGAGCAGCAACCAAAAGTCATAGAGTTCCAAATCCTCTCACTTTCAATAGACAGATCCTAACCCAGTCTAACCACAACTCTCAATATCATCAAAAGAATCTCGCCCTTCCGTGTTATTCAAACAAATGCAGGGCCATAATTGTTAATTTCGCAAACTGCCCGCAATGGCTCGCTCGTCGCACTAACTAACCGTCCGATGCAGATTCCTATCAGGTTTCTACGCATACTCGGGTACAAACGACCATTATGGAAACTAGGGGTTAATATAAACACCAGATTTGTTAGTAGGTAACATTTGTAAGTGATTGTAAGTGATCAATTAGTCAAAAGTCAAAAGTCTCTAAGTGTAAATATAACCTTTTTCCGCTGAACAAAAATAAAAGATCAAGTAAACCTAATTGTTTTTGTAAGTACCTAAAGTAGGGGGTCAATAACTTATTTTTTTGTTTCTAAAATAAAAAAAGTTGCAGCAGAGTTTCATTGAATAGCTCCTGACGCCGTCATTAGACCATCTCGTTGTTATCATTTCAACAATGAAAAAAAAAACAATTTAGCACTATCTTATACTCGTATTATAGAGAATAAGCTCGAAACTCGAATCGAAAGATTTTGGACATGACAAGTCAAAAAAATATTAAAATATTTGATTTATTAACTGGAAAGTGATTTAGTCAATTATTTTAATATATTTTTTTCGTCACCTCGATACCAAGTAAAAAGCTTCCAAAAATTATTATGTTTTTTTGCTGTTTAACATTACGGTGCAACCGGCCCTTCTCTACATAATACATGCGCGCACGCACGGGACAGATCGATTGATCGCATCGATTGCGAGTCGTGATCTGCGCCGGAGTTTAGTATGTAGCTGAATTTATTTTAACTGCAGTTTTATTGGAATTGCTTAGATGTTTATTGTAATTTAACTTGGAGTAAAGGTTTTGTTTGTAAGTTGTATTGCTGAAGTGGTTTTAAAAATATTGTTTAGCTTAGAATAATTAAATTATCTGAAATAGCTACGTAAGTAACATTGAAACATTATGACAAGTTTTTTTTAATTAATGTGGAGTTACAGTAGGTACTCGTACAATATGAAATGTCAACTTCTTATTCCTTACTTATCTACACCTGCCTTAAGTATTTTTTTTAAAACCACACATCTTTTTGTATGGAGTTACAAAGCAATATTGGATTTCTTTTACCTATTTTACTTATTTTGCTTTTACCTAATGCAATAGGAGATTTTTGTTTTTATGGATTGCATATTAAACAAGTCCGGCTTCAATTAACCAGAACATGCATGCTTCCAGAATCTTCTAAACAGAAATAGAGTACCGCAACAAAATAAAAGAACCCCGCTTGGGAACGTCAGACGTTCCGTGACGGAACCACTCGACTGTAAACAGTGTGTTAAATGTAAACCATTAAAAAATAGTTGCACGGCTGTTTCAAACTTACTTTCTGTACGTATGTATCGTCTCGGCCTAAAACAAATAAGTCCAAATAAAATAATTTTACAAAAACTGCTCTTTGTTTTTTTACTGAAAGATTATATACCTACACAGGGTGTGGTTACGACGTATCATGTGTATTATGGCTTTTATTATTAATATTGGTCAAAGTTATGTTATTTTTAGAAACTTAGAAACTTTAAACATCGTAAATTATGACTTCATTCATCGTAAATCATTTACGAGTATCTTATACTAATGGAGATTACATTAATGTACATATTTAAAAATGTAAGTAGGTAACTAACACCTAATATTTTTAAATACATTTAATTTTGGCTGTGTCTTTATATCACTTAGTTAACAACAGATACTTTCTCACCCCACTACCTGGAAAGTAATAAGTTTTGTCATCATTTCACGTCGATCAAGCCACCGTAAAAAGTTCTCAATGCGACTCGATTTATGAATGAAATAACACTTTTTCCAACCGACTCCAATACGTGCTTTCCTTAAAAAAACTCTAGTACAACCACAGAATATATATAATAGTAAGTAAACGTGCATTCATTTTCGATTTAGTTTTTTAAACGGAGTACCATTCCCAGAAATATGCTGTACTGTAATAGATGTTAGGGTGATTGTTGCGTAAAATGATTTTGTAAAATTATTAGGTTCTCGTTTCTTGAGTTGATTGAAGAAACTTCGGAGTAGGTTGCTAACGAGGCTATGTGAAAAGGGATTTTTTAAAACATATTATTAAATACCGATTCTTTAAAGTCGATACTAATTTAAATTTTGTTATGTAAATTAATCAATGTATAATAATGGTTTATTTAACATTCTCTGCCCACCCCTAATGGGTGATTTATAATTCTATATACCAAAGTAAGTAATTATGTAAGTACCTTTGTGTATGTCTATTATGCCACATCATATTTTAAAAATGATTATCAGATGAAAACATACTGTTTGTTTATAATAGTAATGTACGAGTAGGCATTTTTGCAATTTTATTTTTTATCCCAAACATTTCAATTCCACAAACCCGCGACTTCAATTACTCGATTACAGAATCGGTACATTCCGATTGTATAATCGATAATAAAATTGTCAATTTTAAGTAGGTTGTTTTCAGTCATGTGGAAATGTTAGAAGTAATTGCAACAAATCGAGTTATCCAATAGTGTTTGGCAACTTCCTTATTCAATCGATTAGCCACGATTTACAATTAATTTAGGTTTGTCTCACGAAAGTATTAAAACAAAAACCTAACACAAAACCTCGAATGTATTATATTAGGACATACATCTGATTCCAGAAATATTAAAAGGATATAAAATATCCAAAAAGATATGAATTTCTCTATCGCACCTTGGGAATAAAGTCGTCTCCATAATATCCATTTATATCGAGTTTCAAAATATGAAAAATCATGAAAACTTATAAAACAAGAGCAATTTCTTGCAAACTTCAAAGATTATCATAAGATCTTTAAAAATATGTATGACTTTACAAAAATTCATAATAATAAATACACTTCGCGAGGATTCTTCCGATAAAAACGGTATTTTTAAAACCAGTTTAGGTACTTCAAAACGAAATAATCAATGAACATACGCACAAAAATACAGAGTAACATAGAACCTCCTGTTTAAAATGTAGGTTAATAATCGTCACACTTCAACTTCGTCTGCCTAACCTGAGTCACACGTCTGTCTGCGAGGCGTAACGCGGGCAGCTCATTTCACGCCCATTGTGCCATCGCGTGAAAGCAGGCTTTTTGTAAGCTTTTAATTACTGCTTGTTCTCTTAGTATCGATAAAAAGGCTCACGACTTTATAGTAGAGACATCTCATATAATCAATCATGTAAGTTTAAAAAATACAATCAATCAAGATTTTGGATGTGCATGTGGGTCGTCAAAAAGACATTGATGATGAAGTTTTTAGGCCGCGTAAGACCTACATACCTAGTTGGGACCGAAAATTGGACGTTCCCCGAAGTACGGATACGCTCAATAAAATAAATGAATATTTCAGTTTGCATTAATGCTTGCTATAGTAGGTGTGACATTGTTGATACAGTTTTTAAGGTCAAAGTCTGTTACCAAAGATAGAAAAAATTCTTGGACATTCCTGGCCACTATCTAATACCTCAGGAAACAAAAACTACAAGTAGCCTGTCAGATTTCTCTCCACACCTACAGTTATGATAATGCACACATTAGCATACCCTACAGGGACAGTAACGGTTACCGATACTGGCATAAGTACAAATATCTCAATCGTAAGGTTGCGCAACACTACGTCGATATGTTTTGACGTGCAGTCGGCAAATTGCTACAATTATACACAGAAGTGTGTCAAGTGGTGGGGGGAGGTTGGGGTAGTGCGGTTGCGATGTTTGTCTAGGAAACGTACGTTTGTAATTTTTTTTTACACACCCAACAAACTATTGTTATTACTATTTCAAAAAATAAGTGCACCGCTGTCTAAGTGTCTAATTATTGATTACAATAATGAAGAAAACCCTTAGAATAATATCCAAAAACTCATAATCATTAATTACTCATTAATTATACCTACACTACTTACTAATGTTTTGAGTAAGTACTTTCGATCCATTCATAAATCGCTTGCTATCTCACTAGCTTCCCGGAAAACTACGTTATAGACAAAACAAAACTTGATCGTTGTGATAAATTAATAATGGAATGATAAAACTTGAGTTAGCAGACGAAATTCCCAATTTTCATTTATTTCAAACTAAGCCTGACTAGATCTTGATTTTTTATACTCAACTTATCCCAAACACCCCACCCTCCCCTCTGATAGCTCGCCCCAAGCCACCGCATGTGCGTACCCGCACCTATCATTACAAACACAAGCGCATTACCTGATTATACACTTATTGTATATGAGTTGTATAATAGACATCTAGTTTGCAGATAGCTTACCAATTACGGTACATGACGGAAGGTAGATAATATGGCGTTGCGATCGCGGATGGAAAGCTACTGATTTCTACATGGAACATTTAAATACGATTATGAATCAAGTGGGCAAGTGATAAATGTACGGTTATAGGGACTGGCGTGCGGACTGGACTATACTAACCCTATACCTATGTATAGTATACATACAATGTATGCTTTGAGACAATACAGAGTTATTTATTCATTGGAAAATCAACAGCTTATTTAACAAACAAGTACAGATTCAGAAAGCCAATAATCCGGTCAAAATAAACATTCCAGGTTACATTAATTCGCACCTGGCTGAAATTTGGCATGAATGTTGGGAACCCTATTACACACAATTTGTCAATTATCCACATCGATCCAACGTGTGGATTTTTTTTTATTCAAGGTCAAATGTTGCAAAAATCTGTTTTTTGAGTTTTCCAGCTAAATGGTAAGTTTTATCACAAAATTAGGTATGACAAAATTATTTATCATGCAATTATCTATAAAAATTGTCAATACACTTTTTTTCCTAAGAATCACCATTTCGGAGATATAGCTATGCAAAATCTTGAAAAAGTTTTGTTATAAATAATATGCACACTATTGCACACGTTTCCGCGCCACCCGTGAGGTAGTGTACATGGCGCGTTTTTAGGGTTTCGAAGTAAACAAGGAACCCTTATAGTTTCGGTCTGTCCGTACGCGCGTCCGTCCGTCCCTCCGCAGCTTTTCTCAGAGACTATTGATACTAGAAAACTATAATTTGGCAAGAACATACATATATATAATGCCGACAAAGTGGTAGCATAAAATCATTAAAATAGTTTTTTTTTAAGGGTATCTCCCCTACATGTAAAGCGAGTGTGAATTTTTTTTTTTGCTTGTACTCCATAGTGTGGGATATCATTAGATAGGTCTTTTAAAAACATAAGGGGGTTTCTAATATCATTTTTCAATGTAAACATTGGTTTGTGAAATATATAGCTTTAAAGTGTTATTTTTTTTAACATTTTGCATCGCTATATCTCCGAAATGGCGATTCTCAGGAAAAAAGTAAATGAGCAATTTTTATAGACAATTGCATGATAAATACTTTTGTCATACCTATTTTTATGATAAAACGTACCGTTTAGCTGGAAAACTCAGAAAACCGATTTTAGCAACATTTGACCTTGAATAACTTTTTTTCCACACGTTGGATTGATGTGGATAATTGACAAATTATGTGTAATAGGGTTCCCAACATTCATGCCAAATTTCAGCCAGGTGCGAATTAATGTAACCTTACCCCTATTTTTTATACTAATTTGACCGGACTACAATTACAGGTTATCACGAGTAAATTACATTTTAAACACCGATGAACCAAGACTGCGTTATGTAGGATAGGTAAGCAATTTTTTAATCCAGCAAATTGTGTGTAAGCTTTTTTTTTAATTTTCTGCCAATTTACCCAAAATTCATTGTTTGCACAATTTGCAAAAAAAAACAAAATACACGTAGTCGAATGAAATAGGCTCTATTAAAGTTTTTAATATTTTGAGTTAGCGTAAAACTAGTACATAGATAGGTACGATGTAGCAATGTAATGTAATAATGTGAAAATCCGTAACACGACTTACTGCCTTGTAAGTATTCCTTACAAGCTGATTGAAAAATACAGTTCAATGTAAGTAAGATGCGCGCGCGCATCAAAAGATTCATAAATAAGCGGTCCAAGCGCAATCGATGTCCATCGCGATTGTTTGTCAACCGCTGTCAATTGCTGACAAATTGGTTGCCGCATTGACAGATGTGACAGATACGTCTGTCAGCGTGAGTTGTAATGTCTTTGTGGTCTTTAAAGATCGATGTCGATGTTTAAAGTAATCAATAGCTTCATTCAAGTGTAAATTAAGGTATTTATCTAGTTTTAGACTTTGTTGAGATTGCTATATTAAACTGACTTTTGAACCAACTTAAAAAAGGGGCAGGTTTCTATAATTTACACTTTACAAAAAGTTATACAAGTAATCATCTGAGAAAGTAATCATTGATACTTTCTCGAGCTTGCTGAATTAAGTCACAATGGTGTCTCTAATCCAACTGATTAGATACCAAAATGTATAAAACTTATCAATATTTCAAGAAAAATAACAGAGTTGGGTTACGATAAGTCACGTAGGTATTATTAAAATTTATAACTACGACAGCGAAATAAATTATAGACTAGTTGATCACTTTAAATGAAAAATGAATAAAAATATAAGGCTTTTGAAGCATTGTTAGATAAATATAAAACAGTTTTTCGTAATCACTCATTACAAAAGAGATTTCACTTCCACGAGCGTCACGTCTCCCGATCAATTGCTAATAATATTTACGAAGAAGTTTTATATTACTAGAATGGATTATAAATAGATAAATTTTATATAAACTATGATAAAAAAGTGTGAATATTATGACTTTCAATTGCATGGGTTGGAATAACGTAGTGAATAATGAATCTAGACTATAAAAAAAAGTAAGAGATAATAAAAATAATGAAGAGACAATTATAGCTCTCATTACTATATATCGTTCAGCCATGATGGAGGCCTAAAGACGGCCTTAAAACTCTGTCACCAGAGTTGGCCACTTGCTCATTACGAACGAACGAACGAACGGGCTACGGTGACGGAGTTTTTAGACCTAAAGGCCTCCGCCATGTCCGTCCTTCAGAAGGCACTAAATAGTTAAAAATAATGTTGGAAATTTATCATTTCCAAAAATACATTATCCGTGTTAACATCACGCAGCTCGATAGACAGAATCGTGGTCCGACTACCGTTTTCTGTTATTGTTCAATATGTTTCCAATAATCCAGTTAGCTGCAGATTACTTCGAAAGTACCGTTTCGCACTAATCCTGAGTTTTCGTAAAACTGACAACGTTATATTACGGTATACATTAACAAGGAAAAGATGTCGATTAAGTTATTACTAAGCAAAATATACTGGAACCATCATCGCTTTACATACATAAAATACAGGTAAGTAATGGCATCTCTTTCCCATGGATAGACAGAGACCGCGGCTTTCCACTTGCTACAATCCTGTCCTGACGTACTCATCACTTTACACCCTTGTAAAAGTTGAGTTGTCGAGTTTGGAAAAAATCTTGAAACCGAGAGATTTAGTACAGAGATCAGAGACAGTCACACCGAGAGATAAAATACTACATTATACTTTATGGCCCTAATGTTTAATATTAAAACTTAATCTATAAAAAAGTCATGTTTTAGACAGATTTTTTATTTATTTATTTCATTTCTAAATTATTTGTTACTCCTTGAAACATTTTCAAATCTTTACGAGTTTTTAATACGATAATATTCATATTAGTTGTTAAATAAGGAATAAGATTACGAATATAGAAGCATTGGGTCTAGTTTTACGATGTAATAGTTCGTAAAAGTCCAAGTTCATTCACTTCAAAAGCTTAAGTATTACTACTGGTTCTATTATCTTTTCTGTAGTATTCTATAAGTGTAGATCGCTAGTATTTAGGTAGTAAAAGTTGATCATAATATCGAGAATTTAGTGCTTCTGTACTACAAGATCTATTTATGATATAGGTACTCGATAGAAAAGCAATGGGTTTGTATCTTGTCATATAAAATGCTAAATGGATACCAAAAGAAAAGTTGTACTAATGAAATAAATATTGTACTGCAGTTTTTATTTTTAGCAGGTTGTGAATGCACTGCTTACGAAATAAAAACGAGAAGAAACAATAAAACAATAGTAAAAATTACATTCATCTGCCTATATATTTAAAAGCCCAGAGCAACTTTTTTTAAGTGGCATAAAAAGTAAGTATACGAGCGGTACGAATTGGATTAATACGAGCACAAAAAAATAAACAAACAAACATACATGCCTAAAAAGCAACATTGACAAAAATGTTACTCATGTTTGCAATTCGTGTGACTTTGTTATTTGCTAGACCAAAAACGTAGATTTTCATGCTTTTATTTAAATAACAGAAGCAAAGCAACAAAACTTTAAAGTTTTTAAACTACTTTGCTCGGTAGGTACTGAAACAATCTTTTGGTATACCTACTTCTAATTCCAGTATTACGGCCATCATAAAACGGCCCCCGTTTCCAAAGATACAAAGTTTAATGTGCTAGAAAGTGGACGCGCGTGTTAGCCCTTAAATCACTTCTAGTGTCTATAAAAGCTCGTTCTATTTATTGAGTAGAATAAGCGAATGTCATACAGTAAAGCTTTTTGATTTTAACTGATTAAAATAACATACAGGAGTAAATGAGATTGTATGTCAACTGTCAAGTTGAATGGAGTACCTGAATGGTTTTACAGTCGGTACTGACTATACGAAATGACTTCTGATGTATGAAAGATTTTAGTTTTAATCACTCGTCCGATACTCTCTCTAATCACTTTAATAAATCTTTTAAATACAAAATGTTAAAAAAACAATGTAATTTTTTATTATGAGTGTCTACATTTTTGTTTGTTCGAGCAAGACTCTCTGGTGACGCTGACGGTATTTTTAGACCGCTTAAAAGCCTTCCTTATGTTTTAAACACTTAAGACTGCATTAAGTATGTTTATTTAATTACCAACTCTTTTAGTTTCAAAGATATAACTTGCACTCTAATTTTTTTTCACAAATTTATTCAAAATCAAATGCTATTTAGTAAATGCCTGCAGTAGTCACCCATTAAGTTTATGACAGAAGAATATCGCTTAATTTCAACGAAGACTGTTTGAGCTAGCTAAGCTACAAGTGCCTTGTACTTGTAAGTGTTTGTATGTACGTATACGTACATACAAAGGACATAAACCACGGTACAGCTTCTCATTACGCTCTTACGAGACACCGCAAATTATGAATACTGCTCTGTGTAGGGTTATTCTGCTATTTAGAATGTAAATATTACTCTTATATGAATGTTTAAATCTAAGGCCCAAATATGGCTCTAATCTAAAAATACCAAACGAGGCAATTTTTAAAACTCATTTTGTTTGAGTGTAGATGAATTTTGTTATTTGAATTTTGAATTTCACACATTCACAAACAAAAAAACTTTAGTGCAATTATTATTGTTCATCATGACGTGCATGGTCTAGACATTGTTAAAACCATAGATGTCAAATATTAAAAAAAAATGAATAATTGAATATATACATTCAAGAAAACGGCATCATGTAAATGATACTTAATATAAAATGACTTACGCCCAAATTATTAAAACGCTATTACAAATTTAGGGCCGTAGGAAGTTATTTTTTGACAGATAAGCCAATAAAAGAATAACCCCAGTTAGACCACAATTCCGTACCTCATAACTTAACTACCAACACATGCCTCCCGTGTTCCGCGCATGAATAACGAAATCAGAATGGACTGGGCCAGCTGTCCCGTGATTATCGCATAAATCAATGGCAATCCAACCGGTAATTGCAGATACATCGCCTTCATATATTCACACTAGCTGTTGCACTCGACTTTGAATAAAATAAATAAATATCCTTGAAGGATGACATGAGTAAGAAAGGTGTGAGTGCTGAGATGACGTCTGATAGAGGGAAGTGGAAGAAAAACACATGTTGTGCCGACCCCACATAGTGGGATAAGGGCAGGAAAAAGAAGAAGAAATAAATATCCTTGGACATTCCATACAGCGTCATCTAGACCCAAGCTAAGTAATTGAATGCTTGTGGTAACCAGATAACTGATAGATACATAGATATTTCTTTTTTGTTTGTAAATAGTCTAGGTAGTCTATGTGGTATTGAACTTAAAGGCATAACTTATGCGAATTAATACATCGTTAAGCCACGATTATGGCTAATAACCATTGTATATGATTGTAAGTAAAATTATAAAGATTTTTTATTAAAGAATTTTCATATTTTTATCTTTACTATCTTTAACAAGGTATAACTATCCCGACAGTCCTTATTTCTATATTACTAGATAAACGATATATCGCTAGTTTGCAGCAAGCCGGTAGTTCTGTGAATTAAAGCCGTGTTAGATATAATTTCATGTGAAATGTGTGGCGGCTCATAAATTGACCAGTAGTCGTGTGTGATAAATGTGAAACTGATACATATTATTAGACCTATTAAATTGATTTAAGTTCCGGTATTTTATAACTACTGTTTTTGTGTAAGTCACACACAAACCAAATCTAAGTTAAAGCCACCTTGTAAGTAAATCAACTGTTTAAACAATATACAAAACAAGTTAGAAAGTAGGTATTTAATATAGGTGATCCATCCAACTTTTCTAAATTAATTAAAAGTAAGCTCTTTCCAAAAAAAATCACAATTCACAAATTAATGTCATGGAGATGATTAATTATTGAAACAAAAGATTGTCATAAAAGTATTAATTACGAGTGGTACTATCCAATTGTTTATTCCCCCTTCACTATTTAAAAGTTATAGAGATATTATAGATTTCAGATATTTTAAGTTTTTCGGGTGGATTGAGTATTTAATAGTATTAAACAACGATTACATACAATGATACTTCTTCTTCTTTCCGTGCCTCTCCATCATTGAAGGTTGGCAGTCAGCTTCTTAAACTCCTCCTTGTTAAGCGCAAGTCGGAAGAGTTGCTCAACAGTTTTTATCCCCGTCCACTCCCGGATGTTCCGGAGCCACGACATCTTACGTCTTCCGACCTTGCGCTTCCCCGGTATCTTGCCCATCATGATGGTCTGTAAGAGGTGGTATCGGCCATGCCGCAGTACATGTCCGAGGTAGGCGACCTTCCGCTGTTTAATGGTCCGGATAAGTTCCACTTTCTTCCCCATACGGTCTAAGACCTCTACATTTGTAATCTTATCCGTCCAACTGATGCGAAGCATGCGGCGGTAAGACCACATTTCAAAAGCCTCAACTTTTCTTCGGAGCTCTGCTGTCATGGTCCATGCTTCACATCCATATAGTACAACGGGCCATATGTAGCACTGAAGGAGCCTGGTACGCAATTTTATAGAGAGTTGTCGGCTACACAGGACCTTTTGCATGTTCGTAAATGCAGCACGGGCTATTTCGATACGTGTACGGATTTCTGTATCGCTTTCCCATGTGTCAGTTAGCCACGAGCCCAAGTACTTGTACTTGTCCACATTCTCCAGCAATTGATCTCCGATCCGAATGTGTGCACGAATATTCTGTGATGGTGATATTACCATAACCTTTGTTTTTGAGATATTCATATTAAGTCCAACTCTCCTGCTATGTAACGAGACTCTATGTACTATCTCTTGAAGGCCTTCTTCAGTGGTTGCTATCAACACGGTATCATCAGCATACCTCAGGTTGTTGATTGTTTGTCCGTTGATAATGACACCGTGTTCCACTTCTTCAAGCGCTTCCTTTATAACAGCTTCCGAGTACAAGTTAAAAAGAATTGGAGACATAATACAGCCTTGTCTCACACCCTTTTGTATAGCGACTGGGTTGGTCTGCTCACCATCCACACGCACTGTCGCACTCTGTTTCCAATATAGGTTGCGGATGATACGCAAATCCTTGCTGTCCAGATCCATGTCCTTCAGCAAATCCATCAGAACCTCGTGTTTAACACGGTCAAAAGCTTTTTCATAATCTATGAAGCAAAGGAATACGTTCTGTTGCATATCTCGACACTTTTGGATTAAGACGTTTAGCGCAAACTGTGCCTCTCTTGTCCCCATTCCAGAACGAAAACCAAACTGGCTAGCCCCAAGCTGGCTGTCGCATTTAGGTCTTATACGAGCATGTATTATAGAGAGGAATAATTTCAGTACATGGCTCATCAGGCTTATAGTTCTAAAATCTGAACACTTTTTGGCATTGGCTTTTTTAGGCAAAGTGACGAAAACAGATTTCAACCAGTCTTCGGGTATTTCACCAGAGTCATAAATGAAGTTGAACATGTTGGTCAGTGCATCAACGTTATCATGTTCCAATAACTTAAGACAGTCACAAGTAATCTCATCCGGACCCGGTGATTTTCTGGTCTTTGCCCTTTGTAAAGCTTGAAGTACTTCTGATTTCAGAATACTCGGTCCTAACAACTGAGTTTGATCCTCAACCAAACATCGTGTGCCATCTGAAAACATATCTTCCACGTATTCTTCCCAACATTTCTTTTTCTGGTCAGGATCAAGAATAATGTTTCCTTTGTCATCAGTAAGAAATGTTTGGCGAGGTTTCCTATGAAGGGATGCCATGTCTTTAATTTCTTTGTGAAGTTGAAATGAATCGTGTCTCTTCATGAGTTGCTCTACTTTCTCACACCGACTCTCGTACCATTGCTGTCTTGCAAAGCGACACTTGTTGCGAATCTTAAGATCAATTTCTTGGTACTTAGTCAAGTTGTTGGTTTTGTGTAGCCTACGTTCCTCACAATGATACAAAAAAGTCATATTTTAGTGTCTAATCTACCAATGGAGTTCCAGTGTTCCATTCAATATTTTTCATATCTTGTGTACTAACTTGTAGCTTAGGATTAATTTGAACTCGCAATATAGAACTCCCGGTAAAACCAATAAAGAGCTAGTTAATAAATATAAAATACCGTTACTACTGCACTAAAGTACGAGTATCTTACTTAGATCAATCGATATAGCTAACAGATTTACTTTATCGGAACGCACGTAAACACGTCTAATCGAATGCATATCGAATAATCGATTATAATAATCGATGTGTCCCTGACGGTCCCTTTACATACGTTTATTCGAGCAATTTTCTCTGGAACTCGATTTGCAAGTCACAATAAGACATTGGTGATAGGAAAAGTGCGTAAGTATACTTTTATACGTTTTTGCAATTATAGAAAACTAAGAAAAAAACAAAAAAAAAGTTTTAAACATATTAAATTACAATTTATTTTACAAGATATACCTAAGTAATAAGAATTTAGTCATTTTGTTTTTTGTCTCAAACTATTGTAGTTTTGTATGATCATGATCAATGAGCCATAACATATTTGTAATATCACTGATATAAATAAGAAATAACTGCTGTGTATTAAAATAGACTTCATCTTTTTTAGCCCTTATACTGTTATTACTGTTGACTAATATTGATACTTCCACCATCTTTATTTTGTGCTTCCACTTGATCCTATGAACCATTTTATGCTTGGATAATATTTAATTGGATAATACATTGTTTATTAAAAAGCATTTGCTTTTACGTCTTTATACCCTAGAACAAGGACATGGTCGACAACCGTTACAGAAACCCCAGTTTTGATGGAATATGTCATCGGCATCCCCCGAGGGTACAATTACATGGATCCGTGATTTATCACCACGGCGGTTCGCTCACGGCACCGATTTAACATAAACACTGGCTGATCAATAGGTTTTACTGTTAGTGTGCTTGTCTTTTGCTGTAAGATAGATGTTAAATGTACAAGGATCAGGTCAGTGAGGCCGAGAGATATATATCGTCCTCAAGCTGGGCAGCTTTACCACTCGGCCACGCACGAAACCCTTGTATCAGTTAGATAGAAATAAAAAAGAGTGTGGTGTAACAAATATAACAATATAGAATTATTTCCTAATTTAGAATCATTGAACCACCGGAATTCCGACAACATTATCAAACAAAATCTTAAACAGTAAATCAACAATCCAACGTGTCAGAACTACAGGTGTTGCCTTGAATATATCAATCGCGAACGAAACTAAAAGTGACTGTAAAGCAATGACACACTTCTAGACCTATAGTTAGTGCAAGTATGTATGACTTACATTCTGTAATGAGTACGTAGTTACAGTTCAATCGTAATAATATGTCTCGTTATGTTAAGGCGAGGATTGAGAGTAAGAGTTTGTTTCACTTTCAAAACTTATCTTGTCATTACACAACGGGAAATTACGGTTCTGACGCATAGTTAAATTTTTGTTCGCTATAAGACGTATTCGCATATTGACCAGATGTATAAACCGTTTACCTTCCATTTGAGCCTGAACTGAAAGCACACTAAAAGTTTAGAACGAAGTAAGTTGCCAAGAAGTACAGGAAATAACCAAAAATGAGTATAGATACTTTCAAAATAATGTTTCAAAACCTCGCAGTTATATTTTCAATAACCGGGATACGAATAAACTCAGATCAAAAACTACAAACAAAAAAAAACTAAACATTCCACACAGCGCCATCTAATCCTAAGCTAATCTAATGCAAAATACCAAACAAGACTATACAAACACTTGTTCAGCAGCGGGAATCGATCCAGCTACCTCTCATACTGCCAAAACATAATTCGTATCGCGTAATATCGCGTTTGAATAATTTTAAAAGAGTCTGCCCTTAAGTGAAACATTTTAATAACGAAAGAATAAAAATTAAGTTAATGTTACAAGTCTGTAAGTGAATCACTCATGTAAATACTGACATACGATAAAACAAACACACGATAAAAACTTCTAGTTAAGAGTAAAATTGAGCAAACCATAGGAACGTTTTTATTTTTTACACACGACACTGAATATGATCATATTTATCAACAACGCGTTCGCCCACTACGCCACAGAGGCCGTCAAAATTAATATATGATCGTATTATATTATTGTATTTTATGTATTATATGATATATTACGTAGGTGTAATGCATATTGTTCGTAAGTATGCATTATGGCATCCATACTCTCATATGAAATAAATCGTTGTTGGTCCTTAGGTATAAGATCGTCATTAAAGAGACCCATTTTATTGTGTTCATAGATGTAGTACCTAGCTGATAATGTTACTCTAAGAATTACACTTTTATGCTAGGCCGTTGTTGATCGATTACATGCTAATAATGAAGCAATTATGTCTCATAAGTGGTAGTTTGTTGAGCAAATAATGATTTGTAATTCGTAATAGAGATTATGATTTAAATTACGTAGGTGGATGGATAGTATAACTTGTAAATGTTTTAGCTAAAATACAACACAATTTAACTTTCTTTACTATTGAGAAGTTGACATACTTAATTATTCTTTTCTGTACATAAAAGAAATAAATTACATTAAATATTCAAATTTAATAACTTACTAAGTTTAATATGTACTCGTATTAATAAATTTTATTTAACCGCAGTATTATTGGCCCACTAAAGATAAGTATTTCAAACTAAAACGGCTAGAATTACCACAAATACAAAATAAACCGATAACAAAACTATCAAACAGCACAAAGCCAACATAGCTCCAACATAACGAACACTCAGAATCCTGTATTCGACCGAATTCATACATCACACTGTCAAATACGAACCAACCGAGGTTTACGTCCCCACTTTAGCATTCCTATTTCGCAAAGAACGGGTACGCCCTGCGCACCGCTACCGAACAACCTTGGCTATTACTTACTGACCATTACAAGCGTAAGCATAGCTCCATCGTCACCAGAGGCTGATTTCCCGTCGACAGCTCAAATTACTCGAGGAATTATCCTACTTTGCGTGTGCACCCTGGAGCGAGCGCTAACAAGCGTTCTGTACGTCACCGACGCTCCCATATTTCCTCTTATAAAACCGATGATAGTCCTCGGGTGTTCTAAAAAACGTGGAGCGCGGAGCTAGGATAGTTCGGAGGGGTTATAGTACACTTCCTACTCGATCGTTCGTAGGAGGAAGTGGCCAACTCGGGTGACAGAATTTTTAGGCCGCCTAAAGACCTCTGTCGTGGCTTAACGACTTTAAAAGCCGAGACCCACAATTTAACGTGTCCTCCGAAGCATTTATAATTGCGAAAGTTTAGAACTGTGGATGTGTGTTTGTTTGCTTTACGAAATTAAATCAAATTTGGTACCAGGACAGCTTACAGCTAGCTATATCCCATCCCCAGCCCAGCTCAAGTGAAATATTATGAATCTTTAAACTATATGTTGTACTATATGAACAGAGTAAATAGAGTATAGTCGGTACAAATTCTAACCTTTTCTCAATTCTCTGCAAAAAAGTCTACAAACTCCCAGGACACGCAGATCCATTCCTATTAGCTCGATGGGTGCTCTCCGAACGCGTATATTCTAATAAGCATTTACCACCAGCCTCCCGGCAACAATGCTCCTAATCTCGACTATTACTCTTGCGTGGAAATTTTAAAACCCAACCGGTAGTTGTGGTTAATTTTTAGTTGCCTCCTACGCTTGTAATAAATTGACTGGATTGATAGTTCGGGTTGTCGTGGGGTTTTGGTGTTCCGTGGTGAAATTTGGAAAGAAAAAATTAAATAAAAAAAGACGACCTCTGTGGCGCAGTTGGGCGAAGGCCCGGCTGAAACGCAGAGGTCGTGAGTGCAACTCAGTCCGAACATTTGAATACTTACTCTCTACAACTTGAATAATAAAAAATACTTTTAAATTATTATTTTCTAAAAATGACAAATACCTGTAAGATTAATGTCTAAGCATCTTACGAATAATGGGCATAGGTACAGCATGGTTGTATTTCTGTACATAACACTCAGAACTAGATTAAAGAATAAAAAAATAAAGTATTCAAAATAATGGGCATACAGCACGACTGTATGTATGAGTATACAGAACACTGTCAAAACAAACTCTTTCCCGCTTCACCACTCTTTCCCCAAACTTCCGTATGTTGGGCGTCCGACGATCCGTCACAGGCGATAGATCATTCATATGCACGATGGGACAGAATAAATCTTCTACAATCCATTTAACGTCGTGTTAGATTGCTGCGCTCTGATAACGTTAAATGCTTATAAAATGAACGTTTGGAAACAAAACGGAGAGATATGAATGTCTGTTGGTCATTGGATAAATTGATAAACAAAACAGAGTATTCGGCTGGGATATCAAATGAGATGATGACATCATCAAAACATTGTGATGGTCAAAGTATCATATTAACTCATTTGAATTTAGAGTTCGCTTCTTATAACGTTGCATTTTTTTATTAACATATTATTTTCCCATCACGCTGGACGAAACATTTACTAAATTTGTAGTAACATAAACTTAGACTTATTGAATAGAATCTGCAAAAAAATACCTACAAATATAAAAAATACACATATTTTATACAACTATTAATTGTTTACATTACCGTTATAGTTTTGGGCAGCAGCAGATACATACACAGCACCAAAAACGAAATTTCTTACCACATTTGTTATAATAACAAGAATTTCACAGTCTAAATACAGGTTTGGTCATTGTTTTCTCGTTGTTGATACAATATCAGTTATCTAGGATGGCAGTAAGGAAGCTGGAGCACCTGTAACCTAATACCGCCAGTCGATAGGCTTGGCTAACAGTGTAAATTCCCTATCAGTATACTAGGAGTTAAGAAAATATCGGATAAGGTTATATTTGAGTCATTCAACTCAATTTTGTAAAACTTCCATGTGTGTCGCACCGATATTATGGATTGCAATTTAAAAGTTAAAGTTGATCGCATGTCATAAGTCAGTAAAATTAAAATTTTTGGACTCTTTCCAATAAGTTTTACTAAATGACTCTTGCTGTAACATATTTTCACTAAAAACCTTCAAGCTAAAATCTCTAGTATTCGCAGTATTAATAAAACTTGTATGGTTGTTCTATAAATAAATAACTCACTCTTCAATGGCATAAAAATTAACGACAAACTCGCCTTCACACCGCTCTATCACACTGTTGTGATGGTAAGAAAGATTTTTTTACACCAAACATGATATGTTCTAAACATTGTTTATGTACCTAAGAAGTCAATTTTATACCAAGTAATATTAATTAGTTAATAGTAAGAACCGTACATCTTATAAATATGACTTTATTTTAGAATTAAATCTTATAAAAAACTGCCATATCTGTATATTCTGCATGTGTACAGTCAGGAAGGCGTTTGCGTAACGTATATCCTGAAGGCAACAATTCTCACTCTCGTCTCGTGTAATGCGGCGAATTACATGCTGTACTTTGTTTATAACGGGCCTTATTTATAGATTTACTTTAGATGCGAGACGGATTTTCATATTTTATTTTTTAGTTTTTAGAATGAAATTAAATAATAACTGTAACTTACTAACTCGTTCATATCTGGTACTTGTACAGTCTGATTTTTATTTTTATATTGCAGCGTCAATGGGCTTGCAACCTGTCACTTATGGAAAGGTAACTTCTGAAAAATGTAGGCATGTACTAAAAAATATTTGCCCTGGCATTTGGTAGACCTATCTACCAAATGTTTTTGGACATATCTCTGACAACCCCCATAGACATCTAGGATAAAATTGGCTAAAAGATATGAAAATAATCATCCCTTTCTAGGAATGCAGTGGTGATCATATTTCTTTTTTTCTGCTAACTAGGATTACTTTACCAATTATTTCTTCTCAGAATCTAAATCTCTACTACCGAGTAGTCCATCATTGCTTTTTGTTCTTAGAAAGCTTCCAAAGAATACACAACGAAGAAAATCACACCAATATTATAAAGGTGAAAGTTTGTGTGACAATACGAGTATATTATGCTATATATTATAGCTTGTAAATAATACCGAAGAATTAAGATTAAAGCTTGTTTATAACCGACTATAGATAGTGCACCATACAAACAATATCTGCCTCCGGGTGTGATCCTATAACTTGACCATACACCTTTAGTAAAGTCGGTTAAAAGGTCCCTTACGCCACTCTCTCGATATGGTGAACAGCTGGTTAGGTACCTAGTAGGTGTACGTACAGTCAGCTGCAGAAATTTAAAAACAATTTTTATACAAATTACAATCGCTTATACAATCGTTTTTTTTATAAACCAAGAATAAAAACTCAGGCCTTTACATCTTTACTAGATGATTTATACAGCGTCAGGAGGCAATCGTTGCCTACACTTTACGGGACACTGTAGTGCCTGGGACATTGTTGAGATGGAATAGACTTGCCCATCACCTAAACCATCCTCTCAGCTTAGCCGGCCAATAAACCAAGAAGATCTCCAATAATCAGAATCAAATCAAATCATGCAATAATAAGAACAGGTTAAAACTAGTAAATACACACTCAGTTACATGTACTGTACCTGACTCGTATGTGTAAGTGATTTAAATAATGTTTTTCTTTCTTTCTTTTTTACAATAAGTAGCGATTTTATACATTACCTATATTAAACCAACTTCTAAGAATAAATATATTATTACGTTCAAACTTACTCGATATTACTGATCCTACATCAAATTCGAGTTAAAGCATTTAAACAAAATTTTAGCATATAACTGAGTGTGTTGTGTATTTACTAGCCTATTTATTATGCTGAGTGTACTAGGCCTCAGTAATAACACAACGTTGTCCTATTGTGCTGGATAGCTTGCATTATAAATATGAGTTATGGGAACATTAAGCTATAACACACCGACGAAACAACGGAAATGCGCATAAACTTCGCTATTTTAGTGGGGTCTTTTTGACCCTAGAAATGTATTGGGCAAGTTAGAATAGAATATAATAGAATATTACTTTATTGTACTGTACACCATAAAAGAAACACAGAACAACTTAAATTAACAAACAGAACAAGTGTAACAATGATTTAAGATATACCATAGTCTGGTATTTACACCAACCAATAAAGGAATCATATTTTTGTTCTAGTTATAGGCGGATGAAGGTAACTTGTGTCATAAATAAGAATAACTTTAAATAAATAACAAAAAATGTTTTATATTTATGTGATCTTACAGTAATGTAAAAGTTTAAGAAAATTCATAGGTTGGAGACGCACTCGCGTTGATAATGTTTTTCTTGTAAATAAGACGTACTTGGATTAACTTGGATGAAACGAAAAATAATTTTCGTAACAATTGTCGATTGTTCAGCTTATGGTGGTGGATAATGAGTATGTAACAATTCACCAACATCAGTTGAACCCGAGAGTTCTCATTATAATTGTGCCCTCAGAAGCACAAACAAACGCAGTTGTAAATTACATTAGCGGTCACTTATTTTATGACTCTCAAAAACGGCTAGAAGCTTCTTTAGTCCCCATTCCTTCTTAATCCTACACCAGTATTTCAATTACATACTAAATGGGTATACCACACCCAGAGTTCAAAGATCGCCTACAAGATGGAGAAATAGACCTATTATAGTGTCTATTTCACACATTACCTGATACTTCTAGATAGTTCAGATGTTCAGATAGCTTGTCGGAAACTAGTCCGCGCCAACACGGGCTGGACAAAAGAGTTTCTATAACAGCGACGTTAATAGGTTACCGTGCAGGTTGCTGCGTTACCGTGTCGCCTCATCCGCGATGCTTGGCCGTGGAGTCGCTTTAGTACTACATTTTTTGAGTTATGTTTTAGAAATGTAAATAATATAATTATAATATTGACTTCTTTTGTCTCACTGCCGGGCAAAAGTTTTTCCTTAGTTATAAATAAAATAAATAAAAGTACAGTCTTTAACAGTGATCTTTGATGTCCTACAAAAATAAACACATTTTTCTTTCTTTCTTTCGAATTTGAGTACTATCCTATCACTTATAAACGAATAATGATAACTTATTGTAAGTGGTGCTTATCTTTGTTCTTAAGTAATTCCAATCCAAAATACTTTTAGCAACGAGCCTCTCCTCGAACCTCTGTGCCAGAACAAAGACATAGTAGCGGGCGGGTACCATTCATCACGATAGCTATCTATCGCTATCGAAGGATCTGCGCGAGCGACTATGATTAGCTTACCTTTGTGAGCATTATTTTAATAGAGACAATTTATAGGTAGCCGTTTCGAAGTACTGGCTAAATGTAGGAACTTAGCTAAGAGCTGATAGCTAGGTTTAGCTGCGAGGGTTAGTTAAGGTAAACAGATTCTGTTTTTCTTTCAATTAGATTTTTATTTTTTTATATTGTTTGATAGAAAAGTAGAGTAGATAGATAGATCTGTTAACACATTGTTTACTGTGGCCCAGGCGTTTTGTTAATATTGAAATATTTACAAAACCGATTTTACTCTGCTAGAAAACTTGAAAAAGATTTAAAAAACTGGGTTTCATAAATATACTTTACAATTTTATTCCTTCACATTATTTGTAACATGTTGTGCCTGAAATATAACAGTATACTGCCAAAAATAACTGCCGTAGTTTTTCACTCTATTTTCTGTAGCCAAATATTTGTGTGCTAAGATTTTGAGAGCATTACTCTTCTATTTTCAAAGTTCTCATACTTATAAAGGTACATCTACACAACAAAATATGCTTATCAGTTGAATCTGATATCGGGTATCGCACACGATCGCGTTAGACACGGCCAGCACCGTGACGAGGCTGACTAATAGCCCCGGGTCTGGTTGACCCATATGGGTGATTTGTCATTCCGAAGTACAGGTTTCTTTATAAGGCTGTACTTAGAGTATTTTATTGTGGATTCGATTAGTCTTAAGTTATTTAAATAACATCAAGAAATATATGTATTTTTGTTACAAAGTACTATATTTTATACAAGATGCTGTTTCACTGTCGTGGTCCTAAAACTGCAGCTAACTACGGCATCCTAAAACAACAGGTATCAAATAATTCTAAAATTCATCAGAAAACTCTTCAATAGAATTAAAAAGAAATCTTTGGATGAAAAAAAATTTATTAAGTAAGTACATTAAACAAATCAGAGTTATTTAATAAATGAGTCATATTCTATATACATACAGTTTTGTTTGTTTGGTTATTATTTTGTAGAATTCATAGTATGTTAAGTAATAATTGTTTTAATCCAATCAAAGAACACGCGACCATCCCTGACAACTCATTCGTCAACCACACTCCCAGAATTCCTGTTTAATTTACAACTATATCCCGCTGTTAGGTCATTTGTTTATGCCGACACAGGCCGTATGGTAAACGTATATCTATAGATCTAGTACATACTTTAAAACATAAACATTAAGCTCAAATTGATGTAGTCATTTTAGTGTAATTTGTCACCACATGGAGTTAAAACAAGCTCACGAAAGCTAAGATTCCAACTAATAATCTATTTTAGTCAGTTTCACAATGAAATAGAACATCATGGGGAAATTAATTAGTTATTACAAACCCTTTTAGATATAAAGTACTTGATGAAATCAAAAATCAACTAATTATAAATATCTAGTATCGTAAATCTAGTACCTTTGTCAATATAGTTTTTCTCAAAATAACTTTTTATTTTTGAAAATAAAATACCAAAGAATAATAAAGATGTTTACGTCTATCAAACTGTAGGTACACAAATAGTCTTTGTCTACTAGGTACAAAAATTTGTAAAAGGGTCTCAAGTATCTATTAAACCATTTCTGTGGCTAAAAAGCAGGCAATAGGTACTTTTTGCGCCTAATCCTTTACGGAGCTCATTTAGCCAAGTTTTAATCTGAATCTCACCTCATTACAGCTTCGCGAATACTCGGAATAGCCAATTTCGCCATTAATTACAAAGCGGGCCCCCTTACCCTTCCTTTTTCGAGTAAAAATAAATTATAACTCATTTATCGTCGAGCGTCGCTGAAATAAATAGCGAAGCGTCGCCTTGCCACAGACTCTTATACAGTCGGCTACAAGAGTTAATCAACATGAATATGAAGTAGGCTAGTCAAAATTACAGATAGTTCAGTAATTACAGTGAGAGTTACTTAGGTATTTCATATTATATCAAAAATCTTGCTAAAACTTGCATCACAGACCAATCAACCGGAATTGAGAGTTTTAAATCGAAATTTTTATTTCCAAAAAACTATAGAAGTTCATTTCATACATACTTTATGTTAGCCACTAGCATTAGCCAACACATTTTAAAATCCCAAAATTTGACCGTTAGTCACGAACTACAATACGAACAAAACGCTTTGCCTAATTCTCCTCGACACATCAAGGTAGATATTTGTCTATTCAATAATATACAGCATCAGGAAGCAATCTATCCTCCCAATAAAGTAATCAGTCACATCCAAAAGAAAGACATGTTCACTGTTCAGTATTTATGAAGCTACTTACGAAATGTAAGTCTTATCGTTAAGTCGTTCAATTAACACATCTTACGTAATCTTGTGTTGACGGCGTCGGTCATATCAAAGTTAAAAATAGCATGTAAAGGCTACAACATCATGTAAATTAATCATTACGTTTACTTTAGTCTATAAACTGAAAACTGTAGCTTAAAGAAGAAAAATAATCGTTATTCAAATTGAAAACAAGTACATACAAAAAGGGTTCTGCACCCGCTCTGCGGCACACAGCAATAACGTGAAGAAGCGTCACGTTAACGTGACGTAACGGTGGGGAAGCCACGCCTACGGGTTACGGCATGCGCAGTACACACGCCTCACGTGACCACGTACGTCACGTAACTGGGCCAAGCATATGCGAGTATGTGGGCGTTTGAATGGGCGTGGCGATATATGACTGTGTATGGGAGGAAACGTATGATAACTTTTACCTACTGACATCTATTGGGTGCGCTGGTTGTTGAGAAAATCATCGGCCAATAATACTAAGAGTTTATATAAAAGTTAAGTTGACGAGTCTTGATTTAGCAGGTCATATTGTGACAGTTGGAGTGTTATCCATTTAGATATACAAGTAGGTTCAATACAGTTTTCGTAAATGTATTTTTATTTAAGAGCTCTTTGCTCCAGGGAGCTCAACTCTTAACTACGAACTTCCGATCGAAAGCCGGGGTCACAACGCCAGCAATAAAATCTAAAATTAAACAGACGGTGGAAAAAAAAGCAAATAATATTCCCACCTGCGTCCGCAATTATTGGCGCGAACCGCGGAAAATTGCGAGCGAACGCCAAACTGACACTCTGAAACTTCCTCAAAATAAAAACTTTGGGAAAGTTCAACCGGAAAAGAAGAAAACGCGGGAATAAAAAAGCCATTGACTCCGCAGCCGAAAGTTTTAGACGCCTTTTTAAACATTCCCCGGAGTTTATAGCCTGAAGGATTCGCAGTTGCTCTGTCAACTAATTAGCTCTACATTCTGTGCTTTGATGTTTATGGAACTATCATTTTGTTCTGCATTTCTGTCTACGATTTAATTACCCCTTTGGGCTAACACACATCACTAAGCCAAAGATACAATCATGTTTAGCCGATTAAATAATAAATAGCACAATATTTAGGCCAAAAGCTAGGTAGTTACTTCTACACCTAAAAGCTTCTAGTGGCGTTATTATAGTCGGTTATTCTGTAAGATATACTTAGTACTGTGTAACCGGAGGCACCTGCAGACGTTATAATGAGAGTTTTTGCGCGGCACAAAACAATATGGCAGAGAGTTACGCGGATCAATAATATATAGGCTAAGAAACGTGCAGAGCAGTAAGACGTCCAAGGCTTCCATAGGCGGACCAGGAGTGAAAACAAATCAGTGCCGGGAGGCGCAAATTGAGCACGTACCCCGGCTAATTTTATTTTGCAATTACACCCCCCTCATCCCCCTTTCGCCTCACTAATACAACATTCTCGGCGACACAGTTCCGAGGCTGTGGTACAAAAAGTAAATTAATTTATTGGCCATTTTTCGGGACTGTTCGTGCTATGATGGCCTGTGGAATGGTGTTAGTTATTAAAGTTTTATGGCGAATAAAGGTTAATAGGTTTCGTGCCTATACTGAGAAACGCGCGCGAATTATGTTTGCAAACATTGGTTTTAATTTTACTTGATATTTAATTTTATGTAGAACAATTAAAACAATAGTCCGATATTATCAAATAGTTCGATCGTTATTAACTTTTGGCACAGATACTGTTAAAAATTCAAATACATAATAGGTGTCATCTTTTTAATGTTTTAGGCTTTATAATTGATTGCTGATGGCTGATTTATCAAAATTATCTTGTTTTAATTAAATTGCAAAAAAATCCTAAATAAAATCAAGATATAATTGTCAAAATTTACGGAAAAATTCACATCCCTCGTACAGAACGTAATCAAATTGAAAATACGCCATTATAAAATCTTAAGAGCAATTTTCAATACGCATCTGTAGTCTCTGTAGTCTATTACTCTGCACCCCCTCGGTAAAAAGGTTGTAAGAAGGTGGTGGACAACCCCCCGGGTGGCGATCGCCCCCGCAACCCTTTCGCTTTTACCCCCTCCGACAGGGTGTTGTAAAGTTTCTAAGAAAATATTAAAATCCACATATTTTCTTCTTCAGCAAATTGTGAATCCAATTATGTTGAGACGTGCCACTGACTAGTTCTTGTTTTACTTATATTTCGAGATACGAGGACTTGTTTAAGTGTTATGACCATGTTTTAAGTGAAACATGACTATCTAGTCATGGTAAGTGCTTGTTCTCTAAAGTAATTTAAAAAAATTACATTAACACAACGGGAAAAGACACGTCTCTTACTCGTATGAGACGCGACCGTAAGATGCGGGTATGAGTATGGTAAGAGGATGACCTCTTACCATACTCATACCCGCATCTTACGGTACGGTACGAGTATGGTAAGAAAGAGGTAATGATACCTCTTTCTTACCATACTCGTACCCGCATGAAAATTATCCGGTAGAATCAAAACATCTAACTAAATCGATTATTTTTTTTACAGAAGTAATTTTCCGTTGTGATAGTTTAATGTTCAATTACAATTCACGATAGTTTTGAAACTGAAATAATTTAAAGATGTCTACGGGGCAGTCAGAGGGTTTGTCCATTGTTGTATAAATACACACCTAAAGGTCAAAGGACCTAAAGGTCTAAAATTCTTCATATAAACCAAATATATATTTGTCATCTTAATGACTAAAATTTCAGAACATCCTGTACCCGTTAAGCGTCTAGCATTTCTTCGGCGCTTCTTAAAGTGTTTTACATACAGTGTTCGTCTGTGTGCGTCAGTAAATATTCACGCATAAATGTGTGCGTCGCTACGCATTTTTGCACCCTCCCCCCTCCCTAAGAAAAATACCTTACCCCTTTAGGGGGTGGCTGGTACATCGACGCCCCTGGTAAAGAAGATATGAGACTTTTTCAAAAAGCTTAATTTAAATGAGAGTGGTGGGACGGCTCAATGAGGAATATTACTTAATTTAAATACTATCTTGGGGATGTTTTAATTGGTATTGAATTTCGATTCGAAGACACCTTGTCATTCTTTGTGGAGTTTCTTTCGGCTTCTTAGAAAATGTTTTATACGTTGAAATATTTAATATTTTTTCGGTTGGTGCGAATTGTGTCTTTTGCGTAGCAGTTTGATCGTTTGAAATTCTGTACCGAATCATCCATAGTCTTCCATTTATTATAATTTACTTGTAATCAAGTTGCCTAGAAAAAGCCCGTTGTGCTTAGTTTATTCTTTTTATTTTATTATGTAGTTTTAGGTCTGATGCTGCGTCGTTGCCCGTCTTAAGGATTCCACTTGGTGGAACCCATGCCCATCTTAAGGTGCATTTTTCAAAAGTGGCCCGCCCAATTTCATTTCATTTCCCTGGCGTGTGTGACACTGATATTATCGTCACACACGTAGCATATTATGCTATGAGAAAGAGTTGTAAGTTATCAAAGGAAGTGGCAAGAGATGTAGACATTTGGAAAAAGACTTAATATATATTAAAAAAAAGTTTTATTTTCCATCGAATATGTTACTTTGCGTTTCCATAAAATAAGTATTTTTATTAGAACTTAAGAATAATAAGACTAAATAATTCTAATAATTTAGAAATGACAAAGAAACCTTCGTACAAAAATATACCTAATACACATCTTAAACTACCTTAATTTTTTAACTGTACGTGTTATTATAATGTATTTTTCATTGGTTCAAACTTTACCCCAAAACTGAACAAATTGTCAAACAAAAACAACATTCATTTTATAATTATTTGAGTCGTGAAGTCAAATGAGACCGTCCTACGAACAAAACAAAAGGCCTGATCAATACAGAAACAATTTAAATCACCAAATATAACCCTAATGAAACAAAGGACGGGCCCGAACATGTTTCTAGCGATTTATTTCTCGCGAGCAAAAATTCACAAACAACGCACACAAAGAAATAAAGTGTAGTGGAAAGCCCGCGGTTTTGCTTGTTGATAGAAAACTTTAATACTCTTTTTTGTGACAGTTTTTCAGACTGATTTTAAAGGTAATGGCATTTTATACGAGCAGTAGGCTACTATGACCGTTAAAAGCGATTAAGTTTAGGTCCTTAACCGCTTTTGACGGAAGCTAACGCGCTAAAGTTAGAACAGTTAGAACCTAAACCTTTTATTGTTTATTAATACGTCGTGGTAAGCCTCCTGTGGAGGATCCTATTGAGATTTGTAAGACAGTATGAAAGCAAAATTGTTTTTTAGAATATAATTTAATAAACTTAACTTTCACAATAAGTACGTTCCAAAAAGATTAAGTATTTGATTTTTCCACATAGACAGACACGTTATAAAAATGTGTCACTTAAGGCTGAAAGCATTTCTAGTTTCACAAAAAAAAATTTAAAAGTTTCATAAAAAATAATACAAATCTTATCATAATGGTAATTAGTATTCTTTTTCAACTCACTTCAACTAAACAATAAATCTTTCATGAATCTGAAAATGTATTACAAACATTCAACAAACAAACAAAAGTGCGTTTTACCAATTATATTGTGAATTCAAAGACGTGTACAGGTGGGGGTGATTTCGCACCCCTTTTCAACCCTTTCGGGGTCCAAACGTTTCTTCTCCTTCTTTACATTTATTTCTTATGGCCTGTTTCTTCTTCTTAAATTATAAAGCTCGCTGTGGATTGCACCGTTTTGATACTTGATCATTTTGTGTGTCATTATGATGTTTATTTTTCTAATGGTGGTAATAAGATACGGTGCGCTAACGTTTCTTGAAGTACTCGTACCTTCTATCAAAAGGCATTATTTTAAGTTGTCAATTCCGGATTTTCATGTCGATGGCGGCCTTAAACTTCGTTCACCGTAGTAATAGGTGTTTTTTTATATTTCGGTTTGTTTGTTTGTCCGTGAGTAGGTATATGGTTAGCTCTGGTATATTTCAGTGAGGTTGGTATTCAAAAAAGTTGACTAAGATAAATAAGGATACTTTAAAACTTTTTTAAAACTTTACTTTGAAATTTCACATTTTATACAATGAAATGGTGTGTGAGATAAAAAATTTCTTGATTCGGAATTACGCTATTTCTACTCACAATTTGCCAACATGACAAACACCACCCATTTCAAAGTCTTTTTTAAAAAGTTGACTCTTCAAATTTGGAACACAAAGGCACGTACCAAGATCTCAGAGGTCCACTACAGCGGCACCCGAAATGATGTTACAAAGGCGCGGAACTGGGCTAACACAAGTTTTCTATATTACGGCCCCCTCGGCCCACCCCATGCCTAAAGGGTTGATACCAGCTTTGAAGATGCGCGGGCTTTTTCTATAATTCCTTCGCTCTAAGCGATTTGAATTTCGTTAAGTCTCGAATTTCTGGCGAAAAATAATTGTCTGAACCGATTTTCGCTTATTTCGCGGACGGTTTTTTCGAACTTAGTGACTTAAAAACTGTCTTCGATTTACTTTTACTTGAAGGTTGTTTTCTGTTACGGGTTTGTTTTGTACTGAAATTAAAGGGCGGTTATTTGTCTCTGATTTATATTGTAAAAGAGAACTGTCTGAAAACTTTACGTTTAACGTTTTATATATTTTAATTCAACATGCTTTTATCAATACATCTTTCTTTCGTAATGCTGTCATTGCCCAATTTTGTAATGAACATGATAACTACATAAGTATCATTTTCATGTAAATTTGAGACACTGTTAACTTCTACGTGACCTACATTGTGTTCAAGCGAATAAACTATTTTATTCTGAATTCTCTATCAGAATAATCATATATTATCCTTATTCTGTGAAAACATTATACTAAATATAAGAGGTAAAGTTGGTTTATCGGATTGTAGAAGGTAATCTCCGGAAGTACTCATTTGATTTCCAAAATCCCTTCACCGATGTGTAGAATGGACTTTTCTTATGAACATAGGCTACCCTAGGCATAGGCTATAGGATATTTACCCCGGTAAAATCCCAGGTTTCATAAGTACACCCGTGCAAAGCCAGGACGAGCTGCTAGTTTATCAATAAAACACAGTTCCTTACAGGTAAATGCAAATTCCGAACCCACACATTGAGGACAGATGCAAGATAAGACACGCCTGTTTCCGACAATCAGTCAGGGAAGCTTCACGGTGTGGACCGGACTTTATTTGGTAAAAGTTGCTGGTTATTTTGAAAATTGAACAGACGTTGTCTAATTTAGTTAGAGACTGGGTAGTTCAACAATATTAATTTAAGAAAAAATATTATTAGCACATGTACGTTAATAGCTTTGCCCCTATTGTCTAACTTGTATCAAATTGTTGTGAATCAAAAATAACAGTAATCTGCGAAAACAACTGTGAATATGATGGTTTGTTAGTTCCTTAGGTACCAATTTACATTTATATAGTGTAAAATCTGACCGTTGTCTTTGCAGATAACTAAAATTTTTGATTCGCAGTAATGTGCTACAAGTTAGACGAACAAAGAACGCGAACTCTATTTAGCACATATCGACCTTACTTGTCTACACTCATAATATAATGGAATGGACTAATAATAGAATGGACTTTCCGGGAGGTTATAGGCATATTATCCCGGTAGGTTCATTAGTACACCCGTGCGAGGCCGGGACGTGCTGCTAGTTTTAACTAAAACTGCTATTAAATCAGTTACTACTTCTCTGTTCATTGACATAGGAGTAACAAGAAAGTATTCAAAATCCCTAAAATCTTTATAACGAAGAAGTAATATAAAATATAAAATATTTCTTAAAAAAAAAATAAGTACAGGTAGGTAAATAAGGGAACCCACACACCGACCGCTGAGATGCGAGATACGACACGCGTGTGCCCGACAATCAGTCAAGGAAGCTTCGCAGTGTGGAGAGGGCTTATGATGAGCATTTGACAGGAGTTGCCAATTATTTCCGAAAATGTGATGTAGAGATACATTTAAATGAGATTTAAAAACTAAATCAAAAAGGTTTTCACTGAGCTACTTGTAAGATGATTATAAAGTTTTATATTGGTTTGATGTTTTTTTTAAATAACTATATTAACAAACCAATCATTCTGAATACTTACCAATTATAATACTAAAATAATAAGAAGTTTAGTAATCAGAGTAAGACTAATATACACAAATAGTTTGATAACTACATTTTACAGTTTTTTTCATATCTTTTTTCTATCCTTTACAAATTACTACCCGTATAAAATAATTATTTTATTTCAGTAATCACCAATATTATGTAATAACTTAATAAATTTTTTCATAAAATAAATATCGGAAACCGTTAATAAAGCTAAATTCAATTAAAATTTCAATAGTCGTCCAATAGTCAACTCTTGAGTTTTATAAAAAGCCGTTTCCACAATACCTAAAACATTGTCTTCCATCTGTCTTCTTCAGATCTGTCAACGGCACCTATGCACCTCACGTTTCCTTCCCCGTGTGTAGTCGCCTTTATAATTGCTTTACCGTGTTGGTTTAGTGGACGTGCTGCTTATTAATTGTGCTTGAAGCTGCTTTGAATGAGTTAGTATTTTAGGTTTTTGAATAACTTAGAAGTATGAAGTTTTTATACAGTTCAAGCTGACCCGGCAAACTTTGTTATGCCCTTGAAGTAAAACCCCAATAAAATCTATGCCAAACTACTTTAGAATCCGTGTGTGACTTGATCTGACCAATAGCTACGTATATGTCGCTTGGCATGTACGAAACCCGTGCTCATTTTGCATGAAAACCCTCCAGATGTTTTTTAGTTCCCGTGATAATATCGAAGTCAAAAGCAGCCTACGTGTTAATGCAGGATATAATATATTTTATCCAAGATATTAGCTATTCTGGTGTTCGCGTAAGCGTGCAAGAGCAACAAATATTCATCCATATGATAGTCAAAAACTTTCGTATTTAAAATATTAGTAACACCAAAAAAGCGTGAGTGAAGTATTAAAAATTTTACATTTCAACCCACACAGAGATAACGCCCCTCTATAAACCAAAAGTGACAACCCTAATGCGATCGTCTCTAATTACACTTGAAATTTCCAAAAATTTCGCGTCATCCCGTCGCGAACCATTAGAGTTTGCAACTTCGTTGGTCAAAGAATTTATGTTTCTGGTACATTCGATACTTACTCTAAAAAGCCGTGTTGGGCAAGATTAGTACTTGGACTTTTTAGGGCATCGAATACGGCCGTGCATCAATGGAATTTATCTGTCGAAAAGTTTGTATGCGCTTTAACACGTAAACGGTGAAGGAAACCTTATTATGAATACCCGTGGCTCGTCAGTCCCACACGTAATGACCATTGTCTTTCCTGTGGATATGGTCAGCTAAGCTTAGAGGATGGTTTAGGTGCTGGGCAAGCCTTTTCTAACTCAACAATATCCCAGACACTAGAGTGTCCCGTTAAGAGTAAGCAAAGATTGCCTCCTGACGCTGTATAAATCATCTGGTAAAGTTGTTGCCTATACGCCCTTACATTGTACATTTTTATTCCGATATTTACTGAGTATAATAAAGAATGTTATTTTACAAAACACTCATAACAAAATCCTTAGTACACCGCATGTGAAACCTATTAGCATTCAAATGAAATAATAAAAATGCAAAAATAACAAGTAAGCTGGTTCCGTGCCATTGGGCACACATTAGAGCACCCTGCTTCCATTCCCCTACATCATTCTGCGTTTAATATTCTTCTAGGCTTAAGAGCGTGTAAGCTATCTTGACCAACTCAAACATTAGATCGTGCTACGCAGAGTTGTCATTTTTGACGCACACTTCAATAATACTATAATTTTTGTAAAAGTGTGCGTGAGCTCGTGTCTAGAACGAATGGTATGAATGGTTTTGATACTTTATCTTATAAGTAATATATAATATGTAAGATCTGTGCTTAGAGAATTTAGCCAACGATCCGTGTTAGCCAAGTGGTTTAGTACTTATCTCTATTTTTGATCAGGTATCAATAAGACCCTCGAGATCCTGCCAAAACAAATGTTTCTTTTAATTTCTTTCTTGCGACTCTGTTAAGCATGTAATGTAAACATCTGCACAATGACATGTGAACGAACATAAGTAATAAATATGTATTTGGAGTCCAAATACTCCAAATTTTGGACATACCTAAGTAGGGTAGTTTTGACTACCCCTTAGACATTTGTTAAAAGTTTTGATAAAATTTAGCCATACAGTCGCTCATATTAAATTTCGTTTTGTTATATTTTGATTTTTTTGTATTTTTACACTTATACGTTTAGGTTGTTTGTTTCATCATCTTTCTTCTGCTCTTATCCCATACTAGGTGGGGTGGGCCCAACATGCTTAATCTTCCATTCATCTCTATCATTCGTAGTTGGCGAAGTTCACTCCTCTCACATTCATATCCTCTTTCACACAATCCATCCAGTTTTCCCTCGGCCTTCTTCTACTTGTATATCCATTATTGTCCATCCACATTTCACACTCATACTCATAACTTTCTTAGTGATATGACTTTCATCCGTCCTGAGGTCACGTAGACCATGCCATACTAAGCTATAGGCTAAAATTAGTAGTTAGTAGTTTAGGCATGCAAAATGGTCCTATCTCAGCATAATGCGGAAGCGTTCGTGGCGAAGCTTGCTAAGGCGTTCTTGATAGATCGTCGAAGTTAAGCAACGCTCTGCGCGGTCATTTCTTGGATGGGTGACCGCAAGTGGCAATATTATCTGAGCGCTTCCGTGCTTCGGAGGGCACGTTAAATTGTCGCTCCCGACTTTTAAAAAAGTCGTTAAGCCATGACGGAGGCCTTTAGGCGGCCTAAAAACTCCGTCACCAGAGTTGGCCACTTGCTCATACGAAGGAAGGGAAGCATAATGCGGTTTATTGCGGGGGCAATACGCCGCGCTGGTGTTCTGATAGAACCGTTTTTGGAAATGCGGACATTGAAATCTTAGTTACAATCCTAAAGTCCAACAACAAACACTTAAATAAAAGGCAACCTACCAACATAATAAAGAGAAAAAAAAAGAAAATATTATTCTATGCAATCCAAAATAAGTAATCAATAAAAACAATAATTTGAAGTGTTTAGTTTATATTAAAGAAGAATAAAAAAATAATTATGGAACAATTATAGTTTTTTTTCTTACAAACTAAAAATTGACTATTATATTCAGTCTCAAATTACAAAATACTTCAAAAAAATTATAGACATTTGTTGCAAACATCTTTTTTGTTCACCACACACAGACTTTTTGCATTTTGTACACGTCATCATAGACATTCTTTAATTTTTGGTGGTACATAGCCTACAGTAACGGCGAACTTTGGCAGGAGGTTACTCTTCAGCTTCTTAAGAAGCTTCTTCAATAGCCCGTGGCAGGCTGTTCTCAATATTTTCTCTCAAACACTTTGATAAAGTAGGGATTCCCAATCTAGATCTCATCCATGGTGTACACAGTTAAATACTTCGTTTTTCCATATAATATTCTCTTCGGTTTAAGGGTTTTCTTGTTTAGATAAAACATTGTGTGTGTAATTACTTTCAAGTGTTGAGGTGTCGTCAGGAGGTTTTGAGGTGTCATCAAGAGATGTAGAGGCGTCATCCGGAGGTGTTGAGGTGTCGTCAGGAGGTGTTGAGGTGTTCAAGCTTTCATCAATGGCATCTTTCATGTACCTATTCGTCGTCAGTATCACATTGAATAAGTATCGTCTTCACTTACGTGATCCTCCATTTCGCTGTCACTGCTATCATCTGGACCTTTCATCTTCTTGACTCAAAAAGGAATATTATTTCTCTTTCGTCCATAATTTCTTCTGCTTCCTATGAAGTAAAGATGTTTCAAAAACAAAAAAATTTACTTATAACAATAACCTAATTGTATACCTACATACTTTGTTTATGTGTAAATAAAGAAAAAGTAACAGAAACGTAATCACACACAAATACATAAAAGTTTCACAGAAGATAAACATGCGCCTCTCGAGCGCAACGTATGGTCATAGCAACCAAACTACGGTACTTACCGAATAGCTGCAGTCGTCCCTCGGTGGTGTTGACCAAGACGACTGAGTTGGCTTGAAAGCACACGCGTGTACACGCGTTGGATGAAAAAAAACAGCGCTATATCTATTTCGCAGGCGCCTCTGGGGCGCACGTTATCTTTCATACACATTTCAGTAGCATACACTCTCCTATCATCAGTCTACTTTATTGCCCAACATTCTGATCCATAGAACGCGACAGGTTATGGTCTTATAAATTTTCCCTTTAGATTTAAGGGGCATTCGGGGGTCACACGTCCCTGAGATCTGTCGCCACTTTACCTATCCCGCATTCAAAAGTTTTGAAATTTCATATAATATGTATGGAGAAAAAAAAGTCAAAATTAAGTAAAAAATAGAACCTCAATTCATTAACTTTATTATGCCCTACATGAATCTGAAAACTAAATTTTTCCAAGTCTTATAGTTTCTGAGATACAGTGGTGGGCAAAACGAGGGGGCAGATAGGGGCAAAACTAAAAACTTTTTTTTACTAATGCAAGCCTCCTCAATACAAATCCGTTTGAAAATATTACAAATTCTTTCAAATTTTTTATTTTGCCCTCAAAAAGTTTCGAAATTTAATACAAAATGTATGGAGAAAAAAAAAAAGTCAAAATTAAAAAAAAAAAAGTACCACGTTTTATCAACTTTGTAATGCCTTACCTGAATCTGAAAACTAAAATTTTCCAAGTCTCCTAGTTTCCGAGATACGCGTGGCAACAAAATGAGGGAGGCAAATGGGGGCAAATCTGAAAACTTTTTTTTTCATCCCAAAATCTCCTCTATACAAATCCGTTTAAAGCAATCAAAAATGTTACGTAGTTTCCGAGATCCATCAATGGGGCAAAAAAGGGGCAAAACAGAGGCAAAACACAAATATGATTTTTACTCCCCAGGACCTCCTCTATACAAATTTGTAAAAAAATATTTGCAGGTCTTGTAGTTTTTGAGATACACCAGGGGTGGGCAAAAAGGGGGCAAAAAATAGGTAAAGTCGGATTTTTCCTTAACTCGCCAAACTACCCTCTATACGAATCTGTTAAAAAAATATTTGCAGGTCTTGTAGTTTTTGAGATACACCAGGGGTGGGTAAAAAGGGGGCAAAAAATGGGTAAAGTCGGATTTTTCCATAACTCGCCAAACTACCCTCTATACGAATCTGTTAAAAAAAATAAACCTTCCCATCCACCATCATAGAAAACAATTTATTACGCCAATGAGTGAGTGAGTGAGTGAGTGGTAATGCAGCATTGCAGTACGTCCCGGCTTCACTAATGAAACTACCGGAATAAAATATAGCCTACTAACTACGCCCCGCGGTTTCACCCGCGTAAGTCCCGTTCCCGCGGGAATATCGGGATAAAAATGTCCCTGTCACTCTCCATCCCTTCAACTATCACCACACAAAAAATCACGTCAATTCGTCGCCCCGTTTTGCCGTGAAAGACGGACAAACAAACAGACACACAGACAGACACACACACTTTCCCTTTTATTATATTAGTAGGGATAACCATCCCGTCCATTCTACACATCGGTGAAAGAATTTTTCAAATCGGATGACTAGTTAGTCGGAGATTACCTCCGTCAAACAAAAAAACAAACAAACAAAGGAGATGTTCCAAAGTGGTATTTTATTCTGATGAAAAAAGAAGCAATACGAATTAAACATAATTGGAAACCTAATTTTTTTTACTATCTGATGTGATCAAAATCATATTTTTTTAACCCCACGATTTTTCTACAAAAAATATTTAAAAAGTCGCAAATTCATCCACTACGGCCACACTGAACCACAATAAAAAGGCTAAGATGAATGTCACTGTCATATTGAGTGAGACGTTATGTCAGTATCAAATGGATTTTCCGATCATCATTCATTCTTTCCATTCAATACTGTCAATTGTATTTGCATTGACATTGACAGTGACGGAACTTTTAAAAATGTCATCATTAGAAACACAAAGTTGGAGTGAGACAAAAACTCATTTTCATAGAGATCGTATGGCACTATCTCTTTCTTGAGACGCGTTAGAGGGTTGCAAGCAAAACTTTTTTCAATGATTTTTTAAGAAAAAACGTGGGCCAGGAAAAATACGTATAAATAATAAATAATCATGAAATAGTTATATGTTTAATTACGTATAGTTTTTATCTTGCTTCTTTTTCCAAAATATTTTAATACCAGCCCCCATACATTTTTGGAACATCTCCTTTTACCTCTTTATAATATATATATATGGTACAAGTATCAATACTAGTGTATCGCGCTTTGAGTTTTCTACGCTATCGATTTTGTTTGACAAGGCGGCGGAAAAAAGTGATACGTCCTCTCGCTGGGAGGACCCGGGATCGACTAATCGGAAGACGATCGCGCGGCCGGATATATAGTGGTTATAAAATAATCCTGTAAATTACTGGGTGCTCGAAATTGATTGAAAAAAAAACTGTACGTTTAGAAATACCTATATTTTCATCAAATGAATAAAACTCTTGTGTTTTTCTTCAAATACTAGTAAAAAATATGTGTTAAAGTGAAACGATTTTGTACTTTTTAAATATTGTTTTCATTACCTTTAGAGGCTATTTTTTTATTGTTTTGAGCTGTAGTGTATTATGAGAATATATTTTCAGGTCCACAAACGCTTAAAATAAAACATTTTCTCACATTACAATAGTGATATCCCTTCTGAAAGACAGCTCTGACGCTCATTTTCGTAAAACGCTATGACGGGATTGACTTCTCCTTCAAAAACTATAATCAAATATTATGTTTTCTCTCTGCAGTGTATTATAATAAAGATTAATCTTTCTAAAACCGTAAAATTCTTTAAATAATCTGATCACATTATTGAGTTAGGGCTCTCGAAATACTGCTCAAATAAGCTAATGACGACTACACGTTCTTAATAGTGTGGAACAGCGTCACCTAGTTCCATCCTTAGGAAGAGTAGCTAAAACAGAGTTTAATGGCCACCAACTTGACTTGACCCAAACTACCAAATTAAACTTTAATAGTTTCAACACATCAAAAAAGCTTATGATAAGTATGTATCACAAACGGTACATTCCATTTTTTGGATTGCTTAATTAACAAAATAAATAAGCTAGTGGCGCTAGTTTGACACTTACAGGTCACTTAAGTAATCCATATTTTTCTCGGTCATCAAATTTTTCAAAGTTGAAATATATTATTTCAAAATACCTATTGACAGATATTAGTTTACATAATTAACTTAACTAATCTATAGCTTAATTAAATTTACCATCATAAATAAGAAAGCAAACATTTTCCAAAACTAGGTTTTTCTCTAACATACCAACTACTAGCTTAAAACCAAATATTTTTCAGACTACCAAGGTAAGTTCAGACTACTGATGAAATGGAAAAACCCCATCACAAAAAATGTTGATCTCTCATAATAAGTCTTCATTACAGATATACTTCAGCCACACATTTATCCCGCAATGTCCCTACATCCCTAATGAATCACTTTAATTACTGCGAACACGGAAAAATCCAATCTTCCTACCCACACACGCACACTTTTCTTACCGCGCAATATAAATTAGGCGTCCACAGATGTATGTGTTGGATTGCAAAGTCTTAAAAATGAGAGGACCGGAATCTTTAAAGGGTAGGACTTAAGTGGAGCCACCCTTACCCCCCTAAGGGGTGTTTTACACAGCCTACTGCTTCTTATTGTCCGTTGTTTTGGTTCAATATTAGGATGGTAGGTTAAGTGTTATTTTAAGAAATTAATTTTCGTTTTATGTGTGTTTTATTTGATTGTGGACGGATTTTACCGGGTTTGACTGCGGGGTGGTGATAAGGAAAGTGATTATGAATAAGGTTTTTATCAGAAAATAAAATATTTTATCATAAATAAAAAATGAATCGCTATCAAAAAATACTTAAACATTGAAAAATTTTGTAAGTATCTGTATTTACAATTTAAGGTTTTACAAGACGCCATTTTTCTGACCGTTAATGAATGATAAATTTTCTATAGAGCAAGTAGAAGTGCTGTTTGTTGTTAGATAGGTACAATATATCGTATAATATTGAGCGAAATAAATTGAAGCACATAACTTAAAAAAATAAGAGTATCAAAAGCAATGTACCACGAAAAAGCTCGCAAACTGGCTATGCACCGTACCACGCTACTTAAAAACTAATTTAATTAAGTTTTCCCTCAAATAAATTCGCAAATGAATTATATTCGCGTGACATTGCAATGTTCTATTCAATTTATAAGAAGTCCTTCAAAAAGTTTGTCTATAACTAAAACTATTTTATTTAAAAAAACCGGTACGAAAATCGGAATTGTAATGAGACAGTACGCGAGTACCTAAGTATCATTGAATTCCGCAAAACTTTCGTACTAGCCTTCGCTTGCATCCACATAATACCTTTGTTATTTACGTACTGTCATTGTCACGCACATGGCATTGCTGTTCCATTAAAGAACTATATCAGAACCAACTTAAAAAAATCGGTTTTTCTAAAAACCGTTTAAACTTTCAACCCTAACAGTACAGGAATAGAGTAGATGGTTATTTTCGTGATTGGTTTTTATATGTTTGCTAAGTTACAGGTTCGTAATGACATTTATTAGAAGCCATATTTGGTACATGACAATAATTAAAATCCATGCACGAAGCTCTGTACCATACCGTACCCCGTACGTGATGGTTTTAGCATAATATTAACTTTCAAATTATGGGCGGAAAAATGTTTGGTGTATGTCTATAAATTGATACCGGTAAAGGTTATATTCGTGGCTGTTTTACTTTAATAGGATTAAAGGCGGAGTTTTCTTTGGTGTTCTTGGAAAAACGGTTAGAAGGTTAATTTCTTTGGTAATTTTTCTAAGACTGAAAATGGAATTTGTAGTTAGACTTTCTGCCTAAATAATGTTTTAGTAGTAATTTAACTTACCAAAACTTTTATTAATTGAAAATAAACATCGTGTTAATGAAACGGCTAATTGTCTTTTCAACACAGTTAATAGTAAGAGTTAAATGATGATTAAGATTATTAAGAGGGGCATGGGAGTTAGTTTGTGCTTGTAAAAAAAATTAATCAAAAGAGAGTACATTGGACGAAGAGCATGAGACGGCAAAAGATTAACCTACTTGAAGCTACCACTCTATTGAACCTCATCGTCTATTATGAATAACCGAGTTAAATTTTCAATAAAAACCGGTGAGTTCGTAAAAAAACCGGTTATGCAATTGACGTTACAGTAAAAAATAATTTAAAACTACCAGCTAGAGTCAACAAGCACGGGTCAGTACTCACTAGCAAACATCGGTCGCCTGCCAATTAGCGGTGCAGTTAGGGTTGCTATTTCAAAATAAATAGATTACCTACTACTTAAGGTGTAAAACTTACAGCTCTCGCTAAAGTTCGGTAAAGATACAAAGGTCACAGACGGGAGAATATAAAATCCATTCGAAAGAAGCCTAAATTTATGTGTGCACAACTTATCGTTCTTGCAACTTCAAACCTCTTATGTAATATAGAAAACTACTATTTTGCACTGTTGAATATTTAACTTTTTTGGTATAGTTTTTTTACATAGGAAGTTTTGAAATCGCAATTATGTTATATTGCTCTACCTATGTAGAAAGACCTATAGATAAATAATTATGAAGTAGTTAGTGATTACCAAAATGGAATTGATTGAATAACACTTTATTTATGCCATCGAAAACTGAAATGCTATTTAAATAATCATGGCCGAGTGGTAAGGCAGTCCGGCATGAGGACGATCGCTTCTATCTCGCGGGTTCGAAACCCGTCGAAGCCCAAAACTTTTAGTAAGTTATTTAATTTATAAATAAATTAACTATTTCTCTAACTTACATAGGTGAGAAATGGTTCAGCTGTTAAAGTTAGATCTGGCAACCCTAGGTAGAGTACCGCACTAGTCGCAAAAAGCGGTACGCTGGACCCGAGCGGTATTATTATTTGTTTGCGTTCGTTAATTTCTTGTTTTTAATATGGATCGGGGTAGTTAGGGTAAGTTTGGAGAATAATAAGCAGAACTTTTGCGAATGTCTTTTTAATGCATTTGCAATAAATACGAATAGTGGCCAGCTTAAGTTGAGACGCTTAAGTAATTTTCGAGGGGTACGGAACTTCTTCTAAACTATACAAAATAAAATATTACATAATGTATTAAGAAAACGTCAATCAATATTTTTAAAGTACTTAGTTCAAAGTTATAGTGGTAATAGGATAAATTAGGTGGCGGCGCTTTTTGAGACATACGATCACCATGAATGATGTTTTCAGTCAAGGTAAGAAATTTTCGACAAGTCTTGAAAACGTAAAAGAAAGAAAATTCATTAGTATTGTTACGTGTTGAGAATGTGTTGATTGTCCAAAATGTTAGCACAAGTTCTTCGTCAAACTCAAACACCAGTGCCCGTTCTTTTATTCAGTATCCGTTCTTTTAAAAGAAGCACGCATAAATGTCTGAAAAAAAGGAAGTTACCCTAGTTTGACTTCTTTCTTGTGTCTTAACGTAATTAACCGCTACTATATCCTACATTCTGAGTTTACTTTATCAAACAAAAAAACTATTTATTGACGGAATAATTGTTGAATATACATGCTTAACTTCTACAATCTAAGTGCAAGAACGTCTTTCCACGCTTCATCGCCTAAAATCTATGAAATATAATGATAGTGCTAAAGGCACAAACCACATGTCATGCCCCTTGTTTGCACTTCGCTGTAACCTTTGAATACTAAACGCTACGTGAGCTTTGCTTTTCAACTTTAAAGTGATTTTGAACTGTTTTGTGGTAACGTAGACATTTTCTTTTGTTTTTACTTTTTGTAGGTTTTAAAGTTTTATCAGTTGCTTTACATTGGTTTTGGGTAAACAAATGTTAGTGAAAATTATTATTAGCTAAGCTATTATTTTGGTAACTATTTTGGTTTGTGGTATGATTTGTTTATTAGCAGGTACTTAATTGGCTTAAAAAAAAGTAAAATTAAGGAATATGTAAAGAAAGATAATTTCTCACGTTTTAATACTTTTCTACAAGTAAAAAAGTAGGCTGTAAAAAAGCTATTTAGAATTTAAAAGAGTTCTCTAATACCTTTTCCACAAGGAACCGCAATTACCAAACCATAATATACCAATTCACAATTTATTACGCACACAGTCTACCCTTTTCAAACTCCAACTCGATTACAAAGAAAACTTTGAAACTTCCAAAAAAATTAAGATAAGGCAAAAACCCGACAACCTTTATAATCGCATCAGCAAACCCTGGATTGTTCGCGTTAATTATTGATAGAATGAAACTTTTATCAAAACTTCACGAGCAGAAGCCGAAATTATTTGAAAGCGAGGAAACCCTTCATAATGCCTGCGAAAATATTAAAACAAAGCCAAGGTGCCCCGCCCGGACACAGTGACTTAGGAATCTATAGAGCGGTTTATACACTTATCTTAAAAAGTGGTCAGTCATTCGTCATTAAATTTGTCCCTAAGGCAAGCAACACTTTAACTAGAGAAATTAACTATTTTCTCTTACATTTTTTAATAGACTCTTCAGGTCAGCTAGTAATATAATAATATAACATACAGTCCATACATCATTTATTACATTAGGAATATGACGACCTGGACATATTCGAACAAACTACAAACTGTGGCCTTGGATTGCAGAGAGTAAAAGTTATTTTACTATGGCTATAGTTTTTTTACATTTTTATTTGGTATTAACATCTCTATAAAAAACACCGCGAAAATCCTCCAAGACGACTCAGAGCGGGTGGTGATTAATACAACGCATCTCCCCAAGGTTTAATCGCTCGCTGGCAACATTTTTACCCAATTTTTGGGAGAACCCCCTTTCACCCTACAGCCCACCCCTTTCTTTCGTTAAGATAAATTATCCTGCGATCAGGATAAGAGTGTAGGTTAAAATTGCTGCCTTTAAATCCTTGGTTCGACCTCCTTTATATTTATGCAGAATTCGTTGTTTCCGACTATCTTGGTTTTTCATTAATCGGTTGGATATTGTGTGAAATATTATCTGTGCATGTGTGCGTCTAGTGGATTTATAATGCATATGTGCTCATGATACAGAAAGTTTATAAGTTTATTTTTCAATTGAAGTGAGTAGGGGTATGTACTTGTATTAGCGTGACCAAAGAAATCAAAATTAAATGATTAAGTTTATAAAATTAATTCAATGTTAATTTAATGTTTTTTTAACATCTTCACCTACGTTTCTTCAGCATATTTATATTTATTACGAGTAAACCGATAATATTTTTAAATGAATTTTTCACAAAACATTTTCGCTATTTGACAAATGACCTACAAAAGTACAAATTCCACAATTTTCAAGTAAATCTATTGTTCTCTCATCAAAAACAAGAAAGGCCGCCCGATTGTCGTCGATTAAGGGTGACAATTGACAGACTTCATCGACTCATTTAAAGAGACTGCATAGATGCAGTCCCTAACCTCGGGCGAGCGTTTTGCCCGCGCCAATGTTCGGTGAAGTTATTATGGTTTCCAAAGACCCATTAACATTTTTATGTTAATTGGTTACCAATTAACTTTTGTCCATTTAAAAAAAAACCCAAACAAGTACTCTCAGGTTTAAATTGTAAAAGAACTTTTTTAAGTATTAAAGTATTACTACAACGCATTGCTTAATGTTGATATTTAGAAGTTTCGAAGTCAATGACGTCCGTCTGTTATCGCCCTTAGGCTCACTCCTTTTTGCCTTAATGATTTCTTTGATATTTGAATAAGGATTCTTGGGGGGGAGGGGGGTTTTGTAAAACAATATTTTCTTGTTTTAATCAAAGTCAGTAACGCGATAGGAATAAATTCTGCGTAGTAATTAAGACTGTTACGCCCCATTGCTCTGTCTCTATGTCAATGTAATTATTTGTTACTAGACCTGAAATAACGAGAAAAAGAATATAACTTTAAATATATGTAGAACATTCTATAATTATAGGTTTCTAGTGGTAGAGAAAATGTCAACATCATTATCAACACCATCTCGATTCTGTGTCGCTGTCAGCAACGCTGAAGTATCTATTTTTGACAGTTCTCTATAGAAACTCAGGAATTAACATTTGAGACGTGTGCTTTGTGTGTGTATTCTATAATAGTTACAGTTCTGCCCCCTTTTTCTCCAAATAACCATGTCTTAACGCGGCACGTCTCGGCGTTCTTATTTTGAAAAATTTTATGGATTTCAGAAAACAAAAGCTAGATAACGTGCAATCTCTTACCGCGTCATGTTTTAAATGTGTTTAAGAATCGATCTCCTGAACTCGCTCAGATACTTAGCTTCTTGTTCAGCTCTAGATTGTTGATGCCTAACATTTGGTTGACTGTCCATCAAGTTCTCCTGCTACCGAGTTGTATATTATGTTTACATATTTTTTAAGGTTTAAGGTATTTATTTCTATAGGCCTTAGAATTAGTTTTTTTTACCATCTCTACTATTCCTAAGTTGCCTAAAATACTATCCCACCTGGTGTGAAAAATTAACACGCAGAAAAGTAACAGTACAGTAACAGTATGTAATTACAAGTACATATATTTTTATTCTCTCCTTGCACTTGTTTTGTTCATTCACTCAAATAATTTTATCATTTTTCCATCATCTGTAACATAATTTTTATTTTACGCGAGTAGTTTTAAATAGAAGACATATCTTTGAAACTTCAACTGTGAATTATTTGAAGTCAAGTCTTCCAGTGTTTGAGTTGATTCGTCAAAGGCGATCCCGGAACTTAAGCAATTCGCTAGTGCAAAGAATGCGGAAAAGTTCACGAAGTCCCATAATTAGGTATAAGATGTTACTAATAACTATGGTGATTCTGATAACACACGACAACATTCTTAGTTGATTTTCAACCCGTTAGTTTTTTCGTTTAGTTTAAGAAGATTAAACATTATAACGTACCCTCAAAATATAGCTCTCTGTTACACACAGTCGGCTAAAACAATACCCACCGCAAATGAAGAATTCAAATTACTCTAAAAAATTGGCGCCCTTGCCAACATACATAATGTCAGGCTACACACACAGCGGCATTATACGTACAGATAACGACTCAAGTTCTCCGAGTGTTACTCCTCAAAGCTGATACAATTTGTCGTGTGAAGCAAGTAACTGGAAAGTATTTCAAGAAAAACGAGCCGAAAGAGAGCTCCCAGAGTGCGTGTGCGTCCTTTCCTACAAGGCTACCGGTATATTTAAGAATCAAACGAACTTACCTTGTGATGTTTGATGTCTAATTATACGAGTGTCTCGACCGAAGGATATTTACGGGTATAGTTTTTATAGTGTATTTGTATAGTGACTGCTTGCTAGCCAAGGACGCACTACTGTTTTGGTTACCTAACCTGGCACGTTTTTCTACTTTGACCATTAAATAGTTAACAAGAAAACACAAAGCCTGGTTCGCTCTGATAGTAAATTCTATTTGCCAAATTCCAATAAAAATATCTCTATTTTCAACAATAGCTGTCTATACACTTTTATCACTGACTGTACACGTAGTAATATAACCAAGATATAGAAGGAAGAACGGAAAACTTCCGCGAAATTTGCTCACCCAAATGACGACGCTTGTTTTTTGTAGGTGCTTGCTTATAAGACGTTGGATTAGAGTGGATGTGACATTAAGCTAATTAACTTTATTAGTGACACTTATGGGACGTATATGGTGTAGTTAGCTGATTTCTGTAGATCCAGGCAAACAGAAAACTCACTGAGCATTGCAGTGAAGGCGTTAATAATAAAATAATTTTATTTTCGAGTATTGAGACATTCTTAAACATTAAAAAAATAACTTGAATAGCTCTGATGCCTGCTCATTATTGATGATCAAAATTGTAGAGAGATTATATAGTTAACAGTTTTTATCAACTTAGTTAAAATTATACCTTAAGCTTTTGTGATGAAAGTAAGTTTAGTTTTTCATAAACAAACTTCAAACATTTTTTATATTCAGCTACGCGTGCTACGAAACGTAGCACGTCATGATCATTGAGAAAACATCAACGCGCTCAAAGCTGCTACGAAGCTCTACGAAATATTTTTCAACTTGAATGAACATCATCATAAGTCATGGTATATGGTCAGGAATGGTAGGAGTCTAAAATCCAGAGGTTGATTTGGATAATGTACTTGTATTAGGTCATTTACCTTTAAAACTTGGGATTGTTCTCACATTTCAGCGATAGCACTAATTTCGTTGAAGGCATATCCACTCTACCCCAACGCACCCTAACAAACTTATTAAGATTTCTTTTCTTTTTACTCTGTACGCGGTTAGCGACGTATGACGCAAGCGGGGGAGGGTGGTCCACCCCGCACGCATGGCCGCGTTCATGATTTAAGCACAGGGATAAGAATGAAATTAAAAATACATCCTTGGGGTGCCAGGGAGACATATATGCAAATGGACCCCCTACCCCCTAAGGGGGCATTTTTTTGTTAGGATGCTATTAATTTGGGGTGTAACTCACTAAGTATGAGCGTGACTGTACGTATGGGGGTATTCTTTCTTTCTTATCCTCTAAATTATGTGGGGATGTGGAGATTATGAAGTGAATTTAGGTGTTTCTGAAAGTTTGTTTATCTTGTTTTGTTAGAGTAATTTATTCGTTTTTTTCTTGTTTTTTTCGAGTTCAGTGTGACAACACTGATTGTGAAAGTTTTGATAAAATACACCAACGTTTTGTATTTTCGAAGTAAACATTACCTATATTTACTACGAAAATATTTAAGGATTGAGTAAAATGTGTATTTATTTCTGTCATTTCATATTTAGCCAGCCCATTTTCGCAGTACCGACACTTACATAATAATACTATCTGTACCTAATACCTTAAGATGAACTTTCATATATGGCAATACCTATTACATACGCTAACGTAGTACCAGATAAGATAAACTTTCATATATGGCAATACCTATTACATACGCTAACGTAGTACCAGAAATAGTAATCTTCTAAAACTAAGACGAAGAAAATAAGAATAAAACATGACGTGTACTTTGAAACTATTAGTATCTAACTTTATGGGTCCTTTTCATAATGGCCTAGTAAACTTACTTTGTCTGAAACGTCTCTTAAATCGGTTGTTATCTGTTTTCATTGACATAAGAGTAGCTAGAAAAAGAACTTCTTTTCAACCCACATTAAATTGGCAAACCTTTATGAACAACGGGGTAAATCCATAAACTCCTAAACGAGTATAAGCGGAAGTCTCCTAAGAATACCTCCAAAAACACGTAATCAAAACTGAAGAAGGATGTTTTCAATAAAAGGTGACATCATCAATTCGATTGTTGATCAATAGCTGTTCACAACAATGTGTTAGATCGTTTAGCGATCGCCTGAGGGCGTGGGGTGCTGAGTGGTTGGCGGCATACATGTGAATCGGCAATTTTTGATATTTTATTTTTAAAACTTTTTTGAAGCTACTGAACTGTTAAAACGGTTGTTGTTTGTAAGAGGAAAGTTTAAGGTTTGATTTGAAACATAAAACATTTCGTTTATTGAGTGTAGGTAAATTTTATCGATGTTTAAAAGTGAGTTAAAGAAAATCTTAATTGAACAATTTGTGAAAATTTTAATTAATTAATCATTACTAGCAGCTTTGTAGAACCCACTTCTGGCCTCCGCTCTTGTGTGACATTTGCCTCGTTTTTGCTTGCAAACCAACATAATGGATTTCATTTATAAATGAAATGCCTAAGTGTGGTTTAACACTTTAAAAATATATAATTATGCTAAACATAATGGATGTAAGCAAAGACCAAAAAAACACCTTCAAACAACTATCTTACTCAAAATAGTTTGGCCTAAACTGTAACTTCTTTTTGTCTGGGCTACAAAATATGAAAACAATAAAAGTCATATAGATTCTAATAAGACAAACCACTTTCATGATTGCAGACGAACCCTTGTTTCAACACATTCGATATTCACTGACATGATTTGGCATTTATCGAGGTAGAAAATACGTCGGCTTCCAGTAAAAGCTATAATATTTATTTAAATTGTTAGGTAAGTAATTAATTTTGCTCTGTTTTAATTTTTACTGGAAAATATTTCAGTGTCGCTTCATCAACAAGATGAAGCATTTAAATCCAGACAAAACCTTGAGTGAAGTGTTCAAGTTTGAGCCTTTTTAAGTTTAAAATTTATCTGTTTGATAGCCACTTGCAATAGCCTTATTGCTCGAGATGTTCCGAGACTAGAATGACATAATATATCGCCGAGGTCTGCACAGACCTCAAGAAAATAATATCGCAAACATAGGGGAGTGATTATGCACTATTTGAAATTCTTCCAACAGTCACCTGCTTTATCTATCGCTCGACATTATATCTCTCAGAGGATACAGTACTTACACATTTGCGTGGATGTGAGGGGATCGATGGGGATTTATTTGTCTCGAGTGTCGACATCCGACAGTAAATTGGATAATACGCCGCGATTTTGTAAATATGCCTCTACGGTTCTGCATGGAGGTGTCTCATTTTTATATTGATGGAGTTAAACGACCGAGAGATTCAATTGACAACTGGAGACAGAAATTGACGAAGATTAGCGTAGGTATAGAGACATGTTTAAGAATAGTGTTGTTAGGTTAGGTTACTGGCCATTAAAACCCAAGAGTCACACATCTTACAGACCTCTTCGTTTCAATTTTGTTTGCTGCTCTTAAAATAAGTATTACTGAAATGACTGAGTTATCATTAACAGAAGAATACATAATTACTGGGACACTTGAATTAATTTATTATTGATATAACAGTCAATACTTCTGCCAAGAATTTATCATCACTTTTGAACCGAAAGCTAAAAACTTAAAAGCAAATCGCATAAAATATCAAAGTACTCATAAGCCGCCATTTTCTTCTACGTTTTTTAATATCCCATAACGCTCGCCAAAAATTAGGGCAACGTTTACACCTCCGAAAAATCGGGATCTTACCACAAAACATTGAAACTCACTGCCTTATCTCTTTGGGAATAAGGGTTATTTTTGAGGATAGGTGGGTAAATGAATATGAGGGAGTGGACGTGACATTTATTGTTTGACAAGCATCGATCTGCCCTTTGGTATGCACGGCGTGAGCGCGACGCAAAGTTCATTGGAGGCAGGTGAGCCAAGTGTGAAAAGAAGGTTTTATTGTCAGAGATCTTGTGTAGAGCTTTTTAAAGTAACCGACATCGGAAACAAGGTTACTAAGTTTCACCCAATATAACTGTTTATGGGATTAGTACTTTATATGAATTTGGACTTTATATGAAATGAAAAAAAAATGAAATTATTATCACGACACGATCCCAGGAGCGGTAGACATTTTCTTTCAGATCTTTATTTAATTCTTTAGATCCTTTGAAGATGTCTCATGGGGTATTCAGAGGTAAGTATGTCCAAATACATGTCATATTTGGTACAAACCCACATTTTGCAAAAGTTAACTTTCCATTTTTCCTGGTTATGTATTTAATAAAATAAATGATTTAATAGATGTTTTTTTATTTAAATTGAGGTCACCTGCTTTTTAATAGAACCTAGGTATTGTTGAAATCCAAATTCAACGTGAAATACATGGTAGGGCAACATAGTCCTTTTATTATTGAATAATAGTCCATAGTGCCAATTTACACTCAATTCAACTTAATACCCACGAAAGTAAGGCTTAGCACCCACGGACTTGTCGCAAGCACGCATGACTTATGGCAGTTTGTCATATTCCCAATCAAACGCATAGAAAAGCGTGTCTTGATCTTTGATTAATGCTTTTCTTAATTACTAAGTTATCGAGGGGGATACATGTGTTCTATGCTTATTTATTGACTTTTGCGGCATTAGGGGAGTTTGATTAGTGAAGTTTTTAGGGAGGATTTATATGTTGCGAGTGTCATTTATCTTTATTTTAAAACGATTGTTTTAAGCTGAGTGATGTGGTTTTTGTTTTTATATGAGTTTGAAAAGGTTTTAGAACTGTTTAATATCATGTCTTTTTAAATATAATGTAGTTTAAATGTCTGTTGTTTTCATTAAAAGTGTCAATTTCTTTCTCGCATAATGTACTAAAAAATATCATAGAGCCATATGAATCACATCAATTTAAACACTTCCTATCTTTTATTTCGGAAACAGTAATTAAAACCATTCAAACACAAAATTATATCATACTTCAGCTCATAAAAATTCGTAATCCAAAAATTTTGAGGCCGTCTTAAAACTGTCACCTTAAGCCTAATACACACTCGTGTCACGTTCCACGCTCATTTGGAGTCTTCCATCGATCGAAGACAAAGCCTCGCCAACCCCGATAAACGAATTAAGGAAATGGGAGATTTTTTATCTGGGCCGTGGGGGGGAGGGGGGACACGCGTCGTAAAACGCACCAATACTTTCTTATGCAAAGTCCCTCCCGATAATTAGAAGTGCGCGTGTGTGCGCGCCTTTATGGCGTTTTGTTTTTAATTTGGGGTGATGTGTCAGGAGCAGTTTTTTTGGGAATTTGTTGACTTAGGGACATAGTTCATTGACACTTATTTGAGGGAGCTGTGATTAAAGTGTTTAACTAAACTTATACTGATGAATTTAGATAAACTTAAACATTTTAATAATCACAGCAAAAATGTTTAAGTAGTAAAATAATAAACAAATCTAAATTTTTGTTACAAAAATGTTTTTTAGTTTTCTTGTATCCCGACATTTATAAGGTCGGGAAATGTTGGAAAGTTCTTTGCAACACACGTAATTATGATCAAGTCAATGATTATCTCTCGATAAATCCTAGATTATAAAGATTATTTTCCCTAGATTGATGTTTTAATTTATATCAAAACATTTCAGAATTTTATTCCAAATCTTTTACCACATTGTTAATTTCGAAATATTACACAACATAAGACGTTATATTTCCCTAGGCGAATCGTTTATCCCATAATAAACATTACAAATCCCTCATAACATGTAACCAAATCCACGTAATATTTTTAATAACATCCCGCGCTCCACAGATAAGAAATTACAATCGTTCGTAAATGAACGAGCGGGAACGGTGTCCTACGCACAACATGTCTTCGCGATCGACACGGGGTAAACGGTCTTGATACTTTTAATACGAGACTTAAGTTAAAACCTTTAACTTAAGTCTTCAGTTTGTGTGTGGTTAATGTGACTTTTAACTTAAAAGTCACAATAGCTATACAAAAGAAGTAAAGTTACCTGAGTTAATGCTTTAGTTTTGTATTTTTATAGTATTTAGCTACATTTATCCAGGTTTTACTTATACCCTCACCAGAGTTGACTTGAAAAATCTTGCTTATAATCATCGCAAGTTCGAAAACGCAACTCGATAAATTTAGTAAGATCTATCATTTAAATATGAATACTTTTTTGAACCTAATCTCTCAATTACAAATTCCCAATAGCCCTTGACTTGAAGCAGCATTTCTCAAACCTAAAATTCATCAAAACATCATAAAAAATTCTACGTCTTCCAAGCACCAAACCATACCATCCAGAGCACAACACTTTTAATTTTCCCTCCTTAAAAAAGGGAGGGCAGTTCGGCCTCCACGTATGTCCCCCTAGGGTGGCACAGTAATCAAGGCACGCAATCTTCGAACCCTTAAAAACTTTAAAACTCATCGCCGCTTGTGGATGTGTGAGTGGGCCTTTATTAATGCATTTATGGAGTTTCGCTTCGTATTGGGAGAAAATATTGCTAATGTTTTGATTGCTTGCAAGATAAGGTGAACTGGGATGTTTACGGATTTTGGGTGCCGGTGATGTTTTATACGAAGAAGACATCGATATTATGTGACTAGATATTTAACGTATGATTTTATTTTCGATATTTTATTTACTTAAGCATACGTTGGGAATAACAAAATGCACTAAAACCATTTTGATGACTCCTAAATTTAAGTTTCACAGACACAGAAGTTCTGTTTTAAGTTAAAGATTAATGTCCAATGTAGTATTACATATTTGTGTTATGATAAGGTAGGTGTTGATAAAATTTTTGAGTTTTCATAAATTGAAGGAATAAAATTAACTGAAACGCAACATAAAGTTTTAGTTCAGGAAGAGTTTTTGGTTGTAATTTATGAATCGGTTTTATCTTCAGCATCATCTTAAAACGTTGGTACATTAAGAAGCAAAAATACAAATACAAATACAAATAATTTATTCATGAAAAGAAAGGTTACATTCATTTTTAAATTCAACAAAAGATTGATTACACAATTGTTTCATAATCAACAAAAAACATAAGTTTGATTACCTAATTGTGTTTATAATGTTTCATAATTTTTCTTTCATGGTGCTCCCACACTGCTGTTATATAATGTTAAGTAACGTTAGTAAACATTTGTTAGCTAACATTTAATCACAAAAGTTAAAAAATGTTTTCATGTTAGTAAATGTTAATTAACATTTTTGAACAAAATTTTGTTTGTAAACATTTTATACAGGTGACGGCGGGACAGGGGGGGGGGGTTTATCAGTGTAGGAGCACTTATAACATTTAACAGTTCCTAACAAAATGTAACAATTGACAACATTTGTTAGTAAATGTTTTAGTGTTCAAAAATGTTTATAAACATTTTGTAACAGCAGTGTGGGAGCACCATCACACATAAATTCTGCAATTACCTAAGACCTTAAGAAACGAGTCGATAACAATCTTACGCAATGGTACAGAAAATACAGAAAAAAACTTTTGTTTACACTTCATAAATCGGCTTACGAAATTTGTTCAAAACAAAAGTTACTTTTGCATAACAAAAAATTACGTCAGCCTTTCAAATGAATAGTTCATTAAACCCTTATTCTGTTAAAGCATGTGTGTGTGTGTGTTTGTGTGTAGATATACAGGGGTTTAATTTTTGGGGTTCCTAATGACACTTCTTTGCATCGATTTTAGAGTAGAGTTTCTTTTGTTTTCGGAATATCGATTCGTTCTTTATGCATACGTGCATGTTCAGAGGGTCCGTTGTTTGGCATTCTGACGTCATCGAGTCGTAAACCGGTACCTATAGTATGAATTTTTCTATTTCGCGTAAACTTATAACAAACATTATAAATAAATTACCTATGTGTGCGCTGGCCAGTTAAAACATGAATTAATAAAAAATAAAAAAGTGAATACGTACATTAAATTAAAACAAATCTATTGAAAGATAGTATGTATATAGATGTAATGTTACATTTTATTATTCTTATTTGAATTGTCAAACATAAGCCAATTACTTGTTTTATATTTCTTGTTCTGTACATCTATATAACTAATAAATTTTCATTTGAGCTACCTCCCAACTAGCAAAACGATCTAAAAACTTTTCTTTATGTCAAATGATGAACTATTTCACATCAAGTTTGACGTTCACTATGGCAGTAGTACTCGTACAATGTTTCTTTTCTTACGATCGTCAAAGGGAACATAAAATGCCTAGCATCTAAACAGAGCCAAGCACGCGATACATTAAAAGTACAAATTAAAGAAACGAACTCGGATGAAGACGCGCCAATGAAAGGGGCAAGTCGCCCCCCTAAACACCCCCTAAAAATTTAATTCATCACGGCACTGAGACATATCTCCTTGGTGTCCCTTCCCCTTTCTTCCGCCATTCTTTGCTTTCTTGCAAGCTTTTTCCGAGAGCAAGACAGATAGTCGATACAACCTGTATATCTCACGACACTCGTCACAGAAAACACACCTCTAACTCTATATTTCCAACGACTATTTTTGTGCAAAGTATGCCGCAATATAGGTCATTATAGGTAATGTGACACAGGTCGGCTGTTTCATTCGTTCGCATTGAAAGCTTAAAACAAATAAACCTACGACGAGATAAGGTTTTGTCGGATGCTCAGAGGTGATCTGATGTCTTATCGCAGACAGGTCGTCATTAGCTTCGGTAACGGCGATTGGGGAAAGTTGTCTTCTTTTTTTCAGTGAGAAGATCTAGGGAAAGTTTGAATTTTAGTTTGGGGAACAATACCGTCGTATGAATCGGTTACTTCGATTCTAAGAATTAAATACCTATCTGCTGATGGCTATGATTCATTGTCATCATAAAAATGAACATTCTTTGAATGAAAAGATTTATGCAAACCTTAGGTGTGAATATTTATGCTACAAAAAGTACTGAAATGATACACAAAATATCCACTGTGGTCAAGCATTTATATTTCAACGGCATAATTTTTATCTGTTTTTGTTCAAAAGTATTTTATAAATACCAAATCAATTAAGCTGTAGCATTCAGATAAGGATCTTACAACCAAGATTTGAATTATAAAAACATTTACCTGACCTAAGAATCTGTTCAACCTTCAAAAAAGTTCGAAACCTCGTCTTAAAACTTTTCAACTCTCGTCTATTTTTGCGAGCTCGAAGACGTTCGAAAAATCAAATGGCTTTCCCAATCTCGCCTCAACTCTTATCAAGAAACCGCTTTCAATTAACCAGTAAATAGAGTCCTATGTACCAACTCTTCACATAATGAGTTAATAACAACACACACGCGCAAATGCACACACAGATACAACACACAAAGACAATTTTCCGTACATAAAAGCGTCTTTCTTCTTGTATTCTTAATTAGCGTGTCGCGCTAGCCGTCTCGTTTCCGCGCGAGGTGCTAATTAGAAGGCTGTCCCTTTCTCGCTTTCTTAATACATTCTTCCTCTCGCCGTGTTTCTTTCCGTTTTTATTTGTGTGCGTGTCTGTGTGCGGTTGTGTTCAATTTACATGTACTTGTATGTCAGCGTATCGGCGTAGGGGATAATGGAAAATGAGACTTGAGACGTAAAATGTCGCTTAGTTTATCATTGCATGCAACGAGACAATGCTTATTTATTTTATTGGAGAAAATGTAGAAGCAGCAGGTTCTACGAATGCTTCTATATTTTGTACAAAGAATCTGTTAACTTTGAAGAAAACAGATCGAAGTATTTTAATTTCTTATGCAGATATTAATAAATACAGACAGTTTTAAGAGAACTACAGAAATTATTAGAATTCGTACTTAATGGGTTTTTTCTTAAATTTTGAAATTTACAAATAAACACTCGTCGTGTCACATGAAATTCTAATATTCACTTTATGTAATAAATTGCTGTATGTTTTCCAAAATAAATACAAAAATATGCTATTCTATTCGAAAAAAATAATATTAAATAAAAAGAATCCAAATATTAAAAAGGTATTTGCTTGTTTGTTTGACGGATGTAATCTCCGAAACTACTCGGCCGATTTCAAAAAATCTTTCACCGATGTGTAGAATGGACTGTCGGGAAGGTCGGTCTCTATTTTATTCCGGTAGTTTCATCAGTACATCCATGCAAAGCTGGAACGTGCAGCTAGTTCTAATCTTATTTCCTTCCGAATTTCCTCCACCTCAATCCGCTACCGCCTGCGTCAAACCCGCTGCGCGAATGTGGGTATACGCGAAAGGGTGTCAGGGGGGGTACGTACACATAAACACTTATAAAGTTTTTTGACAACAGGGTGGTGCCCACCCCTACAATTCACTAATTTATGTTGCTTTTTTAATCAATACTGCTATAGGTTATTCGTATCGGTTGCGTGTGTTCTTTGATTGGATAATAGTCTTGTGGAAATGTTGGCACTATTTCGATGGAAGTTTGGTGTTAGAAAGTTGATAGTACGATTTTTTATACTGATATTATAAAGAGGCAATGTTGGTTTGTTTGTTTGTTTGACGGAGGTAATGTCCGAAATTCCTTAGCCGATTTCACAAATTCTTTCACCGATGTGTATGGGGACTATCGGGATGGGTATAGATAGACTATATTTTATTCCGGTAGTTTCATTAGTACACCTGTACAAAGCCGGGACGTGATTTTGGTTAGTTAATAGGTATACCTAAATATGTTAAGGTAGAGAAAACTTTAATAAAAAATCTTTTCAGGTCTATATACTTGAATAAGGAAATGTATCCATGGTTTTAATCGAAATATTTATTTGTCCTAAAAAATATAAAACTCTAATCCTAGGATTTGTTCATCATGGTTATACTTAACGACTTGGCTAATTTTGATGATTTGTTTGTGCCCTTGAGATTATATACAAAGATTTATGTTTAGCTGAACCCGTTAGATTACGCTGGTCTTTAAATTTTACGACTTTTAGCACTTTTAGGGTGAAGACAGGACACCATTTATGAAAGCTGAAACTACGAAAATCTAGATAATCATCTCATAATATGTACTATTATGAAATGATAAAATGATGGCTTCATGATAAAATATATTATGTTTACGGATACTCATCACAAATTATAAATTATTAGTGTTCTTATCGTCAAAGTTTAAATTTTAAAAATACAGACAAATGCTTCAATTACTTCAGTGAGTGAATAAGTGATTCGTTGTAAAATTAGAAAATCATCAGAAGCAGTTGCGAAAAACAATCCATAAGTCAAATAAACAAATAAAAACCTTATTAGTACCTAAGTCAAAATAAAACCGTACATCATCTTCACTTCAAAAGAAATCCAAAAAGAACTTTTAATTCTAAAGAAAGCTATAGACTTAAAATACCTGCAAGTTAATATCTTACAACGTGCCAACATAATAAGGCTTAGTACACACTATAAAAATTGCAATACTTTTCTCGCTACCTCAATAGCTGGATCTTGAACGAATTCACCACTGGACCCGTCTTAAAATTCAAATGTATGAAACTCGTTCAACCAAGTGGATCATAACGCACACAAATATTTTATTACATTATTATAAACATAGATACTTACAACATTCATAAACGATATTTACCATAGTTGATATATGTATAATATTTTGGTGATAAAAAACAATAAAAATGTAATAAACTAATTTACTTAAAAGTGACAAAAAATAGTGCTGCTTCCGCAGTTTTTACACCATTTTACTGAACATTTAGTTATTAGTGTTAGATGTTTCTTTGACAAGTAAGTGCTTGAGACTGCCATAAAAATATACGACCAAGGCTAAAACTTCCTGGTTACTGACAGGACTAGGAAAAGTACGTTTACTTTTATGTCCAATCCAGTGGCTAATTTGTTCATGGTGTGGATTTATGCATGCACATTACACGCCGGCCTTCAAAACGGCCCTCAGGCGTGCATTCAATGAGCACGATACGAACTAACTTAAGTCGCTGTCTTAGTTGCGAGTATTTTTAGGGGAAAACACGGTTTTAAGTGTTACGATATTATTAATTAAATAAAATTGTAATTTAAAACGAAGAAAAATGATTTTGGCTGTATCGGTCTAACAACTTTATTTATTGTGTGTAATTACAATTTCACTAAAACAAACTGATTTAGAAGAAAAAGTGTTAAAGGGCTTTGTTGATTGAAGATGATTCATAAAATGTTTTATATTTTTCGCATCGTAAGAAAAAAACTTAACTCATTTTTTTATCAAACTTTAAAATCAAACCATTTAAACATTAATTTAACAATTATTAAAAAACTAAAATTTTAAATAACGTATTTAAAATTTTAGTTAAAATTAATGTTTTCACCTTGTCGCCTATCTCCCTTTAACCGTGCCATTTTTTAACAAACCTCTGAAACTTTCGTAACTTCACGGAACTGAAACCGCACCTTAAAAGTCTTTACTATTAATCTAGGCAGAGATTCACGCGGTTCGTGTACACTACGCTTAATGAGAGTAAATACGTTAAGGGCGTGGCAGCTTGTAATTACTAGCCTCTCGATTTATGGAAAATCATTTTGAATCAATCGATTTTTTACCGATTTTAATTAAGTTTTCATGGGTTAATAGAGTTTGTGTGGTCAAAATAATGAAGAGTTTTATTAGAGTTCAGAAAAATCAGTGGTTCTTAAGTTTGACATAAATGTTAGATGTTGCATTTTCAACTTATTTTAATACGTTATGAGCTATTTACAAAATATACTTCACTATAAGGATACTAATCACATGAATTTTCAAATACGAGTATCTGTGTTCTTAATTGCATTTATATTAATTACAAGTACAAAATATTTTTTTCAAAAATTTAATAGTCATTGTTATTCGTCAAAAGTTAGGATCAAATAGCATTTTTACAAACATTTTATTTATTTTAAATCAATGAATGTGTTAAATCTTTAGAACGCACCTAAATCACTGCAACCTTCCTTGTCACTCAAACCTCAGCGTGACAGTTTCGTCACGCGTGAAGCCAGCGATCCATCACACAGTGTGTTAACAGCCTTACCATAATACTTATTCACCTTCTTTCATCCTTACACCATTGAAATAAGATGCAAATACGTTGAATTTTTGTTTTCTTTAAAATTGACAGTTGAATATGTTACCAAATTATCTCTTCACTTTGACTATACTCTAAGGGTGTGGTAGAAAGGTTCAATTTTGTTAGAATGTTTATTTTTGTTTATGAAAATGTTAGGATTTTTCACGTCACACGTCCAAAGGGGGGTTGCTGAAACGGAAAATTGTGGTATAACTTTATTTTTAAAGATAAGATTGACGACAAAATTCAGGAGCTTCGTGAGTGGGTGATGTATGATAATCTTGTTATCTTTGAGATAAATTAAGAGCCGTGTTTATTTAGCGACACGTATCAGCTTTGAGTTTTACGTCTCAGTTTTATTTTATGCGCAATAACTTGTTAAAAATATGACTTACGTTATTCATAACAGACAAGTAAGCTTGCGCTATCTGTAACTTTTAAATAGTTGTAATTATTATAATGGACTTATTTTTTGTGATATTTATAATGGAATAGTAAGTTTCTATCCCAAAAATATTACTGAACGCCTAATGAAGGGCTTACTGTTTACGGTTAATGCCAAAAATATGGTTAAGTTGCTTATTATTTGATATTATTTTTGATAAGTCTTAACTAAAATTGTATACATGTATAACCAACGCATAAATTTCCTACTGACACATCTATCGATGCAAACCTGGTAACCAGCACCTAACGATATCAAAGTGAAGGTGAAACTTGTGCCCAGCAGTGGGCTTAGTTCAAGTATAATTGAATAGTCCGGTAACCATTACGCAGATAGCAATCGCGAAACAATCGCAATTGTTCGTCAGCACATTAGCGCGGCATTGTTTATGGTGTATTCATGCCTGTTAATGATAAGGTATGTACTGTATCTACTGAGTTACTTTCGATCTTAAGGTGTATGAGTCAAGTGCCGCCACCTATTTTATCTTAATCATATTTTTTTAACTGATTTCATGGAACATGTTACACATTTTTTATGCACTAGCAGCACGTCCCGGCTTTGCACGGATGAATGAAGTTACCGGCATAAAATATAGGGTAAAATTAGAGTTGGCTTACTTATACGAACTAAATTAAATAAATAAGAAAAATAAGAATGGCCGTGGTGTTGCGGAAACAAATATGATATACATGAAAGGAATGTACTAGCAATACACCTGATACCTAGTACCTGTAATTAATTTCATAGTACCTCTATGAATCAAGAGCAATCTTGAAAACAAAGCGAGCCGCGGACATGACCTTCTAGTGTGCGGGTGAAAACTAACTCTGAATGAAATATGTTTCATAAGTTTACCTGATATTTACCAAAGGAATGTACTCGTAGAAAAGAGCCGTACCTAATAGCTGACAGGTGTGGTCTTCTGAAGGCGGGTAATATCTCGCAGACACCATATTGCAGTTCAGATTCCTAAATCTAGCGAGCTCCAGTTTTCATATAACATAGTTATTGATAATAGAATCTTGAGGCAGGTATTTTAATAGGAGCACCGGCTAGTCACGTTGTGGGTCGGTTGTAGGGTTGCCACTAGTTGGAGACTATTCTTATCTATTCAGTATTAATATTACTAGAAAACATAGGCAAAGATATATGAGCATGTTACTCAGTTTTCTTTATATCGGTCATGAAAAACCAACATCTAAAGTAGTTAGAGGTTGGGATTACTAGTAGGTAAATTTTTTGAAGCCCATTGTTTAATCCTTTAAACTTACAATTTAGGCATTGAAAATTCTTAAAATACATAATTTGAAATTTAACAAACATGTCTCTTTTTTAGTAAAATTTCTGGGTATCTTAGACAACTCTAAGAATAAACAATTCTGTGAGCCTTTACACCGCATTTTGTTTTATTATCTTCCTTCGAAGTGACAGCCCTGTATGGGATTGTTGCCTTGCGCGTGCGCAGCCGAACTGCATCAGACCGGTTGTTGAACCCACTACCATACGGTACAATATATTGCAAGGTTATTATAATAATTAAATTCGTGATTGCTATTATTGGCCGCTTACCGGTGGGAGGCGAACTTAGTCCAGTTCACCTATCCGTGCCTGTATGTAAGGTTAGTGATAGTAGTCCTGCCATTTTCAATGCATTTGATGCAAAATGAGACGGAGTAGTACCTGTCCCTTTCCCTCCTAGATAAAGCATTAAATTAAGGCCTATACGGGAATTAAATTTGTGGTTTTCAAATCTATATGTGCTCGCAGAGTCGATTTAAAAAGTAATTGAAATATAAGTATCTCGTGTTACTCCTTCACACTCAAACTTCTGAATGAGTTTGAACCAAATTTGGTACTAGAATAACTTATATCCTGGATTAATACATAGATTACTTTTGATATTGGTATTCCTACAGGAACAAACAATTCATGGAGGGTAAGACCGCGGGGCGCAGCTAGTTTTAAATTTTCCTATTTACAGGAGGTATTTTGTTAATAGCCTCGAAGCCGTGCCTCAGTTGAGCACACAATCAGTGACGGTCAGACGCACGAGTCGATACACTCGCTCCAAATAAATCACTTCCTACTTCATACTTTGTAGCTTTCTGCAGATATAGAGGGATCGTACACTTAATACACGTTTTGAGGTAATTGTTCAACACAAAGGTATTTATAGAGCTTGGTGAGAAATTAGGTGATAGATGCCCGAATACTCAACTGAAAGCGACTCAAAAAATCATGCTTGGCTGATGAAACAGGCTTGGCTTCTGTGCTTCGGAAGGCACGTTAAATTGTCGGTCCCGGTGTTAAAAGTCGTTAAGCCATGTTGGAGGCCTCAAGGCGGTCTAATAACTCCGTCACTAGAGTTTGGCCACTTGCTCATACGAACGAACGAACGAACAGCTTGGCTGAGCTATAAACTTAACAAAAATCAACTTTCTTCAACATATTTAGAACTGTCTCTCAACTCAGCAAAAGAAAGATAACTTAGAATTCCGATATTTTACAAATAAATTATAGGTCTTATCTCTATGGGAATATCTGATAACTATCTCACCAGAGCTAGTAAGACGTAAGCACTTTGAAAGCTTATGACGAAGTATTCCAAGACATAAGACATTTGGCACATACAAAATACCATAAGTTATTGAGAATCAGTAGCATCGACACCAACTCGTTACGCAACAATCGTGTCGCCTTACTTTCCCATTCTCGAAGTTTCCCAATTCTATGGCAGAGCTACAAGCTACAAGGTATAAGCAAGTCGTATGAGCGTGATATATCGGCCCTGTAGCGTTAATAAGCGAACACAGTACTCGTGATCGCCAATAGCGACGCGGTTTTAGTACGACGAACAGGAAGAATGGCTTATCGAAAAATCTAACGCTGAGCTGAAATGGTTCGACTCTGTTATGCCTGAGTTGTGATGTACGAGTATAAGGTAAATGTTTAAGTACTTAAACTTGAAAATACAGACAAAACACACATTAACAAAAACAATCACACTTTATAACCTAAGCAACAAAATCAAAAAGAAGATAATGTGCAATAAAAAAACTATATCTTTCTAGTATCTGTATCCAACTGAATATGGTATATACTTTATATTATGTGTTTAGAAAAGAGAGGTTTAATAGATTTTTTTAGGTCCGAAAGCCTCTATCAGCAACATGTATCAGATTATTGGGACCTATAAATATCTATGAACAAATTATATAGGACCAGATCAAAAGAATTCGCCACAGGAGACCCGTCGTTAGTCATAAATGTAGGTCACATTCGCGCGAATACCCCATGTTTGGAGGCGCTGCGCGGGCGCATTATAAATAGTCCCTCCACAGGTAATAACGTGTTTTAGTTTATGTTCTATTTGTTGGAATTGTAAACGGAAACAGGGTCACGATTGTAACCTGAGCTCAGTAATTGTAAACTCTAAAATCTTTAAATATACTTAATGTAGAGGTTTGTTTGTACAAAACGCTTTTTAATGTATAAACCATTGCGACTTGGAAACATATTTATAAATATAATCGGGACTTAAGTGACCACAGTGGCTGTAACGTCATCGAAGCGTCGAGGTAAATAAAATGATTTCAATACGAGATTAAGTCCCGATAATATTTATAAATGATGTATGTTTTTATGTTTAAAATTAATTTAATTACAAATACCTACTTAAAGAACGGTTGACGTATTCTATCGGACTAAACAGATGAAACAGATGAAACAGATGATCTCTTCTCGGACTAAACATGTAACAGTCTCTCAAATCTAGAGATGTGTAGCTTTAAAATTACACTATTCGAACTTATCTAAGTGTGGTGGTTTATGTGAAAACACTACTTACGAGTTTTCTTGCTCTTTAAATTTACAACCCGCTGTTAATCACAATCGAAGCACTTAGCAAATCGCTGGATCCATAACGGGTCATTTGCGTCAATCCCCACAACGTAGGAGGTACACAAGTGCAAATGTAGGTACGGAGCTTACTGTCACATAATTGTGATTAATTTCGCGTGAGCGTGTGCCTGCGGTCAGTAAGGAATGTCGTTCTAGTGAGGTGCTGGGGGGCTGTCATATGGTGGTAAGATGAGCGGGGAGCGATTACTTTGTAAGACGTTTTGTTTTCTTTATTATGTTATTTATTTCGTTCTTGATAATATCTTTCTTTCTGTCTTTAGAAAAACTCAAATGGCAACGACGTTGATGGCGGGACATTGTTGAAAGGTTTGAGGAGTGGTGGAAGATCACCATTTGATAGCGATCAGTTGGAGATCCTAGCACAAACCTGTGAAAAACAACAAAGATGACTTACTTATACGAAGACAAACAACAAAGATGACTTATAAGAAGACTTGGATGGACACAAGAGCTTACTCTCCGAGTTGAATTCATAGCTACACAGACAATATTTTGGGAGCAGACTGTGAACTTAATGTTTCATAAATTAAAACCTGACTTGTAAATGTGACTTATTATAAGGGCCGCCTATCCATTATAATTATGTTTTTTTCTCGATCCTACTGAACCAAATTAAAACATATTTTTTACGCTAAGTTCATGAACTTGCTCGCTCCACTAAACCACATTTCCTAATAGAAAACTCCTGCGCACAGCACACTAGAATTAGGAATATTTCAACCCTCTGTAATTTGGCAAAATTTACGACATCACGACTTTTGTTTGTAATTTGTAAATGTAATCTGTGAGTGAGGTCAAATTGTTATTATAATTAGTCTTTTTGTTGTGTGAAATTACTCTAAGATTGCGAAGTGCAAACTATTTCAACATTTTGTACGAATTCATTTTTTAGTAAATATAAATACCTACTATTTTTATGAAGAAAATGTGGTGGGTATGGTTTGGTTTCATGATGTTTTTTTTTAATATAGAAACTTTAAGGAAACTTTGAGAATTTTCTAATTATTTTCTTAGTGGATACCTAATACATTACCATAGGCAATCATCATTAAAATTTTACAATTCAATAAGATTTAATGAAAACATATTATGAAATGCAAATTCAATATACCATACCTACCTAATACCACTAACCGCCAGCCTCAATAACCTATCTATCTTTGATTTTGCTTACTGCTTGATATTTGACATTACTTCCATACATAACATGTCCAGTATCTACCAACAGTAACCGAAACCAGAGATAGATATGTAATTGAGACTGGCCACTAAACGTTATTTCATTAACATTAACATAAATTAATTATAACGATCAATAAATGTTGAATTGTTACCATTAAGGTATCTATTTAAAACAATAAAATTAAACTTCTATCTCACATAATTGCTAAGCAAAATACGCTCATAAATAGATTTAAGCACTTGTTGCGAAATACACAGTAAACGTGGCCTTAATTTCAGCTTAACCAGATGTATTGGTATACTAAAATTAATAGTCACCTCACCCATAACAAGAGCTTTAAACAGTGAAGGAAAACATTGTGCGGAAACCAGTTAGCCAGGCCTTCGATATAGCGACGGGTTTTGTTCGAAGTACAGAAGCGTATTAACTTGGAAATCCAAAAAGGAACTGCTTACTTTTTGTGTATGGCCGGTGTCGCCGAATGAATACGTTGCCTCTGAACTTACGCCCGACCGAAATTCGACTGCCGAAGATACGCAACGTAAGTTGTTCATTATAATTCAAATAGCATTGTAGGCGTAATATGCCGAATTTTGGTCGCGTAAGTTCGGAATATTGTGTTTAGACATTTGGGACAAAGTAGAAAAGTATCGCCAAAGACAAATAATCATAATAAATTTCATCCAAACTATGTGTAGGTACATATACTTATCGTGAAAATGTTTTTAAATCAGCATAATTTTTAAATCCGTAACATCAATCCCTAAAATTTCAAAAAGCAACAAGTGCAAAGTTCTAGATTTGTAAAAATAGTCGGTGGTCGCCACAACGTTCCCTAAGCATAGCTTAACACGACAGGGGCCCATAATTTCCGTCTAATGGAGTCTGCAACACGCACTAGCAACACATCACCGCGGGACAGACAGACAGACTCAACCTATTTATTGGATGAGGAAATTTGAGCTTTATTACCTGGTGCTGAGATAAAGTTTTGCGTGGGTTTGGTTTTGTAGTTCGTAGAGAAGACTGTACACTTGGGATTATTGTTTTTATGTTAGAGATTTTTTTACTGTTTATTGATATTTATTTTGTGCAGAAAGATTAGATATGCAGAATGTGTACTAGATACAGTTACAATTTTATATGCTTATCAAAAAAACCTTAAACATACTATTTGGCCTTGCAAGTGTTTAAAAATATGTATTTATTTTATCTTGCAGAGTACTATAACATTGTTATGAAAATGTACAACAATGTTCATTCATCGTTTAAACAAGTTTGAAACGAAAAAAAAATGCTTTTTGGATGTTGTTAAGACTAAGTGGTCTTTGGGACCTTTATAACTTCACTGGTCTTTGGCGAGGGCAGAAAGCCTCTACGCTAAAGAAGGCCTCTACGCTGGAATCAAAAAATATTTATCATACCCGTTGTCAAGTCTCCTTAGTGAGTCCTTCAGCGCATGCGTCACATCTCAATGCGTAGACGTCACATAACTCTACGTCGGGACGGAGCCGCTTCGTATCTATCTAGTGTCGGTTCCACACCGACTCGCAGAGCAATGCCATTCGTATGAGCTGAGGAATTTTAATTAAAATAAACATTAATAAAATTAATTCTAACAAAAAAACTAAACTCCCTGTAGGTGGCGCTCATCGGTGCTATAACCGATAAAAAGATATTAATGATAGTTTCGACCTAAGCAGAATAGGACCCCGTGGTCGAGTGGTGACACTGTAGTGCCTGTGACATTGCTGAGATGGAATAAGCTTGCCCAGTACCTAAACCATCCTCCCAGCTTAGCCGGTCATATGCACAGGATAGGTAATGGTCAATACGTTTGGGGCTGACTAAGCCGCGGGTTTCCACATGTATTTTTTTTATCTCAGATTTTTTTAGAACAAACTATATCCTACAACTTCTTACTCTAAGTTAGCGCAATAACCTTGCTTTGCAAGTAGGCTAAGTAGCAGTATATTCAGACCATAAATTTAAATACAGTCACACATTTATAAGGTTTGGCAAGTGTAAGGCAGTTACGACTCAATTGGAAAAGTATACTTATTTATGTCTCGCCTTCGGTTGTTTGATAAGCAACTAACCTTTACAGTGGGGATATTTTTATTTTGTTTAAAATTTTCTATGTGTTTTATTTCTTATGATGTTCTGATTGCAAACTAAACATATAGAAAACATAGTAGGTAGATAATCAAATATGCCAATTCGATACCAATTTGATAAAATAAGTGCCCAAAAATTATCTGTATTTATAATTAAAAATACGTTTTATTGAAGTCATGCATACAATCCTAATTATTTTATTTTATTTACGTTCCACCAATTAGAAGTCGACATTTAAAGTTTCCAAGCGGCCTAAAAGCTCCGTCACTAGAATTTTATCTCATACGACGTTTATCCACCACGTTAAGTGTAATCAACTAGACGTATTTCCCTTAACAAACTGATTACCCGCTTACACAATCGACAGCTGAAACCTCTTAATTATATTCCGATACAATTTTAATTAAAAACATGGAAGCTAAGGTGCGGCGCACACTGCAGCGACAAGATAAAATCGTTTTGAAATCGCATAACACTTATTGGTAACGATATGAACACCGCTGTTAAATAAATGTGTCGGTAAGTGAACGATAATTATTTTAGTACCATTTACATGAGGTAATTTTATCGATAGTTCTTATCAGTAGCAACGTTCTGAGCGGTCACAACTTGTGGCATTTACACCTGAGCGACTGATTGACAGTCCCGGCTTTAAAGTTATGGAGACCTTAGGCAGCCTTAAAACTACGTCATCAGAGTTGGCCACTTTCTCATACGTAATTCTTACTTTATCAGTAAATATTTAGATTTACATCCAATTAGAATATCCGTGCTTAAGCTTCACCTTTGTTTTGTTTCTAACACGCTCAAATCCCGAAATATTGTCATTTAATTACAATCAGCATCAACGCAAGAAGCGGTACAAACAGGTCTGTATCTTGTATCGGCACCGCACCTCTCTGTTCGCAAACTAATTCATTAATTAAGTGTAAACTAAAGGAAAATGTCGATAGTATGCGTGGGTTAGGGCTGGCGGACACTTAAACTTTTAAGTACAATGCAGAAATTAAAAGTAAGAAGTTCGTATGAGTAAGTAGGTACTCCTACGAACTGACTCTTTGACCACTTGGTCAACTCTGGTTACGAAGGTTTTAGGGCACTTAAAAGTTTTCGCCATGACTTAAACTAGTAGTAGTAAGTACATACACTTTACAAGTACTGCTCATAGCAAAATTTTCGCCTTACCTACTTATGCATTAGGAAAATTTTGTATAAGCGAAGTATAGTGAGAATTGGTTATTTGTTGACTCAGCGAATTCGATTACTCACGATATTTATTTGAAGGATGATTCGTAGAACTACAGAATGAAGAGAACGCTGTAGAGTCCTGTATAATAGATAAAAACAAATCACTCACAATTTTGAGTTAGGGGGTGAAGTCAAGGTTAGATATTACAAATCAAAAGATTGTTATAGATTTTGGTTTGGTTTAACAATAATCATAAAATACTATTCATAAAAAGCATTCTGAAGGCAATCTGTCAAAATTTAATTATAATTAATAATAATCAGGCCCCGGTCTCGAATTCTGCGGGCAGCGGGGCGGGAGCGGGCGACGAGCGGGCAATGAGCGGGCAATGAGCGGGCGACGAGCGGGCGACGAGCGGGCGACCAGCGGGAGACGAGCGGGCACTGACAGTCCGCGCGTCATAATTGTGTAGTGTTGTGCGGATAGTTATACAAAATCTCATTTTCTATTCCTGGTTCGATGTTTTTGATAAAGTACCTAAGTACTTAGAAATGTTACTATTATTACTAATATTACTATTAAAAAGAGATAAATTAAAAAGAGATCGAAACTAAAACCATTTTAATTACAACAATTTTGATTTACGTTTTTCATTTGTATGTTTTTTGTGTGAACATTTTGTTTGGTTCATTAAGTATTCACGTACAGATGAACAATAACTCTCACATTTAAACAAAAATAAAAAAATAAATTGTATGGATTCAATTCAGTCTCGCTCGATCCCCTGAACCATGAATAAGTACAACACTACACCGCGTAATCTGTCCGTCTTGCCAACTGTACCATCATCTTAGTAGCTATATCTTTTGCAAAAAGTTTCCAGATAACCATATCAATCATCATCATCATCATCATCATCACGTCTAGATTTGTTGCATAAGTACTTGTGGTCGGTTATATATTAGGTACCTAGGTAAAAAGTGTTTATTTGTTTTGTATTTGTTTTTGCTTAATAGTTGACTTTAAATATATGTATTTTTTTGTGATTGTTTTGAAATTTTTTGACATGAATGTTTTTAATAATAAATTAGGTAGGTACCTAATAGATATGTAGCTAAATTGATATAAAGTATTTTAACAATATATTATTTGCATGTTATGAAATTATGACAAATACCTGAATATGTATTATGAACTATTTAATGAAATTTTAACACCTGTATGTAAATTACCATATTCAAAGCAAATAAATGATTTAGATTTTGATTTAGAAATAGTTTAAATCAAAATATAAAAAATCATTGACGTCTTTTTTCAAAATAATTTGCTTGAATGGTTGATTTAGTGGAAAGTTGCTAGAAAAATTGATCAATCGTCTAGCTACAATTTTATTGAAATAGTTGCTGATGGGGGTATAAAAATTGCTAGAACTAGCTATGAAGTTTCATAGTTGGCAATGGTGACTGTCAGTGCCCGCTCCTTGCCCGCTCGTTACCCGCTCGTTACCCGCGCCGCCGCCGCCCCGCTGCCCGCAGAATTCGAGACCGGGCACTCATAGTCGCAATGAGCGGCGCACCTTACCCGCAATTACGCACAATGCCCGCATGTGGCGTACCTACTTCTACCCTGATTGTGGAATGTTTCCTTTATGTTACACTAATTTGCTGAACCAAAGTGCCGAGCGTAAGTGTGGGCGCGGCTTTATGGCTCCTAACCGTTTTTTAAGAACTTACCTGTTAGAAAGCGCCGTGCACGGATCCGATCCGAGATTTGTCTGAGAAACTTCCGCAAAATGGATCCTTGTTTTAGAAAAAAAAAACTGCTGCTTATAAGTCATCGCAACCAATTGAGCTGAGAGGATAGAGTTAAGGGTTCAGTGACTAATAGTGCTAATAGCCAGTCTCAATAACCTATCTAGCTTTGGTTTCGCTTACTGCGGGTAGATATTTGACATTACTTCCATACAAAATGTGTCAAATATCTACCGACAGTAAGCACAACGTCGCTATCTCCTGTCTCGGTCGCTTGACACGTTCCGGACACGTTCCGGTCCCGTCTCGTCCAACTCTAAACCATCTCTTCGATCATAGAGAGCTTGCAAAAAGCTTATTGTGAGGTGTGAACTGATATGAACCAAGTATAATACCATCGTAAACTGAATAGTTAAAATAAGTGCTGTGGTGCGAGAGAAAGTTAGTGTATATGGTACGAAAATACGTAATAAAGTTTATTGTTATTCAGCTTCTTGTCATCAAATGAGTATAAATATTTGATTTAGGAACAATAGATTATATAGGCTCAGAAAAATTAAAAAATCTTAATAAAAGGTACGACTTGGGCAGGATTCAAACCGAATGATCAAGCGATCGCCCTTAACGCGAACTTGCCTTAGACCAACTCGGCCACGAACCCTAACTAATAGGTTAATAAGGTCTTAAATATTTAATTATCGTTTGAGTTGTTGATGTGTTGAGAGAAGAGGCTTTCAGGCAGTTTAAAAACTTTATCACTACTTATATCACAAGCCTAAGATACAGTAGAACAACAAATTACAATATCTATCGCAGTGCATCGAACAAGCTAACTGTTCCGACAATATTGTAACAGTACACACAAGGAGCACTAATGTCAGGAGGCGTGTGTCCAATTTAACATATCGTGCGCAGGCGCAGTATCTACGGACAAACGGACAGGCGGCAGTCGGCATGTAGTACTGATAACAGTAATACAACTTAATATTATAATTTTAAAAGTCATAACAAAGGTAAAGGCAAACACGTTTAAATTGATGAAGTGCCTCTTCCGTCTTTTCGCTTAGCTGAGTGCACGTCCCATCTCTGGAATAAACGTTTTTATTATTTATTATTTATTATCTCCACTTGAGACTTGCGATACCCACGTCTACGACTTTAGTTCGATGTCGTATTTCGACATTGCCCAGTAAAATTATAATAATGACAAGTAACCTGTTTTATATTTTTGAATTTGTAGGAGTAAAAAAAGGTTAAAAAAACTCTTCTCCGTGTTCAGGACACGGAGAAGAGTTTTTTTAACCTTTTTATATATTTGTACCTGCTGAATAGAAACCTAAAATAAAATAAATTTAAAATTTGCGATTCTATATTTGTGTTACAGTGCGAATGGACAGGCTGCAAGGTGCGTGGGCCGGCGTAACGGACGCGGTAGCGGCTAAATCAAGCATTGTCTGATTGGGTGTAGCCTGCCGCATTCTAGCGAAAAGCCTATGTGTGGCTAGAGTGGACGATGTCCTTCTTTTAAAAAAAACTTTCATAGACGAATAAGAATGTTCTGTTTTGTCTATAATTTGACTAAGATTTTCGGGTTTTACGAATCTCAACGTGTTCCAAATTTGACTTGTCCGTGGTATACTTTTTGGGCACTCTTCTCTTTGGCAGTGGACTGGAGTTGAGCTAATTATAGAGCATTTATAACGATTCTAAGGTGGCTCAAATTATCCTTAGGAGGTCCTGTGAAGATGTCTTATGGATGTAGAACGTCTCAGATTGCAAGGGCTTCCACAATGTTTTCCTTCGGACGCACCTAATGGTCGTTTATTTATTTTATCATGATGCATTTTCATGATTAGTATCCAGGACATATATCCAGTTCAGTTCCATAGATTCCCAGCTCTTCAGAGGCACACGTCTCGCATGTCCCGTAACTCGGCCGGGATCCCGCGGCGTCGATTAAACTCATGCGTTGTACGCAATCTCCTCGCGAGCCATGATCGCCTAGTACTTCCGAAGTATACACCTGCGCTGATTTAGATGTACTTTGTTATTTTAGGTACCTAATTTCATAAAATCTGAAACTTTATTTTTATACAGACTGATTAGATATGGTCTTCAGAACGAGTTGTTTTAGAATTAAAAATGTTAAAGGTTCCTTATCATATACATTTTGGATTCATAAAAACTGGCTATTTTAAAGGTTTTTACAAAACTGCTTGAGTTTGTATACTTGTCCGCCGTACCTGAAAATAAAGTCGTTTGTATTTAAACAGAACTTTCCAATTAATAAGCATCTAGAACCAGGAGCCAAATACTTCCTCAATCAAATTCCAAGTGATACTAAGAAAATAAGGTACTTTAGATCAATTCAAACCAGCCTCTGTTATTTTAGGACAACTTACTACATCATTACGGATATATCCATAACTTATAATACAAAGTTACTGTATATTAAAGCAATACTAATATCACATTAAATCCTTCTATTGACATAGAATCGTAAAACTATAGAACCGAACGGAGGGGAAGGACTCTGAAATACGTGCCATTGTCAAATAGAATCTGCGCAAACGATTTGGGATTTAACTTGGAAGTAGTTCTATTTATTTAGAACTAGACAGAGTTTAGTAAAAATGTATAGAGCAAAATTTTAAATGATCCTTGATTCATATCTCTAAGTGATCCTTTTTTAGTGGTACTTAGACTGCTACAGAAACAGTCGTTATTTATTTGATTTTGCAAAGAGTTTTCGAGTAATGAATCACAGTAGGTTAGAAATAATATAGATAAATAAATATCTATACCTATATGTAATTTATCAATTAGTCGTCAAATACAAGTATAAAATAATTTTCCTCGAACATACTGACTTTAAACGGTACGTAATTTATAGTCCACTTCGCACGCAGTAACCTTTCTTATTATACGAGAATCAATATAAAGTTGATATTGGATACCTTGCTTTTGCTATGATAAATCTCGAGTGAGGTCAAAATTGAATCACTTTTCTATTATATAAAACTTAGTTTGTATGTTAGTTTCGAAAATACATCTAAAAATGATATCGGTCAAAAATTTTAAAAGTAAATTCTAATGTTAATTTCTAAATAAATGAAAATGACAGTTAGGAATGGTAATTATACATCTAATAATTCTTCATTACTGATTATACATAATTGATTGAATTGATTGAAGCCACTTGAGCTTAAACGACTGCTATGTTAATGCTAAGTTACTTAACTATGTCGCTGTATCTTTAAATGTTATTTTATTCAAAAAACCATCTTCCAAAAAGCACAATTTTAAATTGTTAAAAAATAGAGACAGTTTCGATTTTTAGTATAAAAAAACCGTAATCTCCGTTTAAAGTAAAAAGGTAAACCAAGAAAATATAACTAGTTTTAAGATAAAATGTGAACTATTGAGCATTTTATGAATAACTGTTCAGCATTCGACAGTCCAATTCTGTGATACTCCTTCCTCTATTACACTTCCATTACTCTTGTTAAAACAATGGGATTTTGGAATATCTACCTATACTTCTTTATAAAGAGGTAATGTTGGTTTGTTTGTTTGTTTGACAAGCTTTGAAATCATCATCATCATCCACAGCCCGACTTTACCCACTGCTGGGAATAGGCCTCCCTTAGTTTGTGCCATCCACTACGATCCTGCGCCAGTCGCATCCATTGTCGCCCCGCGACGTGAGCTTTGAAATAGTTTAGCTAAATATTGAATTTGTAGAAAACTAGCAGAACATTTCGGCTTTGCACGGGTGAACTAGTCTATAACCATTCCGACAGTCCATTCTACACATCGCATCGATCTGTAAAATATTTTTTGAAATAAGCTGAGTAGTTTTGGAGAAACAAATAAACCATCTTGACCTTAGTTTAGTTGCTGAATAGCAACACATTAAAATCGTACCAAATCGACCTTACGTCAAACATTCCAATGAATATACAATCACTAGACTAGACTAGGTATAGCAAGTGGAATTCAGTTCACGATACACGCGGTAGAGGGCGCCGGCTCAGCAATTCATGAGTAATGCTTTAGACCTTGCCTTTTATTTATATCTAGATATGAGCTAGGATTACATGCTCGCTGGTTTCTAGTTTATCAAAACTAAAACATGATAAAATTAAATAAATAAATATCCTGGGACATTCCACATAGCGTCATCTAGTAACAAGCTAAGCAACTTAATGCTTGTGTATATTGGTATTCGTTACGTTACCTACTCGTTCACGCAAAAACTATTGAACGGACTTGAACGAAATTTGGCACCAGGATAGCTTATATCCTGTATTAGCAAACAGGCTACTTCTGATCTCTGTATTCGCACGGGAACAACAGTACGCAAGGACATAACGAAGTTTACTGTTACAGCTATTCTATTCTATCTATTCTATTATAAATACCCTTCATACTTAAATCCAACTTAAATCCAATGCATAATATAATCCCAGCTTCCAGCTCGCGAGCTTTATTTATAACTATAACTGTAACACACGTAGATAAATACGTACACTGCGGGCCAAATGAAGTGTACACGGTACATCATTACGAGATGAAGACATTCGTGACTTGATTGATTGGTCGTGGTGTGTTTTGTTTTGCAAATATCTTGCATGATTTATGTAACTTTAAATAATAATATTCGATTCGAATTTAAATACCAAAATTTAAGTAAGAGTACATGCAGTTTTTTTTATTATTCATGCAAATTGTTTTCTTCAAATTGCTCCCAGAAATGACTTTTTTTATTTCATAAAAAAATAAAAAAACAAGGACGACATGAACAATGTCATTTCACACTGTATTTTAAGTTTTTTCTTACTTACTAAATCATTAGCCCATTCTATCCCATTCTTTAATAAAAATCTTCCCTAATTTTTGTCAGGTAATACAATCCTTTCCAGTACTTTTTATATTTACGAAGGATACTTTTTCGGTCCCTCAGTGTAAATAAGCGTCCATAACTCTATAAAGGATAGCTCCTGTACCGGTGAGGATAAATAGCGGCACGTGCGCGTGTAGCTCGCATTACCCTTCATGTTGTGCCGTACAGTTTTCTGTCCAGGCAGTGTACCTAGCATGGGTTTTAGTAGAAGATAATAACTAGATACTACTGATAAAAATGCAAAAGTATGGATGTTATCTCTTTCCCAATAAAACTACAGACAGGATTTGGATGAATCTAGAATTTAGTTTAAGACCTGGAAGAACACTATATGTCATATATTTTTATCCGAATGGGTATCTCGAGGGCGAAGCCACAGTCGAGTATGCTAGTTAGTGCATTGACATTGTTGTCGTAAATTGTTGATATTTTTTTCATATTTTCATAAGATTTCAAACTTATGCTAGACCTTCAAGCATAACTTGTGTATATCCTGAAGGTACATTAAGTACGTTTGTAGTGTAATTTCTTGTCCGACAGTGTACTGATGTTCTGTAGTTTTCATCAAGACTCCTGTTGATGGGAACACGGTCCTTGTTGCATTAATGACTATTTAGTGTTTAGCGAAACTTAGAACCTAACTAGTGTAAGCTATTGCAATTGAATTATAACTATTATAAAATACAAGCAGGACGTCCCAGCTTTGCACGGTGTACTAATGAAACTACCTGTATAAAATATAGCCGAAAACCATCCTGACAGTCCATTCTACACATCGATGAAATAATATTTGAAATCGGCTGAGTAATTTCGGAGATTACCTCCGTCAAACAAACAAACCAACTTTACCTCTTTATAATTTATATATAATTTATTTATAGAAGTTTTGATAAAAACATATCCCTTCAACACATACAAACTTTTGGCATCCTTTCAGCTCAAAACAAGAAACCAGAGTTTCATTACACAATTAAACGAGGCTTTCTCTGAAAAAAACCAGTCAATATCCACTGTTATCTCAGATTTGAACTCGCGACCTTCGAATCAAAGTCGTGAGTCCTCCCACTTGACCACCACGGTTGCACTACTAGGCACTAAATTAAGCCTTCCAGTACCAAAGTCTGTTTAATATCCCGTTCGGTAAATATAAAGTAGCCTACGACTGAAAGATCTATCTTCGTTGAGGATCGGAACATCATTCACTTTGACAGGGCGCATGTCTTTACGTGGGTTATTAACTATGTGTTTCTGTGTCGAGTTACACGTTTCAATAGTATGTCCGGTATGTTAAGTTTCAATTAAGTAAACATTTTATACCTCGATGAAAGTACAAAAGATCGAAAACGGAGACTCAGAGATGGTGATTCAATGAGCAACAATTGATTGATTTTTAACCGACTTCAAAAATGGAAGAGAAGAAGGGGCAGAAAAAGCTTGGGCATCGAAAGGAACTAGTCCACAATCGCCGCGTTGGCCGCGGTGATGTCATCATCAGGAAAACCTAAGATGTGTCTAGGTTGACAAAGGGAGGGTTCAGTTACGGCTTATCCACACCTACTTGATACAGTATCAGCTACATTACATGCTACAAGGCTAGTTTAACTTAACATGCAAAAACTCCTTGCAAAAGCACAGTTATTGTTATAAACAAACAGCTTTCTAATCAGCATAGGATCATGCGCTGATCTGGCATTGAGTGATGCAGCCACATTGCATATCATTTGCATGTGCATACCGTGGGCGGCATGAGTTATGGCGTTTGATTCAACAGGAATTGTTGCAAAATTAGAACGCAAGGTGTTACCAGTGATGAAATAAATATTTGTTATTGTTTGATCTGCAATTGATACAAAGTATTAAGATAATTAATTGTAGATATACAACAAGGTCGGTATAGAGTCTTAAGGGGATGCTGCTAGTCAGTATTTTGATGTTTTTTTTTGAAGAATCTAATTAAAACCTTTATAATTCAGAATACAATTGGACCGTGTACTATGGTCTACATAGGTAGATAATATTTACCTTTTCAGAGCGTGTTTGAAGTGAAGACTCTATTGCCCCAATTCTCAAACGATACTTAAATATGGCCGTATAAACCGTTAAGGAGGTTTTTTTTTTGATAGAAGTGTTGACAAATTAATGTCAAATTATGACACCACTTTAATTGGCGTGTCAGTATTCGGCCGAGACAGTGGTTAAAATGACTTTATTTTTTTTTCCGAAAGGACTTTCTGGTAAGTGCCTTTGGGACCTTTATAACTTTACCGGACTTAAAAAAAGGACTTTACAGTTTAAGAACCAGTTATATGAATGCAAGCGGCTCTCTCTCATCGCCCGGCCACTATCTGACGGCGATCGATCGCCTGGCAATTATTCAAATCAGCTACACGCATTGTCACTGCGTACGCGCAGATGTGTTCGTGCTTGGAGTATTGTGTAGTAGCGCTAACGTAGTCCTTTTTATCCTCTTAAGCTCTTAGTTTTGATGGAGAAATATCATCAGAAGAAAACTGATTTTGAAGGGTGGTCACGACCCTCAGCATTGAGGAGTACGACCCAAGGAGGAGGAGGAAGCTCTTAGTTTTGAAAATGGCACTTGGTATTTAAGAATGTTATATTTTTGAAACAAATTGATAGATGCAACTGAGACCGACGCCATAATGCGCTTGGAATAAGTCCGAGATTCGAATTTTCTGTATTTTCGCAAAAACAAAGTCAGGATGGCTTACATTCTAGATTTACAGATAGGCAACTTTTGATCCCGGTATTCCCATGGATACGCTAGTTATCATTATTATTTTCATAGAAAATAAATCTTACTTTTAAATCTTAACTTGATGGAGGCCCTTAGGCGGCCTAAAAACTCAGTCATCAGAGTTGGTTACTTCCTCATACGAACTAACAAATCTAAACTAAAATTCACTGTTTTAAATATAAGTATATTTTTCTTACCTCTTCTCAGCTTAGTAGTAGAATGTTGACGAAATGCAAATGAACATCTCTAACTCCCTCATTACCGCGACCCGATAGAATCGCATCCAACGGTTCCGAATAAATTATACTAAAATACCTCATCAATGCATAAAACAGGCATAAACAACGTGGACGGCAGGTATGCGCAGGCGCATACATACGTGATCTGATATGCTTTACTGATGATGCCGCTTCGCCGCGAGCTGACGTTTTGACTGAAGGCTAGATCGCGTTCTAGTCATTCCAGTAGCTGAATAATCTAGGAATTTGATGGAAAAGATTTAAGTGCTTATTTGCTTATTAGGATAGCGCGGGGCAAATACAAGAGAATTCAACGAGAATGTTTTTATTTCGCAAAAACTACAGTTAAAATTTGATCATGGCGGACTGTAAAGTAAACATAATAATATCCATTGAAATTTCACATATTGTTCCAAAATAAGCAAGTTAATGCTTTTGTTTTGGTAACCAGATCAAGGGAGGAATCGAAAAGATTTAAATAACTAATTAAATTAACAAAGTGGGTTACTACCTACTCAAAAATCAAGTAATGAGTGTACACGTTGTGTGGTGCCCAACGTACACCCAAACTATCTTAATTTTATTATATCATCTGATCCGTAAAACGTCCACTGCAATACATAGGCCGTAAAAATCCATTACTTAGTAAAAAAATTGAGAAGAAATTTATTTAAAACTATAATCTATGCTCCTTAATACCTCAGTGTGAACTGCAACATAGTAAAAGAGTAATGACATTAAAATACAGCTATCCACATTATAATAAATCTAAAAACGGTTCCAATTTCCTCACGACTGGACTAGTGGGGCAACTGGTCCAATATGCAAAACCGCGGGCGAGTCATTAGATGTGCAACACATTGTACAGGATGTCTGGCCACTCCGATACACAACGGCTTTCTAACACCACTGAGACTACTGACTTCATGTCCTTTAATTGATTTTCTTATTGTACTTTAATAGCAATGTCCCAGGCACTACACTTAACGAGACACTGTAGTGCCTGGGACATTGTTTAGATAGATAGGCTTGCCCTGCACATAAACCCGCTGAGTCGATCATATCCACTGGAAAGACAATGTAAATACTTGTAAGGCTGACCGCGGGTTACCTCGCGATGTTTTTTTGTATGGTTTTCTTTGCCGTTTAGAGCTCATATTAAAGTGTTTTATTATAAACCAACCAAAACGAAAAATATAAATCTACCTATTAAATATTTATCCAAGTTCGAAGCCTCGGTGGTTCTCACAAAACTTTCTATATGAATTGTAGGTGCATGCATTGTAATGGTACAAGATAGACTTGCCAGTGGAAAGTCTGTCCCGGGGCGCGATTACCATTATATCCAATCGATTTACATTACTCACGAGCTATTCTAACTTTTCACTGCCCTTTACGTAAAAAGGTTTACATAATTAGATATTAATAAAAAACGGAACAGTATGCATCTTGATAAATTAAGTACCAAAATTTTGGTATTCATTACACATGAGTAGTTCTGTAATCTACTGCTATCTACACATATCGACAGATTTAAAAAAATAAGTATTTTAAAAGGATCTCCCGTCTGTACACAATATTTACGATCTATACTAATATTATAAAGAGCTATATAGTTGGTTTGTTTGACGGAGGTAATCTCCAAAACTATTCAGCGGATTTTATAAATTCTTTCACCGATGTGTAGAATGGACAGTCGGGATGGTTATAGGCTATATTTTATCCCGGAAGATTCATTAGTACACCCGTTCAAAGTCGGGACGTGCTGCTAGTTGTCAAATAACGTTCTGACTTCTAATTACACTCTATTTACATCACATGCATATTCAGCTTAATTATAATTAAGGCTACACTGTCGAAACATCAAAAGAAATAAAACACTTGTGATAAAAATAATTAAATGGAATTCTGAAGCACATAAAATTAAGTACTTTGAAGTACACCGGAAATGATGAATCGTCACTTATTGCTTTGCTAAAAGAACTCATAACCTAACAGTTTATCAAGAAAACCATCGAATGATTACTCAGTCAGAGTATCCGCACCTTGACATGCTTACCACGTGTACCGAACACGCGTTGCTTTTACTTTGTGACGTTTGCAAAAAAATAATTAACATTGATTTTTTTATACAAAAGATTATCTTTTTGATTGTAATTTGATAGAATTTATAATGTTAATTTTAATTTCAAGTTTTGATTTAATTTTTCAATCCCTGATTTCATGAATGAAGTAACATAGATTGATTTAATATTGCATCCGTTCATCATAAACTACTTCAAAACACAAAAATGTGTATGACAATATAAGAGTTTTACTACACAACTCGTGAGCACAGCACGTGCATGTCAAAACAGAGTGTAATACAGCCTGCTAACAACGTCGGTACGCTTATAAGATATAATCTAACTCCCATTAAAGTTGTTATCAGCTCGTATGCAAATGGTGACTCATTGAAACGGCAGATTTCATTACGAATACGATACTGCATCTACAGGAGCAAGAGGGTATTCTGGACCTTGGTCAAGCATTAGCTCGTATTCAAAGTCTACACTCAGACTTGAATAATCGTACAATTTAAACTTTCGCGATCTTTAGACATAATTTATATGAAAATTACGGGACTTTATCACGTATTTACCTTATTATTTTATATTTCCCGACGTTGACGTTGAATAATCGCTCTAGTATCGTGTTTTTGACAGTGATGACGATTTTTTGACGGAACCTGAGTTCCGAATGCTTGAGACTTCACGCTTGCGTGTGTGTGTATGTGTTGTTGCAGAGTACCTATGGGGCTCCAAATACGATCCTCAGAGTGTTTTATAGTGTCTAAATTGCCTCATGCATAATTAACAAGAATCACTATTTTTAATTTTCTTGACCTTGTCTAAAAAAAACATAAATAAAGATTTATTGGTTTATTATTATTTTTGCAATTTACAAAAGGAAATATGAGTGTATCAGTCAACAAGAATTTATGTTTTAATCAAGCAAAGACATGTTTAATACAGAAACACGCGTAAAAGACATAATCACAAACATAATAACTCAAATAACTCATTTACTCTCCTTTCTTCAGCTACCGTAAAGTTTTCAAGGTGGTCAATTCATGCATGAATGGTACGCTTTCGAACTGATATCGCTTTTCTCTTTAATAGCTCATTCGTTTTCCTGTACGCCTTCCCAATGCATGTTTAATTAAAATGTCCCATCTGATCGTTCCTACGACAATCTTAAAACGAGATAAACCAGAATAACCTCTCTAACGCAGCTTTTTATGTCATTTTATTGCACTCACGTATTATCCTAATGGCTTATATGCCAATAATTATTTATCTTTGTAATTAAATGATTATTAGTTTAGTAACTACGTAATGCGTAGTTTGTAGAGCAGTGCTGAGTAGGTTTTTATGTATGAGCTTACAGTAAAAGCAAGTGGTACTTGATTATCATGAAGCGAATGTATGTGAGATGGTAATGACATTGTAAGCAAAGATTATGTAAGTTCTGTTAATTCCAAAGAGATAACTTTAAGGTCTTGGTACCGACTCATTTGAATGAACAGATATAACTCAGGCCGATACATTTTTACTAGATAATTTATACAGCGTCTTTGCCTACACTTAACGGACAATGTTAACCAGTCTCTCACAACGTTTTTTTGTAATAAATAAGTTCATTACCAACATACATTTTGGATTAAACTGTATTATTAATTGTATTTATTAGCTATTATTATTTTTATTATTATGTTTATTGATATTATACATTCGAAAATGTGGAGTGTATAAGTGTGTGTCTTTGTATTAGTGTAGAAACGTTTGGCTCGGCTTGGATCAGTTAAGCTATTTATATAGTTTTTTACGATCAATGGTGGCTCAATCCGTTACAATTGTATGTTGTTAGTATGTAACTATGTAGTAGTTTCATTTTTGTTTGAAAATTTCTAGATCGTTTTTGGCAAAAGAGAATAAACTCAATTACTTTCTTCTTCATTCATCCTTTGTTTAATATTATCGTATTATCTCACAAGTACAATTAGACTGAAGCAACAATAAGAAATGTTTAACTTACCGGATATTTGTTTATCAGATGGAAACTGAAATCAATCGTCGTTTAATTACGAGTTAAAGTTTTCTAGTAGACAATACAATGGGGGATCACCTTACCGGGGTATCTTCTTGCTGTTAGATAAGGAATATTCCAATGTTTCGGTGAATAGAATTACGGAAATAAAATAAACGCTGAAGGAAAATGCTAGAAAATTTTGATAAAAATATCACCATTACTAAAATAAATACCTATTCTCTTGATCATGCTATAAGTTGAGAATGACTTTAGAATTTTATGTCTGTAAGTATTTGTCTTTTTGAAACTTTCGCGAACAAGCATCAGTTACTCTGCCCGCGACTACAGCTGATAGCTTCATTTTTGAGTTATCTTTATTCTGTGGTTATGGCAGAGCTTATTTTATCATCATCATTGGCTGCAAGGGCTCAGATAATTTCCATTATAAGTCGGTCTTTAAAGTAAGTGGCCAACTCTGGTGGCGGAGTTTTTTAAGCTGTTAGGCAGCTTAAAAAACTCCGCTACAGGCCTACAAAGCTTAGACTCTTTGACAATTACAATCACGATGAATGTTTTTTTTGTCTTCGTCGATAAATAATGAATTTCGATTCACAATAAAACACATATCAATCTGTTAGGTGTAAATTATTGTTGTTCATAGGTTGGATGTAAGAAGTACATCCTCCAATTTAACTCACCCGCTAGTGATTTTGTCACTTCCCATAAATAAAGATAGAACATCAAACGAGTAATTGCTCAAAGCAAAATAATTAACCAAACAATACTAATAAATAAACTGCCGTATTACTTAAGAGCCTGCCGTCACTATATATCTGATTTCAGTATCTACGGACTCGATTTGTTGTGGAAAATTGTACTTTATTTTTGTAAAGGTAAGAGTGAGGTGTTTGAAGGTTAGGTGGGGTTGGTGGGACATAAATTGAATGTTGGCATATGAATACGGAGGACAATGCGATGTCCGATGTCCGGAGAGTCGAGACGGTTAGTAAATTGGAAGGTAAACTATCACTTATCTCCTAGCTCCTAGCCTAGGCACAGGATTCTACTTATCCCGTGGACTTGCGGATTATACTTTTTTTTTAGAATTTGTTTGTATCTAGTGGCTTATGAAAGAATTTATTGATCTGTTTTTATAGCTTTACATCGCAAAATGTAGGTAGGTATGGTTTTGAATCATTGTCAAAATTAAAAAAAAACATAAAACAAGATTAGATTAAACATTTGAATGTAAAAATAAAAACTGTGTAAGGAGATGCTTAAAAGTGCATCATAGATTTATTTAACCAGACAAGCTGTGGGATTAGAAGCTTAATGCTGTAATTTCCAAAATAAAACGCCTACACAACACTGGCATGTGCTAACTATGCGGTAATTAAACTTATAAAATGTGCGACTACAGATAAGGTCTGCAATTAAGCAATCATTTATTAATATAGGTCAATTTTATTAAAATACCAATGTACAAGATTTCTAAACTGACATGAATCGTAGGAAATATTTTAATTTGATAATATTTTAATATGAAGCAATGTTATAGATTACATAAATACTTATGGAAGTTCGTGTCCGTTCAGAAATTCTCTACTTCTGAACGGTTATTAAACCAGAAAGTTTATTTAAAAATGTTAATAAACCATTCACTAGACACACACATTGTTTTGAAAGCCAATGTTTTTATGCAATGTTGTGTTACTACAATAAACTTGTTAATCAGTGAAGTAAAGCTGTTTTGTAAATTGTATAAAATGCCGTATAAAAGCTACATAGAATACGAATAGGTACCAGTTGAAATATTGTTGGAGTGTGAAAACAGATATCCGAATTAGGCGTAGCTACACCATGACACACAAATAGTTAAACATAAACAGAACGAAATTTATACCCTATTCCAATCTTTGTGTGCCAATAAATCAATTAACTGGTATTCTCATTAGTGTGCTGTTATCGGGAATCGAACCTTGGACCGGTCGGTCGCGTGCGGGTGAAAGTGTCTACATGTTGCGTGTTTGATTTATTGTGTCGGTTTGTTTTGGCTCTGTTTGTACTAAGATTATTCCTAGGTAATAACTAGATGAGAAATTGTAATAAAACGTATTTGTTATGATTTTTCTCACGATGTTTTCCTTCGCCTTCAGGCCGTGTAGGCAAAGATTGCCTCCGACTCTGTATAGATCATCTAGTAACGATGTAAAGGCCTGAGTTTTGCTTTTTGTTTGTTTTTTATCTCCCGAATTTAGGGCAGTAGACACCTAAAACCAGTAGATTTGCAAAATGAAATAATTTCCAATAGGGATCCTTTTGACCGTATTCCCTATAACACATTATCTTAGATCATTAGGTAATTAAGTACTTTGAAGATATCTTAAAAGTAGACAGAGGCACATATCTCACGTAAGATATTGCAGATACCTTTTTCGAATTTAAAACTCTTTTTTGAGGTTCGTCCTTCAAAACAAAAGTCGAGGCACTGACCCAATGGACCACACGGCTCTCATCATAATAAAATAATGATGATAACTGATAAGTCATTATAAACATTTATAATATCCTGTGACACACATTTGCACTACATCGTATCATAAGCCCTAAACCAAAAGGAAAACATTGCAAGGTTTAATCTCGGTATAATGGTTTATGACAGGAAACAATAATTGGATTTGAATGTAAATATATTGATCCCTTTTTATCTTATACTTTTATCTTATAAACATACTAAAACAAAGTTAAAATAGAAATATGCAAAATGTAGAAGTTACATTTATTTCTCAAAATGGTTACATACTACCCAAGAAAAATATCTAAAAAAAACAATTCGAACATATTGAAATACAGTCAATTTCTAAATCTACTCTTACCGAATTTATTTGAGTTCATTCGTCCGTTCGTTCGTATAAGCTAAAATAGAAAAGTACAAGCAAATGGCCATCTCTGGTGACAGAGATAAAAATACGAAAGATTTGTAAATGTTAAAAACTACAATTTAGAATACCATAACAATTTATTTGTAAAAAAATGTTTATACGCACCATTCCTCTATTTACCCCATAACTAATGTATAAAAGCTTTCAACCCGTTGCTAACAACGACCATCATAAGCTAAGTCAATCTTAGTGTCTCTATAATTGATGTACCTATTTACCTACCAGCACTAAAACTCGTTCAGTTCACTCTAATTAATATCCATATGAATATACATAAAAGGGTTTCTCTAATCAAAACTTTGTTATTTATAGTGTAAGTCCGCAAGGCTAGATCATAAAGTAGATAGCAATTATTGCATATAGAAATGAAATTCTTCCACATATCATATCTTTCGATCTTAATTCCTGTTTTCTCTGTTCAACATAATTTATAATAGTCCAGTTTGTTCCATGACAACGATTTTCTGTTATATGTGATGACATTTTGTTTAAAATTTATTTGCTATTTTTATTGAGTCCTTTGCCAAATGTAAGTACCATTTGTTTTTGTTTATAAATAATGTTTTAGTTAATAATTGCTTAATTTTAACAAAAGAATATTACCTACTTTTATCGCGTGTTAGTGACAAATCTAAGCCAATTATTTTAATTTGTGTTATATACTTGGCGCATCCGATACTTGTTGTTTGCTTGATTGATTTATTTCACTTGATTTATTTGCTCGGTAATAAAAAAGACATGCTTATCATTAACTTTTTTCATAACGTTTTTCACGTCCTATGACCTGAGCTTTATTAAATTCTTTTTGAGTTCTTTCTAACTCAACGTGACTCTTAGCACCTGTCTATCTAACTTCAGTCCTAGAATTCCTCTTCTATGCCATTACTATTTAATCTATCGGTAGATGCTGTCGACCGAGCCATTTGCATATACAAGTCCTATGATAACGAATGGGGTCGCTTTAGCTTCCTATAAGATGTTATGCTTTTACTACACTTGGATCCAAGTTGGCATTATTCATGCCGTGTAATAAATCGAAGCTTATTCATGAGAAATGTTTGAAAAATCTTAAAAGGATCGGGAGCCGCTTCTATGCATTTTTATTTGCAATCTTAAATCAAAAGAATGTGTGTACACAGACGAAAATAAAATTCGCGGATTTTAGGCACTAAATATCCCACAATCTCAATCATTGAATAGGTACATTTTCTCTTTTTAAAAGCTATAACCTTGTCTCATCTCTCTGCCCTTTTCCCAATAAGGTCTTTGCCGACCCCACTTATTGGGATAAGGGCATGTCCATTTTCCTCCAAAGATCAAACCTAGTAATCTTCCTATATTATGATCAGACTTCATGTCCTTGATTTCCCTGATCTAGAGCAACTCACCAGCTATTAATTAACACATGCCAATAACCTCTCTATAAATCTATCGACACTCCGGACCTGCCAATGCACTGTAATTGCAGTGCCAAGGTTATATTTTGTTACGGATAAATGCTGACAAGGGAATGAACGATCAAAAACTAGGAACAGATGTTGGAGTTTTTAAAACAGCCATTTTAGCCTACCTGGTACAACTATCAGAATTTTATATCAAATCTAAAAATATTTTCATGTTTATATGACGTTTTCTTAATTCTTCAATGTTCCATCAGGCTATAAAAGAGACATTAAACCCAAAATGAAAATCTATTCTAGCGGAAATTTATTTTTATTCAATGCCTATTGGAATTTTCAATGTCGTTCAGAAAATAGCTATAATAAAGTTATGCTGTTTAGAGTAAAATTATAAGGCTGGCTAATTAACATATCTATAAAGTAACGAATCGTATATTACAAATCCTGGATTAATCCTACAAAATTATACATTTGGCACATAACCAGGGATATAAATTAAGGTAATGATTTAATTTAAACTATGATAAAGTCCTCATACGTGGGCGCAGTGGCCAGTTCTCTTTGAGACGCAACCATCATTTCTGCTTAAAGGATTAGTTGTGGGCTAAGGATTATTGCGTATTAAATTAGATACTAACACTTGAAGATTTAATTTAGAATTGTCAGAAAACACGCAGAAGTTTTGCATGAATACTTGTTGATTTATGTGATCTATAAACAGATCATATTTTGGATACAGAAAGTACCATTTAACATGAAACCATCATCTTGCATGTGTTGCAATTCGTCAATGAGAACCGTTCAGCAGTGAATCGGCTGTCAATGAACGGTTGCCCTTTCGTTTTTTAATTTTTCCTAGAGCAATAATTACAACAACCCTGTATATCCGTATCATTGCTAAGTAAACCCAGCGTTTTAAACATCAGAATGAGCTCGGTAATTATTTGCAAAGCCCTTAGAAGGTGTTACATGTCGAGTAGCGTGGCTTAAGCGTGGGCGGAGTTGGCTTTATGTGACGTGAGTTTGCATTTCTGACGGCTCAGCATGTTATTTAGAAATACCATTATTCATTTAACACACAATTTAGCAAAGTTTATCTTTTTGCCAATTTAGTGAGGTTTTTAAGTGTGTTTTTCCTGTTACGGAACGGAACTTATGAAACAAAAAATAAAGTTTTATTTAACCTGTGAAATTTATTAGACTATCTAATCCGTTATCAAGAAGTTGATAAATCTATCATAACAGAGTTGGTATTTATAACTAGAAAACAACAGTTTTCTCCGAAGAACTGGAACACACTTCAATATTAAATCAACGTCCATTATTCAGTAGGAACCTGTACTCAAACTGTACACAAAAACAATACGACGTTCTACATAACTACTGTTATTGACTATCTGAATGTCTTAAATATCACCAAGAAACGCTACTTAAAAATTTGGTTGCGTATTAGCTTAAGACGCTCTTACCTTTCAGTTAGTTTTAACGTCAACTTAATACGAGTACTCGTATATTCTTATTTTATGTCACAGAATACTATTTAACTAACTACTATTTAATTTTTTTATTTTTTTTATGTCACATTTACAAATTATAAAAGTAATTACTTATCTAATCTGTGGTCACAGGTAAGCACCACTTACATTAAGTATGTAGCGTTGAAACACGCGTCGGGCGTAAGCATATAAAAAAGAGAAGCGAAACAAACATTTTTGAACTTCAATTAAGTATGTTCCTACCACACAGTGTTTGAAAAGTGATATCAAACAGTATTCAGCTAGAAAAGGTAAACAAAGTCGCACGTACACCGCTTGTATTTGTATACGAGTTGCAGTGATGTATGCAAACACACACATAAATACAAAAAATCTACGTGTGTCTGTCTGTCACGGCACGGCATCGGGTCCGTATCTCCTTTGAATATATTAAGTCATTAGGTTTTAGAGTATAATATTGTACAGATACGATAGTTTGACTACACTATGGGATCGAAGCCGTAAAAAAACAACTGAATTAGTTTTTAGCAAATGGTTAAATTTTTCTCTTGATAATAATTTTAATTTCATATTGACTCATGATAAGGAAGAGTAGTACTGAGATGACGAGCGATAGAGGAAAATGAAAGAAAGATACGTGTTGTGTCGACCCCACTTAGTGGGATAAGGGCAGGGAGATGCTGAAGATAATGATAAATCGTAAATAAAATGTATGTTCTGAATGAATATCAATAGCTCCTTCATTATTCCCTTTTCATGGTAACTTATCATGAAAAAAAATGTAGAGTAGCTTATCCTCATTTACTCACCCATTACCTGTACAATAATCTACATAATTATCCGGTAACTAGATACCATTAATGCAACTGCACTGACCGACAAAACAGTCGCAGAACCAACAAAATCAAATAAATAAATAACATTATTCTCCAAACTGATACCCATTCAAATGTCGCTTCTGTCCCCACAATTTATTATTCCTGAGTTTCAATTGAACACATCAATCAATTGTAACTTTCTTGCTAACGAGTCTCCGCCCGACACATATGCATAGAGAAGCCATAATTTTATTTAGACATTCGGTCTCTAACTCATAGTACTGTCGACAGGTTGATTTGACATGCACACAAATAATATCTGCTGTTGGAAATGACTGCTAGTTTTAATGGAATTCAGTATATTTGGTATTGATATTACCTATATGTTTGGTAAAGCGCCGGATCGGATTGTGTGGTGTCTACAAAGAAACTGTACTAACTGTACAATTTCTATAATATTCCTAATATTTAAATAATAAAATTTAAATGATGTCAAGCCTACTCCTGTTATTCATTATGGACAGTGATAAGAAAATACATTCAAAATCTTATTTTTACTTTTATATTAAGTTTCCAATCCGACTTTTGTGTTAAACATTTGGATATTTAAATCAGTTATATGTCGTGTTGTGTGTATCAGTCTAATCAACACGTCGATACAATGTCTGGCAATGTTCGACTAGTGACTAGTGCAACAGATCACGACCGTGTCCACAATGTTGAACTGGCAAGGTTCATAACTGACAGGTTGACACTGCATGACACGCTGTTGATTCAAATTTTGTAATACATGCTTAGACGTAAGTACGTACCTACCCATTTTTAAGGCAAAATTTAGACATTATAATACAAATTTAAACCATAAAATTTACCATAATGATGACCGCAATATCTCGTCACACCAAATTTGTATAATATTTTTTTGGCGATATCCGAATTTGCACTGAATTGTTATAAAAGTTATCTATTTCAATAAAATAGTAATAGTTTCGATAATAATATTATTTGTTGCTCACTACTCTTCACTCAAACACTCAATTCTTAGGATGACAATAATTTCAAGCATAACAGAAATTTCTTAAGAATTGCGCAACATAATTTGCTCTATATTTTTCTAAGCTGCCTTGTTATCCCATCCAATCAGTGAAGACCTCTCGTCGCCTCGGGCAACTTGCAATGCAATGTTATGAGTTAGTGCCACTTGCACTGTGTAAATATACTTTAGTGTTTATGCTAGGAGCCTAAATGGAAATCCATACTTACGCCGATTTTATATGACACGTATTTTTAATTGAGATGACATTATATTTTATTCATCAACGAGTATATCTTATAAAAATCTTGACTTGATTTTATTCCTCTTGTTACCGCTACCTGGATATTTATTTTCATAATACACTCTTGATTATATTTTTTTTTTGTTTCGTATGTTTAATTAATTTCTAGATCATGTAAGAAGGTCGTTTCAATTTAAATTCAAAATATTTAACTTAATTTTCAACTAAAATTACTTTTAGACTAAAGTACCGATAACTGCCGAAATAGTCTATTGATCAATCAAAGCTCCATACAAATAAAGCAACGAGACCGCGAAAGGAGCATATTCAAATGTGCATTCGTGCGCACAATGCCGATAATCAGGTGTTACCCGGTACCCTATATCGAAATGGAAACCGCGGGAGTACTACAGGATGTTTGTTTTTACAGCACAATCAATGATCAACATCAAAATCATTAAGTAACTTCGGTAACATTCCACTTACTGATAAAGGTAGGACTAAAAGTCCGCCTCAAAAAAAATAATTTTTATTTTTATTTTACAAAATTTTATTGGCAAAGTTTTTAAAATACTACGTATTTTTATTACCATCTTAAAAAAAATTAAACTTAAAGTTACTTATTTGATTTAATTATGAGTTTAACATAGTACAATCTTTGGCGATTAACCTACAATTTTTAAAACTTTGTTTTAAGATTTTATGTTGCCTGTTTTTTTATATTTAAGATTTAATTCTAAACTTACACTAATAACAATTTTAGATCAAATAAAATTCCATATCACCGCATATAATAGTTTCTCGATCATTCGGCCGCTTATTCTAAGAATAGCCCACTGTGTCTTACGGTACATTGTCCTTCAGTCCGTGGGCGCTACCGGTCGCCCACGCGTCCTAATCACTGTATAACTGTATCACTATCTAGTAATACTATCTAGTATTCAAGTTCGTATGTACTAGCTTCTAAATCTAGTGACGAAGTTTAAAGAAGTTTTTAGTAGGTAATTTTTTTTATGGTTTTACAACTTTATATTTAGGTTGTCAGAAAGTTGAGCCTGTCTGTAGCCAAATGCTTGGTGTCTTTTTTTTTCATTGACCAGACAAATAAATAAATAAAATCATGAACGGTTTATTTGTAAGAAATAAGATTATGACGGTTTGCGAAGCTGGTGGCTAACTTGGTCTTATATTTTTTAATGTGTGTGACCAAAATTCAACTGTCATTTAAAAAGTTACGCAGTTACGGGTAGTTAGTGAAGTTATCGATTTTTAAAACACCCTGTATCATATCAAGAACCGAGAAATGCTAAGCTCTGTTCGATTTGCGAGACGTAAATATAACTTAGAGTCAGTTGCATGCGCATGCGCATGCATGACGAGTGTTTTGTTAACGAATTCATTATTTATGAGGATCAGACTTTGAAATGCTGATTACGAAAGCCTAAAGGCACATTGACACTGAAGTGAAGACAATTTCTTAGTTTCTAAAATATTATTGAAATATTTATATGGGTTATAAGTTAATTAAAACAGATTTCGAATCGCGCATAAATTATAAGTAATTAGGATGCTGTTAGGATGTTGTAGCACACTTCTCAATAGTGAGGTTATATTTTGTTTGGCCAGATCAAAATTAGTTAATCTGAGTGAAGATTTTTACAGAATTATCTGTCTATCACTCTTAAACATAAATTACCTTATTTTTTCTACTGTCATCAATTAGTATAAGTTTTCCGCAAAGACAAATAAATCTAAGGGTTAAAATTCAAACCAGGATTCGAACCAGGATTCAAACTCAACATTCTGATCAAATTAGTTATGACTCCTTTTTAAAATCATACGTTGGTGTGTTTTATTATTTGAGGATATTTGATAAAACCTGTTTTACTTTAAATAGTATTTAAACTCAGTGTTTAGCCAATTTGTGTGGGCAAAAATGATAACAATAAAATGATACGACATTTAAACTTTGTGGCTCATAAAAGTCATATAACAATGGCGGAATTACACTTAATATTAGAGTAGTAAAGTGGCACATACACGACCGTGCAATCAACAACCACAGACTAAATACAGCTTAGCTAGAATATTTTAATAAAACTTAAAAGCCTATATACCCTCTAGGCACTGCAGTGTTCCGTTAAGCGTAAGCAAAGATTGACTCCTGGTTTCCTTTGTGTTAGTCAAAAATACTTTTACGTAATGTGCTAAATTGCTAATGTGGTATTATTAATGGACTCTACCCAAACGTATTACGCAGACAATGATAACTCTCAACATTCCTGGGTCCAGGCGGAGAGGAAGACCAAAAAATGGATGGACGTGATTATAAAAGATGTGTGTATTGGCGTAAAATTATCAAAATTATCTGCAAACTTTGCCAGGACGTTGTAGATAGAGCGAAGTGGAAGAAGAAGACTAGGAAAGCTTTGGAGAGAGAGAGGTATTATAATGAACTAGTTTACTTAAAGCTTCAAAAGCAAGGCTATTAGTACATTCCACCTGACCATCCGCACACTTGCGCATGCACATGTCCATTATCTAAGCGCAGTCACGACTAGATCGTGCGATTACCACTTTCGCGCAAACTCCATATTTACCCTTGGAGATGCAGATATGTTAAATTTTTTATTTGAAAACTCTAGTTTTAAATTTAGAATTTCTTATTTTTAATGTTAAAATTAATATTGAAATGATAAACAAATGAAAATAAGCATCAACTTAGAGCGGTTTCAGACTAGCGTATTTTTTTGCGCGCATACGGTCGTTTCAGCATACGCGCTTATACGCGCGCTACATTACGCGCGCTACCTTACGCGCTTCTAAAAACCATACTCGCGTAAACGGGCATATTTCGGCGTGTTCGCTCGAACCGGTGGAGTCGTGTCAGTATCAACATGGATTCTACGCGCTTATACGAGCTTACAAGCGCGTCAACGCTCGTACAAATTGCGCGTGGGCCAAAAGGCGCGCCTATACGCGCCTACATACGCTTCCAAAAACGAGCTTATACGCGCGTATAAAACGCTAATCTGAAACCGCTCTTAAACAAGCATATAATTATGGGAGTTGTCTAATTAGTTAGACACATGTCTTCCTATTCTCTATCTCAATTATAGATAATATTTTGAAAGACAACAGGTCCAACAGACCTAAACAACTAGTACAACTTACAAAAACCGTTTTATCTACATTTTCAAGTCTAAGTTAAAACTTATTGTCGCGATAACACAGCCTTATGCAACAAACAGTCACGAACAAAGTACGTGTTGCTTGTGAACGCACCTTTATCTTCATATGTCGGGCTTATCATACGTTCGTAATAGGCTCTAATATGTGCTTTTATGCTCAAGAATTTAATCTTGTTTTTATGATTCTAGGTATTTGTAGTTGTTGGTTAAAATAAGCTATTACTTCTTAAGTTTTGTAATTTACCATGAAGGTTCTAACATCCCTAATACCACAGTTAAAATAACAGTTGGTATTGAGATTTCTCGCGCGTTTTTAAACATTGCTTTCATTGATCAAATATTGTTTCAATTTAAATGAGTGCTGCTGTCGACAATAGTACAATACACCTTTACACACCTTTATTCTACCTTTATTGTATTTCTAAATCACATTCAGAATTATAATTACAATTATTAGGCAAATTAATTAGCTGATATTGTGTAAGCTCGTTGACAGTGTCGTAAGCATTTGCAATTAGCTGCGCAGGCGCCGGCACAAGCGGACAATTTGTTTTGTAACGTTTTCTAACTATAAGCATTTATCCATGTATTGTTTGTACTTTCACGTCTGCGCTGTGTGGACCATAAGTTACAGCTTTCGAAATTTCCACTAGATATCTATATACAGGGTGTCCTACAGCTATGTGACTATATGACACGAAGAAGAAGTGCCTTAGATAATTGTAGAAAGGATATTTGGCTCTACGCAGATATTATATATTTTTAACATTCAATGACATAATTATGTATTATAATTAAGGAAATCATGCTTTTTACAATTTTCTTAAAATAGCTTGCTTTGTCCTTGAATAGAATCCAACAAATAATGAAATAACCATACCTTACGTAAGGAGAAATCGTAGCTTTATATTATTTAAAAAAAATATAAAAAGCTCCTTCTTTTTTGAAGTCGTTATAATTTAATTTTACGTACTTATATTTTTTGTGAAGTTATAAAATACGGAATGCTTTTTTTTCTATACACGATATCATAGTTATATTATACAGTATTTCTCTTTTGTGTATTAGCGATAGGACAGCCTGTATTAGGCTTACCTACGTGAATGTCTATGTAGATCTATTCACAGCGGGGGTAGGTCGAGTTCGGATGTTATTGAACGAGTAGAATAAAACTTAAAACTATTAATTATGAACATTATAAACACTTTAAATGAAAAATATTAAGACGTCGGTAAGTAATGACGGAGGTCTTTAAGCGGCCTTCTATTAAACATGTGCCGCTATCAAGAAGCAGAATTCTCTATCGCTTAAGTTTATGCAACTAATTAAGCGTAAATAATTTCATGATATATCATGACGGGTAAAGTACAGCCATGGGATACGATCAGTAGCCGATCAGCTGTGTTGGCGGCGTACATCTAATTAAAACGAGCGGGCTACCATGAAACATTGTGTAAGACTGTCTATATTTTTCGTTAAGATGATTTACCGAATATTTTCAAGACTTAATCGCGTATTGAAATCATTATATTTACCTCGACAATAATACGCGAGTAAGTCCCGATAATATTTATAAATATGTTTCCGAGTCGCGATGGTTTAAAAAGTATACTTTACCGTGTCAAAAAAGTACTTAATTATGAGTGTAGTAAACCAATTAAATGTTTGTTTTTTTTTGTGACTATAATGATATCTACTGAGAAGTCGTGAAAGTTATCAAAAAGTCACGTTAGGACTAACATGATCGATTTTGAAAATGTTTTTGAGAGAACTCTCTCTCTTAGTCTTAACATGACTTTCTGATAATCCTCAATGTTTCAGACCCAGCCCTGCACAAAAACTAATTCTATATTCTTCTTATTGATTAGCTTGGCAAATAAAATTAACAGTCATCTTTGATATACAAATTTCAATTTTTACAACTCAAATATATTTGCACAGAGTTTAGTGGTAGGCCCTAAACATGTAGTATGTTAACTACACATGTCGGTAGTCAAGAACAGATAACGGCTCTCGACGCCATATAAACAAAACATTTTATAGCTGAACTATATCAAACTAATACGAATTGATGTGATTGGATTATCTAGTTATTACAAAACGGAGTGATAAAGTTTGCCGGGGATACTATCAGTAACATACATATTTTATAATTACCGTTAGGTATTTGCAATTACGATTATGAATGAATGAGATTAATGAATGATTAAAGAGCATTGAATAGCTAAACACGGATACCTATATGTATAGATAGTAGGTATTCATTTTAGCCCGGCCTTTGTCACACAGATCACAATCAAAGTTTAAGGTAAAAAGGTTTGAATGGCGATTTATTCCTATAAAAATTTTAAAAATATCCAATATTGCATCAGATTGAAACTAAGCAACTTGCAACCTATCAACCCTGTCATCTACTGACTACCCCTTTAGGCATTTTTAAAAGATCTTTATAGCTTAATGAATATGAAAAAATGTCGCAAATCGCGCCTTTGGGATACAGTAGGTAGTGATTATTTTTACTAAGCCCATAGTTCGCTCATATAAGCACTGGATATAACCCTTAATTTTATACCAAGATTCTCATAAATCTTCACTACAAAATGTATTCAAATATCCAGTTTCAATCTATATAGGATCCCGGCGTTAGAATAAACTCGACCTGACACTTTTCATCCTGCGGCGAATAATCTCTATCATTTATCTGCATATAACTGGATCTTGGATGTGGAGACTAGGATCTATAGCTACTGTGCGTCAGGGTAGTGGTGCCTAGAATTTTACAGGGACCTATTTGTGCGATTTTTACCCTTTTGCTAGTTATTGTGACTTCGCATAGACTTTTTTCAACTTCATCCAAATATGGCTTGCCTTTTTGGTGTTGAAGGACTTTACGAACCTTACCCTTTTTTTGTCTTTTTAAACTTACGTGATCAGAACACATTTTATAAGCTAAATTATGTACGGAAGAGTCTTCCTGCGACCGGTACAATCCGTTCGAAACTTACGGATAAATAATTAAAAAGGTAACTTGATAAATACCGTAACATAGAACTTACAAAAAGGGAGAATTTTGATGTATAAAAATATAATTTTGCTTTAAAAATATAATTGGTAGTAATTTCCCGTTATGTTCATGTTGTAAACATTGTAAAGTTCTACAAAACACTAATTACTGGATGATTACGTCGTAACGTAGAGGTATTTAAATCTACCTAGTATAGGTGTACCTAATTAAACCACTTTTAATGTACTTATATTGAACACTTCTTGCTCTTCCTTAGTCAGAGATAAACAACTTTTTTTAATTTCAACTGCATTATTATTTCATTTCTAAGGATAAAATATTTGTGTAAAGAAAAAGCGAGACCTCAGCACAGGTACTTTTAAACTTAGAATAGGATTACAAACCCCTTAAATATAAATCTTAGATTCATGAAGGTACAGGAATAAACACTTTATTCTAATATTTATACCAATTATATAAATATCTGTAGATTTATTGGAAAGATGACTAGTTAATGTTTTATGAATCTAGCGCGTTGATAGATTCGTCTATTATTCGCTGCAGAAAGCTCAATATAATATTCAATACTATTATGTCAGCTTTGGTCGTAATTATCGACAATTGAATAAGTAATCGCCATTGGCACAGATTATTCAACGAAATCTGCTAAGAACAAGACTTGACAGGTGCTATGCTAATACATTGATGGTCAACCTTTGGCACACTTTATGACTGCAAAAATTGTGAGTTAATTTGATTTTTTGTCTTAACTAACGCAACCGCTGCCATGCTGTACTGATATGACTTAAAACATAATGTTATGCATTACCACACGTACTTTTTATTATGGTTAATGACGCTTTCAGTGCCAAAGTTAGGAACCGAGAATAATCTCTCACAAGTCCAAGATCAATGGTATACCTATAGGTTACAAGTCCATTCGCTGGTGGTACTCAACCTGTTACCCCATAAGCAAAGCCACGAGTAGAAATAAGTTAACGATAATTCACCTGATCGCCGCAATTGTTCCCGGCGCCACTGTCGCTTGCTAATAAGCTGTGTTGCGCACCCGCCGGCACACATTCCCGCTCTTTATTAGCAATTCAGATACGCGAAAGGTATATTGTGGTCACATAAGTAGAGCTTACTATCCAATGCACCATTTCATTTTATCACGCAGATATTATTGGCCATAGTCAGTTTAATAGAATGTAGGAATTACGCGAGAGTACGATATGAAGCACATAAAGTCGGTTGACGTAATAAGCCGGGAGTTTCATATATTTGTCGTACAAATCGATCGTTTTGCCGCATTATTCGAATAATCTCATTTGCATGTACGATATTTTGCATTCATTGGGAAATTTATAGTGAAATTGCCATTCTGGTTATTACAAAGTGTGCTTAAGTTAAGTACGTATGTGGCACCGAGCTCTTTGCATAACCACCGATTGTCGGTGCAGTAAGTATTTATCTAACAGTGTTTTACTCACTTCTCGACTAATCTGTTGAAATAATTTAACAGACAAGTTGTTTTGTCCGATCTCCTGACTGATATTCTAATAGTCGTAAGGAACTTGTAGTCATGACTTACATGTAGATATTTCCACCTTTCACTAGAGTTATTTGTTTGAATAATTCTAGAGTCTGCATTAATGACTTTGGTAAATAAATTGTCTGTTATACTGTTAAAGTTTTATTGACGTTTGGGTAGTTTATTGATACTTCATTTTAAATGCAATAATGAGTATAACATATTATAAGTAATACTCGTTCACTATCCATACTACTTTATGATCAACAGCTATCAAATAACTCATATACTGCGAGTTTAGGTTTAGACCTTGACCCACTTAGCCAAATGTTTGCAATACCTGCATGTTCATTAAGATCCGATCAAATGATTGGTTGCGCCCGCTGATCAATTGGTCGTAGATACGTGCATATGCAAAAGACACACCCCCTCTAAATATGGACTACCATGGCTATAAATTGTCTGACGCCAATGTTTAACAGCTTCTAGTATTCGACAGCATAGAAGATTATTATTAAAATTATGTCATTTTATGCACTTTACATAATGATAGGTCCTGATTTTATTATTTAAAATGTACATTTTGGTAATTCAGTTATCAGAAGTTGAGGTCCATTCCATTGAGTAGTTTGTTCTGCAACACTGTTTAGGGCTTTATGTCTTCTTTTAATACAAAGACTAGTCGAAGGTGTGACAAAGAATACCTTTTCAATTATGATCAGTTGGCGCCACTATACACTCTGTTAATGGTCACACAAAATCTTTAAAAATGACTTCACAAAAGTTTCTTTTTGAGAAAACTCAACAACAAGAAAAAAAATATTGTCAAATGTAAAAATTGAATATTAATTTGTTTGTTACCTTTGTTACATTTTAGTAACAAACTTTCGGCTACATTTAGCGAGCAACTTGCCACTTTTACGGCAACACCAGATTTGCATTGATTGAAAGGCATTGATTGGAAAACAAGAATTAATTGCAGCGTGGCAACCTACATCGTAGGATAAGGTTTATCAATCGTGTAAGTACTAATTAACGGTGTCTGGTGCGTATAGGTTTCTCTAGGAAATGCCTGTCAAAACAGCATTAAGTTAAACTTTCTACTGCATCATGGTAAACTATCCCTTTCATCCTTAGAATAGAGGATCGCGATCACAATTTATTTTTTAATAGAAAATCAGGATTTATCTCGAACTTGTTCGCCAGCGACTACGCTTGTAACACAGTCGGGAAATAAAGAAAGGAAAAGGACGACGTGATAAAATCCTGATGTTTTGTTTAAAAGTACCAATTGATTATGTTTTGCCAGCATTACCGAATCCATTGATTGCGTTCTGTATTAAATTGATGTGTTATTTTTGCAAGCTTTAGCACGGTAGTACCTACACACCTTCTCTTAGACTTTTTCTAAGCTCATTACCGGTAATAATGTTCTAATGGGACAATCAGAGCACGCAGTGGTCTGAGACCACCAAGGATATGCAAAAACTATAAGTAGAGTTTTTGTGTTTACTGTGTGTTGATCTGTGTCGTGATAAACGTTCATAAGACTACCTGATTTGAATGGTGACCACAGTTAGAATTAACAGTGACAATCAATCAATCAATCAATCAATCAAAACTATTAAAGGTAGTAATACTTTTATGATCCACAGTATAGTGTTTAATTTAATCACTTTATTTATACTATTTGTGACAAATACAAAACATTTCCTAAAACGATAGATATTGAAAAAAAACCTTCCTTGAGTATTATACAATCGGCAAATAAATTGATAAAAACCACTCCTTGCAACCTCATCCCCAATTTATCAAAACCCATTACGTGTGGGTGGCTCATATTACTTTCCGAAGGTATATTATTTCTCCTTAAAAGACAATAATTCACGCATTCAAATCGCACACCGCCATTTTTTATATCGCGTGTGTTTCGCGCCTTTTTCTACTGTGGGCGCGTCCCTAATAAAATTAGGCTATTCTGTATAGAGTTAAAAATTAATAGACACAGTTACAGGATACTTTTAAAAAATAATAATAAAATAAATAAATGTATGAACAAATTAAATGAAATAATTTATTAAGAGCAGGGATAAACAACATTTACATTTATCTTCCTGAAAGTTACTCTTACAATTTTCTTTGACTGACTTTCCTATTTCCAGTAGCATTTTATAATGTGCGTTTACAAAATATGATATTCAAAGGGTTTAAGAACATTTTAACTAACAAGAAATACATCAAAAGTGATACGCTTAATGCACTAACGAGCTAGCCTCACTCCGAAGCTCCATTACACAAAGTCGGCGACGACAAAGAAGAATATGACGTCATTTGTGACTCTTCTACCATTTGTAGAGTAAGTATTCTTTAGAATGTCTTCATATCATTCAAATTGTTCTATAAAAGATTTTGTTTCTCACATTCATTATTTAAGTAGATATTCATAAAACAAACGATCATGCCCATAATCCGTTATTAGCAGATATTGGAGTGATTTGTAATACATAATTTTAACACATTGCGTATTTTAACACATTTTTTATTTTTTTTGACACCATTAACGTTTTATCTTATTGTGATATTCTCTCTGGTTTATCATTAATAGAATTGCCGCCTCTAGTCGTCTATAACTCTATAATACACAGACCATAAATTGTCGGATTCGTTTCTTGTCTTTGGCTCCAATGTTGATTTAACATGGTTTTAGTCTTATTGATTCTTTATTACGTAAATATACGCGTATTGTCGCTGTGCACGCGACTTATTTAATTAATATCTGTGGTCCTTTGTTTTGGTAGTATTCCTTTCAAATTGAGCTTTGTACATTTTATTTACATTGTTTCGAAATCGATTATTATTATGTCTCGTAAATTATTATTTTTTACAGAAGACAAAAGGACTGCATAGATTTTAACGATATTTAAATTACTCATCTATTTCTTGCTGTACTTACACCTGTATTCATTACCATTAAAAATATACATATATGTATTTCTAAAAATCTGTTATGCACATTCAAAACGCATTGACTGATGCATGGCTTTACTTACGTTGTGACGTATCAAAAGATCATAATGTATAATGAGCATATATTCCAAAGCATGACGTCACTGTTTACACCAATTAGGCAAGTTCCAAGTGGGAGTTTCACCAATATATTGCGTGTAGTTTTCTTGTTCGCGTTAGCGTTAGAGTGACGTTAACTTTAGGGAAAATAAAGTTGTAACAACTAGTTATCCTGTTAGTCCTGCGATATACTACAATATTTTATTGGACTAAATTGTCGTGTAGGTATTTATATGACGTAAAATTATTATGATTCAAAAATCTTAAGTTTTCACCCGTTGGAAAATAATTTTATACGCTTGTAAATAGAATGCGAGTGTGTGTCTATACTTACTTACAATACTTACTTTTAACGTTTATAAATAACTCAAAAAAACCAACAAAGTTGCTTAGACCTCACAAAGACCAAACAATTTCACATGAAATATTTCTTCCTCTCATAATGAAATAATGCATCATTTCTCCCACACATTTCCTATTCATTAGCTCAGCTAGATTTGTTTATACAAAACACAATCAGACGGCAACAAAGCAAAACGTCCCATACAAATCCGGTAAAAGGCACTACAGAACGCCACCCATATTTTCAATATAACGATGTTTTCTGGACTTAGTACTGGGAGCATTGCGCTGCCATTCACATATCCAACTTACTAATTAAGTCAACAGCCAAGAAGAAAGCTGTAACTTTGACAATGTTACCCATACGTAACAGGCATGCGAAAAACCAACAACACCAGACCCATCAAAACCAGATACTCATTCTAAACTTGTAGGAGAACGTCCTGGAAGGGAGGTCAAGTGCCCTGGTTGGTGCAAAAAGCGAAGCCGCGGTCATAGATCTATGCCTATTTAGACACGTCCAAATGCAGCGGTGCAGTGGCGCCGCCATATAGAGTGAACAATAGTGCACCAATGACAATCGCACGCGGTCGCTCTAACCTCATTATTGTGCCATGTGTGACTCGGCTCGCTCGCTTAGGAAAATGAGTTATGAATAGGATGTGGGTATTGGTTGTGTTGTCTATGGAATTCACGCGGGGCTATTGTGTGGGCGTTCAGTTATTTTAGTGTTCCACTTTTAGTTTCGATTTATTTATAAACTTAAGAGAACAGAACTGTGAGTTACATTTATCCAATTAAAACTTTGTACTCAAAGAATTCTAAGAAATAAATGTTGTTGTGATGTTTGTAGTTTCCTTAGAAAATTATTTTAATGATAAATACACTACGGTTTATTTATATATTATCTAAATATAAATCACAAAAATAGTTCATAGAACAACATAAAGTATGAGTATACTCGTACTTTCACTAACGACTTGATAGTGTATCTCATTAGGCGAACTCACTGCGACAGACGTTTAGCGTCATTAAATATGTAAATAGTTGGAATACGGATGTCTATTCAACTGACATGTCGCGACGACGCCTCTGTAGAGTTATAGATCTATGGAAACTGGCGGTTATTTTAATATTTTTTTTATATTATGGGAATTTTAAATAAATATTATTTGTAATACATTGATTTATGTTAGAATTAATTATAATTTATTGATTAATTCATACTTACACAAAAAAACTGCAGTTGAGTGACATTCTAAAATGACGATGTTGATGATGTATGAACTAACACGCTCGTGGTGAAGCTTGCTATGACGTGCTTGATGGTCGAAGTTAAGCAACGTTCTGAGCGGTCACTACTTGGATTGGTGACCGCAAGTGGTATTATTATCTAGGCGCTTCTGTGCTTCGGAGGGGACGTGAAAGTGTCGGTCCCGGCTTTTAAAGTCGTTGAGCCATGACGGAATCCTTCAGTCTCGGTCTAAAACTCCGTCACCAGAGTTGGCCACTCGCTCATACGAACAGAAGGACGGTGAACTTAACTTATTGAGCGTTTGCACGTAGAATAAGTCAATAACAATTTTGTTTCTGTCTAGAAATACTGATAAAAACAGAATACTTTTAGGAATTTCACCCTCAATGCCTATTTTGGTAAATACTGTGAATCAAAATATTTCTACCTTCGAAAGTATCTAAAGCTAAAAAGTAAAGAACCGTTCATTTTTAATCTTGCAAAGAAAAATGTACTTACTTTTTATTTTATTATTAGCAATTCTTAGATCTACAATCTCCCTATCTCATTGACTATAATCTGAGTTGTGCTCACAATATTACCGGATAACGTAAGATTAGCGCCACGGCTCCTGCTCTATGCCGTATGGCGTCAGGTAACATTTTAATCCATCCTGGACACCCTAATCCTAGCGCTTGTCACCAATGTGTTAACGGGTGGTTTTATTTAACCGCTGGCGCTGTACTGATAGATCATCATAGAAGTTGAATGAAAGGTCGATGTAACTTACTTAACCCAAACATTTGCAGATATTATGAATGATGAGATCGATATATGTAGACCAGGGGTCGTTTTAATAAATATCGAACATGACGGCTGTTAGAGGCTTTTATCATCAAAATGACTGGTTGTTGTTGGATACATTTTAATTTTCATCTACCTATATAATGCTTTTTGTTTTTTTTTTTAATCTTTGGACTGAAGCAAAACCAATACAATTAAACATGTAAAAACGTTGGTGCACTTCGTTCCATACATACTGATGTTCATGTGATAGGTATGGAAAATAACAGATAATGACCGATAAACGTGTTTAACATCGTTCATCTCGTTTCCGCTTTAATTGATAAGTTATACATGTATTATTGCACCAATGTGTAGAAAAGACTGTCGGGATGACAAGGCTATATTTTATCCTGGTAGTTTCATAAAAATAATCCGGTAATCATGCCGGTGCCTAAATGTTTTTAACAATATCCTTGCAGATAATAAGCTTAAAATAAAGTGTTAAAAATATTTTAAAACAATATAAATACAACGATTTGTAGTGTTAAGAGGCCTATATTCTCAATATAGCTCGGTAAGTCGAAATACACTTAACTTATGTCATTTGTTTCTAAGAAAACTGTGCTCGTTATTTTACGGATGTATAATATGAAGATCATGACGTATCTTTTCGAATCAAATAATATTATTAATTTGATTTTTGTATGTAGATTTTTAATTAATTATTGAATTAGATTAACCACTTATCTCTGTGTTAATAGTTTATGAATACCCGTACTTACTGCATTTTAATAACCTAAGAAACCTAAACCGATTGAGATTTCGTTGACATTTTCGCTTTTTCGAAAACGTAAATTCTAAATAATAACATTAGCATACAAACAGCGTATGGCGAGGGCTAAACTATAATATAATTTAAGATACAATTCTGATAAATAAAACGACCTATGTACTTCGTTTAATTAAATTATCCACTACATTTTGTAGTGTATGAATATTTTAAGTTCCAATAAGATATTTTAAGTCCATGATGTCATTCTTGTAGGAAATGTTGGTGGTATTATGTAGTTTATATTTTGTTATCGATAATTATTTTATGTTAACCTTTTGTCAAATTAAAATGTGGATTAGAACTGATATTTTTATAGGTGGGATGTTTGCAAACATTTACAAAAAGAGGAGAAATTTACAATCGAAGGCATCATAGAGATGCCAAAAATATTTTACCCTTAAACTAAGCGTCAATTGTACTTCCTTGTTTAGAAATTAGAAGATTCGAGCGATTCGTATGATGCGGATTGGTGGATACACTTGTGTGACTTTCTATACAAAGAATACTACAATCCGTTCGATGCGATGCGTCCGATGCCGAAAGGTAGACGCTTAGCTTTAACTGCCATTCTCCTTGTTATTTGATATCAGACCTATATTTCCATCCGCTCTATCACCCATTAATTAAGATAGGACATTCTCCACAAAGGCGCTAATTAGCAGTGCGATAGAGACAGCTTACTTGTTACCGGTTTAATTTATTCAATCCAGAGCGAGTGTCAATCGGACTTGTAAATGTAAGTATACAATCATGTTTATAGGCATTTTACTGTAGGTTATGTTAACAATTTAGCCTCTATTTGTCAACCATATGCTCGACTTAACATTGTAACAGTATGGAACATTTCTATGGTTGGTGCAGATTTTATTACAAATTCATACTAAAGTTGAACTGTTCGTTTCGTATGAGCATGGTGGCCAACTCAGTCGAACTTTAATAAGTTTGAACGCTGTTTTAAATCATTCTTATTTCTTAACTGTTTGGGTTTCTCGCTTGCAGTATATCGCTAATGAATATAAAAGAATGGAAAAAATATTACCTACTATAAATGCAACTAGTACTTACAGTTCAGAAAGGTTTTTTTTCGGAAGTAACTTTTTGGTTAAGTGTTCAAGAGGCTTTTATAACTTCACCGGAAACTCAGAAAGTGCTCAACAAATCGGCATATGATTATGTTTACAGGGTTATAATACATTTCATATTCTTGACTCGGCTCTACTAAAGGATTAAGGCTTTTTTGCTTCCAAACGACGTCGATAGAAATTCCACCTCTTCCTGCTTCGGTGGAAATATGACGGAATGGAGTTGAACTCACGTATAGCGCCGTCCACGCAAATTGCTTTACTCAGTGAGAGGCGTGTCCGCCGGATTAGAGTACTGCAGGATTTTATAGGAAACGGCAGGTTTTTTAGTCGATAAGGATTTATTTTTGCAGAAAAATGTGTACGGTTAGTAAAGTAAGGATTTTTTTAAAGCAGGTTTTCTAACGCTTTACCCGAGACTATCTGCTTGAAACTAGTTTGATCTGGAATAACTTTGAGCTAACTCTAACACTCTGTAATCTAAACATTCGAACAACACAAAGTTCGAGTCCTACGAGAAATTTAAAAGTATTGGATTGTATTAAAAGTAAATCATTTCACATTTTAAGCCCTAAGAGTGTCTGGAAAAAGACAAAAAAAGAGAGAATAACAAAATAGATATTTTGTTATTCTAGGCAAATGTTCCTACAATAAATGATCCTTGATATAATATACTTAACTGATACGTACTACGTGTCTAAATCAAAGAATTCAAACCGAATTAGTTTACATTTTAAGAAAGTCCTTAAATAAATAACATGTGTAAAATTCCTAAGAAGAAACCGTTTCACGCTTGACCATTTTCAGTATTCGCCGCTAAAATTAGCCGTCGGATTGTTATTGGTTAAATTATTCCGATGGCGTTCGACATCGATAAGTGAATTTTGCGATCCAGACCACCTTTTTCGAGAAGTCGAGTTTTTATGTTATTTACTAGAACTATGCTCATTTTGTTTTAAAAGCTGCAAAATAGGAGTTCTATGAATCTGTATTTATTATTATTTGTTTTATGTTGTTTACCGATTACTGTATCGATTGTAGACCGATTATGAAAAACCTTTTTTTTTTAAATACAATTCTACTAAATAAGTATTTGTAGTTCTATCATTCGTGAAATCAAAATCTTAAATTCGTTGCTTTTGAGATTGAAAGACCTCTTACTTTTACAATCAATAGTTCAGTCATAAAATTAGGTATAGCTACTTATGTTTTCTATAAAATATTCAGACTTAGGTTACATTGAAGCCAATTACACCCGTAATTATAACGTCTTGTTATCGTCCACTTTAACACCTTTCTCTTGTTATAACATATTGCCCAATTTAAACCAACCCCTCCACCATTCCTTGATACGATTAAACACTCTGTAGCCATAAACTTAGATCTTAGTTTTGTAGATCAGCGTTTTATGGAGTATTAAAACAACTATTTTGAAATGAAACCGCAGTTTTCATAGTTTGGACGAGTTCGTAACGTATCATTTTCTAGTCACGTTTCGGTTAGAGCTAACGAATTTATGTTTAGCCGCAACTGTTTAAATGGTTTTATAATTTCGAAATAGTAATGTTTCTACTATCAGTAATTAAAGTGATCATTTATTATCGCATTTACGATACATTTTACCTGAAACTTGGTAGAATAAAGATGTAGTGGATGGCACAAACTGTGGGAGGGAGGACTGTGCCCAGCAGTGGGTAATTTCGGGCTGGGGATGATGATGATAAAACCTCCACACAAATATTATTGATAAAGTTTTTATTAAACTCTGATTTAAAAGTCTAATGACATTATCAATCGCTAATTTAAAAAGCTAACTTTGTCCTTCCACATTTATCTCTGTCCGCCATTTTATTACAAAAGCCACAATGAAAAATCCGTGCGTGTCGTAGTAACTTGTAACGTAGAAGACTTAAAAGATGTTATCGTACGATTTCGTTATTAATTACACCCGAAAGCCAAGGAAGGGTTTGCTATTAATACTAATTGTGCACGATATCTTAATACCGCGACAAGTCGTAGTTGAGGTCACGCAAAAAGTAAGCTTCAGGCTATACATAGTTACTACATGAATTAAACAATACCTACTTAACAGGTATTTTCCGGGACATTACAGAGTGAAGTAGGATTGCACTACTTCTAATGATTTGATGTTTCGATTCCCATAAAAAATTTAAAGACCTTATTAGGATGTTCGGAGTCATGAACAGAAATGCACCTCGAAACTTCAGTGTGCTCTATTTTCACAAGTTGTAATTTTTTTTTTTTGCCACTTGTTTTTTTTTTCTTGCTTTACTAACTAAATGTACCTACTACATCCCGCAGTGCATAGTGTGCAAGAGCCTAACGGCTATAATTTATAAGGCTTGTGCCTTATACACGTGCTCGCCGTATTTCGGTAATGCGCGCTTTACGATATAAGGCACGCGATCGAGTGTACTCACTGCTGTCTGTTTATTGTACTTTTTGTTTGAACTTTAAATTACTTATGTGAGTTTTCAACTAATCGCTGGATTTGCATTTTTATTTCAGCCAATAGTAACATTCAAATAAACTTTGGTAATAAGAGAAACTTGGTATGGGCTTGTCATGAGAATCGCCGAATTTCGTGTGATGGAAAGGATGCTAGGTTTGAATGAGGTTATGTATCGGCAGGAAAAAAAGAATATGAGAGATCAGTGCGTGACCCACCTGAGAGGAGTAACCTCCGCAGAATCTTTATCTGGATGAGTATTCATACCCAGATGAAGATTCTCCGGACGAATCGAAGCAGTGTCGGTATTTAAATCCAAGATATTTTTACGTGAGTAATTTTACGTTGTGTTTATAATATAATGTTTAATAAAACTCAAGATAAAATAGTTGAAAATAACAATAAATCAAGTATTCAGTTTCGTAAATTATTTAAAAAATTACAAGTCGGTCTAAGTATTACTTTCAATGTTATTATTTTAAATTGCCGTAAGCTTGAAATACAAAACTACGTAAATACGACCTATTAAAGATACTGACTTAGACGGTGTTGTTTTTGAAACTGGTAAATAGTCGTTGTCAGAGACACGTCCAAAAGATAACATTTGATTTCATTTGACTTTTAAAATTGAATAATGTGTATTGAACATACACATTATTCAATTTTAAAAGTCAACACTCTATAACGACATAATACGCTTTGTACATAGTGCCTTAAATATTTGAAATAAAGTTAGCTGGACTCCTCATTCATCCTCTCATTTTAATCATTTAAAAATATAATATATGGTATGTGTTGGCTTGGCTTACACGTCTTTATTTTCAAGTGGGTACATCTTTAATCAAAATTCATAATTATGAATAATAATTGGATCACACTTAAATATTTAAAAGCTAAGTGATTCTAATAAACATCATCTGACAAGTAACGCACATCATCACAATTTGACACTGTAGGCTTACTATGACCGTTAAAAGCGTCCTATTATGAACTGCTTTTGATGTTAGCTAAGGCGCTGACATAAAGTTTGGACAGGTAGAACCTAAACTGAATTGTTTAACAATACGTCATGGTAAGCCCCCTGGTCACGAGATTTGACTATTGATTAGTTTTATAGATGATCTGCGTCCATGAAACCGGCTGTATATCTGTTTTAAACGGAACAATGTGGATTGAAAAGCATTTTTTCCTCGGTACCGCAGCAGGTGTGCGCATGGAGCGTGATTCCTGCAATCACATCCACAGGAAATTTGCGGTGTAGCTACCTTCATTCATAGACTTTTTAGATTACTAATACGTCTACTTATCGATACTATATTCACTGGTGTAAATCGGATAATCTAATCGTTATATAGGTATAATATACTTTGAATAAATCAGTATTGAGCGCTTTCGGATATTGAGTTTCGGTTTTCGGACTAGTAAACAGTCTCCGTAACATTGGCAATCGCGGATAAACCTATCCGATTCCTACGTAACATCAGAGACTGTTTCATCATCATCATGGATAACCATTAACCATGATTGCATAAATTACATCTACCTTATTTTATTTAAAACTAGCCGTCCCGCGCGCGATTTCATTCGCGATGACTTTAGAAACAACGGCTAGGTACAATTTGTAAGAAAGCGACGCTTATGTTCCTCAAGGAACCAACTCTTGCAGTTTCAAAGATATCGTGAAGGTCAACATTTTAACCAATTTTGACTCCGCCAAATTGACCTTTAGGGTTAAAATTTTGAAAAACCCTGAAACAGGTTTACCTTTATTTTCAGCTAAGAATCTATACTTGAAATTTTGACGCTCCAACTATCACCATTTTGAAGCTATGAAAAATATGACTTTTAACCTTTCCCTTGACCTTTGACCTTAAAATTTGTCAATAACGGGTGCCCTAGTATTAAAAGGAACCTACATGCAAAGTTTCACCATAATAGCTTTTCTAGCAACAAAGATATAGCAAAAGATCAAAAAATGCCCAACTTTGACCCGGCCAAATTGACCTTTAGGGTTAAAATTTTTAAAAATCCTGAAACAGGTGCTCGTTCATTTTAGGTCAAAAATCAACATTCTAAATTTTGACGTTCCAGCTGTCACCATACAGAAGTTATAAAACAGTTGACCTCTGACCTCTAATTGACCTTTGATCGAAAAATCCTTTTTAAGCAAGAGTCTCCGTACTATTAAAAACCTACATGCAAAATTTCAGCTTCGTAGCACTTGTGGGTTCAGAGATGCGTTGAAAGGTAAATCATGTTTTTTTTTAAATTTGCATTTATTACTCGAATTTGACCTTTGATTTAAAAATTCATTCATAATAGGTGCTTACGTCTGAAAAGAAACCTACATGCCAAATTTGAACTTTGAAACTCTTCCAACACCAGAGATATCATGAAAGGTTAAAATTTTACCCAACTTTGACTCTGCCTTATTGACCTTTAGGGTTAAAATTTTGAAAAAACCTGAAACAGGTTTACCTTTATTTTAAACTAAAAATCTATACTTGAAATTTTGAGGCTCTAGCTTTCACCATTTTGCAGCTACAAAAAATATGATTTTTGACCTTACCCTTGACTTTTGACCTTGAAATTTGTCCATAGCGGGTGCCCGCATATTAAAAGGAACCTACATGCAAAGTTTCATCATTATAGCTCTTCTGGTTACAGAGATATCGCAAAAGGTCAAAAAATACCCAACTTTGACCCAACCAAATTTACCCTTTGGGTAAAAATTTTGAAAAATCCTGAAATAGGTGTTCGTTTATTTCAAGTCAAGAATCTACACTCAAAATTTCAACAATCTAGCTGTCACCATACAAAAGTTATAAAAAAAGTGACCTCTGACCTTGAACTGACCTCTGATCAAAAAATCCGTTCTTAACGCTCATCTACGTCATCACAGAAACCTACATGCAAAATTTCACCTTAATAGCACTTGTAGTTTCAGAGAAACCGTGTCTCTTACGTTTTGACCACTCCTTTATATATATAGATAAATATAATTCTGATAGCATAACACCAGGTTTACAGCATCAATGAGAAGCAAAGTCCAATGTTTTTTATATAGTATCATGCTTCGTACTCATCATTGAAAAATAACCATAACAAATAAAAACCAAAAATATAAAACCTACAAGATTGATTCAGTTCTGTGCAAAGCAGGTTGTAGTCTGTTTGTGGTCTCATATAGCGAAAGCAACATTCTGATTCAACTTTATACACGTGATCGAAACACGAGTTGCAGGAGATGTTAACTTATCAATTTTATAAGCATGCATGCCAAGTTAGAACATTCTCGAGTCTAAAAAAATTGTTTTGGTTTTGTGTTTTATCATAAGAAAGTAGATTAAAATTACCTTAGGCCATATATGTACTCGTATTTTTATTTAGTACAGTGTTACAATACTTACAATGCTCGACAGAATTGTCGATCAACTTATTGCATAAATTGTTTGTTCTAAAACTACACATCACCAATAATTTTACACTCGTGCAACGTGTGCCTCATCACGTGGATACAACTGATTATAAGAATACCTTTACAGATACGTGTGAAACTTCACTTAAAGTCATTTGTAAGCACGTTGAAACCGCAAAACCTGGACACGGCCATCTTTGGATGCGTTTATTGGACGCCGATAGTCAATTTACGTCCACTTATTGTTATTTTATTGCTACCGGCCCTCATTATGGGGATTAATAATGATAATGACTTAGTGTGGGATTTTGCAAGAAACTGATATAAAACAGTTTTAAAAGACTAGTGATGAATTTTGCTAACAATTATTATCAATGTGTGATAGATAGAAAAATATATTATTACATGAATGTGATTATTTATATAAACACTAAGATTTAGTAAGCTATCAAAAGATCAATCATAATTTAATGTACTGAAACCCAAGCAACACACGAGCTTTCAATGTACAAATAAACACAGATAATGAAGTACGTAACATTAAAATATTTCTCAAACTAAATATCATTAGGTGTTTCAAAGTAAACTTTAAGCTACTGCTATTTCGAGGTAGCCTTCGAGGAAAAACAGTCAAAGTAAATCGACTTGCACATCGACCTATCACCATTCGAGCTAGAGTACCAGATCGAAAAACATAGTAAAATAGACAACACTATTTGATGTAAAAAGTGCCTGTATCATAATCAGATAACACGGGAGCAAACACCTATCCCGTAAAGCCTAAAACGGTATGTAAAATAAAATTCCCCAACTCTGAGATAGCCGGGAAATTTTCTAAATCTGGCTCGGAAAACTTTTACGATGCATTTTGGTGTGATTCGCCGTGCCCCTACCAAAGTTTTTACAAGATCTTCCTTGAAAAAAGTTGCGTTAAACTTTTTTATGTACCTAGTCAAACTTGTGTCTCGAGAATATTAAGTTACAATATTTCAAGTTTAATTAACATTTTATTCTCTTTCATATCTTTAAATAATCTCATTTCGCAAAATGTAATAGGTGATCTAATCGAACATTATTGAAATACACTAATTTCCACTTACGGTCTAACTTGGCAGACTATAAAGGTTGAGGGACTGCGTAATGCGTAGTGCACAGACTTCCATAGAACGTCAAATATATTTAACTGGAGCCATGTCGTCTAGTGCGTGATGTGTCTATGTCTAACTCCTAAGTTTTAAATACATAATCTGATACATCGAAATCAGCAAAACATGTCTCACATTTTTTGTCAAAAAAACACGTTCAACAATCAGTATTAAAACCGTCGTAGGGGTAAAAACGCGGACAAAGCATGTTTCCGTCAGCGCGAGGTATTTGTGCAAATTTTTACGTTTCCACAATGCACGGACAACGGCACGAATGCTTGCACATGGAATTTTTATTCCATTTTACAATGTTTGGCGGCTTTAATGGAATACGGTAGAATGTTACTGCGCTTTGCTTTGTTAATTGGACTGTGCCTACAAGTATAACTAATAATATTACTAAAATAATGAATATAGGTTACTCAAGTTACACTAAAAACTAAAATAAATAGAAATAAAACGCTTTTAATGAATAAAAGCTTTTTTTAAAGATCTGAGTGATTATATATTTTTTTGTTGAAATTGGTTTCTGTTAAAACTCCGTTTACTACCTCATGCGAACTAACATAACTGTTAAAAAACTGTACCATTAATGAAAAAAAATCAAACGTCTATATCTCTCTGAATAAGGTTCAGTTTGTACGTAAACAGTTAATTTTCAGCGGTACTTTTTCTAAATTAATTGGTCGGTTTTGCGTCGGTTCGATCTATGTTTTCTCAGAAACTAGGCGTATCGAGGTTAATGACACGACAGACTCTCAAACTGTTAATTTGTAAAAAGCGACGCATTTACTTAGGACGTGCCTCATTTAGTTTACCTATTTTTTTATATTTCTTGTGATATTACTTTATATTTAGGTACTTACTTTAGATTTTACAATAGGTTTTTGGTATACTTATAATCAGAATAATCAGAATATAACTTAGTTGAATTGTGTTTTGTATGGTGATGTTTTAATTAATCAAAACAGATCTACGACAAAAACATTTATTTCAGTTTATTTATACTTCATTCGACAAAAAATCCAAAACATCTAATGATATTGAAAGAAAGAAAGAAAGAAAGAAAGAAAAAATATTTATTTTGTCAAAAACACACATAAAGACACATTATAATAAGTATTATAGTAATAAGACACATTGACAAAATTGGCAACTACTCAGCGTATTGCTGCGACAGAAACCAGAGAATCTGTAGCAGCGCTGGTCTTCCGTAGCGCCGTAGGTTTATGTGTGTGCTGCGGCCTTGCAAAAAACACACATTTTAAAATAATATAAGGAAGGTTGTAAAAATAGAAACAAAAGTAAAAGTAACATAAAATAAAGTGTTTGGTAGGATGAAATTAGGTAGGTAGGTAGGTATAATGAAATGTCAGTGGCAGAACAACCCACTGTGCACAGAACGACTACTTGTTTGTGTATTTAAAAGGAGCTTTTTCAGATTCGTTTTAAATGAATAAATAGAATTTAGATTTTTTATAGGCGGTGGCAAGTTATTCCAGCATTTCGTGGCAGCATACCTAAAGCTGCCACGAAACGCAGCCGTTCTGTGCTGGTATCCCACTAAACGTACGGCATGGCGTACGAGGCGGCTAGAAAAGTTAAGTTTTTCATAAAGATATGGAGGCTGTTTTTTCTTAACTATACCAAAGAGCAAAGTGGCAAAATGTAAAAATCGTCTTGAAGACATATTTAAAAGTTTATTATTATTTATGTAAGGGGAGATGTGTGCTCGTGGTGGGATGGGAAAGCAGAAGCGAACACAAGCATTCTGAACGCGTTGAATTAGTTTTTTTGATCGAGCGAGCAAGCACTCCCCAAACACATTATCGGCGTAGTTCAATTTTGAAAGAATTAAAGAGTCACAAAGTTGAATTCTTATATCTGTATTTAAATATTCACGCATTCTATAAAGTACAGACAGTCTATAAAAACAGTTGCTGACTGTTTGCGAGATATACTTTTCAAAGTGCAGTGAGCTATCCATGAGAAGACCTAAATTTCGAGCATCATCAACTCGATCGATGAATACGCCATATATATATTAACTGTGAATTTCATTTAAAATTCCAAACCACTATACTATTCCAAAAAATATTAATTTCCCATATTTAACAGAACCGGAAGAGCTGCTACTACTAGAAAGCTACTAAAATATATGTACATTTTCTTGTTAACATTGAACAAACATGTAAACCTCTTACATAATATCAAACACCCAAACAAACAAACCTGATCAAAACCTTCATCTTCAACTTCAAACGAGCCTAATCCAAAAAACACACGAATCCTACAATTCTTAGGGAAGGGAAATAAGAATCCACACACTCATTTATAAAATGACACTTGCTTTTGCCTGCGACTTTACTTTAAAACAAAAAAATACAGTAAAACGAAATACCTATGTATACATAATTTTCATACAAAAATATGACGAATTCTGATCATTTCCATACTCCTCAGTTAGCAACTTAATGCACATTCAGATAAAATGTCTGTAAATATTAAAGTTTACTTATTTTGTCAACTTGTAAGACTCCAATAGTCCTAAAAACTTTATTACCCAAAGTTATTCACTTGCTCAAACGAACATTCTCAAATATCGTGAATGTACAGATTTTTCCCTACTTTTATATACATCGTAAGGTGTAATAAAGGCGCCTACACACGGACGCCTCAAGAATTAAAAAAGGTTCGGGGGCGCACAAAGTCCACAATGTCAAAAAAGTCAACAAACAAAGTGAAAAGAAAAAAATACCAACTCCACATTCTTAATTTAACTTGAGTCACTCTTACATCCCCACTTGAATTTCCCGCCAGAATTTGTTGGTCTTTGCTTTGTACAAATTCTTAGGAATTTTTTAAGTTAAGTTTTATACTACGAATAAGTTCTAAATACTTTAGATTTTTGGATCTCTGAATCTAGATTATGTATTCAAAGTGAAAGCTAAACAAAACTAAGTCATTTGAAATGAAAATAATCATCAAGAGATTAAGAGCTAGCATCAAATTGTTATTACAAATTTGAAAATATCCGAATAAAAGACCAATAACATATAAACTTTTTATTACGAAACGACTATACTCGTAATATAGTCGTTTCTACAGTAAGAATAAATTCTCAATGGACTAAAATATTTTGGTGGCCACTTTTTAAAAACTTTATTTTCAGCACCTATTAAAAAGTGGACATGGTAACAAATAAACTATATTTGGACATAGCTCTAAATACTCCTTAAAACATCTTGCGGACAACCTCCAAATAATTCATTAAATAGTAATTTAGTTTTATGTCATTCTGAAACATCGCGATCGCTCGATTTTCGCTGAGAACAGTTGTGTTACTCGCGACCGCGCGTACCAACAGTACAAAGTGCTAACGCATCACAACAATGCCGTCGCGACACGGCCGGACCGCGAGGATGACCTAGTTATCATCGCTACGGCTTGTTTTGCAAAGACTGCAAATCATTTTGTTAAGGCGAAGCTATTGCTACTTTAACAATGAATACCTCTCCATCGAAAGATACAATTCAACTGCGAACTGAAACCGAACATTTATTGTATGAGCGGTTCAAAGAAGAACGCAACCTTCTTGCTGTAGAAAGGCAAGAACGTCAAAAGCTGGAGAGCCTTGTAGATGACTTAAAAAGTCAGATTGAAATTCTCCAGCAACAGCTGAAATGTGTTATGAATGCTAACCCACCCTCTGCATCAACCACACATAATGAAGACTCTTCGGCACGTGTCGAGTATGTCACTGATGAAGAGGACTTAGCCAAAGAAACGGAGTGGATCAGAACCAAGGCAAGGAAGAAAAGAAAATTGAACACCTCACCTTCACTCTCACCTAAGGAAGACAAAAATACTTCCACCAAAGAAAAAACTAAGAAAGTTCTCTCACCCCCCCCTATTGTAGTCGACGGGGTGAATAACTACCAAAACTTCTTTGACTTTTTGTCTAAAAATCAGCCATCAGAAACCTTCACAGTAAAGATGATGAGCGGCGAAAGCGTTAAAGTTAATGCCAGCAACGATGACGCCTACAGGTGTCTAACAAAAATTCTCTCTGATAACAACTGCCTCTGGCATTCTTATGAGAATAAACAAGATAGGCCAATAAGAGTTATGGTAAAAAAAATACCTTCAACCTGCAAACCAGAAAGAATTATTGAAGACCTTACAAAACAAGGTTACAAGATAGAGGATGCCGTTAATAAATTGAGTTGGAAAACTAAAGAACCTCTCAACATGTTTATGCTCACCTTCAGTAATCAAGAAGATATAAATAAAGTGTATAATATTAAATACATATTGGGGTGTGTGGTTGAAATGCAACCACTCAGAACTACCCAACTTATCCCCCAATGCAAAAGGTGCCAAGCATATGGACACACACATAAGTACTGCGCCAAAGAACCAAGATGTGTTAAATGCACAGGTAAGCACTTAACCATAGATTGTACCAAACCAGCTGGAGAGAAACCAAAATGCGTTCACTGTGGAGAAGCACACCCGGCTAACTACAGAGGTTGCACGATAGCCAAAGAAATCCATAAAATCAGGAGGAAGGCCGTTAAAAAACCATTAGTAAACCGTAAACAGCAAGCACCCAGAATACTGGTAAGTGACAAACCTGTACTTACTAACCAGCCCAAACCACAAGTGAGGCTCACAGGCGCCGCAAACAAAAATGTGTCCTATGCTCAAGTAACGGCAAAAAACACTTTAACCAATAACAAAAGTGAGCAACCCAGCTACTCGAATAACAGTAAATTAGATGAGATCCTAAAACTCATGATTACCTTTGATGAACGATTAAAGAAGATGGAAAATAGCACCAAAACAGCTATAACTAAGGCCAAAAAATGATTTGCTCAGTTAAAATAATGGCATGGAATTGTAATGGGCTACCACAACACCAAAACGAACTGCAAGTAGTCCTAGATATGGAAAATATTGATGTGTGTCTTGTATCAGAAACACACTTTACGAGGCAGACACACATCAAGTTCAAAGGCTACAAAGTCTACCATGCACTTCACCCAGCTAATAAAGGTAGGGGAGGTAGTGCTGTTATCGTAAAGGAACTCATCAAACATCATGAAGTTAGTAAACATGAAGAGCCGGATATACAATGTGTCTCAATCCGAATTGATACTGAACAATATCCCCTCACAGTTGCAGCCATATACTGCCCACCGCGATACACAATAAGAAAACATACTTACGTTAATCTCCTACAAGAACTTGGCAATAGGTTCATTATTGGTGGTGACTTCAATGCCAAAAACACGTTCTGGGGCTCTAGGCTTATAAATACAAAAGGTAGAGAACTCATGAAAGCCATAAAAGAAACACACTCCGATGTTGCATCAACAAGATCGCCCACCTATTGGCCAACAGATCCCTTAAAAATACCTGACCTAATAGATTTTTTCATATATAAGAACATATCATCAAACTATCTTAAAATAGACCAGAGTTACGACATGAATTCGGACCACTCTGCAATATACCTAGAAATTAGAGATAAAGTTATTCTTAAGGATACCACTCCAACCTTAGTCAATAAATACACCGACTGGGAAAGTTTTAAAATTCAGCTGGACATGAATATTGAACTAAATGTCCCACTGAAAACCCCAGAGCAACTAAACAAAGACGTTGAAAATTTCATTAACCTGGTGCAGCAGACCGCTTGGGACAATACACCAGATTTTAAAAGAAGGATTACTAAAAATACGTACCCCAAGGAGATCACACAACTTATTAGTGACAAAAGAAGGCAAAGAAAGCGGTGGCAACAAACCAGGTGCCCAAAGGACAAGAAAAAGCTAAACAAACTAACAAAAACATTGAAGAAGGAAATACAATTACTAATTGAAAATACAACCACCTCTTTCCTAAAAAATCTAACAAATGACAGCAAAAGTAACTACTCGCTATGGAAAGCTACTAAAAACATGAAACGGCCAATGACCCAAATTCCTCCCATAAGAGAGGAAAACGGGAAATGGGCACTTAGTAATGCAGACAAAGCAAGAAGGTTTGCAGACCACCTAGAAAACATCTTTACGCCAAATGAATCTCAAACTCATGACACAGAAGTTACTAACTATGATGTCTTGGACGAACAACTTTATATACCGCCAGTATCACCAAGAGAGGTCAAAAGCGAAATTCATAAGAACATTAATCCGAAAAAATCGCCAGGCTTTGACCTCATCTCAGGTGAAATACTCCATAACCTACCAAAAAAGGGCCTTGTTAAACTAACAAACATCATAAACGCTGCGCTAAGGCTAAAATATGTACCGGATTTATGGAAGCTAGCTGAAGTAATAATGATAGCCAAGCCGGGGAAACCGCCATGTGACGTAAAATCATATAGGCCGATTTCTCTACTACCAATAATTTCAAAGTTGTTCGAAAAATTATTACTAAAACGGTTAAGACCTATCATAGAAACAAAGAACCTCATCCCAGAGCATCAGTTTGGATTCAGAGAAAAACACTCAACCATTGACCAGGTCCATAGGATTACAAATATTATTGAAAGAACTCTAGAAGATAAGAAAATCTGCTCTACCGTATTTTTAGATGTGGCACAAGCTTTTGATAAAGTCTGGCATGAAGGCTTGATAATTAAACTTAAAAAAGTTCTACCCAAACCTTATGTAGATATTCTACAATCATACATAACGGATAGATTTTTTAGAATTCGCCAAGAGGATGCCTACTCTGACATAAAAGAAATAAAAGCTGGGGTGCCACAGGGAAGCGTACTAGGTCCGGTCCTTTACCTCCTGTATACCAGTGACATCCCTGAACTAGAGAATAGTACCATAGCAACTTTTGCTGACGACACAGCCATAATGGCAGTTGGAAGTACTCATGCAGAAGCGGCAGAAAAAGTTCAAAACGCTGTCAATAAAGTATATGAATGGACAAAGAAATGGAGAATCACTCTAAATGAATCTAAATCTATTCATATAAATTTCACCAACAAAAAGGAGGAGTACCATCCAGTATACCTGAACCATAAGCCCATACCGCATGGAAATACAGCCAAGTACTTGGGTATGACGCTTGACGCAAAGCTACGCTGGAAAGCTCACGTCAAGAAGAAAAAAGAAGAGTTGGACCTTCGTTATAAACAAATGTACTGGCTGCTTGGAAGACAATCTGCCCTATCAGTACTTAATAAAATCATTCTATACAAACAGGTTCTAATGCCAGTATGGACCTATGGAATACAGCTATGGGGCTGTACTAAGAACAGTAATATTCTAATCATCCAGCGTTTCCAAAACAGAGTACTCAGGGATATCGTAAATGCTCCCTGGTACGTAAGAAACGAAGACCTCCACCGAGACCTCAACATAGACTTCGTTGACAAAGTAATACATAAATATGCAGAAGCTCACGAAAACAGACTTCACCGCCATGTGAACGTCGAGGCTATCCAGCTCCTCGATAACACAGACTTAGTGAGAAGACTCAAACGGACTAAACCATTTGAGTTAGTGTAGTGTAAAACTATGTTAAAGTGTTAGTGAATAAGTGCTACATATTATAAAGAACACAAGAACAAAGTGTCTTCCCCTTAAATAGAGACAGTAAGAAACGTGCTATTGAGCACATTCTTAGTTATAAGTAAATTATAAAACTAAGTTAAAATCAAATTGCTCATTAGCCTACTTGGCTAGATCGTAATTTCAATAGTGTATAATAATAAATTATTATGCTCTAGTATTAAAAAAAAAAAAAAAAAAAAAAAAAAATTCTGAAACAAAAGCTCGTATTTTTCTCAAGAGCTCAAGTAAAATTGGTGACGTGTCACGAAAAGGGAGGTAAGTAAGAAAGTCCCCGTTTCTTGGGGCGATACAGAAGCGTATTATACGTGTGTGATACTTACGCCCTACTTGCTCTAAACCAACATAAATTTACCATAACCGATGGTTAAACGGACAATTTCCTTCACAAAAAATGTTTAACCCGAGATTTTTGGAGTTTCCGTTAGTGGAAGTGAGTCTCAGACGATTTTGTCTTGGTTTACTTTGACACGCCGTTTGCGGTGCTTTACACGGTGTAGGGAAAATTGAGTTTATTTTATTTCGGAGTCAAAAATGTTTGCGATGAAATGTTTCTTAGCAGTTTTTGAACTAAGCTTATAAATGAAGGTACTATCCATGTGCATTATATTTATTTATTAAGAAACATCTACCTAAATTCTATAAATAGCATGAAGAATATAAATCATTCATTTAGTATTATCATTATTTAGTACAGTTCTGGTCTTACGTGGGCTCGAAATATAAATAATACCAAAACTATGTTGCTATTTAAAAAAATAGACATTTGAAAGGAAAACAGTTTCTATACCAAAAGAACGCAGCTTAAAAAAATGCATAACCTTAAAAAGTACACAATATATTGCCAAAAAATTCAACTCTACAAAACAAAACACATGCACGCTCCCAACTTACGAATCGCGATCAATAAGACAAAGACCCTAATTTCGGTCCCTTATCAACTGTCATATAAAAAACTTAAGCACCCCACACACCGCTCATTATAAGGGTAACTAATCACTGAGCTGTGGAGAAAAAAACGGGATTTTTTTATTCATTAACCACCCTCTTCTTACGTTGCCGTGGGAACAGCAAAAGAGTGGAGAATTCGCTACTCTAAAAACTATATTTTTATCGAATAAAAAGCCTTACCTTTCATTATCAATTTAAAACACATTGACGTCATTCACATTCATTCATTCATTACTTGGAACAAATTCAACCAATAGTGATGTTGCGATCCATCCTACTTTATTCAACGTTAGACAATCTGTTCTTTACTAGATTGTCATAGCTCTAAACTAAATTGCGTAATTTCAAAGTTTTGGCCATAGCAATTTATTATTATATTTCTCTAGATAAAAATGTTACGATCACTCCAAGTTGTATACTTTTAGAAACTTTTCCTCACAATATTTGAGACAACACAAGAATGTAGATAAATAGAGCTTAGCTATGAAATGCCTTTTGATATGTTTTTATTTCCAAATAGTCACATCGGTAATTATAAAACAAATATAAATAAATATACTCGCACCATCTAATATTAAAATATTTAACATGAGCTTTAATACCCAGGGGATTCGCACTCACGTTGAGTCAACCGATCTTTCTCAAGCCGGATTGCTTTAACCATATCAACCACTAATTCCTATCCTATGACGTCAGCTAAAAATATTTGATAAGCTGGTATACCTATGGGGTAATTAGGGCATCAAACTAAATCGAAGTAATAAATACAAGCTGTTTTTATAACAGCATTTTACTTCATTTTGTTATTAATATTGTTCAAAGCAGTCTCTATGAATTCCGTGTTCCATCTCTGCATACGGCACACTCTCCAGTACTATGAATTTGCATATCTGCTCACTCACTAAGTGCAATAGCTTGTTTGTACGCACTCAACATTCTTATTCTCTTAGTTTCATTCTCGAATTGTTAATTAAAGCTATCCTCGTAAACGTTTCTTGTAAGAAGTATGTAAATTGTAAAGTCGTGATGTTGTGTTGAATGACATTCTTCGCGTTCGAAGTTTGAATTCTACAAGTACAGTCACTCTTGAGTAGGTACAGTATGTGTGTTTCGTGAATGTATGAATAACAAAATCTTTGGCACTGAGTAACAGTAGCTGCTGATTTATTTATATTCTTCCCCTTTTAATTTATGAAAGTTTTCTGAAATGTGGAAGAAATGGTATTTAAATTTCAATAATTTTAAGTGAATAATTCTTGTGCGTTATATTACCTGTTCAATTGTATAAAGTACATCATTTATGATTTTTGGAGGTTTCATAATTAAAAATGCAAAGGTGTCTGATAATAATAAAGCTTTTTACAAAATATTAGAAGCAAAAAGGAATTTTGACAAACACCTCCAGGACGAAACTAATAAATCCGTAGAGTAGGTGTGAAAAAGCGCCCCGAATTTAAATCAAAATGAAAGTGTACAAAGGAGATATAGGGCAGCTGTCAAACAAACGCTTTTCTTAAGCAAAGCATCGCCTAATTTCAATATCCGTTCGAAGCGTGGACCGTTCGAAATCTCCTCGGGGAATAAATTACCGAGTCTATTCAATATTTCATCAGGACGAGGCTGATTCTGAATATTCAAAACTAGAGGCGACACGTAAAGGCACGCGCAAGCCATTTTTCGCGCCTATCATCTCGGTAACAAAACGCACTCGTAATTACCCCCTCCGCCCTCCTGTCCCCCCCTCATCCCCTTGCGCGGGGGAAGGGGGCCGCCCAGTGACAATTATTGATCAAAAATTCTCTCTCTTCTTTCGCAAAAGAAAACTTGGACGGGTTATGTGTCAACCGGTGTAGTTTGATCGTTGTAATTAGATATTTTAATTAATTATTTCTATGTTATATTTTTTTTACATAAAAACTTACAGCCTGATGTTTGTTTTAATCAAATAATATAAGACTGATGATTATAAATCATTCGAAACCTAAACCTCTGTACGAGCGAACCAACTAGTAGGATCTTTTGAATAAATATTACGCTTTTGTGGAAGAAGCCACAAAGAGATTTAAAGTTGATTACCGAGCAGACGTTGCGCCATGCAGTAAGGAAGGATTGAAATTTATCTTTCAAGGATTCCAATAATTTTACTTATTTCAAATCTTGTTCACATTTAAAAAAATACGTCCCGGTATAGGTAACACATTATTATATTAGTATGAAAGTCATTCGATTTCAGAAATGGTGAACCTGAAGTTTCACAGAAGTTGTACAAAAAAAAGTTACCTGATAACTACGAGTGAAAAGCACAGATAAATTATGACTCACTATCGGGGTATCAAAATAATTAATTAATTAAATAAAAAAAAAACAAGTTGTAAATACATGGGTTGGGAGCTATTATTTTAAGTTTAAATAAACTTAGATAGAGTCCCCTCTTATTCCTGTGGTTTAACAGATAACACAGCTTGTAATTAAAATCGATATTTCAAGTATTTTGAAATTAAAAAGTACCTATTAAAATTAAGGTCCTTCAAAGTACCAAGAGGTGTAAGGCGCGGTATACGCGGGCTCGGCATATTAATTGCACGCGGTCCTACGGCGGGACTCGGGAGGAGGCGCGAGGTCAACCGTCGCTGCGCCATTGTTTTGTGCGTGCGACTGTACCGATCTATCTATATTACGATAAGAAACATTGCGTAACCCAGTTTGTTCTTGATTGTACTTGAGATGTGGACTCGTTTTTTTGGAAGTATATAATTTGTATGGTTTTTGTGGGCAGCACATCTTGCATCTAGTTACGTAATACATTTTGTTTTTGATTGTACTTGAGCGTAAGATGTAGGTTTATTTGAGTAATTTTAGAAGTACATTAAAATACATTGTTTTTACACTTGGATGGTATGCGTGCGATATTTCTATATTGCCACCGATATTGAAAATTTACGTAACCTATTTTTGATTGTACTTGAGCCGTGTTTGCGTAATTTTTAGAAATTTTAAACTTTGTAATGAAACCAATCTTCTATTATTTAAATCTCCATCCAATGGTAGCCTGGCTGCTCTTAGCGATAAAATAGTTATACTTATTATGATCTGCTGTACTTATGTTAACTTGTCGTGCAATAAAGAATAATTCTTTCACTAACTTTTGTTTTCTTTATCATTTTTGTTAATTACTAAATATATTGGGTCCGGACAACATGTATTCTTCTACTTTTACCATCGATCAGTCATTTTAGAGGCACTATGGATATTGTTTAGTGTGAATGACTGTACCAATATCACAATGTTATGAAAGACATAATTCTCTATGAATTGTCACGATTCGTGCACTTAAATGAGCTTTTAACAATTGATAGCAAAGCTGAAATAAAGCACGGTAACTGTCTGATCTATTTTTAGATGAAATATACATTCTGAATTCAGATATTCATATTCCCATCCAATAATCCGGTCCAGGAATTGTTTTCTGCTCGCATACATAATGCAGGCGCTGTCTGCAAACCAACTGTTACTGCAACTAGAATCGGATCGGAAAACCGATCGCGTCTCATCGTTTCTTTCGATTTTCCGCTCTGTCCATTATTGTGTTTGTGAGCGAACCATGTATGTAAATCATTCAATCCGCGCCGCACACACAAACACCCGCCGTCTCACTCGCACGCACCGCCCGCGACACCCACGAGAAAGGGTACGATAATCCACGGTGTTAATTTACGTACAGTTGGCAATTATAATTTTCGTATTCGTGTCCGTCCCTCTCTTTCTCCATATTTTTTTATTGTCTGTCCCTGTCGGGGTGGGGGTTAAGATAAAGCGAAGACGCGCGAGATATGTAGAATTTTTAATAAAAACCGCGCTTCTGTGTGCGCTAAGTGATATGGCTTGTTCTTTTTAATTTCGTTGCGAATGCGAGCGCGTCTAGAGATCATCTATCAGGATTTTTTTGGTTTTCCTCCGTCTACGTCTGCGTTATGAAGATTTCGCATGGGATATGAATATTGATTGTTTCGTCCTCGACTAATGAAAGCTTGATTGGTGTACGCTGTTGATGTGTAATGAACTCGCCGGGGGATAGGGGGAGCGTAAAAGGTTTTTCTGTATAGTTGCAGCGTTTTTACAGACTGTGAATGTTTTGCGTTTTTAATTGAGTATCGGGCGTAATTGTACGAGAGATTCGCTCGAGATTTGAACGAATTATTTATTGGAGCGGAAGATTGTTAGCTGGTAGAATAAAGTAACTAGGATAAGTTGAAAGTAGTGCTAACTTATAAGCATAATATTTTCCAATAAGAACGCATCATTTGTCGTAGCCCGTAGCATTGCGTAGAAGCGCTACATACGCGTAGAGGTCTACACACATGTAGAAGATTTAAACGCGTATGCTCGAGCTACGAGGATTATAATGAATTTTAGTAGAATGATTTTTAAATGGACATTGGACATGAAAAATTATTCAAGTACAAGTATTAAAACACCGTACCAACATCCCAAACAAATTTTAGTGTGTTTTGTAGAGATTTCTATTAAACTTAATTTTAGTTTTACGTAAACTCTGTTTAATATTCAATTTAACTTTTAAATTGTAGAACTTTTAATTCCTTTTTGTCTCGCATACAAATATAAATTCTATAAAGATATAATTTAAGATTAGTTAATGTTGCAGCTTCTCTTTTATTTTCTTGTTTTCTAATGCGTAAAAAACTATGTTCGGAAATAGAGAAATTGCTCGCGGTTAAGTGAATAACTAAAAATAAAAAGATTGATAGCAATTTCGTGTACGTCTAACAAGAATCTAACAAGTCGGATTTTAGGTGCAACAAATAAGGTAAAAGCACCAATGGCCGACACTTTAAGGACAAATATTACTTTATTCTTTAAAAAAATAGTGTATTTTTCAAAATTAAACAATTACAACTATTTCTGCTGTTAGAGTAACTATTACGTTTTAACTTTTTGATGTTAAAACTTTATTAACTATCATATAAATTATTTAAAAAAGTTTTTTGTCAACCTTGTCAGAGGCACCAATAGATGACAGCACAAAAATCCACATTACCCAAAGGTAGACACAGGTTGGGACCAATAGTAGACACTCTAAAATATGTGATACAATAAAGCGTTTTTTTCTCGATGTATAAAATGTATGAGATGTATGAGATGTATGAAATGTATGAAAGGTATGAGATGCATGTAATGTATGAAATGTTTGAAATGTATGAAATGTATGAGATGTATGAGATGTATGAGAAGTATGAAATGTATGAAATGTATGAAATGTATGAAATGTTTGAGATGTATGAGATGTATGAAAGGTATGAGATGTATGAGATGCATGAAATGTATGAACTGTTTGAAATGTATGAAATGTATGAAATGTATGAAATGTTTGAAATGTATGTAATGTATGAAATGTTTGAGATGTATGAGATGTATGAGATGTATGAAATGTATGAAATGTTTGAAATGTATGAAATGTTAGAGATGTATGAGATGTATGAAATGTATGAAATGTTTGAGATGTATGAGATGTATGAAATGTATGAAATGTATGAAATGTATGAAATGTTTGAAATGTATGAAATAAATAAAATACACAACGGAACCTTATAGTTTTGGTTTGTCCGTCCGTCTGTCCGTCAATTCGTCCGAGGCTTTTTTCAGAGACTATTGATTGACTAGCTGCGCCACGCGGTTTCACCCGCGTAAGTCCCGTTCCCGCGGGAATATCGGGATAAAAAGCCCCCATGTCACTCGTCAAGTCGTCATTCCTTCAACTATCACCACACGAAAAATCACGTCAATTATTCGCCCCGTTTTGCCGTGAAAGACGGACAAACAGACAGACAGACAAACAGACACATTTTCCTATGGATATGGATGGATATGGATGGATCCATCCATACGGATTTTACGGATTGAGCTAAAAAACTGAAACTGAAAAAAAATATTTGATAAAACCCGAATAGAAAACACATGTGTCATCTTTTGGGTTTTCCTCAGTTTTTGGGACCAATGATAGACACCCCTTGAAATTGATATAAAAACTAGCCAAAATAGTAAGGAAATGACCATAAGACGTCGATAATATCATACATGTATCAGATAAACACCAACAGTAGCAATAATCAGTAATTTATAAAACAAAATCATAATCGTAAAAAAACAATGCCCTTAAGAAAATCATTAAGAATTTCCGCGCTCATCACAATCTGCTCACATTGATTTTTGTTTATTTAAGCCATTTTTAAATTTTCTTCTAAAAGTGTGTCTAAGTTTTTGTCCACGCATTATTAATAGACTAATGTGTCTTTTAATATAATAATAATGGGAATTAAATGTTTATTTTTCCTAATAGAAAGCTTTTTCTTCGAAAGTGTCATCCTTTGGTCCACTGTCGGAGATTGGTGCTTTTACCTTTCGAGTACATCTAACTACCAAAATGTGGTTTCCGGCATCCTTGGCAAGATTATGTCAATTTCAAGTAAGTACATCCCTAACAAGATCAATGTGGTTTAGGTATGTGTCCTCGTCACGGACTACTCAACACATCTACTGGCTCGGAACGCATCTGTTGGATGACTAGGCCATTCCTTCACCACTGCAGTCGCGCGTGAACGGACGAACATGGATTTGTAACGCTAAGACGTACATCACCCACACAACTATACCCTCTATCACAAACCTTTACAGTCTACTCTCCTCTGAGCAATAAGCCACTTGACCAGTGATGAAGATACAAGTGATTGTGAGTTGTATTATAATAGGTTAGGGTAAGTTTTTCAGTGGGAGTTGTGACGTTCTGGTCTGCGTCCGAGACGAATCGTCTTCCGGAGTTGGACGTGATTTCTTGAAGAAAGTCTCGAATGAATGGAACGCAGTGGACATTGGCCCCCGATTGTATTAATAGGCTATGAAACTAGCGTCAAATAATACAAGTAAGAGCCGAAACACATGGTTTAATTGATTTTATAACAAACACCTAATAAACTACGCGTGGAATATGATCTGGAAGATTGTTTTCGACTTATTTTGACAGATCGTCAAAGTATCATCACATCAATGCAAAATAAAGATGTAAAAAAAAACTTGAAAAAAAATTGTCTCTTATTTAGTACTAGCTGCTCCCCGCGGTTTCACCCGCGTAAGTCCCGTTCCCGCGGGAATATCGGGATAAAAAGTAGCCTATGTTACTCGTGGATAATGTAGCTTTCGAATGGTGAAAGAATTTTTAAAATCGGTCCAGTAGTTTTTGAGCCTATTCATTACAACCAAACAAACAAACAAACAAACAAACAAACAAAGTTTTCCTCTTTATAATATTAGTGTAGATTGCAGATAATTCTAAATTGTAATATAGTTTAAAACCGTAATTTAAACTTTGTGTATGTGTGTTTTCTATCTAATAATAATTGTAGGTATATACATTTATTTAAAAAATATCAAAGTAGGTATTACGAGTATATTGTGAACTCTCAATAAAGGGAAATCTTTTTTGTTCATTTTATAGCCATTAGTTGTGAGAGAATTTATGAATTGAAACTTTACCGTTTGACAAAAAATCCATTCCTAATGGAACTTTTATTGATACTTTAGATAACAAAAACAAAAGTGTCAATTTTCGTTTATTTTCAATTTGTGTCATCCTGCCTTCCTGGCATACTACCGGGAATTTTTGATGCGAACCTTCTTGAAAGATAAATGAATGAATTTTCTATTAACGTAAAGAAATAATTAATTATTCAAGAATTATTAAAAATGTATGTACACCTACTCGTAATTAAGTAGATAGGTAAAGATTAAAGCTAAATAAAATGTTTGTAGCAAATTCTTTTTTTTACAAACAAACAAATCATTCAATATCATTACATAACCTAAAGTTAAATTTAGTTTTTTTATAAATCGGTATTATTTTTATGATTTTGCTAATTGTGGTTATAAAATAAATGAAATGAGACGTGCAAACGACTGCATTTCTAAACTGTAGTCATAATATTTCTATACTTACTGAATATGATATACTTACTGAAAATATCCGTCACCAGAGTTGGCCACTTGCTCAGACGAACGAACGAACTGAATACTTCAAAAATCTTACTATAGTGAGTGTTGAATGTAATTTTGAATTTCGCGCCTTTGCTAAAACATAATTTAGAACTGTCAACTTACCTTGCTACTCTGTGACACCAAGCGTGTATCGGCACAAATATAATTCTGTTTTTCTTCATTTAATATAGTAAATACTTAATTAAATACAGTGTTTCTTTAATAACCCATCAGGTTATGCGCCCAGAAAAGCTCAGTGAAAAAACAGTGCAAAAATTTAACGTAAAAACAATTTTTGACTCAAATGTGAACTTTGCCACGCGGCGAAAATATTTTTTCTTTGGATGAACTTTTACATTGTTTCTACGTATCAGAACTCAGTGAATTCCACAAAATGGCAGTAAATAATCAAATGGCATTAATTGAAAAGCTATCCGGACGTGAAAATTACGCAACTTGGCGATTCGCAATGCAAACTTATTTACAACATGAGGAACTGTGGGACTGCGTTGTGTGTGATTCTGAACAGGCGATAGATGCAAAACGAGATATAAAAGCAAAGACAAAGATAATACTTTCTGTTGATCCGACAAATTATGTACACATTCAGGAAGCTCGCACTGCAAAAGAAGTATGGGAAAAGTTATCTTCAGCGTTCGATGACTCTGGGCTGACACGCCGAGTTGGTCTGCTGCGAGATTTGTGCAATACATCGCTCAGTGGATGTCAAAATGTAGAAGAATATGTAAGCAAAATTATGAGCACAGCTCATAAGCTCAGAAACATTGGCTTTAAAGTAGATGACGAGTGGCTAGGCACATTGCTGCTCTCCGGTCTACCAGAATCATATCAACCAATGATTATTGCCATAGAAAGCTCAGGCATGAAAATTACTTCTGATTCCATTAAAGCAAAACTATTACAAGATGTGAGAATATCTGAAAATGATGCTAAAGCATTTGCAGTCAACAAGAAGTTTCAGAAAAATTATAAAAAGTCTTCCAAGGGACCGCGATGCTACATCTGTAATAAATATGGTCATAAAAGTCCAGAATGCAAATCAAAGGCTAAAGACTCACAACAAAAACCAAGTAGTTCGTCATATGCTGCTGTGTTTGTAGCAACATCAAAACAAGATGATGCCTGGTATGTGGACTCCGGTGCTTCCTCGCACATGACCAAACACAAAAGTTTGCTTCAGAATGAAACTACTGCAACAATAAAAACTATAAGAGTAGCTGATAACAAAGTATTACAAGTGCAATGCTCAGGGCAAGTGAGTTTGAATACCTATGATGAAAAAGGTCATGAAAACAAAGTATTGTTTACCAATGTATTATGTGTTCCGGAGCTGGCAACTAATTTACTGTCCGTGAGTCAAATAATTCAAAGTGGTGGTCAAGTAAGATTCAGCAAGACTGGCTGTGTTATTATGAACAATAGAGGTCAGATAGTAGCAACAGCTAGTATCATCAACAACATGTACCGGCTAAATATGCCTGGAGGAGGCTATGCATGCATGTCTGACGTTGAAGACCAAGATATCTTCCTGTGGCACCAAAGAATGGGACATTTGAATTTTAACAGTTTGAAGAAATTGCCAGAACACACAAATCATGTAGTTTTCTCAGCAAATACAGAAAATCTGACATGTGTGACATGCAAGGAAGGTAAACAGACACGACTACCTTTTAAAAGTGAAGGAGAAAAATCAGCGAGTCCGCTCCAGTTGGTTCACTCAGACTTATGTGGTCCAATGGAAACTCAAACACTTGGAGGTGCCAAATACTTTCTGACGTTTATTGATGACTATTCAAAAAGAGTTTCAACGTACTTTCTTCGAAACAAGTCAGAAGCTCTTGAGAAATTCAAAGAATTCAAGCATGAAGCAGAAAATCAACTTGATGCCCGTATTAAAATTCTCAGAACAGATAATGGATTAGAATATGTGAACAAGAATTTCTCTGAATATCTAAAAGGTGCTGGTATCATACACCAGACGACCACACCATACACACCTGAACAAAACGGGACAGCAGAACGTATGAACAGAAGTCTAGTTGAAAGAGCGAAATGCATGCTCCTAAACGCCAAGTTATCAAAGCAGTTTTGGGCTGATGCAGTGCATACAGCGGCTTATGTCATAAACCGTTCTCCGACCAGGTCCTTGTCATTCAGAACACCGGAAGAAATGTGGTCTGGTCATAAACCAAATATGAAACACATGCGCATATTCGGTTGTGAAGCTATGGTACACCTACCTCAAGAAAAACGTAAAAAGTGGGACCCTAAAGCACAGAAAATGATCTTCATCGGTTATTGTGATCACAGTAAGGGTTATAGATTCCTAATACCAAACACAAGAAAAGTGATCAAAAGCAGAGATGCTACATTTCTTGAATCTACTGTCAAAAGAGATTATGTTCCTGTAGAACTGTCAGAGAAGAATCCAGAAGTATCAAATGATGTAAGTGAGGAGGATAAAACCACTGAAACTCAAGAAGACTCAGATTCAGTAAGTTCATATGAGACTGTATGTGAAAAATCATCTTCAGACAGTGAGTACATACCTGACATCAGTTATGATTCATCTCCAGTTAGCAACATAACATTGAGACCAAGAAACAGAACAGGTTATATTACAAAATCAAATGATTCAGAAAAGAATGCATACTTCGGCCAACAGGAAGATAAAATGTCAGATGTTCCAGCAACATACAAAGAAGCAGTGAACTCAGTCGATAAAGATAAATGGATAGAATCCATCGGTGAGGAACTTGATGCTCATCAGAAAAATAATACCTGGACAATGATTCAGAAACCTCAGAATGCAAAAATAATAAAATGCAAATGGGTATTCCGAATCAAGGAGGAATCATCAGGTCCAAGGTACAAGTCAAGGCTGTGTGCGAAAGGATATGTACAAACAAAGGGAATAGACTATAATGAAACTTATGCTCCAACAGTAAGGTATGACTCAATACGCTTGCTACTTTCAGTAGCAGCACAGAACAATCTTAACATTATTCAATTAGATGTCAAGACAGCGTTCCTGTATGGAGATCTTGAAGAGACCATATTCATGACACCACCGGAAGGCCTGCCCCATGAAGACAATATGGTATGTAAACTCAATAAATCACTTTATGGACTTAAACAGGCGCCTAGGTGCTGGAATAGAAAATTTAATGGAGTTCTTGAGAAATTTGGCTTTATAAATAGCAAAGCTGACCAATGTGTCTATATTGGTAAAGTTAAGGACAAGATATGCTATTTATGCCTATATGTTGATGATGGATTGTTATTCTCAACTGATAAATTGGCACTTCAAGAATTAATTAAAGAGTTGAAAACAGTCTTTGAAATCAAGGTGTTAACCAAACCTGTCAATTTTGTGGGGATGCAAATTGAACAGTTTAGTAAATGTATATTTATACATCAGACTAAATACATAGAAAGAATGTTGATCAAATTCAACATGACTAATGCTCATTCCAATAGTGTTCCAGCTGACCCTCACATGCAGCTGCACAAGGAAGATGGAATGGCGGACAAGAACATACCCTACAGAGAAGCAGTGGGCTCTCTGATTCATCTGGCTGTTGTGAGTCGACCAGATATAATGTTTGCTGTCAGTTTGGTGAGTCGATTTTTGAATTCTTATCAACAAATCCATTGGAATGCAGTAAAGAGGATCTTCAAATATTTGAAAGATACGAAAGACTATGGACTGTGTTACACGCAAACTACACAAACCTCAGAAGTCACCGGTTTTAGTGACGCAGACTACGCAAATGATCAGGACACACGTCGTTCAGTCACTGGATATGTGTTCATTAAGAATGGAGCTGCAGTGACTTGGTCTAGTCAAAGACAACAAACAGTAGCTCTCTCTACAACTGAGGCAGAATTTATGGCTGCTTGCGCCGCCACTAAAGAGACAATGTGGATCAGACAATTTCTAAGTGATATTGATGAATATAAACAAGACTCTTTGTGTCTTCATCTGGACAATCAAAGTGCGATTAGTGTTATTAAAAATGTAAATTTCCATAAACGGTGTAAACATATTGAAATTAAATATCACTTTATAAAGGAAAAGTACTATGAAAAGATAATTGTATTAAAGTATGTTAACAGTGATTTTCAATATGCAGATATACTAACAAAAGCATTGTCAAAGGATAAATTTCAATTTTTGAGATCTAAACTTGGAATGTTGTCACATAGTTCACTTATCTAAACATTGTCTTAGTACATGTACAATGATCTCATTGATCATACATTATGATGTCAATTTGTAAGTTTCGGGTTTAATGTTCAATTGTAACTTGTTTGTATGAGACTGAAATTCAGGAAGAGTGTTGAATGTAATTTTGAATTTCGCGCCTTTGCTAAAACATAATTTAGAACTGTCAACTTACCTTGCTACTCTGTGACACCAAGCGTGTATCGGCACAAATATAATTCTGTTTTTCTTCATTTAATATAGTAAATACTTAATTAAATACAGTGTTTCTTTAATAACCCATCAGTGAGTACTTAAATCACAGATACATTGAAACTGGCTGTATGACATAGTTCCTTTTTCAAAACTCAAACAAGAAACATTTCTTTTTTTAAATCGTCCATGGAGGTCCAACAGCGATTCCATTTTTAAAAGTGCTAAGTGCCAGTAACCTCTTTTAATTTCAATAGTGGGGTCGCAGGGCCCAAGGTCGCGCCAACGAGGGGACACTTTACGATCAGCTGATAGTCGCCGTAGTTATTATATTTAACGCTGTTCATATTTGCATAACTATGATAATATTGATTTGGGATAAAATAGATTGCTTGGCTGAAAAAATTTACTAAAATATTTTGTTATTTCAGCATTAATTAAATGATATCTATCGTCTCGGTGTATTTTAGTGAGCTAAAAATATTGCAAGCAACAACAAGCACGTTCATCAGTTGATTTAAGCCCGTAGTTCCACTTTTAAGCATGCACTAAGTATGTGTTTTATAACGAGAGTCGAAGTCTATCTGCAGGGTTAGCCAACTCCATTTTTACTAAATTAGACTTCAAAAATAGTATACTTACTAAAGTCCGAATTCACAGAAATATTTGTTATCACAAATACATTTCTTACCACTATGACAGCATGCATAAATGACCATCTAATCCTTTTATGCATTAATTATTCAGTTTTAGATCTCTATCTGAATCTATTCATCAGCATTTTAGTTAGCTGAAACTAAAAACTGCAATTGCAAAACTTCTCTTTAAAAAAGAAAATGTAACTTTTCCCGCGCATTGCGTAACTTCACGAAAAAGTTTCGAACACTACCAGTTGCACTCAAAAGTTTAGGGGCTCGATAAAAGAGGCTATAAACCGCGAGCGTGGGCACAGGGCAGCGGGGGGTAGGGGGGCAAGGGGAAGCGGTCATCTCCTCCTATTTCCCCCTTTTTATCTTCGCAAGTCAAGGGCGCGTGGGGCAGGTCCGTTGGCCGCCGGCTATTGACATTCTGTTTTCAAATTTTTACCTACTTTTTTCCATTGTCCGTAACTTTTTAATACAGGGGTCGACGAACTGAGTGGCCAGTGAGTGGCCCTATTAAATAAAGTGTTTGCTATTCCGGTGTTTGAATGTCGAATTGCCGGACCTTACCGCGAAAGGGTGACGATGGTTTTGTTTTTTTTTAATCATACATTTGGCTGTCACAATTTTTTTGAAATAGAAAATATGAAAATATGTACAAACATACAGAATACAAAACTTTATATGAATTTTCTAGTGAGGCAACTTTACTATAGAGTTTTTGACTACATAGATAGTATCTAAGCACAACTATACATGATCGAAACATTTTAATGGTATCATTTTGTTCTAGTTCAGACAGAGAGATGTACAAAGTGTTAAAATTCCTTCATAATACATGTCGATAGTACCTTCATTGTATCATTGTTATCCTACATCTGGACTGCTTGAAATGAACGCGCCGGTATCTGTCATCTTACACAACTTAATACCAATACTATCGATGTATTACAATCTGTTGCTGTTAAACTAATATTACTTTCAGTATCGAAAATAAGGGAAAAAAAAACAAAAATAAATGCTTAGTTTCGGTTACAATGTAGAGTAAAATGTCTAGTTTTTATTTGTTTAGTTTACACATTAAAATTTCATCAGAAGTATTTAAGTATCTGGTAATATTATCCATGTTTTTGTTGTTTTGCTATCTAGCTTCTAATTACATCAGATTTTCTTGTTAGAAATTACTTAGACTATTACAAAACTATCAGTTTCTCAACTCTACCAGCAACAAAAGATGGCCACAAAAACACCGAAAACTTTGACTGACAGGACCGCCGTCGAAACTCAATGTCGATTTATCGATATTCGTTATCGATAAGGCACAAAGCACCCGCCAGCCCATCTCTATTGACAAGCGGGCTAAGCGTGTGCTATGTGTGAATGTTATCGATAATCGGTAATCGAGATGTACGATTTGGCTATTACTATTCTTAGGAAAGTGGCGTGATTTAAAAAAGGATGGTATCGAGATATCACAAAATTGTTTGAGGAGTACTAAATGTATTTTGGTTGTAGACATTAGTCTCTAAGGACTTGCACCTGGCCCTATATTTTCCAATAATTCATATGAGATTAAAAAAACAGGATGCATCCCCAAAATTGTAAGAAAGAAGGTAGTTAATGAAAATTTTAAGATATCAAACTGTCAACTTGACAGGTTGATATTGTTCACATTTGTCTAAATAAAAAAAAACAATCTTATTGTGATTTGTATTCCTATCTGTTTCAAATAAGTCAATCATATTTAAAATTTCAAATACTTTTAATACAGCAAAATTATTAATTTGCATTAGATAATACAAACTTCAAACTTTTACGTTGTTGCAATGTTTTTTACTCATTTTTGTTATTCCAAAATTATTTGAAATAATAAAAAATGAGCTCAAGCAAACACCGCTAAATGTTTCCTCAAACAAACGAATGACGAAACTCAAAAATTATTTCCAAAATCCAGAAGTCTCCAAAAGTAAACAAACCTAGCTACCACAGCCATTTCATTCCAAATTGTCTGTCTGACCGGCGCGTGCGCATCGACATATCTGCCAGTCACGTCATAATCACAATGGCGGCGCACAAAGGGGAATCTTTAAGATATCTCGCAGGATTACTTACACAATTACTGTAGCCGTGTAATGAACTCCATCTGACACTGGTTAATGGCTTACAGATGCCAGATTGCTATGACGAAACTATTCGGAGATGGGAGATGCAAAAATACCTAGAAAAAAAGTAATCGAACTAACGTACAGTGGATTGAAGCTTATTATTGTAAAAGTAGCGTGTAAACTGATATTGCAATTCTTACAAAATCGAGTGTTAGCTAAAATATTATTGAATAAGTAAAAAATCTAATGCTCAATCACAAACCGCTCATGCATCTGATCCGTGACGAAACTAGTTAAATAAAAAATCCCGAGCATTATGTGGCTTATACCATGTCATCACAATAAACTAACCAAATAAAAATCAATTGCCAAATCTTGATGCAATCAACCTTTCGGCTCGGACAGTGGGCGTATGAGGCTGATGAAAAAAACATATCACTCCCACTCTGACCGGTTACAAACAAACATACTGTGATCCCCATTAACACAGAAATGAACCTTGTCACGCCGGAATAAGAAGTAATACAGATGAAGAGGTAACATTGTCGGCTCGAGAGCCTACCACGCCTCGACACCCGTCATTGGCAGAAATAAAAACGGCGACCACGCGTAACTTGTCACGTCTCGACGGACAGTGAAATCGTGCGACCGGTGACAATGTGTCAACTCGCCATTCCAACCGGACCCCTCATCAGCAAACGGAGCGCGCAAAAAATCGCACATCGACAGCTCAACAAAAACTGGACGTGTTTACTGTAAATCGTGTCGTTGCGTCGTGCCTTATGAAACTACAGTTGAAGCTTCAATGAGCAAACGTTTACCCGCAAAAGGAAATTTCATCGATCACGCTCACAAATTGCTACCTAACTATCGAGATGTAAATCGCTTATGGCTACCGTTATTTTGAAAAATCGATTGTTGGTAATCGATTCGATACAGTTGCGTTGAGTTTACGCAGTCCCACGGTCGGGCCATGCGACACGACATGGCGCGACACCGCGACCGTGACGACCTGTCGTTTTCATGCGAAATAATCACTGGAAAATCGAATTTGAAGGACCATTCGGGTTTCCACTATGTCGACATTATACTGAATGTTCGTGTAACTTGCTCAATATTAGTCATACAAAACTAGAAATCAGAAAAAGCTTCAGACTAGAGCATTTTGGAAACCTAATTCACAATATAAGTACTTTATTCAAACCATTTCTCATGTTCATTCTATGGTTTACAACAGACTATTAAATGAACTATGTAAGAATAGGATACCAACATTAAATCTAATTATAAGTAGTCGTCGTTTTAAAATATATTACATTTCTGTTTTACCTAAATCTTAAAAGCAGACAAATAGTTAAAGTTAAAGTTAAAGTCAATAGCAGACAAAGAGTTCAAAGTTCATTTGGACGAATTAAAAGCCGAATGCAGCCTAAACATGAACCATCATACACGACACACGTGAGACAGGCAATTATACAGGGTGGGCCCGTCGCGGCCTGGCACCGAACCGGCCGAATTTGCGCTGGCATTTACACTTTGGGTACAGGATGTTTCGAGATTAAAAATTGTTCAAGTTTTTAGTTGATATATTCAGATTTCTGTGCTGGGCTCTGGTCAAGGCATTGGATGCCCCTTGATGCCTGTGTAAATAATCAATACAATGCAAATAAATCTTCATCAAATTGTTATAAAGGCACACATAGGTGCAATTTATATAGATAAGATGTGATATTTGAGAGTGTTAATGCATCAAGTAATACATGTCGTTAATGTGAGTTTTGCTTCTTTTTCTCTCCAGCTAGGCCATCTTTACAAACAATACATTCTAAAATCGAATAAACGTCTTTTATTAACAAACACCTCTTCAGTGTAGTTCTCACCTTGTGACACGAAATATCTAACCCAATTTTATTCTTTAGACTAGTATATTATGCCAATCTGTTTATGAACAACAGTCTAAACGAATTACAAATTCAAATGAAAGCACCCTGTACATGCTTAATATGAAAGCTTATTCATTTGCATTTGTCGTGGGCCGAGCACGTGTGACGGCGTCGCGTGCTACCGATGTATTACCGACAAACAAATGCTCTACACCCTGTATAAGGTTACAGAGAGCGTACAGATGGGACTCTACGTAAAATAGAACTGATAAAAAAAGGTATTTTTAGTTTAAATTGTGCTCTGCTCTCATATAATGCCATGACTTTTAGTTCCGACATAAAATATGTATTATAGGTACCTTTAATTATAGTTCCTGCAAATTGGTGTTTGATTAAAATATAAACATGCGAATTCAGTTTAACATTAGGAGATATAGTTCGTTTCCGTTTTGATGACAAATAATAGCATTATTTTCCTCCTAAATTCCTCGCGTAGGTAGGTACAACATATTTTTTATCAATGTAAGTAAATTTGAATCGGAAAATACTCTTACAACCTGAAACTCGTTCAAAATCTATCAACCGACTACCCATTATATTCTCCGTAAGGGTTAGGCGTTAGAGATTCAGTGGCCGAGTGGTAAAGGTAGCCCTACTATATAGTAATCCCTTGTATCATCGCGGCTTCGAATTCCACCGGAACTTTAACTTTTAGTAAGATTTTTCATATATTCGATTCACAGTAGGTACATTCTACTGTCTACATACAAGTGAAAACTTAGTTAGAGTGAGCTGATAATTGTTTTAGAAGCTACAAGGTTTATCCGTCACAATAATAACATTGTATTTAACAATAAGTGCATCCAACCTGTAAACCTTTTTCGAAAATAAATATATTTTTTTATTTTATTCTATTAGTATTATGTTTGTTCCATCTGTACCTACCTCTTTCCAAAATCCGATATGCGAGTACGATGTATCGTTTTTAATGAATCAACCCCGAAACTACGTAACCCGCTTATTACAGAGTTTAATCGATACAAGTGATTTTATCGCGAGGGAACGTGAAACAGTTACTATTCTAATCGATGACGATACTCCTACAATTAACTAGTGACTATTCTAACTCGATAATACTATTAACTCGAGAACATAATATTTAGGCATACGCTTGGGCTTAGATACTATTTGTATTTGAAGAATTGTAAAATTTAAAATCTATTACTTAAGTCATTATTATCTGTACAATACCCGATCCAAGCTCCTTTCTTGCAGTCAACACAAGAAAACCATTATAGTTTTTATCGTTTTACATTTTATCTCTGTACACAATAACTTTACACATGAAAGTTTCAAAAGGTACTCAAAAATAATCACACTTCCCTACGATCAAACAAAAACATAAAACTTTCCGACATCGACCATAAAACAATAACTTTTACTGCGCACCTTTTTAAATCCATGTGTACCTTGCCAAGTAATAAAAAAAACTACCCAAAATAAAATACAGGTATTCGCTACATACAGTTATTGACGTCTTTGTTACTTCGTATGGACAGGTAATGTCATAAAATGTTAGTTAATACGTTTGTTTGTCGGTCCTTTGAAAGGCAGTAAACTGGTGAAAATAAGAGACAGATAAGGTATGTGTGTTATAAATAGGATATTCAATAGTTATGGTTTAGGGTTCTTGTATTTTGGAAAGTCCCTGAAGATACAAACAATTGAATTTGTAAAATGTGAAAGACTACTACTGCAACATCATTTCAGATACTTTGAAATAATTGTTTTTTTGTTGCTCTATTACCAAAGCTTAATTCATTATTTTAAAATAACAGGGTTTAGAAAATGTCTCTGTTATTCACAATATGTAGAAAAATCTTCTTAAAAAGTTTCTTAAAGTTCCAAGTCACACTTACCACTTTTTAATTCGCTACACAAGAAACATTCCTACTGTTTTATTTAAATTAGCAGATGAATATGCGGAAAGGGTTAGAGTTTCTTTAATCTGTACTTCTTACTAATCTATACTTCCTAGGAAAACGTCTTGAGTTTCTGGGATGGTAAAAACAGCTCTTAATTCCAAATAACAGGGTTAAGATCTTCAAAATTCCTTTACCTTATTAACTTGAACACTTTCATTTATTTTTACAAAAAACATAAATAAACACGTCGTAAAACGAATTAAGCCGTATTTTATAATAATCGCGGCACGGAACGCCAATCGCATGTTAATATAAACCGAACATGCTTCCAACGCCCCTTCACGTGACAAAGTACGAGTATTTCCTAGTAGCTTGCTACTTAGCACTTTATGAGAAATGTTATTCCATTGGGCATCAACGTCTAGAGAAATTGTAAAGCTGTGTTCGCGAGTTTCATCGGGCGTTGCGCTGGAACAGGCAATAATAACCAACTAACAAAGTAAGACAAAGTCGAAACAGATCATTGAGGTCCTACTAAAATAAAAGTTAGCCACTTGCTCATACGAACGAACGAACCGAAATTAATGATTATGATGGTAAAGAAGTTTTTAGGCCGCCTAAAGGTTTTCGTCAGGGCTTGAAAAATTGAAAAGACGAGACAGACAACGTATCCTCAGCTGTTTATGTAATGAACCAGCCTTGACTTACTGCTACCAGTTTGAGAATTATTTTAGTCAACTAGGACACCTTATACGTCGAGGGCGAGATAAATAATATGATTTCAATACGCGATTAAGTCCCGTTAATATTTATAAATATGTTTCCAAGTCGCGATAGTTTAAATAGTATTTTAGGACACCTTGTTCTGAAGGTCGTTAGTTTCATAGATCCTGAAAAATTTAAGAGGATGGATGGTCATGATAAGATTGCCCAATATAATGCCCGCCCGATGTAACTATAAATTGGCAGTAAAAATAATTTGACACAAAGTAAGTAGTCATTACCAGTGCGTAATGTGGGTAACAATTAAGTTTACCCCAATTTTGGTATCAGTCAATCAATCAATGTTAGTGCCCACTGACCGACAATTACTGGATGCGTTTGCACCGAACATCAGGGGGGTTAACAATGTATTAAATCATACAGATAACAATTATTTGTATAAATCAGAGTACCTAATGAGATCCAAACTTGATTGAAATTAGAGTATGTGTTGTTCAAGTGATCGTATTCACAAATCATCTTATCAAGATGAGAAAGAACCATTTATTGTTTTAACTTTTTTTTAATCTATTAAATGAACTTTTGTTGCAGAACTATCTATTAATTAGCTAACATCTCATCACAATATGTTTAAAAGATAAATTATACCTTTCGGTGTGACTGTTCCCGTATTTAATCGGGGGTTAAACTACAGTTTGGGCAAGTTAAATGGGCGGTGTAACTCATGTTGTGTTATCGAGTAGTGGTGCAACCCGATTAGCAGCATCGCCTTAATTGTTATAGTCAGGTGATAAACTTGAGTGGTCATCAACACGACCACGCTGGTTGACCATGGACAAGGAAGTAAAGGATGGATTATAAATAATACAAAAACAAATAGTTAAATTTAAAATAGGTAAAACGTGTTATTTTAACTCAACCGCTCATAGATAAATACCTACGTTTTAGTCTGAGCGAAGCTAGCTACAAAATATTTAGCAGTTTATGATAACAGTGACGAATGAGAACTTAAGAACATACCTATTAAATGACAGACTAAAACCTTTTTAGCAATTTGAAAGTGACAGTTTTTAACAGAGGTAACGTCAAGCTACTTCCTTTTTCAAAAAACAGCAAGTCATCAAGACTAGCGTGTGCCCACGTGACCCAGACACCATCGAAAACTAAAGCGTCCGATCCTATCGCAACGCGTGATTTTCACCACGCATTCACGAAATAACCCTTGAACTGATAACCTTTCCACCACTATAACTTGACCTCCACATCCATGAAAAAAACCGTGAATTTTGATGGGTGAAGGAATCTCAGGGTTCAGAAGACAGTGGTTAGCGGAGTCATGCGACGTTTGAAATGTGTAGACGTCACATTTATGTCAAGCAATCCATTAGTGGTCTTATCTTAAGTTCCGGATTGGTGTTGGTAAACTGGGCCTTCGTTTATTGGTAGGTGACATGAAATTGTTCCTACTTTCGGGCTTTGGATGGAAAAACCGACAATAAAAAGCACACTGAAGTGTAATTACAAATTATGTTCGAAATTCTTACTTTCGCCCGGTCATCAATCGCATGGTAACCTAGCTAGTAGCTTTTTAGCTGATGGAAAAATAAAATCACAAAAAGCATTTTAGAATCTCGAAAGCAAAAGACAAAGTAGGTATTACCATAGTCAAAAATAGAACTTTCGTCTATGGTATTACCATGTAATGGTGTTACAATGTATCGTCATTCGTTATCATCAAATATATTTTGCTTCTTCTAAAATAACTGGCCTTGGCTGAGTCAAACAAAGTCTGAATGAAAAAACTAGCAGCATGTCTTGTTTGTTAAACTAAAAGTGACCAAACATGTGTTCAAAAAAACCGGCCTATCTTCTCCGAAAGCGCGGTATGTGTGGGTAAAACCCAGGTACACATTGTCTACACATTCAAACAATAGATGGGCCCATCGTGAGTAATACCCTTATTACCTTTGTAGAAGCCACCTTTAAGTTATGCGATTTTACCGTTACGTGTAATGAAGATTAGACAGGTAATAAGTTCTAGGTAATTTTGATTGTGTGATTAAGCAGTTCTAAGTACGACTTATAGTCAATGAGGTAGTTAAAATATTTGGAAGCTCTAAATTGTTTCTTGAATATCTAAAGATCTAAGAATAAAGATACTTTCAGTGTCCAATTCTGATAAATGGCCAAGTTATAATATTTCCATTACTTTGTAAGTAGGTTATCATCACACAAGGCATCAGTTGGTCACATTCTCCTAAAGTATTTTTTATGTGAGACTTACTCGCCCATGAATAAAACGTACCAAACGTTGAGGATGTTTGTATAAAAAAGAGTACTTATTAGTAAATTATATTTTTAAATCTCATAAATATGGCGGTTCAAAGTGTTAACCAAGGTGTTTGATAAATTTAGATCCCTATCCTAATACCAATATAATATCTGATGACCATAACTACACCTGCTTATAAAAGAGTAGGTACTTTTCATAGCTATAAACAACACCAAAAACACCAGGCAAAATTACCTGAAAAGTGAGGCTTAGCACGAAATTCAAAAATCTAGACTGAAGCGATGTGTTCTGACAGACAATTAAGAACTCCACTAATAGACCTTCGTTTCGGGCCGGTTCGCAAAAAATACGGGAAAGCATAACTCATCAAAGTTGCCTAAACAAAACGACGAGCGAAGTTGGTTAACTAACATAACTGTGGTGCACAGGAGTACATACTTTTTGCTAGGAAGTAGAACCTTATTTGAAACATTGAAGTAAAAGAGTCTGGAACTGTAAATTTTGAAATAGGAACCAGTTTAATTTCAGAAGATGCTAATTCCTTTTTTTAAAACTAAATAATGAATCGAAAAAGCGTTCAATGCAACTTTTATTTACCAGAGGATAGTGATTATCAGAAATCGAATACTTAGAGAGTCTAAAGTTACTAAATAGGTACTATATAATAATACTATACACTACTTAATACTACAGTTTTGCTATAGAAAATAATGGCAATATCATGAAACTTATAAGTATTATAGAGGTAGATTAAAAAATAATTTTAGTTACTAAAAGATCACCTAAAAATATGACACTTAAAAGAGAGTTGGTAAATAATCATACATTGATAAAAAATAAGCTTCAAACAAAAACTAACAACAATGCACTATTCTATCATATAAAGCTTCACAAATGTTATTCCAGTTATCCAGCGGATAAATTCATGAACATTCTAACAATTACCACACTTCCTCTACCCCTTGGCAAGCGACTAAAAAGATGATGTAGAAACTTCTACTGGTATCGTGTGAACGAGGCTTAAACGACCTGTGTATGCCTGCCTCTATTATGTTATTACGTATGGAGGTACAAAACGTATGAGGGGAAAATGGAGGTGGTATACTTTTTGGGTAACTTTATTGGGTTGTATGGGGTTGGTTTGTCTTTGCTCGTGTATTGCAGGATTGACCTTTCATGTATTAATAAATAAAGTATGAGTATCTTAATGGAATATTTTGTTGTTCAATAAGAATTGATGAACGTTATAAAATATTAAAATTGACTAATTATTGTCTACAGTGTAGGTTAACTTTTTACAATAATTTTGATGATATACTACCTACGTTACCTAATCCATTACTGATCGCTCAATAAAACAACAATAAAACAAGTTACGACGCAAAAACTTTCGCCGAACTCCAGGAGTTAAAAAAATTGCTCAGAATAAGTCTACGGTAAGTCACAACAAAGAGGATTTTTCTACTTTCAAAGATGAAATTGAGTAAAACGTTTTGTAACCGCTCTGAACGTTTCTTGACTTCGACGATCTTACAAGAACTTAGGTAACAGTGACATAAATATAAAAGACTAACAAAATATCAAAAGGAAAAGTATCCTTAAAAGTGGTGTCTTCGCTGTACTTTAAATTATAAAATACCACATTCACATAATCATTAACCATGGCACGGCGTGTGTGCGATGTAGCATATCTACGCTCGCCGGCAAAACTGTAGGAAAACATTGAAAATTCGGCCGCTTATCGCGCGGGCTTTTAACTTTTATTTTGGAGCCCGGGGCGGCCCGGCGAGGGCACGAGCGGCAGACCTACCGTTCTAATAGACTTGACAAATAAACAGGGCCTTACTTTTTTTACAGATGATTTTATACAGTCTCAGAAATCTTTGACACTTGTGTCCGGGATATTTTTGAGAAGAAGCAGGCTTGCTAACCTAAACTGTCATCGCAGTTTTAGTGGTCATGCTTGACCACTTAAGAAAGTCTGTGGTAACAGGTACGTGAAGAGGTCAGAGCTCATGTGAATAAGCATAATAAATTATTCAATTCAAAAAATAATGTTTTGAATCCCAAAAACTCTGAATGTCGAGGTATAATCCACTCGACCAGCATGGCTCACAGACTTCTAAAACAAAAATACATATAAGATATATGAAACAAAACCCAAACAATAGATTATTAAATGCATGTAGGGGTAGTAGAGAAATAGAAACACATTTTTATTTAAAGAAAACATTATTCAAATCGAGATTCTAAATTCAAAACAAACCAGCCAGCTCTACCCGTTCGAAATTCAAAACCTCGAGGCGCACGCGAGCTGTATTTACGGCCAGTATTTTGGCCGTATGTTCTCACACGTCGGCGATACACATCTGATTCATTACCGCGCTCTTCGATCTACATTGTCTATACCCGCGGCCATACGCGCCTTAACGACCATAGACAAACGTTGCTATCGTGTAAGGAAGTGAGAAGTGCATCTTTGATTTATTTTGGCGCTGTCGACGGTATAGTGTAGAGTCACCGGTACTACAGAAATGTTATTGGGTTATAGTTTGTGACTATTTCTTATTGTAAAATTTTATAAATGTATTGCAGTGATGCACCATGGATGTACCTTACTAAACTACCTTTACTACCGTTACCTTTCTTCAGAAAATCAAGGTAGAATATCGCCCGAAGATAGTAAATAATTTATAGTAGGCATGAATACAAATTTATTACACTGCCTAATTTCCTTATAAATATAAGTGTAACCTAAGTAGGTATAAGTTTCACCTAAAAGTCGCAAAGAAAAAGGTCAGAGAAACCACTCTTAACCATAACACTCTGCCTCAAAAATACCTTTGCCACTAACAAACTAACCTACGTCATAAGTTAAAAAAATCCATCACATTTCCAACGTGACGATATAAAAACGTTCGACATGAACTCCACGGAAAGAAACTTCAAGTTCCAAACTAATCTAAGTGCTGTACAAGTTGGCAGACAAGTGCCGGGTTTTTTTTAGTTTCGTTCCGAAAGCGGTGATATGAGCATCGCATGCATGAGGGGGTTTCGTAGAGTAGATAGAACAGAGACTGCAGTTTTTTTAAGGTTTTTTAGTTTGGTTTGTGATATGTATTTGGAAAGTAGATTTTTTTTTTTTTTTCATTTATTTACCGTTTAAACGACAATACATATAAAATGGTAACTTAGAATCTAAAAACCACTAAGGTTTAACCTGACACTAAGAAAAGTTTACGCCAGTAGTACAATTAAAGTAGGTAGGTAGCAGCTGATTGGTATCTACGACGCAGCTATTCTAATATTTAGTAAATAGGTAGGTATAATGTTTCCACTCAAAACAGCTGCGTCGCATACACCTACGCTAGGTATACTACGCTAGGATGAAAACTGTTTTGGTATGCCAGAACATCTTAGACAAATATGGTAGAGCTCTTTATTTTATTCTATTTAAAACGCAATCATTCCTGTGTATCTTATTACGTAGGTAAGTAATAAAGTTCTTCAAATAATATTTCTCCCTTTTTGAAAATCTAATCAAGAAAAAGAAAAGTAAGTAATGCATTTTGTGACTAACCATTATATCGATACAGTTTTGTATTCCGTCAATAATAAATCCCTCTTTTCCTTTGAAATATTTTACCGCGCAGTAAAAAAAAACATTTTTCGTATTTCAAAATAAAAGGCATAGTACGTTTCAAATCAAATTGTTTAAGTACTTAGTTGTTTTAATTTTAAATTATTTAGTATTGTATGTGGGCAAGCTACTCTATCTCAAGAATAGCTCGAAGACAGGTCGAGTTTGCTCGGCGATGCCGAAATATTCATTTCTCGCGCCGGTCGCCCCTTCAGTCGCATCAGCGCGTGTGGGGACTTATCTAATGTTTTCGCGTATTTCAGAAACAAAGTGCAAAGTAAAATATTTTATTGATATGATAAACACATTTTTCTTTCTTTCTTTAGTTTGGGAGCTTATTTTTATCATTTAAACCATAAGCTCCTAAACTAAAGAAATAAATAAAAATACATACATGTGTTTATTTCTGTAGGACCTCAAGGATCACACTTAACTAATGTACAGACTCAAAAGCTAGGTACTCTATTGTCTGTTAAATGTTACAACTGTACCTTCAAGGTGCGATAGACACATTCTTAGATCTTGAGGCGTTCAATTTTTTTTTATAAGTAAGGGACAGGTATATTCCGTCGACATCTAGTAATGGTTTCCTAGCTATTATTATATCCCTGCACCATTTAGGACTTGTATCTTCATTTTGTTCAATCGTAAACCTTTTTGATGCACAGCCACAGAATAATAATAAAAGATCGAAAGTTGGTATCATTGATATAACAAGGTTTGAATAAGGCTGCTTAATTTTTTTAATTTTTACTGCCTATAAGGCTGTAAATACTAAAAAATTAAGACCAAGTGTACCCTTACTTACAGAAAATGTTAGAAATACCCCAATTTTCCCATTGCCATGCGTACACGTAATAAACCCATGTTCATGATTACGTGTGTGCCGTGTGTGATACAATCTAGCTCTGCTAGAGCGGTGCCACATCTAAATTACTGTTACAGAAAAATAAACTCTAACTTAAGCAGTGTAATACTATATATCGGATGGCATAATTAAACGTTTAAAAAAGTTAGGTATTTATTTTTGTTATCTTTTATAGCAAACTCTTGAAATCTCATAATTTTGGTTTTCTTAAAATGATTGACTTATTATTTTTATCACCATACTAGTTTGTGATTATACCGGTCGATACAGCTGTGGCAATTACAGCGACCATTATAAAAAAAAAAAAAACTGTCACCAAATCAGTAAATCTTTTTAGAATTCGTTAGAGTGATAAACACATTCATCATATTTGAACTAAGTCAGTCGTTTAGATATAATGGTCAGTAAGTGGACTAAATATTTGTAGTAACTATTCTTGTAATCTGTGGCGGTGGGCAGGTTGCCTATCGAACGAATTTCGACAATAAAGCTCTCTGATTTATACGACCTTACGTGTTCATGTGTTGAGATGGACCGATAAAGAATAATTATGAATTACCCTAATCCAATTACTGGTAGTCACTGGTTTAGTAGAACTCCAGTGTTAAGTGTAGGTTTGAAACCAGTTCTGTACAATTTTTTTAACTTGTTTATTTGTTTTTGGAGGTGTCTGATTCAGTTTTGTTTAAATTTTGGTAGAGTTATTTAAAAATTTAATTTTTCTGATAATATACAAAAGAGCGGGATAGAGATAATAAATGAGACTCCATTATCATAATATTTTTTAGTGTATAATCACAAAAAAACACATAAAAATAATTTAAAAAGAAATAGACCAACACCATTTTATGGAGAGTTAACTCAAAATAAGTATCAGATTATCATCTGTTACAAGTCTCTATGAATCAGTTCCGTTGAGCTCATTTCGGTAAACTGTGTTCAGTAGATCTTTCTTTCTTTTTGGTTATAATTTAGTCAAAATCACTCTTACTACACTTTAAAAAATAGCTCTTAACCCACCCCTAGCTTTATAGGTCAGATTTAATCACACGTGGATTGGTCACGCGTGTGCGGTAAAGGTTAACTTCTAATTCATCATAAGTGCTAGCATTTTACTTCTGAAATTAGAAAAATGCTTCTATTACAACTACAAAATTTATTTAACATTTTCAAAACATAGCGGTATAAGTAAGTTCGTCTGTAAGTGGCTAATTCTAGTGACGGACAAAACACTTTTTAAACTATCGCGATTTGAAAACATTTATAAATATTTTCGGGACTTAATCGCGTAGGTATTGACTCAACTCGTGACCACGGTGACTGTAACGTCATCGAAACGTCGAGGTAAATAAAATGATTTCAATACACGATTAAAATAATCTGTTGACGGAGTTTTTAGGCCTTCAAGGAGGCTTTTGTAATGGCTTAACAACTCTAAAAGCCGACATGACAATTTAAATGAAACTTGTTTTGCGAAGCACGGAAGCGCTCAGATGTTAGTGTCAGTTGCTGTCATCCAAGCTGAATGTTAGTATTTGTAGTGATTTTCTTAGTTTATTCTGTATTTTATTAACTCTATATTGTTTTAGTAATCAACTTTAAAAATAAGGATGCTCTAGTACCACTGTATATGATATTTTTATCTATGTTCCCTGATTATTTCATCAATAATGAATTGATTTTTATCGCTTTATATGTTTTTTACCTTACTCTTCTCACCATATTTATTCCATTAAAGAGTGACTAATAAGTATGTACCCACATACTTACTTAAGTATATTAATTAATTGAGTCATTAAATTACATACAAATTAGTATATGAGTAACCATAACCATGTATGTTGTGAGTCATATGCCTTACTATTAAATATGTCTCAGTTCCTTGTAATATTGATCTGTTTATTACTTAAATTAATTAATTCAGGATAATTAAACATTTAATACTTAAAAAAAGAGTTTACCACTCACCACTAAAATCACTAATATTTTAAAGAAAAAGATTTGTATTTTTGAATGTAATAGATAAACTCAAAAGCTACTGGACCGATTTCAAAAAATCTTTTACCTCTATTAAAAATTTAAAATAATTAGGTGCCCTCGATCATTACTTAATGAACATGCTTTAACACACTTTTCTGCGTAGGTAAGTTAAAAGAACATAAGTTACAAGTTATAAGTTAGTTACAAGTTAGTTAATAAGCGAATCGCGTGAAGGTTCGTGAATAAAATCAACATTTAGTTACCATAAGTGGGTTATTACTTCCCACAAATTCTAAGTTAATTCATTTGGTTGAATTAAAAGCTCGTATCGATGTTTTCGATTTGAGCTTTTGCATATTTATGAGTTTTGTAGTTCAATAAACGTGCAGTAAAAAAATTTCAATGTTTACTGTTTATTGATACAATACACCAGTCAGTCATCACTACTAGATAGAAGTGATACGCCAAACATTCATCTGTTAGGACCCACCCACCACTACGTACGCAGGTCTTCGAAGCTTTATAAATTCAAACACAAAAAGTAACAAAGTCGCTCTGATGTACCTATAAAACACATTTTTACAAGAAATCTCTCTTAATTTATTAGTAAAAACCGCGGCGTTTAATTCAAAAATGTGAAAGAACGAACCTTTTCATTTTTATCAATGAAAGCGGTACTACGGTGACCATGCACTCGGTGTCATCTCGGACACGTCCCGGTTTCAGTCGCCTTGACCCCGCCATCTGACTCACAGTTCAAACAACGCTATTTTAATTCAAATCACGAGACTCGAAGCGGTCTTCGATATTTTCTTGAACCTCGGTCTTCCGTTCGGACCCAGCGCTATACATCCAACTATGTTTATATCCGACGCACGTGTGTGACTTTTCTCCGGTAGGCGTGTATGTGGAAAAGTGTAGGTATTCAAAAAAATACATACCGTGAAGTAGGCGTCACATGTGTAGGTATTTGAGTAAGTGACACATGTGTGGCGGGGGTCGGCGCGGGTGGCTCGGGGGGGGGCAGGGGGGGGGCGGCGCGCGTGTGTGCGGGGTGGGCGGGGCCGGGGGCGGGGCGGCGCAACCTCCGCGCGCGCCGCACACGAGCTGACGCGAGGCATTCGCGCGACACCGCCGCACCGCGCGCCCGTCCGCACTCCGCACAGCTCACTCCGCGCTCGCGAGCCTCCCGCGACACACGTCGAGCCGCCGCCGACTCCGACCCTCGGGCACGACCGCGCGCGTTATCCACATCCGAACTACACGCTCCTACCGTGCAGTGATTAACTTTTCTGTGACCCCTGTGCTCTCGGACTCGAGTTTGTGATCTCCGACGGAATAGTGAGATGCGATCCAGGTCCGGCGGGAAGACGATTCTTTGAGAAAGGGTTGTACGGGGTGATAAGCGGGCGGAGGGCGGCGCGAGGCCGCGCACGCGCCCGCCAGCGGAGCGTGCTGACCCGACACCGGCGCGAGCGATGGACGACAAGCCGACCGCCGTCGGCGGAGAGGAGCACTACAGCCTGCGATGGAACAACCACCAGGCGCACCTGCTGCGCTCTTTCGAGGCTCTGCTGCACGCGGAGACCCTGGTGGACGTCACTCTGGTCTGCGCCGAGCGCCGCGTGCGCGCTCACAAGGTGCTGCTCGGCGCTTGCAGTCCTCTCTTTCGCCGAATATTCAGCGAGAACCCGTGCAAGCACCCGGTTATCGTGTTGAAAGACTTTCAAGGATGGGAGGTTCAAGCGGTGGTGGACTTTATGTACCGCGGAGAGGTATCTGTGGCTCAGGAGCAGCTGGGGACGGTGATAAGGGCGGGAGAGTCACTGCAGGTGCGAGGCCTGGCCGACCAGGACCGCGAGGAGCAAGCACGCTCCCCACCGCCGACCCCGCTGGCGCGCAGTCCGGTGCAGACGACTCCACCTGCACCCTCGCCGCCGGTGAGCCCCGCGAGCCCCCAGCCGAGGAGGAAGCAGGCTCGGCCTCGCCGTCGTTCAGGAGAGTCAGACACTCCGGAAAACCTATCCATGCGTCGCTCGCCCAGCTGCGGGCTGAAGGCCGTGAGGCTGGCTAGACCTCGATCTCCACCGAAGCAAGAGCCGGAGGAACCTGAAGCCGAAGCTCCTCCGCCACCGAGAATGTTCCAGCCGCATCAAGACATGTTCCCGCCTGTTCCGCCGGCAGTTTCCGCTTTATCTCTGACACCACCACACAGTAAGTAAATTTTTTGTACATAAACAGTTAAGTACTGTTTATTTTTTAAATGGTCACAATATTTTACGTGTAACAGAATAATCGTTCAACCGTGAAGCAATCATTGATTCGTATGTGAAAAACAAAGGTCAGCAACTCCATTCCATCAATGCCGTTTTGCACTACTAGATGCTCAGTGAGTTATTAAACAAAATATTTTATCTGATAAAAAGTTGACCTCGTGATCTCATTGTCACTAAGATTAAGATCATCATTTCATAAAAATATGAAACTATAAATTAGAACAAAAAATTTAGAATCGTGGTGTATTCTGTTCAAAATATCAAAGTGTGAACTAAATTGAATTGAACAATGCAACCTTTTATGTCGAATCGAAATCTTATAAGTGATCTCAGTTTCGTAACCAAATGGACGCCACTTGATGGACCGACATGTGTACTACATATGAATAACTTAATATAAATCGAATCTTCAAAGGATCCGTTATCGATAAAGTGTTATCGATTTCATAAATCGAATACCTACAGGCTACGGCGATTCGATTAGCGACCGATACCGAGTGTTAACCGGAACGTTACACAGATAAATTAAGATCACCTATTCATACGTCTAGTGCATTATCTCCGATCGCGTGAAAGGTTCTAACTTTATAAAGTCCATTAACTGAGCATGTCGCAAACACTCGCAGTAAAATATCGTTATAAATGGCATTGGCGTTCATTTCAGCCGGCCGTGTATGGTGCCATAAACGTGTGTCAGTGTAAATTTTACACCTCAATAATTATTGCCCGTGGGTCTCCTTACACGTATAAAAGAGGAAGCAATTCCAGCAGTCATCATGTTTTATGGTCCCTTTTCGATTTCTAAACTTGTTTATGGAGGAAATTCTGCGATTGTCATAATCGTATTTGTAGGAAACCGTATTTTAATAAGTTAATAGGATTGTATATCATGCGTTCTCTCGGTTATTGCAACCTATCACTTCAGCTTTTTACTGTCGTGTCCGTATGGGACCGACCGCTGTCATGTGCCACAACACAAGAACCTTTTCGTTTGTCATAAATGTTATGAAATTGTGCAACTTTAATGGAGTCGTTTTGTATTTCACACTATCATTCACGACATCAAGCCATTATACCAAAACATTGTGTCTTTGGTTTAGATTATTATCTGCTTCAAGCAATATGAGTGAGGACTTATCCTAAGTTTTTAAAGCGCAAAGTAATTTAGTTTACCGTAAATAAATTAAACAGACAATCAATTCCGAGCAGATACAGCGCTCGCAGATTACAGTTCAATATATATACTCGGCGGATTTAATGCCCCAGGTCGAAATTAGTCCAAGGAGTGGTTTTATACGTCAATTTTGTTTTATTGTTTCCTCAGTTTCGCGTATGTGAGTGCTTGATTGCGCCATAATAGTCGTAGGCTGTAATGAAGGGTTGCACGCATTCGCCTCTCGCCGCGACGTGCGTGGGGAAACTAAATACGAGGGGGAGTCGGAACGTTTCCGCACTTGTCATTTCGTTCCTAAATCAAATTTTAAATTGCCCCGATTCGAATGTTTACATCTACATTCGAAACTTTGGGTTTTTATTTGTTGGTTTGTTTGTAATTGAGATGCTGTACTTGTTTTGCAAGTGGTGGTTTACTACAAGTGTTCATTTTATTGTTTCCTCCATCTCCGTGTGTGATGAGAGCTTGATTACGGTTAATGGTGGTACGTAAATGTAATGAGGGGTTGGCGGGGGCCAGCAATCACAACGCCCGGTTTCCTGATTGTGCCCACTTGGCGTTGTCAAGAAATTACAAATCTTATTTTTCCGTTTGTTTTTAGCGTTTTATTTCTTACTGCTTCGTCTAATGCTGTATATAATTACTTTACTATTCATTAAACATAGGTAATGTGGCATTATGAGCTATAAAATTTGCAGTTCATTTATGTTTTATG